>CM064349.1:21965470-22590470 GCA_032595735.1 Pelochelys cantorii | reverse complement strand
AGACAGCAGGTTCTTAATACATTTAAAAGGCTGAAGCGCAGCAGGGAGGACCTGAAGCGAGCCGGGCCAGCTGATTCCCCCTGCTGTGTACCAGTCTTTTAAATGTATTAAGAGATGGCAGGTTCTTAATACATTTAAAAGGCTGAAGTGTAGTGGTGGAGACCTGGAGCGAGCCGGATCAGCTGATTCCTGGCTCACGCCCAATCCCCGCTAGCTCTCTGCCCTCCGCAGAGATGGCGCTGAGGAAACCGGCTTTTAAGCCAGCTTCCCCCAGCACTGGCTCCTGCTCCCCCCACTTGCTGCCTAATAGAGGCAGCAAGGGGGAGAAGGGAAGCGACTAGTTGAGGGACTAGTCGACTATCCAATAAGCTTTTGCTTACATCCCTACCTTGAATCATTTTTGTTATTCTCCTCTGGAGCTTCTCTACTTTGTCCATATCCTTCCTGAAACGTGGTGTCCAGAACTGGACACAGTGCTCCAGTTGAAGCCTAATCAGTGCAGAGTAGATCAGAAGAATTACATCTTGTGTCTTGCCTACAACACTCCAGTTAATACATCCCAGAATGATATTTGCCTTTTTTAAACAACGTCACACTGTTGACTCTTATTTAGCTTGTGGTTCACCATGACTCCTAAAACTCTTTCAGCAGCACTCCTTTGTAAACAGTCAATTACCATTTTATAAGTCTGAAACTGATTGTTCCTTCCTAAGTGGAGTACTTTACATTTGTCCTTTAAGTGATTGCAAGTGGTGATGGACAGATCAAAGTAGGGATGTGAAAATGTAACCACTCACTCGGTTAACTGATAGCTGGGGGTCATCAGTTAATGTGCCCCTTGTATCAGAGGCAGCAGTGTGTGTGTTGGGGGGAGGCGGGAGCTGTCTTCCCCTCTCCTCGCGTGTAACTGCTGAAATTTTCAGTGGTTACATATTTACGTGAATAAATGCATTTTAACATCCCTAGATCAAAGTAAGTTACTAAGCAAAAATAAAACCAAACCTGCCAGCTTAGCCTATGCACTAAGAGAAGTTGTTACAAATCCTATTTCTCATTCTAGTTCTTATCTCAGATGCAATTCTTCGCAAGTCAGAGTTGATCTTTTTCTCTGTCCTGGGCTCAGCAATATTCCTCCACCCCCTTGTTATAGTTTTTTTTTCCACGTGTTTTGGTGTATCCTCTTAGAGTGTGGAAGCAGTTTCAAAAGCCAGCTGAAGACTCCTCATTCTTTGGTTCCCATTCTTTAAATAGAATTTACCCAAGTGGGAAACCTTTGTTTAATTCTCCCCACCTTGGCAGAGTAAAAATTCAAGATGGATTTCAGCACCAGCTGGCATGGTCACCTGTCTTTGTAGGACCAACCACAGTTTCGGCTCACAGGAAAAACAAAACCGTTTACAGATCACCATCTTGAGCACCGGGACATTAAGTTTCTTAAGTATCACTTCATGGCATTTACCAGAAGACTTAGATTAATAAGCAAATTTACACCTTGTATTTCTAACTTCACATACAAGAATGGCTCATGCACAACAATAGAACATACACCTTTGGGGGATTACAGGCTCTTGAATGATAGGTTATTTGCACTGATTTCATAAATCATATTCAAGTTATGCATATTCAAAACATATTTTCATAAAAATATGGGGGTGTAGAGTCACAACCATGCTGCCTCTTGTTCTGTAAATTAACTATGCAGATTTCATTGTAGTCACATGCCTGAGGAAGATCTTGTGCATGTACAAGGCTGTCTGGTTAGTGCACATGTGTATTTATCCACCATTTGTATATTTTCTCCCAAATTACCACTTTGCTCCATCTTGGTTTTCAGGAGTTGGACATAGTTTCCTGAGGCTACATCCTGGGGTAAGAGCTACTCCGCCTTAGCAGTGCAAAAATAGGTCCAGACATGTCAGCAGCTCACTCTTCAAGCAAGTATTGTATCTGTCTTCTGCCTGAACCCTGACAGTAGTTGGCATGCAGTTAACATGATCAGGGATTTATTCTTTTCATCTGGTATTAACAATCCCACCTGTTGTTCTTTGTCTCTGTGTCTGCCTGTAAAGGCTCATTTCCTTTCCTGCACAATGCTGCCTGCTGATTCTGTTTTGTACAATTGGAATCCTATACAGGGCTTTTCTTCTGTATCAGATTCATATTCACGTGTGGAATTGGACAGTCACAAAACAGATGTGGCAGGTACTATGTTGCAAAGGCTAATCAGTGCTCTCAGTTCAACTCAAGAAAAGTTTATTTTGATTAAAATAATTTTATGGGGTTCTACCTGGGGCTACTGGATAGAAAAATACTGCCCTGTTGTTCTCTCCTCCTATTTACTTTCTCGTTTTCTCTAGGGGATAATGTGCTCTCAAAGCTAATCGGCGAATTTGCCATTTGAAACAGTAATTGTAAGTTCCTACCTGAATTCTTGTTCACTAACAACTTCTCCCAAATATTCGATGATAAACTGTCCTGCTTTCAGGGGCTCTTTGGTCCGAATGCCCCACCCTTTCTCCTCAGCACGGAATCGTTCCAGACACTGCACCCACTCATGCCTCTGAATTCGCTGGTTACAACACTGTTCACCACAAGGGCAAGTGTTAGGGGAACATTCAGCAAAGATCATCCTAAAATCAAAGACAAACAAGTTAAAGGCAGATGGTAAATACACACAGAGAGCTGTTGTTCCAGCAAAACACACTGTAAAATCCTGTTCAAGGTGTCACTTTCGCCTAAATCTCTGATGACAATGTGCTCTCCTTTCTGTCTTCCACCACCAAGTGGCATGATCCCACCTCAGAGTTAGCAATGCAATGAGCTTCCTATCCCATAGACCAGGGGTCAGCAACCTATGGCTCGCGAGTCAAATATGGCTCACTAGGGAGCCAGACATGGCTCTTCTGGAGCCCCAGCTCAGCCCCCCTCAATTCCCCCCGCAGCAGGGAGCCTGTGCTGGTGCTACAGCCTTACAGCCCCCTGCAAGACTGGGATGCCAGTGCCAGCTTCCTATGGGTGAGCAGGGGGAAGCCCCGAGCCTCCCCACTGGATCTGATGTGCAGGGAACAAGTGGAGCCAAAAATGACTCCGCACATTGCCCTTTTCCTTCCCCTGAAAATCCTTCCTGGAGGCTTCCTTCCGACGAATGGGAGAAACAGGAGGCCGTGTTACACGGTACCTGTGATGCAGTGTGAAAACAAGTGGCCCCCCCACCCCTCATGCCCAGATTCCACAATCCCACCTTCTCACTCACTCGCCACCCCCCTACCCCTCGGACAGACAGCCTGCCCCCAGACCACTCTTGTCTCCTACCCCGACACCCTGCTCCCACCCTCGGGCCAGATATCCTGCCCCAGCCCACTCCTGCCCCCGGCCTCCTGGCCAGACATCCTGCCCCCAGCCTGGTCCTGCCCCCTTCCTCCTGGCCAAACAGCCTGCCCCCTGCCTTGTTCTTGCTCCTTTCCCCTGGCCAGAGAGCCTACTCCCCGCATGCTCCTGCACCCTAACTCCCACCCAGACCTCACCCCCTCCTGCACCCCACCTCCTGCCCAGATTCTGCACCCGCATCCCTATCCCGTACACTTAACCCCTCATTTTTGGCCCCACCCCAGAGCCTAGGGGAGCCCACAAAATCCACTAATCCTGGAATCCCAGAAGAGTAAATCTGGCCTGAGGCCTTGAATCTCAGTCCTCCCTACCTCCCTCCCCACCATGGGGCTGGAGCACCAGGGGAGAGAGGTGTTTCAGTCGGGGGCCACATCAGGGAGGGCTGAGGGTTTTTGGAGGTTTTTTTTTTTTGCTTCTCGCTTGTGTGGTCCCCGACTGATTTTTCTGTGGGCCAGTGGCCTCCAACCCAAAAAAGGTTCCCCACTCCTGGCATAAATAAAGACAATGTTGAAACCTTGTGTGTTGGACATAATATTTTAGTTTACTTAAAAATGAAGCCTGGTCAACAAGCCCCCAACTGGGGCCCAGTCCCCATCTGGCTGCAGCATCATGACTCTCCTACACCCCCCCACACCCCAACCCTGAGCCCATTATATACCTGAAGCCCCCGCTCAGAGCCCCTCATATCCCCACATCCCCAAATTCCTGCACCCCCACACACGCCAACCTTGTGCCCTGAGTCCATCATACATCCAAATCCCCTGCCCTGAGTCCTCATACACCCCAACCCAGACTCCTGCACCCCCACAGCCCCAGCCCCTTGCCATAAAATTGACAGAAGACAGCCTGAATTTGTGCATGAAGCTGGATTTGACCTATTATGATGTAAACTTCAAAGAAATGTGCAAAAAAGACACAGCAGCAGAAGTCCCTTTAAATAGTTGAGTATAAGGTTTCATTTATGCTATTATTAATCATTATGTTAATAATCAATAATATTAAGTTGTATATTTGCAGTCATGCAAATGGGAATTCTTATATGGCTCTTTTTTGACCACTTGTTCTTAATTTTGATGTAGTTTGGCTCTTTGCTTAAAAAGGTTGCTGACCCTGGCCATAGACGTTAATAGGTCTACACGATGCAGAGCCAACAAAACCTCTCATTATGAGCTGACTGGGTATTTTTGACAGCTTTTTTGGTTGTAAAATGGCAGATTGTCAAAACAGAAATTGCTCCTGGGAAAGGATTGGTTTCAGCGAATTTCTCAGTTAAATTGTTTTTTGAAAAAAGATTCTAGAAATGGTTGCAATGTCTCTCTCCAATATTTTCAAAAGGAAAACTTATGGTTATCGGTTCAAAATGCTTTTTGGTTCAAAATTTAAACTAATTATAATACCATTGTCTTTTTAAATAAAAAGGGCAAAACTGAAATTAAGCATTGTGATTGATGTGAAATTTTTTTCCAGATTAATTTGCAATTTTTTTGCTATTTGAATTTTGAGTCCTGATGGGGAATTAATTTTTTGAGATTCTGAAAAATGTTCTCAGGATGAGAAAAGCATTTCCTGCCCAGATCTACTGCTATTATGCGTCTTACAGGGACATGTGGCATAATTCAGGTACAGTGATTTCAACGGTCTCCTGTCCCCCCTTCTCTGCTCTTTTGTGTCAGTTTAACTACTCTGCAATTTCACCAGAGTCACATGATGGAAAGAGAAACAGGTACAACACCTGCATTTTGACCTGTATAGAAATCCCTTACACTAATCTCTGGTGACCTAGTATAAATGTGTACAACCTGGCTTTTTTGCCAAGTCCCCAGAATATTTTAATTTTTTTCTGTCAAATTATCCATGGGAGAATGTTATGGTTTTAATATTGGAGAGGAAGACTATGGATTGGTTCTGCATCTGGGATGATAAAGAATAACGGCGGTCCATTTGAATTCTTCCAGTTAGGCTGTAATATAGGGCTGAATTGGAAGGGGCAGTGGGACTCTATGGCAGTATTCCAAAAAGGGTGAATAAACAGCAGATACTTCATTTGGGGGATGTTGTGCTGAATAGAAGACCTGATCTTTTCATAGCTTTTCATGGGATTAAACATTAGAATATTTAAATACATTCTTAAAATAATCTCACTCTTTCTGATGCCACATTGCTGCATGGCAGGAAAGCTGTGAGCGACAGGAGCACTGGGGAGGCAGGGTGTGTTTAGACTCAGGAAAAATGGGAATTACTGAAATTAACATTTTTTAAATGCATCCTCTCTGGTAACTGCTTAGCGTGCAAGAGCTGAAGAACTTTCAAAGATTTAATCATAATGAGAAGCCAAATTAGTCTAAGATGTTATTTGATTACTAGTCCCTAAAACTGAAGAAATTTCATGCTCTTCCCTACAGAGAACTGTTCTGGTAGTCATGGATGGACTCCAAAATCCCTATAATGTGTCTCTGTTCTTACTTTCTTCCTAGCTCTTCTCTTTGTGATGACGACTGCATTCTGTTTATCTCTTCCTCATGGGATTCCTGTTCTTCATACCCTTCATTTTCCTCCCAAGCTGTCAATTTCCAGCTCCCTCAGCAACTGCCCTGTCCTGAACATAGAGCTGACCTCAGAACAACTGCGAAATTCCTTCCTGTCCTCAAACTAATGTTCTTCAATAGGAAACATCAAAAGAACGACTTCTCTCTTGTCCATGGAGTAAAATGGGTCTTTGAAAGCTTTTAGACTGCTCTCCTGTCTGAGGAGGGGAGAGAAACAGCCTGCTCGCTTACTATTAAAGTGGTAGGTAGTAGAGGAAACTAAGCCGTATGCATCTGTATCTATACTGGGATCATTTAAGACCAGTGAACATTTGATCACACCCAATACATCTCCTAACTTTTCAAGTTTCAATTTATGGGGACTGACTTGTTCAGGAGAATTTCCTTATTCTGCTTAGTCAGCATATTTCCTACCTGTTCAGACAGTCATCTAAACAGCCCTTTCCATTGTCATCATCTGGTTTCTTACAATTGCAGGTGGTGGCCTCGTAGCCAGAAAGAGGCTTCACATCTACATATACATCTGGAAAAAGAAACAAAAGGAAAATAAATAATTTGTCCAGATTAAAACAGAACTACCTGAAATGTTTTTACACCGATAATAGAAAGCTGAGAAGAAGGTGGAGGAGAGGTAGGCAGAGGAGTGGAAGGCATGTCAAAGTTCCAGAATTATACGACTTAGTGTAAGGCACATGGTACAATGACACTCTATATAACGTAACAATAACAACAACAACAACAAAGTTACTTACTAGAACGGATTTTTTTATAAAGTGGGACATCTGGCTTTTTGTACAACTAAAAGGAAGAAAAAAAGTTCTTAATTCATTGCACAACTGCAGTTGCTACTCAGACGTGTCAGGAAAATGATGGGCATGCACTGTTCTTATGTATTATGTTTATGTTAATTACTGGATAATATTTATGCATAAAGTTTTCTCAGCAGCTCAGGCTATTTCTCTGTGTGCACATTTGAGAAGCCATTAAGATACATTTTTGATAAAAAAATACGTAAGTTTAAAGAGCTCATTGAACACAATTTCCACCGTTGGTTATTCTTCCACATTGTCTGACCACAGCAAACAGGAAAAGTCAAACAGAAAATCTATGAGGACAGATAGGCTACATCTACACTGCGGAGCTATTTCAAGATACCTCCTGTATCCTGAAATAGCTATTCCGCATCTTAAGAGCAAGCCCATAATATCGAAATACAATGGGCTCGCCATTCCAACGTCCCTGTAAACCTCATTGCAGAGGAATAAGGGATGTTTCGGAATAGCGCTTTATTTAGAAATCTGGTGCTATGTAGACAGTGCCAAATTTCAAAATAAGCTATGCAATTTGCATAGCACAAATTGTGTAGCTTATTTCGAGGTAAGGATGCTGAGTAGACATACCCATAGCTTTTTGGGGTAGTAATATTACCTTCAGCCTTATAGAGAAAAAACACTTATTTAAAATCATGTATCAGAGGGGTAGCCGTGTTAGTCTGAATCTGCAAAATTGGCGAGGAGTCCTGTAGCACCTTATAGACTAACTGAAGTGTTGGAGCATAAGCTTTCGCGGGCAAAGATCACGAAAGCTTATGCTCCAACACTTCAGTTAGTCTATAAGGTGCCACAGGACTCCTCGCCGCTTTTATTTAAAATCATGTTTACTGTGGGACAGCTGCTCTAGTGGCAGTGCTGTGTGCTGACACTAAGTACAGTGGGAAGGAGGGAAAAATCAGAATTCAAGCCCAAGATCTCTGAGTTGAAATAAAGGGAAATACAGATCCTTTTGAGAGAATAATTTGTTATATATAAGGAGAGGTCAGGAGACGAAAGGGAATCCCCACTGTTACATATTTACTATTAAGCTATTACAGAAAGAGTTCAGCTAATAATTTAATATACAGTAACAGTAATTGCTTCTCCTTTTAACTGTGTTTTAAAATAATAATTAAAACTTACTTTGTGTACTGCAATTAATAGTCCTTTTCTTCTGCTAGTCATAATCTAACAAAATTATTCTGTAAGTGTTTAAATATTAGGTGCATAAGGAGCGTACACAATGTTTAACAATGTATTATTATAAGATAGGTAAGATATCGATAGATGTAGACTGTCTTAAAAGCAAAGCCAGGAACTTCCCCCAACTAGAATGTCAACAGCTTTCACTATTTTAAAATTAGACTTTGGTAGTATTCTGATGAACACCTGGAGACATCCTACCTTGGGAACTTGTTCAGCTCATTTACATGGCTAGGTTACATTTCCAATAGCTCATATGTTGCTGTAGCACTGAGGATGGATTTACATTGCCTCTATGAAATCACTAGTGGCGACTTCTCAGTTAAGAAAAAGAAAAGAAATCCCTATTTTTAGTGTGTAACTGCTAAGACTCTCTCCAATCCCCTCAGTATGAAAATCTCAGCTTGCAAGTGAAAAATAAATTCCACTCTGCTGGGACTGATCCAAGAAAAATAAGGCCTGAAATTTCTCAGTGCTGTTGGCAGTACATCTGAATTCTCCTGAGGCGTGTCTAAAACAAGATCCTTCTAAAAAGCAGGCAGGCTTCCAAAATAAAAGTCCATAGCAAAATTAAAAATGGCCTATTTCAGAAACTCAGTGGGGAAAATGTCCACATTAAATATATATGCAAATTATTTTTTCCCCATCACTAATGTCAACATGAATATTTACCAATATTCAGAAAATGTAACTAGCTGTAGCTTGTACCTGATTGTGTTTCCACTGCCAGAGGATGTCGTATGGCAGCTGGAAGTCGATTCTCTTTTGTCTCAGATATTTTCCTGAAACAAAATGGTTTATATGTCACACACTTGTTCCCATATACTCATGAGGAAAGAGGACAACGAATGGCACAGAGCCCAAATTCTGACAGAGCCCCTCAGTCTCTGAAAATAGTAAAAGGCAGAATATCCTTAAAGAACACTTTGTTTATTGGGGGCAACACAGGAAACATGTCAATAAAGAATCCTCCAAAAGGGCCACAACATGCTGGTGGTGTTGACTTTCCTCTGGTCACAGCTAAGTTTATTTTTCTGGGTACTGAATGAGTTCTTTTCACACTGTAACATCCTCAATGTTATTACCAGGGACACTGTGTACAGTGGAATCCCGGTGACCCAACAGTAGAATAACAGATCTTTTCTATTAGCATCTTCAGTGGGGTAACATAGGGAGATACTAACATTGGCTTGCTGGTGAAGGTGAGATGGGAAAGCCAATCTGCTTTCTGTGAAGAGGGATCTTACATTGTACTTTGATGACTGGCCTTAAAGAGATCATGAAACTCTGATGTTTGCAGCTAAACTCCTGACAACAATGCCAGGAACTCTGTGGGGGTTCTCGTAGCAGGGGTCTCTAAAGCGACCAACTGCAGAACCAGAATACTTTTCATGTATATAAAAGACTTGCCTTTTAATCTTCAAAAATCTATTTTTCTCTAGAAGTTACCTACTCTGGGTTTGCAGTATTTTTCGCAATGTAACATTTTCATTGTTGTTACCGGGATAGTATGTACAGTAGGGACCTGGTGATCCAACAATGCAGTATCAGATCCTTTCCATTAGCAATTTCCACAGTTGTGCTTTTAGGTCATGACTTCTTCCTGGTGTTTGCTCTTCACAACTTCCTTTTCGCAAACTATGTACTAGTATGTAGAGGGTATGTTCCCCCCCACACCTCCAGGCTAGGAAATCTCAGTTAATTTTTCAACTGGTGGATTTTTTCAACGGTCTTGGATTTTCTCCTAGTCTGACTCAAAGTAAAATTCTCTGATCCACAAAGCCCTGCCCTCTGTGTAAGAGAAACACTGTGAAGAATTTACCTTGCCCATCCTTATTAAAAGTGTGCTTCCTATCAGTGAGAGGTATCTGTAAAATAAGCAACGGATGCTCCTACTTCTGCTCATTCTTCTGGAAAACCTGACCAAGACACCTGATAAAGCACGCAACGGGGTGCTCCTAACAATCAGCTGAAGCCCCATCAGTGCTCCCCTTGCTGCCTGCATAGAGCACTTAGGCAGGTGAGACAAGTGGGTGCACTAAAAATACAGCAATTGGAAAGTTAATAGTGTTCTTAAGCATTCCATCGATTTTACACTGTTTTATCCAGACAGATTTTCTCAGAAAGGCCCATTTTTTCCTTACTTATTTTACCAGAGTGAGCACTATGACTCTTACTATGTGTGTAATGTTTATTATAGGACATGAAAAAAGATGTTGGAAGACAGAAGAATACTTTAAACACTTCTGATTTACTAAATGGTACAACGAAGAAAGGAGGAGGATGGAAGAGAGAAAACAGACTGCCCCGAACTGCGCTTTGTAAAGAGACCAAAGATTGTGGCTGAGCTGGCTCCCGAGCATCTAGACAAGAATTACAAGGGTAACAGGGGACAGGGTCTTCCTGGTGCTTGTGGTGATGTAGCTTCAGCCTGGGGGCAGGGAGGAGGAATGGCAGTGTGCAGAGCCATCTCCCCTAGCTCCCCACTAGGAAAGGCTGGCCAGGAACACAGGGGCTGCAGCCCGTAAAGCCCCCTTCCTTACTAAGGAAAACAGCTCTCTGACTGGAGGAGAGAAGCTCTGTCCCATACATTATTCACCAGTAACATTTAACTAGGCAATCTCAAGTAAGTATACTCTCTCCTTAATTCTCATCACTGTGCCCAAAAAACTAGTATGATGGAGCACAGATAACAAATAGTTACAAAAAGCTTCCAAGAGCCTAATTTACACAATAGACCAGAAGGGTCAGGAGAATCCATTAGGGTCTAATGTACTAACTCTTAAGCCCATTACACCTTAACAATATGAACCAGTGCAGAAAATGACTTTCAATAATTGGATTCCATGAACTGCTATAGACAGCGGCTTAAATGGTAAGTGCAGATTTGACAAGACCCTTCCTAATAATGTTTCAAAGAGACACGATATTGAAAAACATTTCAGCAGCAGTTCATTTTCTTGATTTACGCAGTTTCTGTTATTAAGAACCTGACTAGTAGAAGTATTGGGATTTGACACCTCAAACACCAGGACATTTTTCATTACGATTAAAATGTTGTCCTGTCATTTTGCTAGGATATTTCTACACAGATCTGAAATAAAAAACAAGAAGCAATGGGCTTAAATTGCAGCAAAGGAGGATTAAGTTGGACATTGTGAAAAAACTTCCTCTCAAGAGTGGTTAAGCACTAGAATAAATTAATTAGGGAGGTTGTGGAATCTCATCATTGGAGCTATTTAAGAGCAGGTTAGAAAAAAACCTGTCATGGATCGTCTTTCCAGATGGTGGTTGGTTCTGCCATGAGTGCAGGGGACTGGACTTGCTGACCTCGACGTCCCTTCCAGTTCTAGGATTCTATTAAGTGTCACTCCAATGCCCAAGCATCCTGGCTTTCCCAGGCCCCATCATGTTCCTCAAGCAATAATTTTTATCGTTTCATTTAGATTCAGATGCATACCTCCATGATTGAGAAAACTAGACAATAACAATTGTAATGTTTTTTCCTTACAACTTACTCTTAGATTAGTTTTTATTTTCAAAGCTTTATTTATCCGTAGCAGGTTCCAGGAAACAGCTAAATCTGCTGGGAATTTGCTTTCACTTCTATGACCTCACTTAGCGAAACAAAAGGCTCTTTCAAGTTCCTGGCACTGAGCCTGGAGAATATGGAATGTTCTCTAGCCCTCATTAAGCAGGCACTAGTAAAGTTATCTGGCAGAGAATTAAACCTTGTAACACTATTCTGTAGTTAAACCATTCTCCAGCTACCCAATACAGAGTAATTAAAGCTGCCTTATCTTTATTGCAGAACTTTGTTTGTGTCTTCTGGTACAAATAAACTGAGGTCCTGGCTTTGTGTGGAAAAAAGGAAACAGGATTGCATACTAAACCAGAGCCTCTTGGGAGACAGCTCAACTGCAGGACAAAGCCACAGGAATGAATATAAAACGGAGGAACTTGTCGAGAAAGTTCACAGATTTCTTGGAATTTAAATTAAGATCTTTAATTCTGAAATATGAATGCTTAAAAGTTCATAATTATTGATTTACACATGCAAGTCTGTCATATCCTTCAGCTGCTGTTCCATGAAATCTAACTCATAACACAACACACAAGGGTTTGGCTAAAGAAGACCTTCTGATCAAATGCAAAGTTTCCTACAACTTCCTTTTCCCAGTGTAATGTTGCTACACAAACTAACAGAACGCAGGAAATTTGCATCTGTGTGCTCTGCTCAATACTCCAGACAACTGTGTTCAAAAGTCATTTCAGATTGGTTGCTGCTCAACTGAGAAGTGAACTGTTTGTGAAAACCCTCTGACTGGGAGTTCTATGGCGAACTACAGCCTAGTTTGAAACAGCACAGCCTAATGGACTGAGTCAGGAATTTGTAGAGTTCTAACCCGAATGCTAACATAGCACATTATGGGTAAAAAATCACCTTTGTGAAAGAGAGTCAGCACAAGAGCTGTAAATCACTTAAGTCTTATTTAAACTCTAAAAATAGAACTTGCATGAGGCATAGGTCCTGCACCTGGCCTTCTGCACAAAGGTGAATTTCAGTAGGTGTAACTTTGTGCAAGTGACTTAACCTCTCTGTACCTACCCTTTCCTCCTCTAGAAAGTAGAAGCTAAAAACACTCACTGGTATGCAGGGAGGATTTATTAATATTTGTGTTTTGTTTTAGAAATGTAACAGATATTCATCATCCTACTTTAACACAGGTTTGAAAAGAAAAATACTGTACAACATTTAAGCAAAGTATATAATAAACTTTTGTGGGCAAGAAACTTTGGTTACTGAACAGCCAAAGGCATTTCTACAAAAACTCACTGTACACACAGAATGCCCTGTGGGTTTTACGTTATACTAGCAAAGTCACTTTGACAGGGCAAAGGCATTTTGCGTAGATTACGCTTATAGGAAAGTTCAAGAAATTAAATATATGTGATAGAATTTTTTATTAATGTGCTTGCAAAAGGGAAGTAAAAGAACAGTTTTACATTTGTAGGATTTCAACTTCAAACATTATTCATTTTATTGAATAATTACCATACTTAGTAAATTTAGATCAGGAACATGTAAAGCTTCCATTACTCTTTCTGTAACTAATCTGAATTATTTTGTGATTTGTAACAGTAAAAATTGTCTTTGCACTAAAATGACAGTTGAATCGAAGACTCAATTTTAATTTTATCAAATATTTTTTATGAACTCTAATCATAATTGTCATGACTTTATTCTGATAGCATATCAGAAAACAAAAATGATTATTTAAACCTTTCACCCTGTATATGCCAATGTAAAAAAAAAAAATTTAACCTTTCATCCAGTATATTCTGGTGTAAAACAGTGCATTCAGCTAATTTAAGTGGCAGGATTGTTTATGCAAAATTTGGTATCTGTAGGTAATCATGAAGTATGACTTTATTTTGCACAAAGAAATTATTCAAAATATATAATAGATTATATCTGTTAGCCTCTAAGGCCGTGGTGTCCAACAGACTAGCCCCATGTGGTTATGTGGCCGATTGAGCGTGGCTAGTTTGCTATAGTGGCTACTGCTTCAGAACTGGTGGACACCACGGCTCTAAGGTGTCACAGGACTACTCATTGCTTTCGTAGTCTGAACTGTTGGACTGAAGACAGGTCACAGAGCAGAGAGTACGACTTCTAACAGTTAAAGAGCAGGTGAAACAAGTGACCCTGCAAGAAAATGGCAGAAAGAAGTGGGGAGGAAAAGGAGAGGGAACAGAAATGGAGTTTAACTCCCGGTCTGAAGAGTGGCACTTGTTTCTCTAAGCAACAAAAAACAGACGTGAAGTACTCACCAACGTGAATAGGGGCTGGGAACAATCCATGCTCATGCTCTCCAGGAGTGTACTCCAGCTTCTCTTTCTTTAATTGGATCAGGCGGCTCTTTGGGCTGAGAATGAGAGGCAGAAAGCCAGGGTGAGGAAGAGTTTTATGACTTGTGAAAACACCCCTTTTTGAGCTAATGGAGGTATTAATCCTCTAGTCCTTCAAGACAGTTATGGTCCGTACCACTTTACCGGATGCACCCACTCTTGGGAATCAGGCCTTTTCCTGGAGCCAGGGCTTCTGAAGTTTCAGCCACTTATATTTCAGTGTCTAAATATGAATGTAGGTATCTTCAGGTATACTATTTTGAAAATTATAACCTGGGATCATATAGGTTATTTTCACATGTAGTATTTACATGGACTAAAGAAGATACAAACTCCAAAAGCCCATAGTCACTTTCCAAGATGTTTGCCAAGTAGCTCTAACCCACCTGTTTCAAGACTAGTGATCAAAATAATTTTTAAAATTTCTTTTTGGACAATACTTAAAGAGAAAACATCAACTTGAAAATCCCATTTCTATCTGAATATTTGTACCTACTGCTGTTGTAGGTAATATCTAAAATTATTGGGAAAAAAGTAAGCAATTAAATAATATACTCTTTTTTCAGTTTGTTTACTTAGTGCATTTGATAGCATTTTGCAAATAGTAAGTTTCACTGTCTTGCTGACTCTGCATGCCTTCCTGCAAACCCTTCAAGAGGTTGCTTACCAGTAAAACAGCAGCATCTCTGAAACTGAACAGTGAGCAACCAGCAGAAAGGTGTGCACACAAAGGAAAAGAAGTGAGCCTGTACACATTTGATATTGTAGCTCTCAGGCATGATCAACAGACCCATTTAAACATGAGCAGGGGGACAGAAAAATTCTAACTTTTCTTTAAAGAAAAATTGTAAACGATATACCAGGACATATTATGTAAAGGGTACTCATTCAGAAAATGGAATGTTATTAGTCAACTAAACTCCTCCCTCCCCAACTTGGCACTGATACCAGAGTTTAAAGCAATAGCCCATAAGAATTTCTATGGACTAGAAAGAGGATTTATGGATGGCAAGAATCAGTGGTTCTACTCCTTCAGCCCTATCCACACCTTCTCTTATCTAACAGTGGGTGTATTTATTCAGCAAGTACATTCGCTCATTTAGTTATTATTTATTATTTGCATTACAAATAGCATCCAGATGCCCTAACTTGGATGTGGAGCTTTTATGCTAGGTATTGTGCATACACACAGGTATATGAGACACTCCTTGTGCAGAAGATTTTATAGCTGAAGGGTCTGTCTGATCTTTCTAAGGACTTATGACATAACTTTATTCATGCAAGTAACAGTCAGATTTTAAGGTAAGAAAAAAACATTATGATTACCGATTTGACATAACATAAGCCATTCAATTTCACTCAATGAATTCCTGCACATAGTTCAACAGCCTGTGATGGAATTAAAGACTATATTTTGAAAAATATCCAATCGTCATATAAAGACTTCAAGTAATGGAGAATTTACCATATTCCTTCATAATCTGTTCCGATGGTCACACGCTATCAATTGCTAAAAGTCAATGAGACTATTTGAATGCATAAAGTTAAGGTGGTAAAAATAACCATCATCAACTCAATTCTACATATGGAGAATTGAGCCAGAGAGAGATTAAGCGACTTGCCAAGGCCACACAGGAAGTCTATACCAGAGGAGGGACGTGAATGTGAAGGCCAGAGCAGTGCCTTATGCACAGACCCATCCTTCCACCTCTTTTATATTAGAATTGTACTTTGTTCTTCATGACTTTCAGCCAAGCACTTTTTTACTTTAGAAAAAATTAAGATGATCCCCTTCCTACAGAAGAGGAAACTGACACACAGGTAGATTAGGCAACTTGCACAATATCATATAGTGCATCAGCGGTAGATCCAGGAATGGAACTGAAGTCTCATCACACCTACTCCATTGTTGTACCTTCTAGATATACTTACAATTGTTACTTAATTCTGAGTATATATCCAACTATGCTTCAAATACATTTATGCATTAGCTTCTACATTATTCTTTGACAGGGTTACAGGCCCAGTAAATAAGGTGGCAGCAATAGATGTTCTATATGTAGATTTTGGTAAGACTTTTGACAAAGCAAACTAAGGAAATGTAGCTTAAGATGAAAATTACTACAAGGTGGTACACATCTGATTGAAAGACCACAGTCTCAGTATAGTTATCAATGGCTTGCTGCCAGACAGTGAGTGTGTACCTAGTGGGGCCCAAAAGGGTCAGCCTTGGGTCTAATATTATTCAATATTATAGTTAATTACTTGTGTAATGGAGTAGAGAGTAAGCCAAGGTGGCATGGGTGTTGCAAGGAGGACAGGATTAGAATTCAAAACTATCCTGACAAATGGAATATTGGTCTAAAATCAACCAGATGAAATTCAATATAGAGCACTTCATGTAGGAAGGAAAAATCAAATGCACAACTACAAAATGGGGACTAACTGGCTAGGTGGTAGTGGAGCTGATCAAGACCTGAGGGTTACAGTGAATTACAAATTGGATACGAGTCACCAATGTGAAGGAGCTGTGGAAAAGTCTAAAATTTGGCCATCTACTGACAAGTGTTGTATGTAAGACACTGGAAATTACTCTCTTGCTCTACTTAGCACTAGTGAGACCTCAGTGAGAATACTACGTCTAATTCTCGCACCACCCTCTGGAAAGATGCAAACAAAAAAGATAAAAGTTTTGAAAATCTGGCCTCTGAGAAAAGGTTAAAAAGCAGGTCATGCTTAGTCTTGAGAAAAGACGACTGAGGGAGACCTGAGAACAGTCTTCAAATACGTTACGCTCTACTATAAAGAGGACGGTGATAAGTTGTTTTCCACGTTCACTGAAGACAAAACAGAAAGTAATGGTCTTAATCTACAGCAAGAGTGATTTAAGTTAAATATTAAGAAAAATTTTTTAACTACAAGGGTGATTAAGTTCTGGAATAAGCTTTTGGGAAGGTTGTGGAATCCCCATCACTGGAGGTTTTTGGGAACAGACTGAATAAATACCAGTAAAAAATGGTCTAGGAGGTTTACTTCTTCTTGCCTCAGCACAGGGGTGGAGCAGATGACTTCTTGAGGTCCCTTCTAGGCAGTCAATGAGAATACTGAATTGTACTGGACCCAAGACAGACTCCTGTGATCTGATATGTTCCTAGGTTTGACAGTGAGCTACTGCATAAGTACTCTGTGTATGGTTTTTCAGCCAGCCAGTCTGGCACCCACTTTATAGTAATTTTACTTAGACCACATTTCCCTAGTTCGCTTGCGATGTATGTTGCCTAACATCATATCGATTCTCTGTTAGAGTGCATGAACATTACATACCACCACCCTTCACCTACTTTCTTTCTCTGTGTCATCTCACTTAGAATGAATATTCCATATTTTGGTTAGCTATCTTCGTATACGTCAGAGTGGGTAATAATTTTTGGTGGGGGGCCACTCCAAGATTTTGAAAAGTGGTCAAAGGCCACACTTTTCTGTAGAGGAGGTGTGGGGTCTAGGATGGAGGCTGGGTACATAAGGGTGCACGGGGTAAGGGACTGGAGTGCAGGAGATGGTGTGAGGATTGAGGGAGTTTGGGTGAAGGAGTGAGTGGTGACCTGGGGCAGAGGATTGGGGTGCAAGGTCTGGGAGCATGTTTGGGTGCAGAAGAGGATTTTGGCCTGGGGGAAGGGTGCAGGAGGGGTTACAGGGGCTGAGACGGAGTTGTGACCTGGGGCAGGGGAGTGCAGAGGGTTTGGATGGATCTGGGGGAGGGAGTTGCAATGCAGGAGGGGCCAGGGTGCTAGAGACAGTCTAGCACCCCCAAGGCAGGCTGGGCTCCCTGCCTGCTGCAGCCCCAGATCACTTTAAACTGCAGTCTTGTTCCCTCCAAGAGGCTTATGGTGTCCCCATCTCCCAGGCCAATCTCTCAGCTGGCGGTTTCCAGCCAATAGGAGCTGAGAGATTGATTGTGGTCAATTCCCATTGGCCAGTTGTTTTTGGCCAATAGGAGCTGAGGATTGGGCTGGGGGGCAGGGAGATCACACGAAGCCTCCCCCTCCCTCCAAAGCAGAAAGCTGCCGGACTGCATTTTAAACCGGGGCAGCTGTGTGCCTGAGGTTCTCGGCAGGATGGCCCGTGGGTCGGATCCAGTGGCTTCGTGGGTCGGATCCGGCCCCTGGGACGTATTTTGCCCAGTCCTGATATACATGAATGTTTCCTGAGACAGAAAAACATCTTCCTTTGCCCTTTTCTCCCAGCATATCATAATTACCCAGCGAAATAATTATAGCCTCCATCTTGTCAACTAGTTCTCTTGTTTTCATTTCATTTGGGACAAGATTGTGCCTCAAGAGCCTCCCCAAACTTTTCATCCTGAGTGGAACCCAGCCACAATGCTGTCCACGGGCATCTCTGAGTTGCAAGGACTTCTCCTTGTAGCAACACCAGTGGTGACAGCCACACCAGAAGTGGAAACTCACTTTTCTGCATGCTAGTAAGACAAGTGGAGCACATACTGCTCCCTCGGGTATGGTGGCTCCAAGAGCCACAAAATTGCTCTGGGTGGCAAAATATTACTTCAAGCTCCCTTAAAGCAAGTATGTTACAACTCAAAAGGCACGAGTGAGTCCTTGGACATCAAATACCACAATGTTTGGTATGATCTATTCATACTGTACCTGTGCATTTTCACCTAAGTGATGCACAATTTTTTCACTAATAAACCATTCCAATTTGTCCTCTCAGACTGGATTCAGTTATTGGTCTGAAACTGACAACCCCTCTCTTGCAAGCTTTTTCAAAAAGTGGCAGAACATCTGCTTTCCTTCAATCATCAAGTATCCTTACTGTATTAAACACCATATAAAATGAAGATGCCAATGGCTCTACCACTAACTTCTTAAAGAGAACCTGCAACAACAGTTCGTTGCTTTCCCTGTATAATGGGTATATTTACCCACCTGTCTAATATGCTTGTAGATCTTTGGATGAAAAGTACTTTATAAATGTGACACCGTGTATTAATTAATATGAAAAAAAGCATCCAACAGTTTCAGTATATTTTCTCATTGTTTGTACAGTGCCACAGGTATACACAGTGTTTTACAGGTAAAAATGGCCAGAGAACAAGGAATTTAAGAAAGGTCTCAGTTGCTAACAAAAATATGCAAATTTTCATTAAAACAGCTTCTGTGCCAGACCAGTGGAGGGTACAAAATATACTCTGCTTTTTACCTCTAATACCAGGTAAACTGAGTGAATCGATAATTAAAGATAGAATTATAAAACACCTGCATGAAAAATAGTAGGACAGCATGGACTTATGTAAAGGAAAACACGTCTCTCCAATATAACAGAATTCTCTGAGTGTGTCAACAAAATAATAGATAAAGGAGTACTGAACAACAATTTATTTGGACTTTCAAAAAGTTTTCAAAGACTCACTCAAGAGACCATTCAGGAAGTTAAGTGCGCGTAGGGTCAATGAGCAGAAACTAGCTAACGACCAGAACACAAAAATAAAGTAAGAATAAATGAGAAATTTCAACCTGACAAAAGTTCACAGTGAGGTGTCCCAAAGTTCCAGACTAGAACTTGAATTTTTAATGTCTGTATAAGAAGATTCCAGGATTGGCACTGCGCGTCACTCTGAAGCCTGGAATGTCTGTTGAGTCACTTTGAAGCTACAAGGTTAGGTGACAGCTCTGTTTTTCAGATTTATCACCATGTTTAAATATCACTGGTATTTGCATTCTGTTACCATCAAAGTATTACATTCTCAGCCATTTTGACTGAGCCATTGTAGAACTGACACCTTAACACAGCATGGGACTTTGGCTTAAAAAAAGCATGTATGCCATTCCAAGTGGCCTAGACCACTGTGATATCAGAGGTACTCAACCAATCACCACCCTTAGCCTATTTCTAATTTGCATGTAGCAGTTTCATTGATTCTATGAGGGAGACACCATGAAAGGTAGATTTTTTGGTCCAATTGCCACAGCCCCTCAAAACCACCAACACAACAACAAAACTGGCATGCACAGTATAGCCCCTCAGCACAGCAGATGCGCCTCATTTTCCACCTAGATAAATCAACATAATTCATTGCACAGCCAAGGACATTGCTATATGCAAATAAGATGACTGTACAAATTATGTCATGTGACAAGATGGGCTTTTAAATACCAGCATATTTACTAATGGCAAGGTTTGCAAATTGCACAAAATGATTTAGGAGTGTCAGGACTAGAGAAGACTGACGCACTCCAGAGGTACCAAACAAAAGATAAGCAACCAGCAATGGCAGAGAAAACTCAGTGTTAAAAATTCAATAATTTAAATTAGAAGCAATGATTTGAACTAGGGATGTGAAATCTCATTTAATGGGTTAACCGGTTAAATGTGATGTTTAACTGGTTAACCGATTAAAGGATGGACTAGAGCGGTCTCCCCAGCACAGGCAGGGGCTGCTCCAGCCTGGCCAGAGCAGCCCCTGCTTGCAATGCACCTGGATAGAGAGGCAGCATCGTGAAGGGGGAGGAGGGCAGCTGAGAGACAATATGCACAGGGAGCTGGCTTTCAACAGGGAGCTCAGACCCCTCACGGACAGGGCTGCTGCCACCCTGCACTGCTGCCTCTGTATCAGAGGCAGCATTACAGGGCCGCAGGCAACTGGTCCATGAGGGGAGCTGCTTTTGAAACTGGCTCTCCTCGTGGACCAACTCCTGCCTGCCACCTTACACTGCTGCCTCTGATGCAGAGGCAGCAGTGCAGGGTGGCAGAGGACTCCCCAGGAGTGGGGCGGGAGTGCACTGGCTGCCGGTTCTACCCCCAGGGACTATCAAATAGTCACGTGACCAATATTTTATGCAGTGACACAATTATTCAATGACACAATATCTAACATCCCTAACACAAAGTTACAGCTGGGAAGCCCAAATAATGGGAGTGAAGGCTTAAGCTTTGTAAACATAAATACAGTGGAAGTGCCTTCAAAGGAAAGTCCCTCATAACACCATAGGTCAGGAGAATGTGTTGAGTAAGGAAACAGCAATATGCCCACGTGGTCACACTATAAAGATAAAAGACAATGAGTTATGTTGGGTAGGAGCCTGTGGGAGGAAATGATGGTCGTGTTTTTGTTTTTGTCAGTGAACTGTATGGGAAGGCTTCTCTCTCTCACTTCCAAAGGCAAAGTGATGGCCTCTCAAACGGAAAAAAGTGGGGCTCCCTGAGTGCCAGCTGGGCTGCTTTCTGAGGAGGTGGCTTCCTCAGGGAAGTGTCAGCTTTCTTTCTGGACCAAACATGGATGTTCAGTAAACAGATAAAGCTCACTGCAGATAGCAAGTGCAGTGGGAATTCCCAGCACAGAGCTGCCTCTGTTCTCACAGTCACGGATACAAATGCCTGCTGGGGCCAGTCTGCTGCATGCTATTGACGAGCGCAAACATCTAATTATTTCCATGCTTTACCCTTTATTAAGTATTTCCCCTGATAAGTGAGTACAAAGAACTGTTCTATCTTAAACATGAGCGTTACAGATGGAGGGTTCTCCAAACAGGCAGCACGTGCCACACCCATTTGCATGACGGACATGAGTACTAGAAAATGGCCTGGATAACTTTTCTATAGCTGCCCAGGAAATGAGTCCCCATGACAGTCACAACAGAATACTGTGAAAAGGGCTTTTCACGGGTAGCTAAGTAAAAGTATAATTAGAGATAAAGAAGGGATGATTCCTTTCTCCGTCATCCCCTCCCACACTATGCTTTCCTTCTCCGGGGATACATGTACAATCTCTACCTTACAGTTACCATTCTTCCTATCAGTGGACTAAATGACATTCTCTCCAAAAGCCATGAGAGTGGCTGCTTGTCACCTGGCATAAAGCACTTGGAGATCTTCAAGGGTTGAATGGGAGGCCTCTAGAACCCCTCCTCCCCCCAGTCCAAGTCAGAGGTAAGGGTAATACAACTAGAAATGCTTATTTTTCTACTACACCCATTCTGTTATCTTCTCTATTTCTGTTCTCCTTTCTCAGTCTCTTCCACTACTGTCTTCCCTTACTTTCCAGGGGGTCAGAACTCTGTAGGCAGCCAAGTGAAACCGAAAGTAGCTTGGAGCCACATTCTGTTACACCAAGGGGAAAATCATCAAAGTAAACTAAACTTTTAGTGCTCCAGAGAGTATACGACAGGGTGTCTTAGGCCTTGATGCCCCCTGCGGGAGCCCTCATGGTCCTGCCATACCCTGCCCCAGAAAACGGTAGTGGACAGAGTCCTCTCAGTTGCCTAGAGAGGCAGCACAGCCAATCTGGAAAAAGGCTGCAGGGATAGGAGGTGCGCCTGGCTGGCTGCAGGGGTTGGCAGATCAGATGCTGACAGGGACCTGGAGAACTGAATGCCTCTTGGTTGTCTGCTACAGTTGCCAACTCTCCAGGAGTGTCCTGGAGTCTTCAGGAATTAAAGGTTAATCTTTAATGAAAGATTATGTGATCTGATGAAATCTCCAGGAATATGTCCAACCAAAGTTGGCAGCTCTACTGTCTGCTGGGACTATGCGGGGACCAGGAGAGCAATGAAACAGCTTCTGGCTTATTGGATTTGAAAATGGGTTACAGGAAGTGGTCCAGGGACCTATAGAACAGCAATTAGTAAAGGAATGCATCATGTGGCTGTTATACTTAAAGGGTCTCTGGGTTGCGACCCAGAGCAGTGGGTGGGACTGGGTCTCTCCACCACCCCCCCAACTGTGAGGGGAAGTGGTTACACCCTAAGGAACAGAATCAGAACTGTGGAAACCCAGTGAAGGGACCGGACTGCACTGGAACTGACTCAGTGGGGAGGTCTGATCAGCAAGTGAGTCCAAGCAGAGTGGCTCAGCAGGCAGGCTAGGGCCTCAAGCAGAGGCAAGGAGAAGAATCCCTTGGGTGCTGCTCCGTACCGAAGTAGGAACCTTGCAATCTAGCCGGCCCACACGAGGATACCGTGACGGGTCCTGTTCGGCTGCTACAGACTGAGCCTAGTAAGGACAGCAGGACACTGATCACTCTTTGGACGATGTACCCTGGAAGGAGTCTGTTCACTTTGCACATGGACAGAGTGTGATTCAGTCAGAGCGCTGAATCACCAAAGACCTGCCTGACAAGCTCAGCAGCTGACAGAGACATTGTGAACAGAGAAAAAGTATGCAGGCACACTTGTGAGCTGTGTGCAATCCATTACCCTGTTCTGCTTCAGTCTCTGGTGAAAAGTAAAGCTTTGCCGTGACAAACATGGCTGTGATGCCCTATTACAGAACCCCAGTAAAAACAAAAGAATCAGATCGAGTTTAAAGACAAATAAGTAATCTTAACACAAAATTCATGCTGCAGTTAAGGCATCAGAGGAGTTATTTAGACTCAAAAGGAGGAGGGTAGTTGTATGGGCAAAATAGTTGTGGTGGCAGCACCACAAGAAGATGATCTAATGCTGCGCAGCTGGGGGCATGGCTGACAGTGTCACAAGATCTGTCCATCACAGCATTCTTCCCTCTGATCCCAAGAAAGGAAATAGCCCCAAGAGCATGGGGACAAGACAATAAGACTGCACACAAAGACTGTAAAGGAGGAGTCATAAGCACACGTATCCTTAAGTAAGGGAATCCTCATGCACCACTGTTAAAAATCTTCGTCAGGGTTGATAGCAACAACCTTTTTCAAGCAGCGCTAGAAGGGCAAGCTTTAAGATGTGCTATATCCACCAGCCCTTCATTCAGAAGAACAAAGCTATTTATTGTTCTTATTTTGCATGATAGCTCTGTTATCTGTATCACAAGCTGAGGAGATCTCCTATCATATTTATTGCCTAGTTCAGCACATTAAGTCCAATGTAACTATTACAGGACCACTTGCAAATAGTGACCATAAGATAATAATATTTAACATTCCTGTGGTGGGAAGAACACCTCAGCAGTCCAGCACGCTGGCATTTAATTTCAAAAAGGGGAATTATGCAAAAATGAGGAGGTTAAACAAACAGAAATTAAAAGGTACAGTGACTAGAGTAAAATCCCTACAAGCTGGATGGAAACTTTTTAAAGACACCATAATAGAGGCCCAACTTAAATGTATACCCCAAATTAAAAAACATAGTAAGAGACCTAAAAGAGAGCCACCATGGCTTAACAACCATGTAAAGGAAGCAGTGAGAGATAAAAAGGCATCTTTTAAAAAGTGGAAGTCCAATCCTAGTGAGGTAAATAGAAAGGAACATAAACACTGCCAAATTAAGTGTAAAAATGTAATAAGAAAAGCCAAATAAGATTTTGAGGAACAGCTAGCCAAAAACTCAAAAAGTAATAGCAAAACATTTTTTAAGTACATTAGAAGCAGGAAGCCTGCTAAAAAACCAGTGGGGCCCCTGGACAATCTAGATACAAAAGGAGCAATAAAGGACGATAAAGCCATTGCGGAGAGACTAAATGATTTCTTTGCTTCAGTCTTCATGGCTGAGGATGTTAGAGAGATTCCCAAACCTGCACCGTCCTTTGTGGGTGATGAATCTGAGGAACTGCCCCAGATTGAAGTGTCATCAGAGGTGGTTTTGGAACAAATAGAAAAACTTAACAGTAACAAATCACCGGGACCGGATGGCATTCACCCAAGGGTTCTGAAAGAACTCAAATGTGAAATTGCGGAACTATTGACTGTGGTTTGTAACCTATCCTTTAAATCAGCTTCCGTACCCAAGGACTGGAAGACAGCTAACATAACGCCAATATTTAAAAAGGGCTCTAGAGGCGACCCTGGAAATTGCAGACCAGTAAGTCTAACGTCAGTACTGGGCAAATTAGTTGAAACAATAGTAAAGAATAAAATTGTCAGACACGCAGAAGAACATAATTTGTTGGGCAAAAGTCAACATGGTTTCTGTAAAGGGAAATCGTGTCTTACTAATCTATTAGAGTTCTTTGAAGGGATTAACAGACATGTGGACAAGGGGGATCCAGTAGATATAGTATACTTAGATTTCCAGAAAGCCTTTGACAAGGTCCCTCACCAAAGGCTCTTGTGTAAATTAGGTTATCATCGGATAAGAGGGAAGATCCTTTCATGGACTGAGAACTGGTTAAAAGACAGGAAACAAAGGGTAGGGATAAATGATACATTTTCAGAATGGAGAGGTGTAACTCGCGGTGTTCCCCAAGGGTCAGTCCTAGGACCAATCCTATTCAACTTATTCATAAACGATCTAGAGAAAGGGGTAAGCAGTGAGGTGGCAAACTAATCAGGAAAGATATCTTGGAGACATCGTGGATAGTTCTCTGAAAACATCCACGCAGTGTGCAGCGGCAGTCAAAAAAGCAAATAGGATGCTAGGAATTATTAAAAAAAGGGATAGAAAAAAAGACGAAGAATATCTTACTGCCCCCACACAAAACTATAGTACGCCCACACCTTGAAAACTACGTACAGATGTGGTCTCCTCACCTCAAAAAAGATATTTTGGCATTAGAAAAGGTTCAGAAAAGAGCAACTAAAATGATTAGGGGTTTGGAACGGGTCCCATATGAGGAGAGGCTAAAGAGAATGGGACTTTTCAGTTTAGAAAAGAGGAGACTGAGGGGGGATATGATAGAGGTATATAAAATCACGACTGGTGTGGAGAGGGTGAATAAAGAAAAGTTATTTACTTGCTCCCATAATATAAGAACTAGAGGACACCAAATGAAATTAATGGGTAGCAGGTTTAAAACAAATATAAGAAAGTTCTTCTTCACACAGCGCACAGTCAACCTGTAGAACTCCTTGCCAGAAGAGGCTGTGAAGGCTAGGACTATAACAGAGTTTAAAAAAGAGCTAGATAAATTCATGGAGGTTAAGTCCATAAAAGGCTATTAGCCAGGGGGTAAGGAATGGTGCCCCTGGCCTCTGTTTGTCAAAGGCTGGAGAAGGATGGCAGAAGACAAACTGCTTGATTATTGTCTTCCGTACACCCCTTCTCGGGCACCTGGCACTGGCCACTGTTGGTAGACAGGATACTGGGCTAGATGGACCTTTGGTCTGACCCAGTATGGCCATTCTTATGTAAGAGCATTATGCAATTTCTAAGAAACCAGCAGCTACAAAACAAAAAGCCAGCAAATTGTAGACTGAAAAGGTACACTGACCGGGAATCTTGGCTTCTATTAGTTAATATTTATATATTTTCAGTACTAACCCCAGAGGAACAGGACTCCCAAAGTAGGAAGAACATTTCTTGAACAACGTAGTGACTCCAGCTTTCTATTAGAAGAGACATCCCACAGTAACTATTTGCCCCCCAGGAGCTAAACCAATTATTAAATGTAATTAGAGAAGGAAGACAGGAGAGAATCTGGACTTTTCCAAATAAGCCACCATTGGATGAACAGCAGGGATTGCTCTCCACAATCTTCCTTTATGCTCAAGGCCGCTGGCTCTCGCAGGCACACACACAACAACTTGTTCAGCTCTCTCATCCACTTGTAAAGAGAGATACATACTGTAATTTCAGAGACTTTTTAAAATTTTGAGAGTATCAGATAAAATCTGAGGAAGTACGCCTGTCTCTGAGGAGGGAAAGGCCATAGGTGCTCATCTTCTACAAGCCTCAGTATGGATAAGATCCCCAAGTCTATGCTTCCTGGACACATCAAATCAGGGTGCATCTCATCAGCAAAAAGTTTCAGCCAGCAAGCAAAGATGGGGGCAAAAAGAACAGGAAAGATGGCAAACAAATAGAAAGGATTAGACAAAGTCCACTTCCAAGTAACTCAAGTCATGCTGAAGTCAGACCTCCTTTCATCACTTTTGCTGTAGCAGAAAGGGGGACGCATGAAGCATAGCTCTTGGATGGAAAAGGTTTTATTCAAGCACGTAACTTGTAAAATATTGCGATAAATTGTTTCATGGTTATCCCTCAAAAAAAGGCAGGAACAATATACTGGAGATAAGAATGGGAAATCTATTTACAACATTAGTGAGGGCAGCAGTAAAAGGAAATAGGTGGTTATGAAGAGCTCTTCAGTGTACAGTTATCTTCTCTGTGGACCATTTCACCTACTATTACATTCAATCTCATCGCTCCAGAATATGGACTATTTATTAATTTAATAAATTGCAATGAAAATCTTTCAGGGGATAGCTGTGCTAGTCTGCTGCAGCAAAAACAAGGTGTCATCCTGTGGCACCTCTATAGCACTGGTCCTCTACATGGTAATGTAACACATCCATCTTTGCATGTATATGTATACCACCAAATGGAAGTTTCTACTTCATGCATCTAGTGCAGGGACTGGCAACCTTTTCAAACCAAAGAGCCAAACTACATCAAAATTCAGAACAAGTGGTCAACAAAGAGCCATATAAGAATGCTCATTTGCATGACTGAAAATATACAACTTAATATTATAGATAATTGACATGATGCTTAATAGCAGCATAAATGAAACATTGTACTAGCAGACTTTATTTAATGGGACTTCTGCTGCTGCATCTTTTCACACATTTCTTTGAAGTTTACATCATAACTGGTCAAATTCAGGTTCAT
Organism: Pelochelys cantorii; assembly: GCA_032595735.1. Lineage (NCBI taxonomy): Eukaryota > Metazoa > Chordata > Testudines > Trionychidae > Pelochelys > Pelochelys cantorii. The sequence continues at coordinate 22,563,071 of CM064349.1, read as the reverse complement.
GCGCGCATTCAAGCGACATGAGTAATGATGCCTTTTTCAAATTTTGAATTAATTTTTCATTTTAATTTCAAAAGTTGTATGTGTTTTGACAATGAAGAAAGGGCCATATCTGGTTCCATACAGAGCCATATGTTGCAGACCCGTGATCTAGTGAAAGTCTTGTGGTTATTAAAATAAAAGCTATTATGCTAGCTGACAGATTGCAAGCCCCTTACTTACACTGGTAAGCAGTTACTCATACGTAGTTCCACTGAAGTCAATGAATTTGTATAACTGCTCACCACTGTGAGTAAGGCACTCACAATCTATCTCTAAGTAAAATAAAAACAGTCAAATGTGCTTAAGAGAAATGGATTTTTTTTTAACTTGGATCATGGTCAGGAGTCTCTGGTGTCACTTGTGAATGGGTATATATCACATCTTAATTATTTTGTGCATGTCGACTATAACAATATAAGTTTGTTTAAAAGCAATATAAATATCTGTTAATAAAAACATCATGCCAGGAAATTTCTCCACATCCCTCTTGAGGTTCATAAGGTTCACATTTCTCCCACTTTACACCAGTGTTCTCTCTAATTTTTATGTCAATATGCAGAATTAATTGTCATGTGTACCAATGTGGAGGTGATGTGTTGTATGTCACCTCCATATTGGTGCACGTAAAATTCATTCTGGACATGGACAATCTCTGGTGAAGTAGGGCCAAGGGGTTCAGAGTGAGGGAGGGGGCTCAGGGTAAGAAGAATAAGGGGTCTAGCTGGGGATATGAGCTCTGGGTTGGAGCTAGGGTTGAGACATTTGGGGCTCAGGAGGGGGCTCCAGGTTGGGGCCAAGGGGTTTGGCGTGTGGGAGCGGGCTCAGGGCAGGAAGTTGGGCTGCGGGGTCTGGGAAGACGTTATGGTGCAGGAAGGGGCTCAGGCTTAGGTTCTAAAGAGGGAGCCAGAGTGATGGAGGGGGCTCGGGCTGGGACAGGGGATTGTGATGTGAGGTGTTTACCTGGGGCAGCTTTTGTTTGGTAGTGGGGGGAACAGTTGGCTCTGTGCTGCCCCGTGCTCACCTGTAGCTCTCATTGGCTGTGATTCCCAGCCAATGGGAGATGCAGGGCCAGAGCTTCCCAGTACTAATGGTTATGCAGCTCCAGCTGGCTGGGGGAGAAGGAACTACAGTGCGTAGAGTCACCTTCTCCCCACCCCCAACAGGAATGGCTGGCCCGGAATAGAGGGGCTTATAGGCTGCAGCCCACGGCCCTGAGCTGCAGCCTCTAAAGCCCCTTTCTTAATCTTGTCCTGCTGCTGGGGTCAGAGCAGTGCCCCTGTGCCCCAGCAGCTCCCTGCTAGGGCTGAAGGAGCGCGCCCCTTCTCCAATCCCAGCATGGAGTGATCACAGCCAGGGAGAGAGGTGGACTCCTTCGGTCTGGGAGGGCCAGCAGGGAGCTGCTGCAGCTGGGCAGAAGAGCCTCTCCCTTGGCCATGACAGCTCCCTATGCAGCAGCTCTGAGCCCCTGCACAGGGCTTATTAGGCAGCTATGTGGCTGCACAGTTTAGAGGGAACCTTGCTCTACACCAGTATATCTCAAAATGGGCCACGGGCCCACTATGGGAAAGCTGCAAGCGGGCCCACGCTGCTGTGTCACCTAAAGGGTCTTTAGCCACGGAGCCTCATGACTCCATTCCAGCTGAGATGCGGGAACCAGCAGCCTGGCCACAATGGGAGCCTTTACGGAAATGAAGTGGCATGGGCCTGCTAGCATCTTTCCCAAAGCGGGCCCGCAGCCCACTGAGAGAGAAACTGCTCTACACCTCTCCTTGAAGCCTTGCAAGGGAGCTGTGTTAATGCTGTCAAAAGACTGGAATTAAAGAAAGTACTGGGCATAGGATTTAAATTTTGAAACTAATGATTTTAAATACATTACCTAACTCCTCTGAACCTCTCTAGATACTATAGTGATCCGCACCCCTCTAATAATTAGACAGTTTCTTCATCTGTAAAAGAGGGTTAATAATTCTTACTCATCTTTATAAAGTATTTTGAGATGTAGCCCTTGATTTTAGAGGTGTTAAACAGTCACCTCTCCAAATGAAATCAGTAAGAGCCGTGGGTTCTCAGAGTATTATTATTTCTCTTTTGGGGCTCATGAACACTGCTTGTTTAAAAGTGGAATTTGTCCCTGTGCAGAGCACCAGCACAAGGCCTAAGTGCCATGTAAAAGATCTCCTTTGTTTTTTCCCTGGAGGATAGGAGACCCCAGACATGCCCAGTTATCTACATGGCAGGTGGGAAGGTAAACTTATAGATAGGCCCCTGTTTCTTAATCCGTGTGAGGGTGAACCATGCCCTTTGGAAGCTCTCTTAATGTTTGTATTGAGTATTTCAGTGCACCCAAGAATAACTTCCGTGCACCCAAGAAGCTAGATAATTTCATGGAGGTTAGGTCCATAAAAGGCTATTAGCCAGGGGATAGAAATGGTGTCCCTGGCCTCTGTTTGTCAGAGGCTGGAGAAGGATGGCAGGAGACAAATCGCTTGATCATTGTCTTCGGTCCACCCTCTCCGGGGCACCTGGCGCTGGCCACTGTCAGCAGACAGGCTACTGGGCTAGATGGACCTTTGGTCTGACCCAGTACGGCCATTCTTATGTTCTAACTTCTTCCTGGGCCAACTCAAAGGGGGTCAGCAGCACCATCTTTGTTCTGGGCTACCTGCATAGCAGATTGCATCTGGCTGGGCTGCTGAATTGGGCCTGCTTTGTTCAATTTCGCTGGGAGTTGGCTGTGCTCCCCATGGAGTCATGGATGGAGAGCTCCTGGATAGCAGTTCTGTGGGTGGCTTCAGGAGCTGTTCCAGCAGTTTTCTGCTCAGGATGATCTCTTTTCCCAGCTGACTACAGTTTCCTCCTTTTTAGAGGCTTCCCCCATACAATACATAATTGACAGGGCTGGAGTGGCAGGCCCTGCACATAGGGCCTCTCTGGCATCAGTGTGGGACAGTCTATACATGCTGTCACAAGGGATGTTAAATACAGGTTAACTAACTAATCGACTAGTTGATGGATTTTCCATTGACTAGTTGATAAATGGTGAGCCTTGGAAGCTAACCCTGCTGCGGCTCTGCCTTTTAAATGTATTAAGAGTCTGCTGGTTCTTAATACATTTAAAAGGCTGGTGTGCAGTGGGGGAGACACGGTGCGAGCTGGGCCAGCTGATTCCCAGCTTGCGCCGGGTCCCCCCTGCTGCACTTTAGCCTTTTTAATGTATTAAGAGCTGGTGAGCTCTTAATACATTTAAAAAGCAGAGTCGCAGAGTCTGGGACTGGGTGTGAGCCGGGAATCAGATGATTCCCACCTTGCGCCTGGTCCCTGCTACTCTTCTGCCCCCCATAGAGAGAGTGTTGGGGGGGGACACCGGGTTTTAAGTTGGCTCCCGCTCCCCCTCTTGCTGCCTCTGATAGAGGTAGCAAGGCGGGGAGTAACTAGTCAAGGGACTAGTCGACTATCCGATAAGCTTTTGCTTATCGAACAGTCGATTAGTCAGCTAGTCGCTTACATCCTTAACTGTCACATTATGTTTTGAGAGCTTAAGGAGTTAATAGTATATAGCAGCGTTTCTCAAACTGCGGGTCCCGACTCCCCGGGGGATCGTGAGCAACTTAGAGGGAGACTGCAAACAACTTGGGGGGGGGGGTCACGAGCAACTGAGATGCTGGTTGCAGCAATGGAGAGGGGGGTCGCAGTATCATAAGTCTGAGAACCCCTGGTATATAGGCTTTGTGATGACCTTCTCTATATTCATATCCAGTTTTGATACATCTAGAAATTCACCTGAACTTTTAAATAACATTTGTAAAGTGGCATGTCTGTTTGCCACACTTGCAGTGAGGGTTCCCATTGGCTAGTTAGGCTTCCAGCAGGATCATTAACATTTTATTACAAAGAAAAAACAGACTCAGTTCCATAGCCATGGCAACATACCTATCTGCTACAGTGGGAATATTTTGTTGCAAACAAAAATGCTCGGACAACTAAACATTTAATGCTTATTTTCAGAAAAGCCTCTCATTTTGAGAAATAGACCATCCAAAGGACAGTGTCACTGTCACAGCTAGGAGAGGAGGCGCTTTCTAACAAACAACAGCTGAATAAAAATGCAATTGCAGTCTCATTTTGGTCAAAAGAAGAACCTTGCCACTTGCTCCTTACAGTCTTGCTCAAATAGCTACATTATAATGTGAAAAGAGATGTAATCGGGAACTGTTATTAAGCCATACGACAGCAGGTTTCCCTGTAGTCTCTGGAGCATTTGATAATTTTCTATGGAGAGCTTACTGGTCACATGGTGCCAGCCCTCCTCTTGGTTTCCATCTGCCAAACCACATTATAAGAAATCTAAAAGTGTAATACTCTACTAACTTAAACAACTGCTGTAGTTATGTGAAGTTCTGTGATCGCAAATGAGAGGGGACGTGGGTCAGTGCAATCAGAAATGGGAGGAGAGATGTTCATGAAAACATGGTTATTGACCTCTTCTAATCTTTGTTCTTTGAGATGCGTTGCTCACACCCATTCTGATGGGTGTGTGCGCACACCACATGCGTGACTGTCAGAAAGCTTCCCCTAGCGGTACCCTGTTGGGTCAGCTGTGGAGCCCCCTGGTGTGGTGCTAATAAGGTGATGTATATTTGCCACTGCCAACACACCACCTGCTCAATTCCATCTTGTCAGATCACTCGGACAGAGGCGAAGCAGGCGGGATTTGGAAGGGACATGAGCAAGCCATCTTGAAGAACAATTGTTACAAGAGGTAAGTAACTTTTTTCTCTTCTTCAAGTGTTTGCTCATGTCCATTTTGATAGGTGACTCCCAAGCAGTTCTCTTGTAAGAGGCAATGGAGTTCAGTTAGTTGCAGATTGTAGCATCATCCCTGGAGTACTGGATGACAGTGTAGTGGGCTTCAAATGTGTGACCAGAGGACCAAGTTGCTGCCTTGCAGATGTCTTGAACAGGGACATGCGCGACAAAGGCCATGAAAGATGCTTGCACTCTCGTGAGATGTGGTAGAGGCGGCACCTTCCCCAAGTTATAGTTATGTATACAGGAAGTGATCCATGCTGAAATGCACTGCGAGGATATGGGGAAACCTCTCGTTCTCTTGTGATGGTAATAAAGAGCTGAGGTGATTTACAGAATGCCAGGGAGTATCTGACATCAGGGGAATGGAGCACTCGCTTTCTGTTGCTTGCATGGGGTTTCTGGAAGAACATGGGGAGGAAAATATCCGGATTAACGTGGAATTAGGAAACCACTTTGGGGAGGAAAGTGGGGTGTGGGTGCAGCGGGACCATATCTTTGTAAAACACAGTATGGGGGGCTCACATATCAGCACCCTTAACTTCGAGACTCTCCTAGCAATAGTATAACTACCAGGAAGACCATCTTCCAGGAGAGGTAGGAGAGAGGGCAGGTGGCAATGGGTTTGGCTAAGATCAAGCTAAGGTCCCACTGGGGAACTGGTTGCCTTACCTGCGGGTAAAGCCTACTTAATCCCTTAAGGAAGCGGCTGACCACCAGGTTAGCAAATACCAATCTACCCCCCATGCTTTGATGACAGACAGAAATAGCCACCAGGTGTACTTGTACAGATGATGTTGCAATGCCTTGTTGCTTGAAAGACAGTAAGCAATCCAGGATAGTGGGTATGGGCACCTGTTGTGCCCTGCTGTAAGGACCAGATCGAAAACCATTTCCACTTTGCCAAGTATGTGGCGCAGGTAGAAGATTTCCTGCTCTCTAGGAGGGCCTCCCTCACTAGGATGGAACGTAATGGTGGGTATACCCTTGGTTGTAGCAGGACAGAGTGCAAAAGGAGGAAAGCTTAGCATATTGTTATAAGGAGGAGGGAGAAAAATTGTTCTCCTTGGCCTCTGAGGCTAGTACAAGAAGCAATGGGCTTAACTTGCAGCAAGGGAGGTTTAGGTTGGACATTAGGAAAAACTTCCTGCCTGTCAGGGTGATTAAACACTGCAATAAACTGCCTGCGGAGGTTGTGGAATCTCCATCCCTGGAGATATTTAAGAGCAGATTAGACAGACACCTGTCAGGGATGATCTGGACAGTGCTTGGTCCTGCCGTGAGCGCAGGGGACTGGGCTTGATGACCTCTCGAGGTCCCTTCCAGTTTTATGATCTTTTCTACCCTGCTGGGCAGCAGGCAAGGTCTTTAGGAGAATGGACAATAATAGGAAGGAATATCGAGAAGTCCTAACAGTTAATTGGGCAAACTAGTTTGAGGAGTTGAAAACCTTAGAAATTTGAAAATCTTTAAGAAAAATGTTCAGGAGGTGTGGGGGCTAGTTGAGGAGCCCACCCTTTTTGCTAAACTGGTGTGGAACAAAGCCTGTGTCCATGGAAAGGGGCTGTTCAGCAAGGAAAGCAGGATCAGGCCCAGACAAGGAGGCAGGTAAAAGATAGAGAGATTGAAGGCACTGTGGCAGAAGTAAGGAAAAGCAGTAAGTACAGGCATTGGAAATGCAGATCCTTGGAACAATACTTGGAATGCTAATATCTGAACTAATGCAAGTTTTCATTTTGGGGGATAAACAAGTGTCTTAAGGAAAAAGAGTGAGAAGTTAATTCTGCAGAGTCTTGAGGGAATTGAGCAGCTAAATGTTGTAAAAATGCTAAAAAGGAAAAGTGTTATAGGAAAAGAATTCTTGTTGTCTTTGCAGCCCCTCTGAAGGAAAAATGGGCCCTTTTCCAAAGGAATGTCTGTAAATAATCCAGGCAAAGAGACTGACGATAATTTGACTATGGACACTTTAGTCAAATTTGCTAAAAGAGCAGAAGGGGTTTCTATTGGGACTTAGCTAACCCCAATGTGTAAGAAATGTTTGCAGCAGCCCATGCGCATGGGGGGTCCTCGCTTACCCTGCCCCCTCCACTCCCATCAGCCTCTGTCTGTGGGGAGCTTGGACACATGCCCCCCCCCCCGCCGTGGACAGGGGCTGCTGCCACCCTGTACTGATGCCTCTGTATCAGAGGCAGCAGTCTGGGACAGGAGGCAGCCAGTCTGCAAGGGGTGCTGCTTTTTAAACTGGCTCCCCTCACAGACCAGCTCCCGCCTGGCACCCTGTGCTGCTGCCTCAGAGAGAGGCAGTAGCGCTGAGTGGCAGGAGGCTCCCCAGGAATGGGGCTGGATTGGACTGGCTGCCAGGTCCGCCCCCAGTAACTACAGAATAGACGACTCACCACTAAGAATTCGTGTGGTTAGTCGATGGTTCAGTTAACTGATAGTTAACATCCCTAGAGAGGTGAAAGGCATCTGCTACAGAGCCAGGGCCGTGGCTCACAAAGGAGCAAAACCTCTCACACTTGCGATTGTTCTCTGCTGCAAAGAGGTCCAAGTGGGGAAATCCCCATCTCTGGAAAAATGACAGGGCAATGTCGGGTTTGAGGGACAATTTGTGGCTGAGGAATAAGCAGCTGAAATGGTCTGCTAGCTCGTCCTGTACCCTTGCGAGGTACGAGGCCTACAGATATATCAAGTTGGTGATGCAAAACTCCCAGAGTTCTAGGGCTTCTCTGCACAGGGGAGAGGAGCGAGACCACCCTGTTTACACAAAACCTCACTGATGTATTGTCTGTGAGAACCACCACGCATGTGCCCTGTGTATGGCTCCTGAAGGCTTGGCACTGCCCTGAACTGCCTTGAGTGCCTGCACATTGATGTGTAGAACTAATTCTGCCTGTGACAACAGGCTTTGGGTCCTAACCTCGCCCAACTGTGCCCCCCCCCCACCTTAGTACCCAGGCCTCAGTAACCAGTGCCATCATGGGCTGTGGTTTGGCAAAGGGGACACTCACACAGACCGCCTGAGATTGGAGCCACCACTTCAGTAACTGGAGGACAGTTAGAGAAAGGGTCAATACAGTGTCCAGAGAATTGTGGCTGGGCTTTTGCACCTGTGTTAGCCATGCCTGAAGAGGTCTGAAGCACCACCTGGCACGCCACCATGTGTCCCAAGAGTTTCATACAATTCCATGCCACCATTTTGGGGAATTGGCCGAGGGTCTCAATGATGTTTTTGAGTACCTGGAATCAGGACTTGGGCAAGAGGCTCTGGCCACCTAACAGTCTGCGAGAGTGCCTATGAATTCTATTCTTTGTGTAGGCTTCAAGGTGGATTGGGGTAGTCTCATTGGCTTCTCAAAATATCTGGATCTCAACTTCTTTATGGAGGAATTGAAATCTCATTCTAGGATTGGGCGCAGCCTGGCCTTGGGGATAAGGAAGTATCGAGAATAAACCCCCCCGAGGAACCTCCTCTGTTGTTCCTAGTGAGAGGAGAAACTACACCTCCTGTAATAAGAGTTACTTGTGAGAAGGGCCCCTGAAGAGGGACGGGAAAGGGAGTATAAATAACTGGATAGAGTATCCCAATTCTACTGAGCTTGGAACCCAAGGACTGGACATCATCTGGGTCCAGGCATGGTAAAATAGGGACAATCGGGTTCACAAAAAGGCAACAGTCTGGGTAACTGATGGGTGCTCTGTCCTCTGGAACATCTTCAAAAACTGGGTTTTGAACCGATTGTTTCTTGGAACCTTGCCCTTGGCCAGAGGGTAAGTGGGATTGTCTTCTCTTGCCATTCCCAGGATATGGGCTGGGGCTTAAACTGTTTCCTCTGGGGTGTGGGTGTATGAATCCCAAGAAATTTGAGTGTGGTTCTTGAGCCCTTTAAACTGTGTAAGCAGGAATCTGTATTTGCCACGAAAAGTCCCGCACAGTTAAAAGGCAGGTCCTGTATTGTATGTTGGACCTCTGGGCGGGATACCCGTTACTGGCAACCATGCACTGTGGTGCATCACAATGCCAGAAGGCATGGTATGGGCTGTAGACTACAGCACTGTTTGAAGGGCAGACCTGGAAACCACTTTGCCTTCCCCTAATATTGCCTCAAATTCTTGACGGGAGTCAGTTGGGGGCAGCCCCTGAAATCTGGACAGAAGTCCACGTACTAAACACACAGCAGCTGAGGATTGCCGGCTGGTTTGCCATGCGTAACTGGCGTCTCCCCCTCCCCCCAGGCATAGACCCTGCAGCCAAACAGGTCTAGTTTTTCGGTCTCCTTAGGTTTGGGAGCAGGGCCTGGCTAACACAGATGCTCTCTGTGGTTTCATTCACCATGAGGGTCCCCGGTTGGGGGATGGTGAACAAATGCCTGCTGGAGGCATAAAATATCTCCTCTCCATCCCTTTGGCAGTAGGGGGAATGGAGTCAAGTCTGTCACAACACCTCCGTAGTGGTATTAATACTTTTGATGAGTGGCTACACCACCCTAGAAAGCCCTTCTAACTTGAGGATGTTGACTAGGTCCACTTCCTCAACAACCTCCTTGACCTGGAGGTGCAGGTTCTGTGTCACTCTTCGAAGGAGGTCCTGATGGCCCTTTATGTTCATGGCTGGCAAGGAAGCCCCTTCCACAGCCTCATCTGGTACTCGGTCCTCCTGGCCCTCTGACTCCTGCATGCCTGATCCTGGCTGGGTTTCCAGATGAGGTTTGGCAAGCTGTCTGTGCTCTGCCTGGGGCACAGAGGTCCCGTGGCTACTGGGATATTCTCAGCCTGTTACTGGTACCTCACCTTTGGGGACTGCTATGACAGCGGGGGTCCAAAAGGGCAACTGTATAGACCCTTGCCATTGTGGTGGCTAAGCTGGTGGGTCCTGCGAGCCGCAGTGTTCAGAGTGGTGCTGGGAACAGGATCTAACACTGCTCCAGCCTGAGGCAGACGACTCTCCCAAGTCCGAGGAGTAATCGAAAGCAGACAATGGTGATGTAGAGCCTGTTGGTGCCGGGTATCGGTGATGTCACGACAGTGACCATCTCTGCATGGGGAGTGGCTTCCCCCAACGCTGAACTGGAGGAGGCGCTGCCATAAAGGTACTGCAAAGATTGCTGGAATGGGTGCCAAGTCGGTACTATGGTTGATGCCACTGCCGTTGCTGAAGCGGGTGCTGGAGACAGTGCTGCTAGTACAGCCAACTCAGACGTGGTATCCCTAGTTGGCAAGGGGGGGACTGTACTCTCAGTTCAATGAGGTTGCGTGTGGGCTTGAATGTATCAGCTGTGGAGGAAAAAAATCTATGTCCTCCTCCCAGACCTCTCTGATGGGCAAGTCCTCTGGCACTGCACGTGACAAACTCCTCCACAGAACCAGAACTGTCCATGCTAGAGTGTGCTGTGCCAGCTTGGAGGGGCCCGATACCAGGCACTCCTCACCGGAGCCCTTGTGTGAGGGCCTGACTGGGGACTGGCCTTGGTCCTTTCTCTTAGGCGGCACTGGGGATTGGGACTAGTACCTTGTGCATATACCCTGCAGATACACAGGGGAACAATGATAGTGCCTCTTTGAAGAGTCCTTTGGCACCAAGGGATGCTGCGGTGAAGCCAGCGCGCTGGAAGTTGCTGGCATCTGTACTGCTGGTTGAGGCTGGAGTGCCGCTTCCATCAGAAACTGTTTAAGGCGGTAGCCCCTTTTCCTTTTTGGTCTGCGTTGGAAACCTGGCAGATGGGACACTTATCTGTTTAATGTCCTTCTCCCAAGCCCTTCAAATAGGATTTGTGCAAATCGCCCCTAGGCATAGGCTTCCTGCAGTTTGTGCAAGATTTAAACCCCTGCAACCATGGCATACCCCGGTCTAGGAAAGGAAATGTGGGGGGAAACCCCGGAAGTTCAAATTCTAATAATTAAACTCTCTCGAACTAATTAGAACAGAACACAAACAAGAACCAACTATGGCTAGGTGAGCGCTTGCGAAGCAAGAGTGGGTAGCGCCAACGACCATCACTGGCGGTAAGAAGTAACTGAGCAGGTGGCAGGCTGGCAGTGGCATATATACACTGCCATACCAGCACTACTCCAGGGAGCTCCCCAACTGACCCCACGGGTACCACTAGGGAATACTTTCTGACGATCATGCACATGACGCACACACACGTCTATCGGAATGGACATGAGCAAACACTCGAAGAACAATCTCTCTATTAAGTTGTGAGCCTTCATTGTGAAGAAGCTTGGGAACCTCAGTTCTTTACATTAAGCATCATGTGTAAAAAGAAGCAAATGCACAACACCTACCTGCAAATGTCACTTTACTAGCCAGTCACACTAAAGATGACTCTGTTATCGTAAATCAATAAAAGCAAGACAATTAATGGCCCTTTTGCTCAGTACCTGAGTATCTCAAGTTTCTCCAGCCCCTTTACTGTCATGATCTTTAAGGTTGTTGAATAAAGCTGTCTTACCTTTTCCAGGCTGACACTCAGCAACACTTTCAGATTGCTGGAGGTGGTTTTCTGACTGGGGTTACATTTTAAATCCTCACTGGGTCAGATTCTGATAATTATCATGCATGTAATTTTTCACAGGCTTGAATTAAGTTGCTGGTTTTATTTCAGCTGCTTATTAGTAACAGCTCTTCAAGGTTCTAGTTGAAAGAAGACAGTTTCCTCTGGAATATCAGATAGCAGCATTTCACTGGTACTACTTACTCTGTTGTTTTGTACACATCAGAGTACAGCCCTGCCTTCTGGTACTTCTTCTTTGGGGGCCGAGGAGCCTTTTTCTCACGCTGGGTAAAAGAAGGCATAAGCTGCTCAGTGTTTTCAGATTCATGTACCTTCCCAATGGCTTCGAGGTGACTAGGTGACTCAGTTGATGTCTCAGAAAAGCTGGAAGAAAATGTAAAGAGAAATTTATGGCAACATTATTATTCTACATTGAACAAAGACAACCGACAAAAATCTCTGCAGCTTGTTAAATGGCCAAATGATTTAATCAGATTAAAACTTTTTTGCCAATTACTGCAATTCAGACAGGATATTTTACAAGTAACAATTAATTTGTAGAAACAAGAAATCAACGTTATTGAAGTGCAAAGCACAAAGTAATTTAAATATCTGTGTTGTATAGGTATAGTCACAAACAGGTGTCTACCATGTATTTACAAGGAGGCAGATGTGCTCACACCATACTACTAAGTTTCTTCAGCTGGCAGAGAGAAATATTAAACAATTAGAACTAATTTCATTTCAGTTCTGGAAACTGGGGGAACTAATGAAACTGTCCAGCATTCCCCAAAAATTTTAAGATTTTTTTTCCCCACACAGTCCTGAAAACCTAGGGCTCGATTCTTTCTCACTTACACTAATATAAATAAAAAGTTACTCCACTAAAGTCGATGGAATAATCCAATACTGGTGAATGTGACCAAGTGGATGTCTACTCTGGAAATGTAGGTGTGACTGCAGCACAAATAGTAGCTTTAGTTTAGTTAGCATGAGTAACTCTATAGCAATGAAGACCAAATGGCATGGAACAAAAGGGTGGACCAGGAACTTGAATACATATCCAGAATCCCGACCAAAGCCTGTGTTACCCACTCTGTACTAACAATGATACCTGCACCAATCTGAATAAAGACAGAGGGGGTACACTTCCCTGTATTGTAAACAACCCTTGTTTGGTGGTGTAGATGTATCCTGAGAGGACAATCAAATGGTTGGTTTCTAAACAGGGCTTGAAGTAGTTTCTGAAATGCCCAGAGGATGGAATATATTCAACTGTCATTCAACTTTGGGTATTAAACATAAGCTATGTTTACACTGCAAGCCACTGGTGGCAGTATGCAGGATATTCGTTGCTACAGCTGTGGTGAAAAGCAGCTACGCCCATACTGCAGTGCATTGCAACACACAGTGAAAGGCTCAGCAAGGTGGAGGCAACAAGGCAGGGAGCCCATTTCCTCCTTGCTTCCAGACTCTTTCCTTGCTGCCGAAGCCTTTCCCTATGGCAGAGAAAAACTGCAGTAGCGGAGAGGCGGCAGGCCATTACACTGCTAAAAACAGCAGAAGAGACAGGTGAGGCATTGCTCGGGTGTGTCTCAGAGCTATGTAGAGTACATGCTCACAGGGCTCCTATTTATCCTGGGCTAAAGGGCATGCTGTGTACGTACTCTGCTCACCACCATAAGGAGTGTGCAGTGTAGATATACCTGTAATGGGGTGTCACCCAAAACTGATCCATCTCAGAGATCTCTATTTGTTGGGCCTGGTCTTCAGCCCCATCCAAAGGTTGCAGATAACTGTAAGCTCTGTTTCTAAAGCTATTGTGAAAGAAAAAATGGGAGCTTGCTGCTGCACAGGTTGAATTATTAGCTAATCAATGAAGGTGGATTCTGACTAGGAATGTTAAGTATCAGTTAACTGAATAGTCGATTAACCTCATGAATTTTTATTGGTTAGTCGATTATTCTATAGTCCCCAGGCAGCCCCTGTCCGGAAGGAGGTGTCTAAGCTCCCAGACCCAGCACAAGCCGGAAATGAGCCGGGCTGCCTGTCCACCCGGCTCCTAATAAACTTTAAATGCAGAGCCGCAGCGGGGGTAGGTCCAGGACCCAGTACAAGCTTACAAGCTGGGACTGAGCTGGGCTCCTGGCCAGCCTGCTAAAAAATTTACTGGCAATGGGTGGGGGTGGAAGGGGCGGGGGGGGGGGGGGAGAGAGGGAAATGCATGTAGTCTATAGCATTAATCTATAAATTTTGCTTATTGGTTAATCGCCTACACTATTACATCCCTAATGCTGACCCAGTGTGGGCATTCTTAAAATGTTATTTTAAGCAATGCAAAGTCTTGATCCCTTAAGACTCAAATGAGGGGTAACTCATGAACTGTGGTGTTATATACAAATGTTAACAGTAAATACTGCATGGCCAATACATACTGGACCAGGAAGGGTAAAGTTCTACACATGCCTTACTGAAGGATGCAGAGAAATATGAGCACTGAGGTTTGTCCTGCTGATGGAGAATTTAGCTTTCCCATATAAGGGAATGAATTAGGTGGAGCTGTTGAAATGCCAGGAGTATGACAAGGTTCTATTTTGCACTTAAACTGAGAGTTCAACCTCTTTTTTTTCATATGAAAGAGACAGTATACATCACCTCCGAATAAAACTTACATTTGAAAATCCTCAGAAAACTCATCTGTTAATTTCTGGGTTCCAATCAATTTAAAATTGGCTTAAAAGTTCACATTCCCAACTCTCACAATAACTTGGGCCCCTCTCGGTTAAAAACTAAAACCAGACTTCTAACTTCCTACAGTGAGAGTCTGGAGGGCTGGGGTAAATGTAATTTGTAGTTAAACCTAACAATTATTTACATTATTTGTCTTAATTTAATCTTTATGGTTTGCAATTAGCTGATAATGTAAACTATCTACTTCCATTATCCAATGCAATGCAGGAAAGCAGCAAAGGAAAGGAGTACGCCTGCCTTTGACATATGGCCTCAGTTATGTTCCCTGCATCTGGAATTGGGTTATGCCACCTTCCAGCACCTTCTTCCTCAAACATAAGCGGGCATGATTGTCCAGAACTGCAGAACAGACAGTGACAGAAAGTATGAGGCAAACATGGTAGTCTGTTTGTGGGGGTGAGTCTGGGGAAGGAGGTACTGGGGAAAAGTTACATTTGTGGCCACCATCATAGCTTATCACTCCTTTGTCCATGGTGTATTGTGATTGTTCTAGTGGTAAGGTGTATGGCTTAACTTTTCTTTGTGTCTTGATTTTATGTTGGGTATGTCACAACTAGATCATCCTTAATTGACACAAAATGTAGTGATTTTTTATATTCATTTATATTGCGTATGAGCCACACTTGAAGAAAATGCATATCAAAGAGCTCTATGATGAATGGAACTGTTATTTACACTTCCTCACTGGGTGTAGAGACAACCTTTGTTATAACCTTCCTGTCACCCAGACTGTCAACTGTCATGATGACAGCCTAAAATATTCTTTGCTAACCAAAGAATCAGACAAATAATTTCCATTAATTGCTCCATCTGAAGCACTAGCCAGAGGGAGAATAGATTTCTCTAAGATTTTCTGCATCCAGTCATTGTAAATCTGAATGTTAGAATTACATCAGACACCCTATCTTTTGGTGGGTGATATTCAATAGTGCCTAAAGGAACCTGAGATACCTTAAAGAAGGCTGATTTTCAGAAAATTTTGGGCATCCCCCTTCTGAAAATCAAGTCCCTTTAAGATTTCCCAAATTGGACACACAGCAATGAGGCACTCCAAAACACTAACTTTTGAAAATCTTGCCCATGGCTTGCTTCAGAAAGGGGATAAGGTAGGGATGTGAATGATTAACCAGTAATCATCACCCTTACTGGGTGATGCTTACCAGTTACAATTAACTGGCAGGGGCTGCTCCTGCCTGGCTAGGCCTGCCACGGGCAGGGGGCACGCCAGCTGGCCGGAATAGCCCCCATCCATGGTGGACCTCGCACAGCCGGAGCAGTGTGCCGTGGGAAGGGGTGCTCCCCGGCCTGCCCCGGTTTTAAGCAGTTAACTGTTAAACAGGTTAACTGATTAAATGGGATTTTACAGGGATGAGGATGAGGAGGGATGCCTTTTGCTACACATTTGCAAAGATGCAGCCAGTGTTCTGCTCAGTGTAGCTCTACTCATAAGGGACTCTGTGAGCCATTAGTCATCCTGGCAGTGCATGTGGCTTTTCTACCACAGGCTCCACAGTTCCCAGAAGCCATATTATGGCTTCTTCCTGCACTAATGCTGAGGATGAGTGCTCCCTGGCATTAAGCCTCGTGCAGGGGCTCAGGGCTGCAGTGGGAAGAGATGTCTCTCCCCAAGCCCTGAAGCTGCTGCAGCCAGGGGACAGAGGGGAAGAGAGGGGAACCCGCCTTGCTAGACCCAGCATGGTGCTGCCATATGCTCTATGCAGCAGCCTGCAGAGAAGCAGCCAGCACAGCAAGTCCATCTCCTAGGAAGGGGAAACCACAGGGCTCTGTGCGGTGTCCCCACTCTGTGGATGGGAGGACACTTGCTAGCCACTTCTCAGGCACAGCTCGGTGCTCCAGGACAGGCAGGAACCAGGCAGCCTGCTTTAGTGCTGCTGCCCATGAACTGCCTAGGAAGCCTGTGCCCCAAACCCCTACACCACTCTGAGCCCCGCAGCTCAGAGCCATCTCCTGCACCCTAACCCCCTCATCCCCATTTTCATCCGTAATTCACACTTCAGTCCCAGATCTTGTACCCCAATCCTCATCCTTGAGCCCCTCCCTGAACTATCCCCCAAAGCCCTCATCCCCAGCCCTACCCCAAAGCCTGCACCCACCCCAATCCTTTGCACCCCAATCCTTTGTCCCAGACCTCAGCACCTCAACCCCAACCCCAAGCTAGAGCCCACATGCCCAGTCACAGCCCTCACACTTCTGCATTCCCACCCTGTGGATCCAGTCCTGAGCCCCTCAACTCCAGCCCCACTCCAGAGCCTGCATCCTCAGTGGAACCCTCACATTCCTGAGCCCCAAACCTCTGCCCCAGACCTGAGCTCCCTTGCACACCCAGAACTCCTTGGCCCCACTCTTGCCACATGAATTTTGTTATGGGCACCAATATGAAGGTGACATGTTGCTCATCACTTCCATGTCTCATATCACCTCTCCATTGGTGCCCATAATAAAATTCGTTCCATTCAGGGGTGGGAAAAAATAGACAGATCTCTGCTACCTACACTTTCTTCCCTGCTAGCGCACACATAATAAAAGGCCCATAACTGGACGCACTGGAAACAGGTCAATTCCTGTAATAATGAAGGCTGAGGAACTGGATGGCTCAGGTTAGGTCTTCAATTCAAACTGAGCCTAACGTCTTTCCTAACCAATCTGGTTATGATAACAAAGGCAGTTTCAGTACCTATGTCAAATGAGTTTGTTTCAGTTCAGTTCCTAGCAAACAGTTATGAATTTAAACCCCATCATCACCTCTGCATGCTTTGTGGTACTCTCAACAGAGAAGTCAAAAATCAAGTATAGTGGACAGGGCATGGAATCTAACTCCGTTCTAACCTAACTTCCGTGGTAGCTCCTCCAGATCCAGGTTGAAGCACACTGGTAGAACAATGAATGGGAAATGTATCTATTTTAGGTGCTTATATGGCTTTCATAAACCATAGTATCTAAAAACCTCTTAAGCATTAATTCATTTTATTCTCAGAGGCAAGTTTTCTCCCTTCTAACTCCCAGCACAGATTAAGTAATTTGCTCAAGGTTACACAAGAAGTCCATGGCTGAGCCAGGAGACTAGGTTAAATTCCTAAGTCCAAATCTATCATCACTTCTCCTTACAGAGCTACCGCTGCCCCAGTACTATAGAGAAAGAAAGCACTTTGGTCTTCTGGACTACTCACTTAGCACGTTTAATGAACACCAAATTCGCTTCAACAAGAAACACTTTGGAAAAAGAAGTTATAACTTAAAACTAGCCTATGTTGATTTCCTCAGAATTGATTTCCTCTGTTAAAGAAGTGCCCCCTACCAGTGTATGTGAGATGGAATGGTTGAAGCTTTAGAGAAACACATTTCCTGCAGGTTTCAATTGCCAATTCTTTGAAGGTATAGAAATGTAAAGAAATTACCTTTTATTACTCTCCTGCTCATCTTCTGGGATAGACTTCTGTCTTTTCCTGGCCTGTTCCTCTGCAAGCCATCTCTTCCTCTTCCACCCGCTCCTGTGCTCTGTATTCAGGTTCACACTCTGTACTACAGCCTCAATTACATCTGTGATAGTATCAGGTCCAAGGTGTAAAGTGCTGCTCTCTTTCCTTTCCTCTAACTCCTGATTGACAAACCGAGCTGCCTGGAAAGCCTGCATTGAAACTACAGCCTGGAGTGGGTATTTCCGGGGCCTGCCCGGCTTGCGCTTCACAAAGTTATTCCCTGTCCGTGACTGCCTTTGCAGCTTTTTGGCTTTTAAAATTTTATTGACGTGGTCCAGATTCTTCTTGGTTGCCAAGATCTTGTTGTAACTGCACATTTTTCTAGCCTGTCTCTGCATAGCTTCAACCACACTTCTCTTCAGATGATGTGGAGAGTAGCTGCTGGGTAATCTGTCTGAAAGTCGTGAGATGCCATCACTGCAAGTGTCACTTGGAACTGCTGGAACTAACAGACTGTCCTGTTTTCCCAGACCTCTGTCCCTGCTGTGGTTTCGACCAGGGCTTGCTGAAGGTGGAACAGACACATTTGCAATGACTGCTTCTATGGTTTTGTCCAGTGCAGCCTGGCTGTCATGTTGTGCCATGCGCTGCAGTAAACTATCCACTGAATCGTCTACAGCAATCCCCAGTTTTGTTCCTCGGGTGGGTATTCCAATCCCTGGAAAACATAAATACACACAAGCACACTAGAACAGATTTTACTTATGATCATCATTAAATTCTATCAGGCTTAAAACAAATTCCATTGGCTACACATCCTCTTTGAGATCAAAATATTAAGGAGATATTGCCAAATTTTAATTTCTTACAATAATTACACATTGTAAAGACACCTGATATTGTAAAGTCATAATAGGAAACAGGACTAGGGATGGAAGTAAGAGGGGTACTTGCATTCTGTCCTATGAATCTCTTGCATATATTTCTTTTCTCTTTGATCTAAGCAGATCAGCACACCTTGTTTTCCCTCTTCTGTTTCTTTTAGGGCAGAATGTTAAAGGCACGTCAATTAAAGGAAAGCCTGAAAGGATGCATTAGTCTGCAGAGTGACGTGCTTAAGAGTATGCCACTTTTCTTCTTATCTTCTGATCCTGCAAACATGTATATGAATTCAAATGTGAAAAGTGGGGGGTTTGAATTGTAAGTTCTTTAGGATTGTATGTGTCTTTGTATGAATTTGTCAAGTACAAAGAAATATTCCTAATCATCATCATAATTGTACTTGTGCCCCTCGTCCCTCCACACACACTCCATAAATGGGGATCAGCATTTGGAACCTTGTCTCCAGAACTGCCTGCAGAATCAAATATATTAGAATTAAAAATAATAATAATAATAATTTGGATGCCCAGGACACCCTGGAAAGCAAGTGGGATAGGACTCCTGATGACAAACACTGGGTAGAAAGGACGGCTACTGTTTGGTTCATAAAACAATTTTCCCCAATGGGATGAATTCCTAAACAAATAATACAATTCTCAGAAATTCTGTGAACACTCAATTTAAATGGTCCTGCAGCACATTCGAGACTAACAAAAAATGTAGATAGTATCATGAGCTTTTGTGGGCACAACCCACTTCTTCAGATGAATGGAGAAAGGGGTCTAGAGGTACAAATAAATAGCAGAAAAAGAAGGGAGACAGGGAGGGAAAGGGAGAAAAAAAAACCCTTGTCAATTAAAGTGTGGGTGCTAAATGAGGCTAACAGAGTGGGCCGTAAGTGCCTGATACTTATCTTTTGATGTTATTTGGGTGTTGAGTAGAACAGCCCATCTAGAATCATAGAATCCTAAGGCTGGAAGAGACCTCAGGAGGTTATCGAGTCCAACTCCCTGCCCAAAGTAGGAGCAACCCCAATTAAATCATCGCAGCCAGGGCTTTGTCAAGCCAGGACTTCAAAACCTCTGGGATGGACATTCCACCCCCTCCTGAGATAACCCATCCCAGTACTTCCCCACCCTCCTAGCGAAATAGTTTTTCCTAATATCCAACCTAAACCTCCCCCACTGTAACTTGAGACCATTGCTCCTTGTTCTGCCATCCCTCACTACTGAGATCAGCCTCTCTCCATCCTCTTCGGAACCTCCCTTCAGGAAGTTGAAGGCTGCTATCAAATCCCCCCTCACTCTTCTCTTCTGCAGATTAAATAAGCCCAAATCCCTCAGGTCATATGCTCCAGTCCCCTAATCATTTTGGTTGCCCTCCGCTGGACTATCAATAATATTAGTTCTATTCTACAGCAGGGGAGCCCGGGCACAGAGACTAAGTGACTTGTCTAAGACATCTAGTTCATGTCTTTGTTCAAACCTTGGTTAAGTGGTTAAATGTTTCAAATTTGCATATGAAGGCAAGTTCTGCAGTTTCTCCCTCTGGTGGGTTTCTGAAATAGCTTTATAAGAGGATAGTCACTTTTCGATCCATTAATGAGTGCCCGGGCAAGTTAAAATGTTCCCCAACAGGTTTCTGTGTGTTACCATTTCAAATATCTGATTTGTGTCCATTAATCCTTTGTCGTAGAGACTGTCCAGTTTGGTCAATATACATGGCAGAGGGGCATTGCTAGCACTTGATGGCATAGATCACAAGAGGATAGTCACTTTTCGATCCATTAATGAGTGCCCGGGCAAGTTAAAATGTTCCCCAACAGGTTTCTGTGTGTTACCATTTCAAATATCTGATTTGTGTCCATTAATCCTTTGTCGTAGAGACTGTCCAGTTTGGTCAATATACATGGCAGAGGGGCATTGCTAGCACTTGATGGCATAGATCACATTAGTGGATGTGCAGCTGTATGAGCCTCTGATATGGTGGCTTATGTGGTTAGGTCCTGTGATGATGTCGCTTGCATAGATGTGTGGAGAGTTGGCAGCTGATTGAAGGGGTGGGTTCCTGGGTGAGTATGATGGAAGCATGCTGCATGGTTGCCGGAAAGAATTTGTTTGAGGTTAGGGGCAAGGACTGGCCTGTCCCTCAAGGCCTGTGAGAGTGAGGGATCGTTTTCAGAATAGGTTGTAGATTGCTAATGATGCGCTGGAGAGTTTAAGTTGGGGGCTGTAGTGATGACCAGCGGTGTTCTATTGTTTTGTTTGTTGGAGCTATCTTGAAGAAGCTGATGTCTGGTATTTGTCTGGCTCTGTCAATCTGTTTTTTCACTTCCCAGGGTGGGTATTTCAGTTTTAAGAATGCTTGATAGAGATCCTGTAGGTGTTTGTGTCTCTCTGTGGGACTGGAGCAAATCCGGTTGTATCTTAGGGCCTGGCTGTAAACAATTGATTGAGAAATGTGTCTTGGATGAAAGCTAGAGGCACGTAATTAAGTATAATGGTCAATAGGTTTCCGGTATAAGGTGGTAGAAATGTGGCCATCATTTAATTGTACTGTAGTGTCAAGGAAGTGGCTCTTTTTGTGTGGCTTGGTCTAGGCTAAGGTTGATGGTAGGGTGGAAGTTGCTGAAATCTCTGCGGAATTCTTCAAGGGTCATCTTCCCGTGCGTCCATATGAAGATGTCATCAATGTAGTATAAATAGAGTAAGGGTGCTAGGGGGTGAGAGCTGAGGAAACATTGTTTGAGGTCAGCCATAAAGATGTTGGCATATTGTGGGGCCATGCAGGTGCCCATAGCAGTGCTGCTGACTTGAAGATATAAACTGTCCCCAAATTGAAAACAGTTTTGGGTGAGAACAAAGTCACAGAGCTCAACCACGAGGTGTGCAGTGGCGTCATCAGGAATAGTGTTCCTGACACTAGTAATCCATCATTGTGTGGAACTGTTGGTGTAAAGAGCTTCTACATCCACAGTGGCCAGTATGGTGTTTTCAGGCAGGTTACTGATGTTCTGTTTTTTCCTCAGGAAGTCAGTAGTGTCTCGAAGGTAGCGAGGAGTGCTGATAGCATAGGGCCTGAGGAGAGAATCAACATAACCAGATAATCCTGCTGTAAGCGTGCCAATGCCTGAGATGATGGGACATCCGGGATTTCCAGGTTTGTGGATCTTGGGTAGCAGATAGAAAACTCCTGGTCGGGGGTTTGGGGGTGTGTTGTAGCAGGGAGTTTCATGAGCAGGTAGTGTAGGCTTTTTTTTGCAGGGGGGAGGGGGAGTATTCTTTAGTGGGATCAGATGAGACAAGCCTGTAGAATCTGGTGTTGGAGACTTGTCTGGCAACCTCCTGTTCATAATCTGTTCTGTTCATGATGACTACAGCACCCCCTTTCTCGGCCTCTGATAACGTTAGAATGGTTTTTGAGTTTATGTATAGCATTGTTCTGCATGGCTGTTGGGAAACTGCCCGGGCACTCATTAATGGATCGAAAAGTGACTATCCCTTTACAAAGCAATTTCAGAAACCAGTTAGAGAGAGAAACTGCGGGAACTTGCCTTCATATGCAAATTTGACAATTTAACCAAGGTTTGAATAATGTAGTTGATTAACCGATTAGCAAAAGCTTATAGGTTAATGCTATAGACTAAACACACATTCTCCTCCCCCACCCCAGACACGGGCTGCTGCCCCCCTTCGCTGCTGCCTCTGTATCAGAGGCAACAGCACAAGGCAACAGGCAGCCAGTCTGCAAGGGGAGCTGTTTTTTAAACTGGATCCCCTCATAGACCAGCTCCCACCTGGCACCCCACGTGGAGTGGCAGGGGACTCCTCGGGAGTGGGGCTGGAGCGCACTGGCTGCCAGCCCCACCCCCGGGGACTATAGAATAGTAGACTAACCGCTAAGAATTCATGAGGTTACTCTATTCAATTAACCGATAATTAACATCCCTAGTTTGAAC
Source organism: Pelochelys cantorii (assembly GCA_032595735.1). Taxonomy (NCBI): domain Eukaryota; kingdom Metazoa; phylum Chordata; order Testudines; family Trionychidae; genus Pelochelys; species Pelochelys cantorii. The sequence continues at coordinate 22,540,701 of CM064349.1, read as the reverse complement.
AAAGACATGAACTAGATGGGACATTATACTCAACACCCAAATGACATCAAAAGCTAAGTACTGGGCACTTACAGCCCACTCTATTAGCCTCATTTAGTATGGTCACTAATTGGCAAGGGTTTTTTCCTCCCTTACTTTCCCCATCTCCCCTCTTTTTCTGCTATTTATTTGTACCTTTGGACCCCTTGCTCCATTCATCTGAAGAAATGGGTTGTGCCCATGAAAGCCGATGATACCATCTACATTTTTATTACTCTCTAAGGTGCTGCAGGACCATGCACTATTTTTTAAGTTTTTTTTAGTTACAGACTAACATGGCTACCCTTCTGAGACTTTTACACAATTTAAATGCTGATGAAATGTTAAGCAGTAATTCTAATAGCTTTATGCTATTTTCCAATGTAGTTTAGAAATAATGTAAAGATCAAGAATAATTTTTCATTGCAACTTCTTTATGCAAAAGAGTCCATTACTAGTTATACTGCTAATGAAACTGACTGTACACTAAAAAAAATGAGGACCTGGAATACTCAAAGAAAGCTGCAAGATCATTTACACAAGAAAAAAAAAAAACTTAGCCCATTTTTTAAACAATGTGAGTGCTAGTCTATACATTTTGCATCTTCATCTGCATACTGTTACTTGGAAGAGAGAGTTCCCAGATCAGCCATGCTGTTGATGCAGTATAAGAAGGGATTTGTTCCAAAAGAACAATTTCCCAAAGATGCCCTGTTGGTTTTTACAGATAAGATTTATTAGAAGAAACTCTGTTCCCTCTGGACTAAAAGGAATGCTCTTAGTCTTCTCATAAATATATTTCAGTTACACATTTGCATTTACAAAATGTTACAGTAATTATTGCCAATTTCTGAGATTACATCTACTTAAACAGCTGGCTCATAAGACAACAGATTGTGTTTTGGTGTAAGTGTAACTTTTAGAGGAAAGAGACCATGAAGCACTGCTGTCAACAAAAATTTGTATTTTTGGGCAGCAGTGAGACTGTGGTTTAGCTCAGTGGTTCTCTACCAGGGGTACCTGGACCCCTGGAGTTACGTAGAGGTCTTCCAGAGGGTACATCAACTCATCTAGATATTTGCCTAGTTTTACAACAAGCTATATAAAAAGCACTAGCAAAGTCAGCACAACCTAAGACTTTACACAGACAATGTGTTGTTTATGGTGTTCTATATACTATATCAGTGGTTCTCAAATGGATTGTGACCCCAATGTGGGTTGTGAGCTCGTTTTCTTGGTGTCATCAGAGCTGGTGTCAGACTCACTGGGGCCTAGGAAGAAAGCCAAAGCCCAAGCCCCACAGTCCGGGGCTGAAGCCAAAGTCCGAGTCCAAGCAACCTAGCTATGTGGAACCTCCTGTGGTGAGGGATTGCAGGTAAATCCCCTGGGTTGCCACCCCCAACGTTGAACTGGAGAGTAGAAATAGGCTAAATGAGGAGAAAAACAACTTTTGCTGTCATTTTACTGGCTCCCAGAATGACATGTCTCAAGTCAAAAACAGGCTCAAGTATCACACTGAAATATAAATACAATGCAAGTCATTTTGAAGTGAGGTGAATCCTCAAAGACAGATCGGCATCCTGAAAGGGGTACAATAGTCTGGAAAGACTGAGAGCTACTACATTAACTGACAGTTTAGGAAAATGTTTGAGTTCACCAATCCAAGTCAAATACTCTGGAGACAAGAAAAAGAATATTAATGGGAATGTACATACTGCTGAGTTCCCAAAGTATCAACTCCACAAGCACAAGTGACAAAAGTTTTCAGAGAGAAAAGGCAACTTAAATGAGAAAATCAGCCATTCAACTTCTAAAATCTTCTTATGACCAAATCACTTCATACAGGTCATTGGAAAGAAATAGACCACCACATGTTAGGTCACAGTTATTAGGGTCAATTGTGAACACTTAAAAAACGTAGCAATCTCATTCTCACTGAAACAAGGGGAAGATTCACACTGTCTGCTTTCAATTTTAGATGCAATATTAAAAGCAAATAAATCATCTTTAGCTCTGTTACAACTTTTTTGATAAAAATGCTAAGGAACTGGAACGTCTCTGGGATTCCTTATAGACATACCATCTGTTTAGTAAACTGAGCTATGTAAACAGCTGCACTAACTGAAGATAATCGAACTACACAACACCACACATTTTCGGATGTGTCATCTGATGGCCTGTCCTTGAACTGGTGTTCTTGTCTTGAAACTAATCCAAAAAGGATCAGACAAAGCGTATGATTCCAGTGACAGCTGCAGCACTGGTCATGCATGCCTAGAGCACTTGGTAACAAAGAAGCTTTCTATGACAAAAACACTGAAATACACAATGTGCTCACAATCTACAAAGAATTTAAAGACACAAATGGTCACACCAAAAGCCTTAGCAGCTTCATCTCTCTGGCTATGATAAATTTGCCAGTCAATGTTCTTCTTGCACAAGACACACCTGAATTTGCAATGTTTTACCTCACACATGCTAGTGCCAGAGGATTAAATTAACTGTTCTAACTGTGTCTTTTAAATGAATGTGTGAAGTTAGTAACAAGTCAAATGGGACATCTTTGCTCTGTACAAGGGAAAGCTAAACAATAAAAGAACTTTCACTTTGATTAAATTGTGGATCTGAGCAATCTTGTCAGCTTGTGAACTCTTGGAAATCATAAAAAATGACAATTTATGACTGGTGGCTATGCCACCACTCCAATGTATGATGTTGTAGTGTAGACTGCCAGTCGGTCGCATATGGCCACACCACCAGTTTATATAAGTGCATGTGAATCTAATTTACTCCCCCCTGCTCAGCCATACCACTAAACTAACTACATAGTGACTTAGTCTGTTTTTGAATTTTTAAGGTGCTCACCACCGAGTTACTTACAATTATATTGTTAAATATTGCAGATAGCTACTGTGATAGACACTATAGAAACATACAATAAATGACAGAATACTACCTCAAACCCTGATGATGAGGCTTGGCAGAATTTTATTTTTATTATTTTTAAGCTTTTTTTCTCTATTTTTCTCTATTTAAATTTTCACAGCTGTGGGAAACTATATGGTGGGGGAATCAGATAATTATTTAATGACAGTGGACACAGATTCAAAACCTTAAAGGTTTATAATAATTAAATCACAAATTGTATATTTTGACGTAGTAAATATCCTTAAATAAAAATCTCAAGTTATCAAGCAGCACTTTTCTTACTTTGCCTTTCTGTACATTTTGATTAATATGGATGGAAATTTTTTTGTTGGCTTGTGTGTGTACGCTCAAATTGACATTTACTAATAAAATCTAATCCTCCTGATATATGGCAAATGGAAGAGACTAACAAACAAGTCAGGGTTACAGGGACGTAGGGTAACAAATGTAATAGTATGTACACAGTTCTTAGTGATACTCTAGCAATTATCATACCTGGTCACCTACCTAGATGTTATCATATTGGTGTTTTCTGTATGCATTATGAGGCAGTGAGCTTTGAAAAAGGACTTGAAGAAACACAGGGTGGTAGCTTTATGTATTTTTACTGGGCACTTTTCCCACAGAGGAAAAAGCATGAACAGTTTGTAAGAGAAGAGGGTGGCTGAGGTGTATAATGACTCATGCTTTACAAAGGACCCAAACTTTCCAGCACCCCTTATGTCAATAAGTAGAATTACTCTTCATTGGGGTCTTCCAGGAGAAATGTTACTGGACTACTCTGCAGTCTTCACATCAGAGGGAAAGTATACATAGAGAGAAGTATCAAGTCTTTGTCATCCTTATCTCTGGGAAAAGGAAAATGCACTTTTTCTCTCTTCTTTCATTAATAATGACCCATCCTGATCTCCCTCCTTTTTTTCTTCATCTTCTGTTTTAAACTTTTAAAAGAAATAGCTCCTGTCCAGAGGACAGGTATGGCCAATTCCACACCCCAAATGACAGTATGTCAGCGGAATGGCACAACCAAAAACAAGGGCTACAACAGAAACCGTTTTGCAGCATTAACTGTAGAAGTCACTCTTGCTTTAAGAAAGGCATGGTACAAAACTGAAAGCTTATACTGGGATGAGGGAGTTCAGCATCTTTGTGCTGAGAGACTGGTGCTTTTAGACCTCCTGTTGCACTGCTGCCTTCCTTAACTACAGTAGTGCAGCCCTGAGCAGAGAACCTTGGTGAAGAGTAAATGTTACTTGCCTGCAGAAGCCGTGCTCTCAGAAGTAGATCTCTTTCTGGAAGGGCTGCAATTTATGCTCTCTGGCTGCCTCTGGGAGGGCTTGTCCTGTGCTGGCAGGGTGCCTGAAAAGGAGAGAAGGGGAAACAAAAGCCCAAGAGAACTTAAATTAACTTAAAACTAGAAATGCCAATGAAACGCATTCCAGATGTCAAATTTTAAAGCAGGATAACGATTTTTACCAGAAATATCACTTGTTTGTATGGACATGCAAGAGGGGAAGGGCAGGGTATCTCAGGCCCCACAGTTAGTGTCTATCATTCTAATAAACACTAGCCTCCTACAAAGAGGGGAATGTTTTACATTTGATCTAACTTTTACTATATGCATTTCATATTAAACACCGACTTTTAAGCTCATGGCCTCCACGTGTACATCAGCAACAGGATACACACTCCCTGCAACACTTCTCTTTGGAGGAAAGTAAACAAGATTAGAAGAATTCTTGCATCTCTGAGCATATACAAGGGTTTGCATTTTTAAAGTGTGAGTGAGCTATCTTCATCTGCAAAGCGCAATGCTTCATATCCACAAGCACAAGAGGAAGCTGGATATAGGACCACATGGAAATTTGGCATTTAATCTCCACAAAATAATATGCAATAATCATATAAACCATATTACATCTCTAACGTACAGAAATGAGCTGCCTGCATGAAACTGTGAAATACTTAATACATGTTATCCATGTCTTAGCTGAATATTTGCTTTCTGGGTCTAATGAGGGCCACAGTCCCATTGCACTGGATACTCTGCTCTATGGAGCCTTGGAAGCAGACATACCCTGCCAATCAGAGGCAGGGCCAGTATGGTTCCATCTCCAAGAAACCGTCAATTGAGACATTTCCATAGCCTAGGAAAAACTAAGGACTCTGTATCAGTAAGAAAAATGAGCCATTAAGACTAAACAGAACATGTAATTCTGCAGCACAAGGAATTCAATGAACAACAAACAAGTGCCAAATAAAAAGTCAGTTATCTTTTCCCACTTAATAGACCATTTAGGGTAGACTGGATCTGTGGACCTCATTATTCTAAGAAAGGAAATATTCAGGTATGACACAGATACATTTTCCTTTTCTTATACTTAATGAGGTCCCCAGATCCATGACGCTGGGATTTTATAGCAGTGTTCACCCATGGAGGAAACTACATAGGAATGTGCAGAGAGGTGAAAGGGAATAACCCTTTCCTAATAGTAACAAGGATCCTACAGAGAAGAGCACTGTCTACTGAAGGCAGTGTCAGATGATGACTGGATGCCCAACTTGTAGAATGTTACAAGTGGCTGGTTTACAGATTTTCTTGTATGAGACCCATGGTCTTTCTGCCCATGAAGCTGCCTTGGCTCTGAGGCAGTGGGCGAGCTCTGACACTTGAAAATGCAATTAGGCTTCTTGACTTGTATGCCTCTGAGACACATGTCTCAGCTACCTGGAAGAGAGGATTTTTGAAGCCTTCTTTCCTTCTAAACAGTGGATAATAAAGCATAGAAAAGTGTTCGTCACTCTGAGTTGTACTTTGTAGTGAATATATACTTGGAGACTTCGGCAGACATCTCTCCAGGCACACTTCTTTGGAGTGTGACGGAACCAGACTGAAAAAGGGAAGAACAATTTCCTGTGCTCTATGGAACTTGGAATGAGATGAAGACAGTCAATTATGAGTACCACTTTAGCCTTATAGAACAATCAATGAGGAAGTTCCAGGAACAGAGCTCCTTAACGCTAACACCCTGCCAACAGACAATTCTCACGCAACAAAGCCATTTTAATAGTTAAAAAGTAATGACCCCTTCACGAGTGGTTCAAATAGAGGCCCTATAACAACATTCAGAGCCAGGTATGAGCCCATAAAAGAACTTTATGCACATCAGGAGGAAGTGAGGAGATGATGCTGGACATCTGAGTCTGATAAAAACTCACTCTTTGTTTACTGCATAGGGGATGCCAGACAAAGCATCAACTTGATCTGTGAGTCTGAACTGCCAGGCCTAACCTGAGTCCATTCTGAAGATAAGTGAGAATCTGTCGTACTAGTGCAGGGTGGGAGAGGATTGAAAGGGGTCACTGTGACCAATGGTTAAAGCTCAGCAAGGCTCTTGAATACACTGAGTGAAAAGATTTATTTCTAAAGAAGCTAAAATTGCAATGTTCCCTCTCTGAGTTACCTCTGAATTAAAAGGCTCTGTCCAGGTCTCAGACTGGCCCTTGTAGTATCATATCTCTTCAAGATAGAAAGCAGATGAGTGATCTTTGTGCCCTGTGAAGGTGATTAAAGAACCGAGGCCTCCTTGGCCAGAATAGGGATGCCAGAATTACCAGTGCTGCTTCACTCCTGATCTTCTGCAGCCTTCTGATGAAGACAGAAAAAAGGAGGGAAGACAAGTAAGAGTCCCTTTTGGCCCTCTTTGCAACAAAGCCTTTGCTGCCTTGGATCTGTGATCCCAGCTAGAGTATGTATACACATGGATGGGTAGATGGGACTAGCCTGTGTAACTGTCTGTTCTGCCATGGCTTCATTGCTACGGCTACTCAAGCTAGCTTTGAGTGGTATCTCCATGCCTTGCAACGACACCTCTTGATTTCAATGGAGATATACCCAAAGCTGGCTCTTCAGGACAAGGAGAGTCTTCATGGTAGGTGTCTGTACAGAACTACAGGAGTGGGACTCCTAAGAACTATTACAATAAACATAAACAATACAATACTAATATAAAGTCAGTCCAGTCAGCAGTAAAAGGCTAACGATTTTTTTCTCAAAGTACCCAAGCACGCTCTTTACCATGAATCTTCTTAAATAGTTTCTCAATCACTGTCTTTAGTAAGCAGTTAATTACTAAATCACAGTTGGAAAAAGGAAAGTTGCATTAAGAAACTACAGCCAATGATTTAATAAAAAAGTGCCCATATACTTGGTAAGAAGAGTACTGCAACTTACATGTAAAATTGGCTTACAAATTGTCTCTTATCAAAAGAAACTTCCTTAAGCAGATGGCAGAAATATATTTGGAGGCATGGACTTCAACCATAGCTGAGAACAGGCTTTTACTCCAATAAAATTCACAATACAGGAATAACTCCATCTACATGTAACTTGCAGATATGGTCAGACACTGCTTAGAAGAATCAAAACAAAACAAAAAAATCCAACTTTTCTGTTAGCTCCCTAGTGCTCTCCGGATAGAACCTAAGAACCTGAATCACATAAATGGTGGTCAAATTCTTTCACTGCAGATGTCAGGTAAGGACAAAAGGGAAATGTCTCAGTTAAAGAGGACAAATTGACATCATAAAGTGGCAAATGTAAGTTCCACAGAGAGATAATGGGATATAATCCAACATACAATATGCATTATATAAGAAATAGTTCTACATAATTAAAAAATATTTTCCCCCACTGTGGACTTTTTTTGCCTGTGTTCTGAGACACTAGCTAGTAAGGGAGATAGGGTCCTCCTCTAGATTGGCCAGCTGCTTCTTGCTGATTTGGTTATCAGGGTCACAAAGAGTTTTGCAAGCTTAGACTTCTCTTCTCCCAATAAGCTGCCACAGCAGGTAAGAAACTTTCATAGATTGGAAATCTTGCAAGACATGGAAATGCACAACCCACTCCATGTGAATACAGTACCACTGGAGACTTGAAAGTCCTCATTTAGGATTCTGCTAATATAACAAGAAGAGTTTGTGTCATGTTTTCATCTTGTAATCACACAAACTGAAGGCTTTGTATATGCCTAGGGAAAACCAGCAAATTTGTATAATTTCTCAGCCAGTTGGTGACTATTGTTTTAGATCTTCTCAGAGAAAGAAACATTTTGTTTTGAGCAGCATCTACGACGATTTAGATAGTCCAAGGCCTAGGACAAAAAAAGAAAAATGTTTGGATGGCTGATAAAGCCCAAGGATTCGAAGAGCTATAAGACACCATGTTCTATTACATATTGGGCTGAACTCATGGGACTTCCTCTTCCCAGCTAACCATCTGCTATAGGCTTACTGGCACACGCTGCCTTGTGGTGATGGCCTCGACCACCATCTCTATGTAAAAACCCTTGGTGCCACTGTGAGCCTCAAGAGTACAGCCCAAAACCAAAACAGGCAATGGCACATTCCAGCGGCAAACCTGGGGGTTGGAATGTCTTTGACTTTCCTGCAATAGCCCCTCAAACACAGTAGCATCCACAGACTATATTTTTTGTGTGTGTGTGAGAGAGAGAGAGAGAGAGAGAGAGAGAGAGAGAGAGAGAGAGAGAGAGAGAGAGAGAGCGTGTGTGAGAGAGAGAGAGAGAGTGTCATTGGGCTAAAGTTTGAGGAGGCCGGTGGACACCCTCCTCCTGCTCTCCCTCCCACAGCATGCAACTGAGTTAGGCAGAGGACTACCTATCTTCTCTCTGTTTGTGCTTTGCTCTGAGGCTTAGGCATCTAGGAACTTGGCATGGGGCTGCAATGAGCATGCTCAAAGACACAAACACAAGCGCCTAGGGGAATTTTTATTGCTAAAATTTAGACAGTAAGGGATTTTAGGCACTAACAGGTCAGGAGCAGCTGAGTGGGGTTTTTTGGTGACTTTTGGGGGGGCCTGATTCTGAGATTTAGGCACCTAAAGTGGGCACCTAAATCCTTTTATGAATCTACTCCTTGGTAACTGATCATTTTGCTACAAAGACAGTAGACTCTAAAACTAGGCTTTATATCAGAGACAGGAACCAATACCATTATGTTAATAAGCGAGAGACAAGTGTCTCAAATGCTGTATAATTTTGCAAGATCGTTGCGAGCAGGGGATAAGAAAGTCTTGAAAACGGATAGACGGGACTGATTCAAACTTAGAGACTTTTTACTTTGAGATCTTCCTTTAGATGCGAATCTCTTGACTTGCCTCTGGAAGTTTTCAACCATCAGAGTAACTAGTAGTATAACACCTGGGATGCTTTCTTGTGGAGAAGTTCCTGGTTTCCTTGGGAGACGCAGGAGGAGACTTCATTATAAGCCAATTTCATTGGGTTGCAGGTGAAGTATCTCCCGATAGCTTACCTTTCTTAAAGAACAGAAAGCTCAACTTTTCTGCTAATTTTCCTCAACAAGTCCAAGGCCATAAAGCTTTATATGTTACTGAGTTGCATACCATCTTCATAAGGAAGATTTTCAGATTGTCTTTAGTGGTCTCCTTGTAAAAAGATGCTTGAGGGTTTGCCAGGCAGAGCCATAATGGTCCAGGACAGCTGAGTCCTGGCTCACACTGGGTCCCAGACACTGCAGCTCTGCTTTTTAAATGTAGTAAGAGCTACCAGGTATAGTGTAGTGATCACTGGAGTGCTGGGCTCTTTTGGAGCAGACTTAAACAAACGGTCTTTTTGAGGCTCACAGTGAAGCAAAAACGGTGAGCAGAGGTAGCAAAACGATCAAAAAACTCCCATGCATCCTTGACTGAATGAGCCAACAATGCATAGTACTCTTTAAGCATCAGACAAAAGGAATGACTACTGCAGACAACTGCAACTATACATAGAAAATTACAGGGTCTAAATTAGCTGTTTTTACTAAAGAAATAAATCTTGGATACATTATGGATTGTATTCTGAAAACATCTGCTCAATGTGCAGTGACAGCCAAAAAAGCTAACAATGTTAGGAACCATTAGGAAAGGGATAGAAAGACAGAAGAAGAATAGACAGAGAGAAGAAGACAGAAAATACCATTATGCCACTATCTACATCTACAACCTCAGCATATCTTGAAAACAGCATGCAGTACTGGCCATCTCATCTCAAAAAAGATATATAAATAGAAAAGGTCAGCATAAAAGATCAGGGGTATGGAATAACGTCCATATAAGGAACAATTAAAAAGATGGGGATTATTCAGCTCAGAAGAGAGACAACTAAGGGGGAGAGAGGGATATAACAGAGATATATGAAATCATAAATGGTGTGCAGAAAGTGAAAAGGGTTACCCCTTCACATAACACAAGAACCACGGCTCACTCAATAAAATTAACAGGCAGCAGGTTTAAAACAACCAAAAGGAAGAATATCTTCACACAATATACCAGTAACCTGTGGAATCGGTTGCTGGGGGATGTTTGAAGGCCAAATGTATAACTGGGTTAAAAAAATAATTAGATAAATTCTAAGGCTGTCGATTAATTGCCGTTAACTAATGTGATGACTAAAAAATATTAATTGTGATAAAAATAATTGCAGTTAACCAGTTTTAATCCCACTGTTAAAATAGAATATCAATTGACATGTATTTAAATATTCTGGATGTTTTTCTATATTTTCAAATATATTGATTTTAATTACAATACAAGTTTCAGAGGGGGGTAGCCATATTAGTTTGTTTCAGCAAAAATAACGAGGAGTCCTACGGCATCTTAAAGTCTAAAGTTTATTTGGACCAACTGACGAAGTGGGTTCCAGCCCATTAAAGCTTATGCCCAAATAAATGTGTTAGTTTTTTAAGGTGCCACAGGACTCCTTCTAAATACAACATAGACTAAAATGGAGAGTGACCACTTTATATTGTTTTTATTACAAATATTTGCACTATAAAATGATAAACAAAAGAAATAGTACTTTCAATTCACCTCATAACAAGTATTGTAGTGCAATCTCTCTATCATGAAAGTGCAACTTACAAATGTAGATTTTTTTTTTTTTTACATAACTGCACTCAAAAATAAAAATTTAAAATTTTAGAGCCTGCAAGTATACTCAGATCTATTTCTTGTTCAGGCAATCACTGAGAGAAACAAGTTTGTTTACATTTATGGGAGATAATGCTGCCTGCTTATTTACAATGTCACCAGAAAGGGAGAACAGGCATTCAACATGGCACTTCTGTAGCCAGCATTGCAAGGTATTTATGTGCCAGATACGCTAAAGTATTCATATGTCCCTTCATGCTTTGGCCACCATTCCAGAGGACATACTTCAATGCTGATGTTTGTTAAAAAAATAATGCATTATTTAAATGTGATTAAACTCCTTAAGGAAGAATGTATTTCTCCTGCTCTGTTTTACCCACATGCTGTTTTATATGTTATAGCACACTTGGATGATGAGCATATTGTTCATTTTAAGAACACTTTCATTGTAGATTAACAAAGTGCAGAGAAAATACCAATGTGAGATTTCTAAAGATAGCTACAGCACTCGCCCAAGGTTTAAGAATCTGACATGCCTTCTGTGGCAAGGTCTTTGCCCAGGCACCTCACCCTGGCCCCAGGAGCAGCCGGAGGTGGGCTGCGGCAGCTGGCGCCCCAGGCGGAACGCACAATCGGCGCCCCCGCCTGCAGGGCCGTCAATGGACTGACATCATTGGGTGCCCCGGGCACCCCATTGAAGGTGGCGCCCTAGGCAACGGCCGAGTCTGCCTATAGTCACGGGCCGCCCCTGTCTGGCCCCCCTTTCTTTGTCCACAAATCAACTAGAGATCTTTTCTGATACAATCACCTGCCCTGTGCCAAATTCTAACCACCTTCTATTTACAGAGCTTTGTTCACAGCAAACTCAGCAAGCCTCTCCTTCTGGCTCGGGAGCACACACAAGCCACTCTCTGGCTCCTCCCTCTTCACTTCCCCCCTGGCTGCCTTATCTAGCCCTCTGGCTAATAAGGCCCACAGCTGCTTCCCATTAGCCCCTCAGGCATAGGCTTGCTCAGCTAACTTCAGTTGCCCTTTTCAGGCAGGCTGTAGCAGCAGAGCTCTGGCTTAGCCAGCAAGACTGTCACACATCCAAAATCTGAGAGAGAGGAGTTAGAATCATACAATACCAGAACTGGAAAGGACCTTGAGAGGTCATCAAGTCCAGTCCCCTGTCTTAACAGCAGGACTAAGCACCATCATATCCCTGCTAGATGTTTGTCTAACCTGTTCTTAAATATCTTCAATGATGAAGATTCCACAACCGCCGTGGGCAATTTGTTCCAGTGTTTAACCACCCTGACAATTAGGAAGTTTTCCCTCAATGTCCAACCTAGACCTCCCTTGCTGCAATTTAAGCCCACTGCTTCTTGTCCAATCACCAGAGGTTAAGGAGAATAATTTTTCTCCCTCTTCCTTGTGACACCCTTTTAGATACTTAAAAGCTGCTATCATGTCCCCTCTCTCAGTCCTTTCTTTTCCAAACCAAACACACACAATTATTTCAGTCTTCCCTCATAGGTCATGTTCTCTACACCTTTAATCATTTTTGTTGTTCTTCTCTGGACCCTCTCCAATTTTTCCACATCTTTTCTGAAATGTGGTGCCCAGAACACATAATACTCCAACTGAGGCCTAATCAACCCAGAGTATAGTGGAAGAATTACTTCTCATGTCTTGCTCACAATACTCCTGTTAACACATCCCAGAATCATGTTTGCTTTTTTTGAAGCAACATCACACTGTTGACTCATATTTAGCTTGTAGTCCACTATGACCCCTAGATACCCTTCTGCAATACTTCTTCCTAGACAGTCGCTTCCCATTCTATATGTGTGAAACAGATTGTTCCTTTCTAAGTGGAGTACTTTTCATTTGTCCTTATTAAACTTCATCCTATTTACCTCAGACCATTTCTCCAGTTTGTCCAGATCATTCTGAATTATGACCCTATCTTACAAAGCATTTGCAATCCCTCCCACCTTGGTATCATCTGCAAACTTATGCCATTATCTAAATCGCTGATGATTTATGGCACATTCTTTCAGAAGTATTAAAAGAGCAACACACTGATGCAGAAACTACAGAACCAGAACCAACAGAAAAGAAAATCAACTTTCTGCTGGTGGCATCTGACTCAGATGATGAAAATGAACATGCGTTGGTCCGCACTGTTTTGGATCGTTATCCAGCAGAACCTGTCATCAGCACGGACACATATCCTCCAGAATGGTGGGTGAAGCATGAAGAGACATATGAATCTTTAGCACATCTGGCTTGTAAATATCTTGCAATGCCAGCTAAAGCAGTGCCATGTGAATGGCTGTTTTCACTTTCAGGTAACATTGTGAACCAGAAGCGGGCAGCATTATCCCTTGAAAATATAAACCAACTTATTTGTCTGAGCAATTGGCTAAACAAGAAGTAAGACTAAGTGGACTTGTAGGCTCTAAAGTTTTACACTGTTTTATTTTTGAAGGCAGTTATTTTTGTACACAATTCTACATTTATAAGCTTAACTTTCACAATAAAGAGATTGCGCTGCAGTACTTGTCATGGAGGACCTGAAAAATACTATTTTTTGTTTTTTTACAGTGCAAATATTTCTAAAACATAAATACAAAGTGTACAGCACTCACTATCTTCTGTTGTAATTTAAATTAGTATATTTAAAACTGTAGAAAACATCTGAAAATATTTAAGCAAATGATTAACAGTGTGATTAACTGGACAATTAATTTTTTATTCTTTTGATGACCCTAATAAATTCATGGAGGACAGGTCCATCTATGGCTATTAATCAAGATGCAACTCCATGCTTCAGCTGTCCCTAAATCTTTGACTGCCACAAGCTAGGACTGGACAACAGAGGATAGATCACTTGGTAATTGCCCTATTCTGTTCATTTCCTCAAAGCTGCTGGCACTGGCCACTGTTAGAAGACAGGACACTGGGCTAGATGGACCTCTCGTCTGACCCAGTATGGCCATTCTCATGTTCAGAACCATGTGGTAGAACATTCATCAAAGAAATTTGGAGTGTTGCCTATGCTTCCAGGCTGTTTGTAACTACGGTTGCTGATAGTCATTATGTCCCTTATTCTAGACAGTTCACTACCTTTGTAAACTGAATGCATCTTTGCATTGCTGACCTGAGTGACCTGGGTCTGCAGTTAGACAGTGTTATGCTTTCAGTGGGTTCCCCAAGCTGGAGCCTTCGTGTCAGTCTGTGAAGTCCCGAAACCCAATTAATACTGAGAAGTCACTGGGCCTGACGTCTCATCACCCTTGTTGAACCTGAGATCTATTCTTATAGGCATGAGTAACAGATGGGTTCTACTATGGTGGAAGCATGGGAGAAGAGGACTTGCATTCTGGGCACGTGGTACCCTTTCTAGGACAGATTAGTGTGGAGTCCAGAAGAGGGCACCAACAGTCTTCCTAATTCTCCACCAGCTCCGGAGGAATGATCTGGAGATTGAGGAAGACAGGCTGATCCATTACATGTTGGTGTCTGGGAATGCAGAACAATTGTTCACTCAGACTTCTCGCCCTCCGTATGTGGCACAGGGTGGTCCTTGCATCCCCAGCTGCCCAGTGTTCCTCCCCCAAATGCTCAAATTACTCACACCCCTCTCAGAAAAATGCTGAAAAAGCATCCTGAGCTTCCTTCAGTCTGGATGAGCACATGTTCCAGCACAATATTCTCTCAATGTTTGTGTGTGTCACCTGAACAGAGGACTATAAATAATGATACTGCATGCAAAACACACGAGGATGGACGGGTGAAAAAAAAAAAAAAAAAAGAAGTGGAATCACAGAAAGTTGCAGTTAAAGAGGCTTTCAATGGGTGTTTGAAAAGCAGGATTATGCTGATCTGAATATACTTGATCTCATTTTATTGCAGGTTGGCACGATTTCTGTTTAGATGGAAACTATTCAAGGGAAAAAGCAGTACAATGTATGTGTGTTTTATACATCAGACTACACACCAGGCTTCAAACACAGCTAGGCTTGACAGAAAAAGCAGATTCTCTTTTAGCTGAGTAGCTAGTGAAAGTACTTTTGGCTACAGTTTTTTTTCCAGGAACAGATTAATTATAAAGGTGGCTTAATAGCATTAAGATATGTTTAACAAACTACAAAGACTGTGAAAAAAGGGTTTATTTTTAACAAAGGGAGTCTTCCAAGCATCATTATGCCTTAAAATAATATCCAGAAAAAAGTTACATTCAGAACTTTAAAAAAGAGGAGCAACAGAATAGCTGCAATCAGACTGTTCAATTTAGGAAACTACCAAATCAAAAGCTTCAGAGGAGTGGCCAAGTTAGTCTGTAACAGGAAAAACTTAAACACAACAAATAGTCTAGTAGCACCTTCAAGACTAACAAAACATGTAGATGGTATCATGAGCTTTTGTGGGCACAACCCACTTCTTCAGACGTGTTGTGCCCACAAAAGCTCATGATACCATCGACATGTTTTGTTAGTCTTGAAGGTGCTACTAGACTATTTGTTTAACAAATTAAATGCACAGTAGGGATGTAAAATCCTGTTTAATTGGTTAACCAGTTAAACATATTGTTTAACCGGATGAATGATTAAAGTGGGGGATGGGACGGGGAGTTACTCCAGCCTGGCTCGAGCATCCCCCTTGCCTGCTGCTGGGCTGGCGTGTCCTTTCCCCACCACAGGCAGGGGGCTGCACAGTCCAGGCTGGAGCAGCCCCTGCCAGTGAGGTGCCTGGGCCCACCATGGACAGAGGCTGCTCCAACCAGGACACTGGAGTAACCTTGGCCTGCAACAGGCCTAAGCACCCCACAGGCAAGGGCTGCTCCGGCATCCCAGCTGGCGTAGCCACTGCCTGTAGGGCACCTAGGCCTGAGGCAGACAGGCTATTCCAGCCCCCACACACTAACCTTAACTGGTAAGACTCACCCGTTAAGGGTGAGGTTACTGGTTAACCATTCACATCCCTAATGCACAGCTGGATGTCACTTGTGAACAACACAAATTCTTAAGGAATTATGGAGGCTGCTGGGAGAAACTGTGTTCAAGAGAAGGTGCTAGGCCTGAAGAATCCCCGTTAGACCTGTATTCATAGTCTTCCTCAGTATTTCAGGCCAGAGTTCTAAGGAAGAGTATATTCTTCTGGATCCTCAAGTTTCAGTGAGGTATCAGGTAGACAACAGATGGGCTGTTAGCTCTTCTCTGATGCAAAGTAACCCTACAGAGACTTTCTACAAGGAACACTAGAAGACTATGTACATTTTGCTGGAAGTTAGCCCAAAGCACAATCATTTAATTTACTTGCATAACTTTATAGCAATGCATTCCCAGCTGTTAGGAACTGCTGCACAAGTGGTATCACTGAGGGCATGTTTATGGATTCATGTGCTGAATGATTCTGCTAACTACAGAAAGAACGCAGCATACAACAAAAAGATTTAACTTTTGAAAACTTCTTTGTATCGTTTGTGAAATCCTGATACCTCCTGGTTTACTAGTTGTCCAAGAATGGAAGTATCTGTGATGCCACTGATAGTAGATATCCTTAAAAAACAACAAATAGTCTGGTAGCACTTCAAAGACTAACAAAATATGTAGATGGTATCATGAACTTTTGTGGGCACAGCCCACTTCTTCAGATGACTGGAGTGTTGAACATTGACCATTTACAACACTGACCATTTACAACAATTTTAAAAGGCATTCCTTGCTATTACTCTCACTTCCTAACTGCTCTGATTCAATCTTCTCTTCACTGTGGCACATAATTTAGATCTGCTTTAATAAAATGAACTTCTTTTACAGTACCACAGGTTTTCCCTTCCATCCACCTTATTGTCTCTAAAGTGTATATAAATCTGAGCTTTTTATGAATATTTGGAGTTTCAGAATCATACTAGTGAAATGGTAAAAGTAAACACACACATGAAACGGACACTGACCATTTCATAAAACTCTGATCATGGAGCTTGTTCCTAGATGCAGCTCTTCTGGCCTTTGCTCTCGTGAACCACAGATACGCAGCACTAGAAGCTTCTTGTGAATGAGCTGGATGCTAGGCTAAAAGCTGGTTCAACAATAAAAACAGCTGGTTCCAATTGTGGGAAATACACTTACTGAAAGCAATACATTTCATTTGACTCACCAATTAAATGCACTACAAGAGGGAGAATGATTCAGAGCCTGCACCAGCAGGTTTTAACCTAAAATGTCTCTGCTTTTCCTCTAATTAGGCTGTTTCTCATAAAACCCAAGTCAGATCATTCACCATAATGGAATTCCTCAAGAAATTCCCAGAACTGCATTAACTACCACAACTAGTTTTCTACTCCTCATATTTAAACTTAACCCCTTGATGACTTAGCATTTTGGAGCTTTCTTCATAAATTGAAGGAAGAATTAACCTTATATAGCTCTTATGTAACTAAAATATTTTTAATAATCTGAAATATAGAGCTAGGAAAGTCACAATTATTATAATTGCACATAAATACCCTACCAACCATCATGGTATCTGGCATTTTATATGGGTTAAATTGGATCACCGGGTCATAACACCAAGTAGTGCTTCAAACAACTAATATATTTTACTTGGATACACTTTTTAAACAAACACAGAGACGAACAGTTAATCTTAATCTAATTTCTGCAAGACGGTAGTTCAGTGAGCAATAAAAATATCTCCTATAATTGGCATTAAACAGCCATAGTCATATGTCTGTTGTCCTTTCTTTAACAATTATTTTCCATTAGGGTTGTTAAGGGTGAGGGTTACCGGTTAAGGTTAACTGGTGAGGGCTGGAAGAGCCCTCGTGCATGGCGGGTACAGGAAGCACCGCAGGCAGGGGTGTTCCAGCCCAGGCAGAGCAGTCCTTGTCTGCAGCAGGCCCGGGGCACTCCCCCGTTTAAATATTAACCGATTAAACTTATATATTAAGTGGTTAACTAATTCAACAGGATTTTACATCCCTACTTTCCATTTTTTAAGAACTAATAATCGAATACATCTAAGCAATAAGCTTTGACTTTTGCTAGTCTCTTTGCTATCTTTTCAGTTTTTGAAATTACCACAATTTTGTTCCTTGCTAAAGGCAGAAAAGGAAGCACTTCTATACCTACATTTGGTAGCTAAATTATGTACATAATTCCATAAAAATACTACATTAAAGAATGTTAAGGCTGAATAGCACAGTATTCAAAAGACGGGCATCAATAATATTAAAGTTGTCTGTGCAACCTTAATTCTGCCCCCCCATGTATATGTATTATAATGTGGTCTTTTATTACAAGAATCACATATTACTTTTGCAATGTAGTATACATGTAAGGAAGCAGGACTCCTGAAATGTACTCTCCCACTAATTGGACAGAATTGCAGAAAAACATTTTTTATCCTAACATTCCAAGTCTCTTGGAGCAGCTTCAAACTGCCATTATTTTTAAAATGTCAAATGTCTTGGTTTTTTTTTCCCCTTCCAAATGTGGAATCCCCCTTCCATTTCTGAAGCCCATGCTGGACAATATTCAGTTCTGAAGTTACAATGGGTAGAAGAGCTAGAAATGAGATCTTTATATCACTGGAAAGTGAAGATTTTCAGCTTTCCATTGGGGAACACAGCACTTTTATAAGCCCTAGAAGGGCAAGATATACTAGAATTTGAAGTTATGAGTCAGAGTTGGGAAGTGAGGAGCGGCTCAGGACAGGGAGGTGGGGGTGCAGGAGTCAGGGCAGGGGAGGGGTATTCATGGCAGGAAGTAGGGTTGCAGGACTCAGGGTAGGGAGTTGGGAAGTGCGAGAGGTCTTTGGACGGTGGGGTCACCTGCTAGCTGGGGCACCAGGAAGGCTGGCCAGCAGGAGAGAGGGGATTGGACAGCCCCGTCCTCCAGGAACTGCAACCTGGGGGGCTGGGCAGTGCAGCCCCTGCCTCTGGGAGGAGCGGCTAGGGCAGCACAACCCCGGTACCCTGGGGCGTGCGTGCTTGTGCGTGTGCGCGTGTGCAAGTAAAAGTAAGTAAAACATAGTATGTTTTACTTCCAGGAAGACCTATAGCATTTTACTCATAATAAATAAGCAACTCTTTTACAGGAGGAATAAAATAAACAGTCCCATTGACAATTTTAAAAAAACCTTCATATCACCATCCCAACGTGTTGTATATATACTTGTGTAGTAAAAATTTAACTAATTCTGATTAATCACTACTCTACTCCTTTACATGCCGTACATGCAAATGCATTTCTTCGTATGACAGACAACTTTCTATTACTGCAATACACAAGAAGTCTAATTTGCCACTCCCTGCTCTTAGGTAACATTTCAGGCTGACTATATGCCACTTGAGTTTAATGATAATCTCCAGGACTCCTTCAAGAGGGGAATCTCTTTCAATACGTCAGTTCGTAATTATGCTGCAAGGGTCCCTACTTACACTGTTCATAATGGCCTTTGCTGCTTCATGTAAGGCTGTAATGTTCATTTGATTTTCAGGAAGCTGATTAGTGATGGCTGTAGCTTTAAGTGGATCCTGGAAAGACCAATCAAATGGATCCTTTGTTTAATTAATTTTCAATTTTTATCTTAGAGACAGGAAGTTTTGAACACGCTGGAGCCATTGGCAGCTTGTGACATTGACAAGCAACTTCAGAATAATGCCTGTTTGAGTACAGTTTCATGTTAGAAGACTTGAAAGGTTGCTCTACCAAATATAACTGTCTCTGCTTTCTACCAGCACCTGAAGAGGAGACATCTTGTTTTTGTGTTTCTAGGTTTCCCCCCACAGATTAATAAGGAATTGAACTTGAGGCTACCTTCTTTACAAGTTATGATGTGGTCAAACACACATATACACACTAGGGATGTAAAATCCCATTTAATTAGTTAACTGGCTAAACATATTGTTTAACTAGTTAACTGATTAAAGGGGGATGTGGGTGGGTGGACTACTCCAGCCTGGCTGGTGCAGCTCCTCACCTGCTCACTGCTGGACTGCAGCAGCCCCTGCACCACTGGCATGGGCCACACCGGTTGCTCCAGTCCCTTCTGGTTAACTGGCTAAACATTCACAACCCTAATACAGACCACTGCTTTACTATCAAATGTGGCACATCCAATCTGTTTATGTAGATGTTTTTACAACACAAATCAATTTACTTACATCAATTCACCAACCTATTAAAATTATTTAAGAGGGTCAACAAACTTGTGGAATTTCAGAAAGTCTCTGAACAGGTCCTACATCAAAGGCTCTTAAACAAAGTAAGGTGAGGTGAGGGGAAAGATCTCATGGATCAGTAACTGGTTAAAAGATAGGAAACAAAGATTGAAAATAAATGGTCAGTTCTCCACAGTGAAAACAAAGGTTGAGAAACAGCTAAGTTCCCCAAGATTCTGTCCTGAGACTTGTGCTACTCATATTTAAGGATGTCAACGTGTAGTTGACTACATGAGTCGTCGATAAGGCCAGGCTTATCATTTAACCTTGTCAAATACATGCAATCCCCCGCCCTGCTGCCTCTGTATTAGAAGCAGCAAGGGGGTGGTGGGAACTAGTGCCCATGAGGGGCTGGCTTAGAAACCAGCTCCCCACAAGCATCAGATCTGCCTGTTTCCATGCCCCCTGCACTGTTGTCTCTGATAGAGGGGCAGCAGCATGGAGGGTTGGGGGGTAGACAGGAGCCAATACATGTGTGGAGCTGGCTTTTGTGCATACCAACTCCGCAGACCCACCTGCCCTTCCTCTCCCTGCCTCCTACAGAGGCAGTGAGGGGGAGGAGGCAGGAGCCAGTGCTGGGGGAAGCAGCTTAAAAGCTGGTTCCCCACAGCAGCAGCTCCACTGTGCCACCTACCCCTCCCCTCCCGCGTTGTTGCCTTTATCAGAGGCAGCAGCGTGGGGTGTGTGTGAGCAAGGGAGGCCGCCATAAAGCAGCTCTGCATGGACAGAGGCTGCTCTGGCACCCACAGAGCAGCCCATGTCTGTGGGGGGTCTGAGCTCACTGTGGACAGAGGCTGCTCAGCAGCAGTAGCCTCTATCCGTGAGCTCAGACCCTCCATGGACAGGGGCCACTGCCCGGGGGCACGCTCTGTCCATGGGGGCTTGGATTCCCCCATGGACAGGGGCTGCTGCTCTGCAGTAGGTGGATCTGTCTGTGTGGGAAGCTGGTTTTTAAACTGGCTCCCCTTGCTGACCAGCTCTTGCCTGCCACCCCACGCTGCTGCCTCTGCTAGAGAGGCAGCAGCGCAGGGTGGCAGGGGGCTCCCCGGAGGTGGATCTGGAAGCACACTGGCTGCCGGCCCTGCCTCCAGGGACTATCAAATAGTCGTGCAATCACTAAAATTTCATGCGGTTACACAACAATTCAATTACATGCTATCTAACGTCCCTATTCATATTCTGAAATAATCGGGAAAGGTGGTAAACTGTGAGGTGACAGAGTTTGCAGACAATTCTACATTACTCAAAATAATTAGTCTAAAGCTGACTGTGAAGAGTTACCAAAGGATCTCACAAAACTGGATGACTGGACTACAAAATGGCAGAAGAAATTAAATATTAGAAAATACCAAGTAAAAGACATTGGAAAAAAAATAAACGCAAATATACATACAAAATGATGGGATCTAAATTAGTGGATACCTGTTGAGAAAGAGACTTCGGGAGTCATTGTGGATAGTTTACTGAAAACATCTTCTCAATGTGCAGTGGCAGTCAAAAAAGCTAACCATGCTAGGGGCTATTAGGAAAGGGATAGAAAATATAACAGAAAATATCACCCATAAGTAAACCCTTTTCACAAAGTGATCACACCATATCTGATTTTTCAACACTCATCCTCAAAGGAAGCCTGTTAAACACCACTTTCAAATGTGGACTCTGGGAATGCTGCTGTACACTAAAACCATGGACTTATCACAGACAGTGGTTTCATGGCTCATTATAATGATCAGTAGCACACACCTGCTTGCTAGCCCTTAAAATGGTCCATTTTCAAATCCCTTTTGCATACCATTATTCAGAATTCATGTACTAAAGGACAGGCCCAACAGAGAAAGCAACAGAACGTCACTAGCCATTACCTACAGCCCCCAGCTAAAACCTCTCCTACACATCATCAAGAAACTACAACCTATCCTAGATGATGATCCCTTGCTCTCTCAGATCCTGGGAGGCAGGCCAGTCCTCGCTTACAGACAGCCCCCCAACCTGAAACAAACACTCACCACTAACTGCACACCACACACGGAAACATTAACCGAGGAACCAAACTCTGCAACAAACGCTGTTGCCAATTCTGTCCACATATATACCTTAGTGACACAATCATAGGACCTAACCACATCAACTATACCATCAAGGGCTTGTTCATTTGCATATCTACTAATGTAACGTCATCATGTGCCAGCAATGCCCCTCTGCCATGTACATTGGACAGACCAGACAGTGTCTACACAAAAGAATAAATGGACACAAATCAGACACCAAGAATGGTAACATACGAAAACCAGTAAGGAAAGGACTTTAACCTTCCTGGATACACAGTTACAGACTTGAAAGTTACACTTGAGCAAAAAACTTCAAAAAAGACTTCAGCATCAAACTGCTGTGCTGGAATTCATACGTAAATTTGACACCATCAGAATGGGTCTGAAGTAAGGATTGGGAATGGCTCTCCCATTATAAGAAGCAATTTTCCCCGTTAGGTATTCTTACCTTATCAACCGTTGGAAGTGGGCCACATCCACCCTGAATGAATTACACTCATTTGCACCATTGTAATACTCCCATCTCTGTATGTATGTCTCCCTGCCATTTGAATCTTTCATTTTATGCATCTGACTAAATGAACTGCAGCCCACAAAAGCTTATGCCCCAATACATTTATTAGTAATTAAAGTGCCACAGGACTCCTTGTTGTTTAATCTAACCCTTATTGCCCAAGCACCATCTCAAGTGATATCCTACAACGTGTTACCACTTACGCTCAACTTCTGTGTATTTAGCTCAGACATTCTGATTTCTTTCCCCAAATCTGAAGAACTCCATGTAGTTTGAAAGTCTGTATCTTCCTTCAACAAAAGTTGGTCCAAGATATCACCTTACCCACCTTGTACATTTCATATCCTGGAACCAACATGGCTATAATACCTTTGCAAACACATTTGAAAATTTTAGAGTGTAGGTACATTCTGAACTTAATTCAGTAAAAATGCCATCATGGGATTCTATGTTTATCGTTTCATGTTAGCTTTTACTTCAGCTTCACTCAAGATACAAGTAAAAAGATAGATAACTTATCAATTATGCAAACCAACCTGGAGTATTAATATAAAGATGAATTTTCTTTGCTTATGGATAACACCACCATTTATTCTGTGATTATTTTGCAGTAGGCATCTAAGCTGCATTGTAGTAAGCATTGTAAACATATAACTTAGGCAAAGATCTTGTCCCAAAGAGTTCATAATTTAACTTTAATATGAGACACAACAGGTGGATGTAAAAAACAGATAGGGTAAGCATAAAGTATGTGTGAGAGTATTATGATAAGCAGCAAAGCACACCAACTGCTTAGTCACCAGTAATAAAGATTTTGCAGCTGAAATTTAGTTAACAATTCCATTGATGTCCAGAGTATTAAAGAATCCAGCTGACTCTCCCATAATGGCATTGACTCTATATCACCATGGGGAGTAAAACAGACAAAATATTTGATTAAGCAAGCAGGTATGATTTACAAACACAAAATGGTACAGGATCTGTTGCACAAAAAGATGGTAATCTACTTATAGTTACTTTATTACTATTACTATACTTTAAGACTGCACTGAATTAGCTAAGAGTTAAAAAAAACATTTTCTTACAGCATGGGGACAAGTGTATTACTGGCTAGCTCAAAACCATCCAAATACAATTTTACCAAATTAAACAAATAAACTAAACCAGAAAAACAACATCCTTTGCCTTTAGACTGGAATCAAGCATGAGAAATTTCAACCCAAAGAGCAATTTTCCCAGGAAGTCAAAAGTGCTCAATAGGAGCTTGTAAAAGGAAAGTGCGTCCTTAATCATAAGGATGGTATTGTTACAAGAAAACAGTAATAAAGGACTATGTGAAATTCCACTTGGGCAATCTTGATAGTACCTCTGTGTCAGACTGTCCAATAAACTGTAGTTAGTACTATACTGGACAGTATTCCAATACAGTGGAGATGCTCAAAGTGAAAAACAGTATTTCAGAGCTCCATTATACTGGTAGTTTTCTAACATAGGAAAATGTTTATAAACCATTGTAAGTTTGCCACCAAACTTTATAAAAATTGCCTTATTAGATATGGAACACTATAAGAACACCACCATCGAGAAGGGAGGTACCATAGAAATCTGTCCTACCTGACAGTGGCTGTAGTGCCTTTTCAATAGAAGGCAACGGGTCCTTTCTGAGAGGTCGGCTGAGTGAAGCCTCCTGTGCACTGAAGAGTCCAGGACTGTCAGTTAATTTTTTACGTCCACTAGTGCTGGTAGAGTTAGTGACTCTGCAGCTGCCTATTGCACTCGTGAAAAGATTTGTGTGTTCATCACTGCTAGCTGGCTCAGAACTAGGGGTGAATCCTCCCAAGGACAGACCTGCAGGGTTTTCAGAACAGTCGATCTGTAATGGTGTCTGTAATCCCAATGCTAAAGAGTTAGACTCCGAAGGTTCTCTCCTGACCCATTGTTCCTCTCTGCTTAGCAAACCCTTAGAAGGTGAAAGGTGCGGACAAGACATATGACATCTGTGTTTCTCTTTATGTTTGTATCTCTCACCAACAGCTTCCTTTCCAAATCTGTAGCGCTTCAAGGATTCCAGGACTGTTCTGGAAGAGCTGTTAGAAGTTATAGTGTCCATGGAAACCTGTGGTTGCTCTGAAGAACGATGTTCTCTATGTTTATGACGATGTCTGTGTTTATGCTCAAGCATCCAGCCATAAGCCATTTCAGGTGGAACACTGGGATAGGTGCTCATAGACAGGAGTGGAGTCCTGCTAGTTGTGAGGAAGGCTTCTTGACGTAGAAGCTTATGCTTCTTCTTGTGGTATTTGGCAGGATTAAGAAGCAAATGGCCTGTATGCATGTAAGAAGGTGGTGGCAGTGGGGTAGTAAAAGAAGGAGAAGGTGGTGGAGGATAAAGAGTTGGAGGGTACCTTCCATAATAACCTAGTCCTATTGGAGTAGCTGCAAGGGGAGAAGGAGAATAAGGCATGCCATAAGAGGGATAGAATCCAGTACTGGAAAGAGGAAAACTAAGACTATGCATGAAAGGCATTTCTGCCATAGCCTCCCGCATCTTGGGGGGTCTGCCTCTCTTCTTCTTTAAATCAGGTTTCCGAATGTAGTGCAAAGGATCTAAAGGAAAGGTTGGATGAGTATAGAAGCTATTAAAGTTTATCCTAAAAATAGTAGGCAGTAGGTCTCGGGGTATAAAATGATGACTTCTGTGGGTTATTCTTATTTCACTCAACCGACTTATTAGTTCCTCTAACTCAGCGAGGAAATCAGGGTCTTGCCTACCTCGGAGCTGAGGGTATTTCTTTTTCCTTTTTCGTTTCTGTCTTTTCATTTTATCATAGCTGAGGTAATCATGACCCCGGCGCTTACACTTATGTTTGTGTTTTTCTTTTAGGCTACTTAAAACTGTGGAGGTGTCAGGGGAAATGAGGGACACGTGCTCAAATGAATGTCTTTTCTTCTTCTGCCCACAGAATTTCTCTGCTCGGTCTGAAGTACTGTTATTATCTGTTCCTATTCCACTGTCACTGGGGACTGTCTCATCACTGTGAGACTCACTAATTGGCGAAGGAGTGGCTTCCTTCAGCGATGTCAGTTCACTTAAGTGAGAAGGAGAGTTCGGCAATAAAGTAGGAGGAGATAATCTCCTCCTTCCCTTGGAGGCCTTTTTCATTGCAAGGGTCTGAATTAAACTTCCTTGTCTGGAGTGTATATGTAAGTATGGCAATGAACTGGGCTCCACAAATCCTGCATCGCTGCTGACAGGGCTCTGCCCCCCACTGGCTGCTGAAGACTGAGAGCACACTGGAGATGGAAGAACCTCTGAATTATTAGCTGCTGAAGGCAGCAAAGGAGGAAGTACTTGTCCCAGGGGTGTCCCAGCTGTTTGCTGGGTAGTATTCTCTAGAATAGTTAAACTGGCAGAATTACTAGTTAAAATACCATTCAGGACAGTTTTTGGTTTCCTACCTCTTCTCTTTCCTATGTAAATGGTTCCTTTCTTGCTAACATTTATCTGCTGGCCTAATTTTGAACCAAATGTGGCAGCAAGGGTTGACACTGTATTGTGGACTTTTGATTGCACTTTCCCTTTGTTATTTGGTTCCACTGTGCTACAGAGGATTTGATTCAAAAGCTTTTTTCGCTTCAAGGTTTTCATTTTGTTTATTTTTCGGATAATTGTTTTCATTAATTGCCCATTATTTCTTTTGATAACTTTTCTATCTGATTCTGCCTCAGGGTCTCTCATGCTACACATATTAGTATTCTGGGCTTCCTCTGGATCTCTGACCTGTTCCTTCCTCTCAAAAAAATCCCCACTACATTGCTGATCATTTTCAGATTCCATTTTGTTTAAATTATCTGTCGCAACAAAAGGTGCTACAGACAGAATAGGTGGTTTCATTTTAAGAGCTGATCTGATCTGCCTTTTGGGTCGCCCTCTCTTCTTCGGAAAAATCTGTCCTGCTAAGCCTTGTTTTAGGGAGGGAATTTCTATCTCGGGTTGCAGAACAGGAGGCTCTTGCTCTTCCTTTGACTGCACTGAGAAAACTTTTGATGCTGGGATTTTTAGGGTTCTCTTTGGGGGACCTTCCAGCTGGGGCATCTCCTTTGATTTAGGCCTTCCTCTTTTGGGTTTATAAAAGTCTGGTAAGAGGTCACCTGACACACACACACTGGAGGGCTGTTTGTGAGTACTATAAAATTTTTGAGTCTGTTTGTCAGCTTCAGTTAACAGAGCCAGAGACTGTCCACTGTTAGACTTGCTCAGTTTTGGCAACTGATGTTTGACAAATTCATGCTCTACAAATGAAGTTGACCCTATATTTTTCAAGAATTTAGCTTGCTCCAGACTACTGTTGGATAGTGCACTGCATGAAATGTTTTTAAAAAGCTCTGACCTTTCTAATTCTAGACCCTTTGGAGGCCGACACATGTTTCTAGACACCACTTTAGTCCACCGTGGTTTCCTTCCTTTTCTTTTCTTTAAAGATTTTGACTGAGTAGCACTTAGGTCTTCAGCTCCTTGGCAAGGTTTCCCTGATGCAGTTATTGCACCAATCTTTAGAAACTGTTTGGTATTAAACAAACTTGTGAAGCTAACAACTGAAGAGGTGACGGTAGCATGAACATTTGATTCAGTTGCCAGACTGTTTTTTTTCCCTATGGAGGGACTAGTTCTTGTGGTCTCTGTGCGTGTGGCTTTTAAATCATGTAATTCTTTATCCACACCTTTAAAATCAGTGCTCAGACTGTGAGCTGATGATCGGTTCAGGTGCAGAAGTGTACTGTCCGAAGAAAACTGAGTCTTCCCAATCTGCTCCGAAATGCCTTCTAACAGATCTGCGGTGGTACTTACATATGCTGGATTTGAAGCTAACTGAGAGGAGGTTGCTGTGGGGCTCCTGTTTAAGGTAGTAACAGACACTGTGGGTGAGGGTGATGGGAGGTTTCCCTCTCCAACAGCACTAAAGGGGGACTTTGCTGTAGAGACATCTGAAGCTCCTCCTGTCCTGAAGTCTGGTGTAGTGCAATACACTGGAGGCTGCTTTTCATGCTTAGATGTTTCATAAGTGCCCTTTTCACTGGATGAGAAACTGTCCTGCTGAATACAGGTTCCTTCATTAAATATTTCTTTGTCTATGCCAGCAACCTCTTTTCGAAGTGAAATCTTTTCCAAGATATTATCTTTATTCTGTCTTATAATATGTTTCTCAAAAGTTTTATTGTTGGTGTTATCTTTCAAGAATTCTGTAGTCTCATGGCTTTCGAGATTACTGAGGTTCGTACTGCAAGAAAGCTTGATGGTCTCAGAAGCAGGACTGACAGGATCAGCTTTCAGACTTCCAGAGTCCTTGTTAATCAATCCTGCTGAAGTGCCTGGCAGTTTCTTCCCACAGTCCTTGCTCACTAGTCCCACTGGGGTGCCAATCCCCAGCAGCTTCTTCCCAGAGTCTTTGTTAATCAATCCTGCTGGGGTGCTAATTCCCAGGAGCTTCTTCCCAGACTCCTTGTTTACCAATCCCAATGGGGCGCCAATCCCCAGTGACTTCTTTCCCAATTCCTTGTTAACCAATCCCACTGGGATGCCAGTCCCTGGCGGCTTCTTCCCAGAGTCCTTATGAACTAAAACAGCCACAGAGCTAGTCACTGGCTGCTTCTTCCCAGAGTCCTTGTTAATTAATGCAGCTGGAGTGTCAATCCCTGGTGACTTCTTTCCAGAGTCCTTGTTAATCTGTCCAGCTGAAGAGCCAATCCCCGGTGGCTTCTTCCCAGAGTCTTTGTTAACCAATATGGCTGCAGTGCCAATCCCCAGTGGCTTCTTCCCTGAGTCCAATCCAGCAGCAAGGCTAGTTCCTGGCAATTTCTTTGCTAAGTCCTTATTAACCAGTCCAGCTACAGTTCCAGTACCTGGTGGCTTCTTCCCAGAGTTTTTAACCAACCCAGATGAAGTTCCAGTTCCTGGCTTCTTCTGCTTTGTTTTGGAAGACTTCGAGGGGGGGCAAATTGCAATGAGTTGAGCCAATTTTTCTGTTACGGTTGTTGCGCCATTAATTTGTGCTCTATCCTTCAAGTCAGGATCATGGCTACCAACAAGAGCAGAAGGAGATGACTTCACATAATCCGTCATTTGAGTGGGTAATGGAGAAAGTTTCTTAGATGCAGGACTTGTTTCTCCTTGTAGGTTTTCCTCAGCATGGAATTCAACTGGTGCAATTTCTCCCACTTTCTTGCAAAGCTTTGAAGGATCCTAAAAGTTTAAATAAGAAAAATACTTTAGAACCTGAGTAAAAACAAAAGTAAATTTTCTCTAATCATTCTATCCTGTTGTGCTGATGTAATTAATTTATTGCTGCTGGATAAGGGATCTCTTTGAATGAGATGATGCATCTCAATGGACTGTGTCATTTCTAAAAGAACAGATTTCAGTGGACAAGTACAGGGTTTTATAAAACAACTATTAACCATACACCTCCGCAATACCCAGCACAAGTAATTTAACCTGTTCTACTGATTGGCAATATTGTTTAATATATAGTTAGTGCTCATGAAAGTGAACAAACAATAATACCTCCCTGAACTATTATTATATGCATTATGGTAGCCTCAGGGGAGGCCCCAATCCAGTAGATACAGTACATATCCTTAGTATGGGCAGGCACTGTTGTAAATTCAACCACACACAGTTCCATCAATATCCCTCAGCTCCAATATCAATTATGCTACAATTATGGTCACACACTTTCACCACAGGAGGCTGCTACTGTGGTAAAATGTACCAAACTCCACGAGGACTAGAGACTACCAAAATTCATTACAGCTGTGCCTTAAGCCAAAGAAGTTCAAAAAAAGCTGTTGGGAGATGGGGCAAGAACTGACACTCATTCTTTATAGTGATCAGGTAATGAAATAGAAAGTACAAGGCTTGCAGAAACTTACCTGACACACAGTGGCCTGAGGATTAAGCCTATTATCCAGGGTGAAAAATACTGGCGCTTCTATGCCCACCTAACACTGTTTTCCCTGACATTTAAATTAATACAAAATATTGTATACTGTTTATTTTTGCTGTACTTAATTTTATAAATTTTACAAGCCTAAGGCTGGCCAAAGAGTAGGACAAATATTTACTGAATATATACAAATGTCACCACAATTAACTTAGTATTTGATGAACAGGAGGCGACAAGCAATACAGCTGCTCAAATATTGTAAAACAAAATTGTTGAAATATATCAGTGATGTGAATTGAATCCATACTATTATAAAAGGAGAGGTGTCCGTCACAGAGAACGTTTGAGAAGACTTGAGAAGTTTCTAGGGGGAGGCAGGCCCCAGCCCCACCTACAGCCCCGCCCCCTCTACTAAGGCCCCACCCCCCCATCACAGGGAGGGGAAGAGCGTGCGAGCACCCCAGTATCCCTGGAGCAGCAGGAAGGGAAGAGGCTGCACGGCCTGAGCCTCCCCACCCCCGGGAGCAGTGGGGAAGCAGGAGACCTCATGGCCCAAGGCTCCCCAGCCCTAGGAGCAGTGGGGAGGGAGGAGGCCATGTATACATCTACCATCACAATGGGATGGGTAATGTTAGTAATTATAATACCTTAGCAATGTTCTTTTTGACCAGCCTTACTTATTCCAATCTCTTGTGCTTCTGACAGGCCATTTTCCCCTTCCTGACTTCACCCACTGTTTTATATGGCCTTCAACAGCCAGAATTTTGATTAAAATAAGGAGTCTAAGGTTATATCTACACTTGCAATTGATTGATAAAACTTGTGTCGTTCATGGGTGCTTAAACTCCCTCCCCCGAAAGACAAAAGTTTTGCCACGGCACGTGCAAGTGTGAATGATGCTTTGTTGGCAGGAGCGCTCTCGTGCCAACCAAGTGAAAGCTGCTCATGGGGGCTAGCAGTATTTTGTTGGCAAACAGGATTCACACGTGCCGATGTTTAGCAACAGGGCTGAGTCGACACATTGTAGACATGACCTCAGTTTAGGCTCCTATGTTCATGTAAAGTCAGTAGGATTTGTGCTTCCAGTTCACTTAAGCACTTTTGACAACTCCATAACTAAGGCACCTAGTGTCAGGAGTAAGGGCCTCAGCTGCATGTGCTCAGTACTCTCATGAGCCAGCCAGGCTGCCTGATGGACCACCCTGCCTGACTGGCTGAGCAAGCCAGCTCTTAAATCTAGCAGCAGGAGATCCTTGCTGGCCACTCAACACACATGCCCATGGGACTCCATTTCCCTATGCAGCCTGCTCCTGCTCTGACCCTGTTTTCACCCAGCCTCACTCCTATCTTGAGCCCTGCTCCTTCCATCTCTGACTGCTAGTAATCCAGCTCCGATCCTCGGCTGTAACTCTCGACTCTGACCCTCTCTCAATCCCTGGTTCTGGCATTCAGCCTCTGACTTCGGTCCAGTCCCTCAACTCTGATTCCTGACTTCAACTCTGTCTTGCCCCTTGTGTCTGGCACTTGGATTCCAATCACTAGGCATGACTGCCTATGAGCCAGTCTGCTGGACACCTGGGAGCCTAATTTTTGGCTCTTATTTTGGAAAATTTAAAGCCAACAGTCTATTTCTTCTTGTCCCTCTCTCTCTTTCTTTCTCTTCCTCCATCCCTCCAACAGCATTCTCTTTCCCTTTTGCTATGCTGTGGACTCTGACTTTGATATTTCATGTTTCTCCCTTCTTCTCCAATATCTTTTTATATGCTGTACTTCTCTTTCTAATGTAGCCCAACAACCTCTCCTTCCCATGCTCCAAAACATAGTGCTTAGAAATTTTACCAGACAGTGAAATATTTGATTGCCCACTGCCTGGAGCAAAACCATAATGAGAAGCAATCCCTGCCCCCGAGCTGCTAGGATTGGGGAATGTACTAAAAATCTCACCAAGATACTGTCCCAGGACTCTGCTCCATATTTTCTAAAAGCTTTTGGGTAGCAAGAGTGGTAAACAAACCCTAACACTGTCAGAAGGGACAAGCTGCACATTCTGTGTGTGGGTCCCTGTCCTTTAAACCCATGTGTGTGTGTGTCTGTCCTTTAAACCCATGGCTTCTTGTTTTCTTCAGAAAGATGCCTCAGCTACTCTACTGTTCTCCCAACTCTCTCATGTAGGTCCTGCTTCTCAGTCAACAGTTCCAGTGCCTGCCTCTGCTGCTGCTCAACTCGGAGCTTTTCTAAATGGCTCTGTAGCAAAACTGATTTGATTCTTGTCAGTTTCACAAAACAGGAAATTTTTCCAAAAAGGATCTAAATAGGAGTGAAAATGGAGAAGGCCAATCTATTCTCATTGTGTTGCACTTTGGAAAGAACTGAGCAGCAGTAGATAGTTTGTGTGTCTGACGACATATTTAGGAAGACAACACTGCACTTAGTTTACCGTCCAGTCATATTTGAAAAAAGTTGTTCCAAATTGTAAGAACTCAAACTGTCCTCTTCAAGTAATGTATGAATTTGGACCAACTCCCAAAGCATGTGCACAGGTTTTGATTGCCTGCAATATATTTTTTGAGAAAGACACAGATAAAACTAGTCTTGGATGGGAGGGGAGGTCAGGATCTTGAAACTTTGTTATTAAAATGTGCACAGATTCTACAGAAATTAATGGCACTCACTCTGAAAAGCTTTTTCCTTGTCCTGGGTGAGTGAATACTTCAAGCCCATAGAAAATAATTGTCAAACACATGAGGGGAAAACATAAATGGAAACTGCTGCTGAATTAAAGACAAGAGGTTGGGAGAAATCTGTATTTTTCTCTGCAATTCCAGAAACCAGGCCTCTGTACTAGTTTTGAAGCAAAGTACCATTAAAAAAACCCACTTTGTCATGGCCTCCTATGCTTTATGAAAATTGGCTTATGAATATGAACGTGCATAACTCAAAGATGTTTTAGGTAAAATATATCATGTAACATAGCATTTTAAAAATTATAATCTGCTGAATATGCATATTCTAATTTTGTGCACGTATCTTTCTTGTATGTGAGTTAGACATATTAAGTGGGCACCTGTGTTATTAGTCCAGGTATTCTAGTAAAAGCCATTATTGTTCTTTTGAGAACTTAATGGCTTGGTGATCAAGTCAATGACTTGTGAATGGTTTTGTTTTTCCTGTAAGCCCAAACTGGCTTGGTTTGGGCTTGGTTGGATCTACCAAGACATGTGACCACGCCACCTGATGTTGGAACCCATTTTGCTTCTGGTATTTTTCCACTCAAGGTGAGAAAAATGAACTGAGCACAAAGTCAAAACGGTTATAAAGAAGGGGGAGGGACCAAACAACAGGGGTAGTGGTCAGATGCCAGGAGCCTCTCCCCAAGTTATCACACAAAATTCCTGCTGGAAACATCTAAAACTGAACAGGGGGAAGGATTGAATCCAAGCTAGTAGACTGCTTAGCTTGTGAAAGAGGTGATTAGAACAACTGTTAGGGTAAGAATTTGCATGTAATAAGTTGTATTGCATGTAAAAAAGTGTGTTAGGATTATCTGACGCGTTTTGTTTATTTTGGCTTAGTAACTTACTTTGATCTGTCTGTTTTCCCTTGCAATCACTTAAATCCTACTTTTTATACTTAATAAAATACTTTTGTTTATTATCAAGGCCAATTTAAATAACTGTAACCCGGGGGAAGAGAGCAACCACTGTGCACTTCTCTTTTTCATTGATAAGAGGGAAAACTTATAAGTATTTATATAGAGTAAGATGGATTTATTTGGGGTTTTGGTCCTCTTTGGGGGCTGTGTTCCTAGGTGCAGTCAACGACCCTATAGCTAAGACCTCCTACAGCTGAGCTGGTTCAGTGTCTGTGTTGCTCTGCAGGATGTGTGTGACCCCAACTCTGTGCCATGGCTGGGGGAGACCACTGCTTCTGGCCCAGCAGGATAGGGTAATGGAATGGTCCAGAGAACAGGTTGACATACTCAGTGGCATGACTAGCACTCTGGGTGACAATCCCAAGGGAACCCCTGTGATCCAATGCACCATACACTTAATCACAGGTATTTTAACAGAAAATAACTGGTTTAACACCTTTTTTGGAAACCAATTTAATTTTGTTCATTGAATATAAAATAAAACAAATCCAATTAAGAGAGACATATGTATATTAAGAATATTTTGTCTCCATAGGCAGCATATATCAACAGGCTGCTACTGTAGTCGCAAATCCTTTATGAAAGGCTACATTTATAACCTAGATCAACAGAACAGCTCTTTGTTTACCATATTCTCTAGAATGTTAAATAATTGAGGCTGGTGACATCAGGTGATTTATCTAAACAAAAATAAATCACTCTCATGCTACTGTCTGATTGACTATCTTGCTGAACCACGTAAACTGTCAACTGAGATGCAAAGACAGTATTTTACCACCTTTCCCCATTATAAATAACTTAGGAGCTCAGCCAATCAAAATATTTTTAATGCCTAAAGATTTTTTACTGCAACAAAGCTGTCTGGAGTCCAAATAAAGCGAGGATTTAAAAAAATTAAAAACATTTTGATAATTTAAAAGAATGTGATTTCTAAAACGTTCCTACATGAACCTGTGAATACTGCCAAAGTAATAAGGCTTTTCACTTCACAGATCTTGCAGCATCAAAGGAAGTCCTCCTTCCACTTATAAACATATCCCAAGGATTGAACAATTACCTATGATCGTTTTAGTCCCTCATAACTCTCATCATTTGCTTGTTTCACAGCGCCCAAAAATGTGGTAAATTGCCAGCTTAACACTTAAAAACACAGGGGAGGTACTGCCCTGACGTACTTATAATTAAGGATGTTAAAATGCATTTAACTGATACAGAGGCAGCAGTGCGGGGCAGCAGGCAGCTACCCGGGAACCAGCTTTTAAGCTGGCTGCCCATGCATATTGGGAGCCTGTTTGTAACTGAACACTGACCGATAAGCCCCGGCTCACCAGCTAATTGTGAACATGGTTACACTTTCACATCCCTGCTTATAATTTGATTGAAGATGAAGAACAACAGGTACGGAGAATGTGAGAGGAGGATGAGGGTTGCTAATAGCAAGAATGTTTGATTGCATAGGAAGAACTGCAACCATCTCAATAAACTGAAGTTTTCTTCTTTGAAGGTATATTTTAAACTGTTTAATATATATTACAAAAGTTAGGCATGTGTGTGTGAGCACTTGGGTCAAAGTGTGAAAGGGGTGGTGGAAAGAAGCTGCAGAAGTGAGAGATTGCAAACCAGTCTTCAAACTGTCTCCCATGCCATCTCTAGTGATCACTTCGATAAATCTTCCAATATTAATCCAGCTTTGGAGCAACTGCAATAGTCCTAGCAATGGCACAAATGTTAGTACAGACAAATGAGAAGACTTACCCAGCATAGCTTGGGTCTATCAAGGCACGGGGCTGAAGCTGTGAGGGGGGGCTAAAGGCAGGCAGCTTGGGTGTGGGGGGTACAGGAGTCAGGGTTGTAGATGAGGAGGGGCTCAGGGCAGGGGGTGCAGAAGTCAGAACAGGAAGTGCGGGACTCTAGGAAGGGGATGGGAGTGCAGGAGTTGGGGGCCTCAAGGCAGTAAGGAGGGCTCAGGGCGAGGCAGCCAGCAACTGCTCCCAGGGCCAGCCTGCGGCACCAGAGGCTGTGCAGCCTACCTGTTCACTGGCTTGTCCAGATGCATGGCCTGCCTACTAGTTGCTCCCCGGACAGGCAGGCCATGAGGCTGTGCTGCTGGCCCAGGCTGTGCTGCCGGCCAACGGCTGCTCCCTGGAGTTGGGACACTGTGCTTGCTGACCCCCTGTGGTCATTTGTGTGTATAACTGTCCCCGCTATCATACTCCCTTTTCGTTTGATGAGAAACAGTCACATTCCACTCACATCCCATTGTCCTGGCACAACCAAAGCCTGGACCTTGCTCTAAGTTGTGATAAGAGGAAGCTGCATACCACATATGGTAGTTATAGCTCTTACTGTTTAGGAGGAATTCTTGAACAAATGGACTCGGATAGACAGACACAGAAATGCACAAATATGCTGAAATATATAGTAGATAACCATGTCATCAAACATTGCTCAGAGTAGGTCAGACAACATGGCAGTATATGTGTCTGTGGTCAGCCAACATTACAGTTTAGATCCTTGCTAGTACCTGTGCTAGACCAAGCATGGGGGATAATTGTTTAACATTTTCTGCATAGACAAGGCCCCAGTAGCTCAGTGTCACTTTCCATAATACTCACTGCCCTGCTGATCCCAGGGGTGACTCCAGAAAGCAAAAGTCTTCCTCAAAGCAGTGATGTGTTCTTGATTAAAGTCCTTTATAAAGCAAAAAGCTATCAGGTCACAGCCCTCCAGGCCTTACTGTTTCAGAGGGCTGATGCCTTCAGGTACTATTCAGTTGTTTGCTTTGGAAACTACTAGTGCTAGAGGGATTTTGTAATATGGAGCACAGCTTGGCACTGAGCCCAGCTTCTCCATGGCAGCTGCAATCTTATGTAAATTGTACTAGGGCTTCACATTTCAGAGGAGTTTTTTTTCTTTGCGCACACAAAACAGACAGCTGTGGAGGCAGCCATGATCTGTCCGACAGCCTTGGAGACTAAACAAGGTGCCACTCTTATTTCCCAAAATAACAGCATAGAAGCATATGCTCCCTTAAATGGAAAAGGAGTAATCCAAACCTTTTCTCTCTTGCGTTGACCCACCACAACATAGCAGGGTGTGCTTTCAATGGGTAAAACATTTTCAAGGTGCAATAGTTTGTTCAGACAGGCTCATCGTCAGTTTTATAGATACAAATCCAGAACGTTGTTTTCTTTATTGTTTCTGCAGTTCTAAGCTGGCTCACATGAGGCTCAGTTGATTTTAGCATTTCACTTCCTCTTATTGTATATTGTGCTTGAAAAGTCTGCACTGTTTTTAATGTATGCAAATAGGGGTTTATAACTCAAGACAATATTTCTTATTTTCCTGTTGATCTTACGAACATGAAATACCCAGGTAAAATGCTAAGGGTCTTTATTAAAAGAGAGCTAACAGGAGACGTTCACAGATAAAAGCTCATCTTGGATGTCTTGCCTAGGAACTGCTAATTATGCTTAGATTTCCACAACACAGCTGCACAATAAGCATGCATGATTACCTAATACTGAACTATAGCAACTAATGAAAAATTAATGAAACCTGATAAAAATAATGTGCATGTTTACACGAGGAATGTAAGTTTAGGATATACTTCTCTTTATGTACCATTACATTCTCAAGTTTTCAAAATAATGTAACTTTGCTCTTACTTAGCAACCACAACTGTTTTTTGAAACAAAGTTTTTTGTTTTGCTTTGGAGTCTCTCGCCCCTCCACCATCTTTCAAAAACCGTAAGTGCGATGAAGAGGTCATTAAAATATTAATAAAAGTTAAGTAGTAAGTGGCACTGCCCTATTAATTATTTGTATTATAGCAGCACTAAGGAGCCTCCTGTGCTAGATGCTGTACAAACACAACCACAAACAAAAAAAGGAAGATAGAAGACACATGGTTCTAGAAGTGAATCTCTGGCTTGGTAAATGTTGTAGGGAGGAGAAGTTTGGTTTTGTGGAAAACTGGTCCACCTTCTGTAGTGAGAGGCAGATGCATAGTTTAGATCAGTGGTTCCCAACCTTTTTTATACGGCAGACCAGCAAACCCATTCACAAACTTTTGGCAGACTAACATTTTATTTGCATATTTACAATGCAAATAATAAATATGCAGATATGTTAATAAAATGTTAGCAGTCCACCAAAAGCCCTGACCCCCAGAGCCACTACAAAGAGCCAGCTTCAGCTCCAGCAGTCGCCATGTGGCGGGCAGCTGCCACAGCTGAAGTTGGCTGTTGATGGCGGTTCTGGGGCCTCCAGTGCCAGCCTTAACCCCTAGAGCCCCCCACCCTTCCACATCCAGCACCAGCCACTGGCCCCAGAGTCCCCTGCACCCAATGCTCCCCAGTGCCAACCTCCCACACGCAGAGCCCCCTAGTGCTAGCCCCCCATCCCAAACACCTCAGGGCCAGCATCCACCCCTCAGAGCCCCCAAACACCAGACTACACAGTGCTAACCTCCTGTTTCCAAAGCCCCATTGTACCCAGCTCCCTCAGAGCTTCCCAGTGCCAGGCCCCAGTCCTCAATATTAGCCCCATCCCCAGACCCCCCCCAGTGCCAGCCCTGCCCCTGCAGCTCCCCCACTATTAGCCCCACCCCCCAAAGCCCTCTAGTGCCAGCTCCCTACCCCAGATGCCCCAGTGCTCCCCCAGTGTCAGCCTCCCACCTCGTAGAGCTCCCCAGTACTAGCCCTGCTCCCGGAGCCCACCAGTACCTGCCCCACCCTCTTCACCTTGTCTTGCACTGCCTCCCAGCTGCCAGCTGAGTGCTGCTGCCCTGGTCGTGGCTGCTCTACGGGTGCTATGTTGGGCTCCGCATGGCCCTCCCACCACTGAGTTAACTGCTCTTCTGTATCTGGGAGAGTCCCCTCTCCCAACAGCCGCAGTGGGAGGTGAGGTGCGGGGCCATGTACCCCAGCCCCAACCCCCAGAGCCACCATAGCCTGGCAGCCAGCAGTTTGCAGACTGGCGGTTGGGAACCACTGGTTTAGATTACCTCTGCCTCAGTAGAAGGGGGACCAATATTGTCAGAGACAAGATGCCTAGAATAGTTAACAGCAGGGGTGGGCAATAATTTTTAATGGGGGGGCCACTCCAAGATTTTGGGAAGTGGTCCAGGGTCGCA
Organism: Pelochelys cantorii; assembly: GCA_032595735.1. Classification (NCBI taxonomy): domain Eukaryota; kingdom Metazoa; phylum Chordata; order Testudines; family Trionychidae; genus Pelochelys; species Pelochelys cantorii. The sequence continues at coordinate 22,502,298 of CM064349.1, read as the reverse complement.
CTTTTATGGAGCAGGTGTGGGGTCTGCAACGGAGGTTGGGGGCAGAAGTGAGCTTAGGATAAGGGATTTGGGTGCAGGAGGGGGGTGGGGTCTGAGAGGGAGTTTGGGTGACGAAGGGGGTTGTGATCTGGGGCAGGGGTTTGCAGTGCAGGGTCCAGGAGGGGGTAAGAGTGCAGGAGAAGATTCTGGCTTGGGGAAGGGACTCTAGGAGGGGGTGCAAGGTCTGGGAGGAAGTTGTGACCTGGATGAAGGGGATGCAGATGGTTTGGATAGTGACCTGGGGCAGGGAAATGGGTTGTAGGGGCGGGGGGAGAGGGGTAAGGGTGCAGGAGAGGATTCTGGCCTGGGGGACAGGTGTAAGAGGGAGTGCAGGGTCTGAGAGGGAACTGTGACCTGGGAGAAGGGGCAAAAAGTGGTACAGAGGGTTTGGGTGGTGGCCTGGGGCAGGTAGTTGGGAGGAGGGGATACCAGAGGCAGGCTCTGGCTGGGAGGCACTTACCTAGGGCAGCTCCAGCCAGCAGCCCTGCAGAAACCTGAGGCAAATTGTCTGCTGCAGTCCGAGGCTTCTGGCTGCTCCATGTGGCTCCGCTCCAGGCATGGAGAGGGAAGAGGGAAGAAGGGAGGTAGGCTACATACACTGCCCCTGCCTCTGGCAAAATTTCTCAGCAGTTATTGGCTGGAAACTGGCCTATGGGAGCTGAGAGATTTTGCTGGAGTGGGGAGGGGGAAGGGGGCAGCGTGCAAAAATTTCCCTCATCCCTCCCCAGCTGTCCAGAGTGGAGAGCAGCTGGCTGTTTAAAGCATGAGCTGCTCTCTGCCTAAGGGTTCTGGCAAGGCGGCTGCGGGCCGGATCCAGTGGCTTGGTGGGCTGGATTCAGCCCACTGGCAACCTCTTGCCCACCCCTGGTAAGAGAGTATTTAACTAATAATAAAAGGGGTCAGTAAAAAGAGGGAAGATATGAGCATGCAGTACCAAAATTGAGATGTTGAGAACAAAAATAATCAAACATTAGGCCATGAAGAGAAAAAAAAAAATCTTTAATTGTCTATGTATCAAATTATGGGAGCTTGGACAATAAATAAGATGAACTCAAATTGCTCATTTATGAGCATAAATTCAGTCTAGCTCGTAAACTTGAAAGGATTATTCACATGATTGGAATGTTAAAAATCAATGGTTACAACCTATTTAGGAAGGACTGAGTGGGCAAAAGGGGATGGAGAGATGAACTCACTGTACTGTTCCCGAGTCACTGATAATTTGGAGTGAAGTGATCGTGATAGCTTATTTCTCACTGTCCTAATAGATAAAGCACAAAATATGTTATCACTTGGTGCCTTCTATGGCCACCAAATCCCACTAGGGAACAGGATGACTATCCCTTTACACACCTATCTATAAGGTTTAGGGGAAAAAGCTAAGTGATTAAGGGGACTTCAATGTGAGTGACATATGCTGGAGGTCTTATGCTGCCAGTTCTAAAACATCCTTGTAATTTCTAAACATTATAGGTGAAAGTTTTCTAACCCAAGTATGCTGGATTCAACATGGGGGAATATTTATTATTAGACCTTGTGCCCCTAATAAATAAAAACGAACTCATTACAGAACTAAGATTTATTAGTAGCTTGGGTACAAGTGATCATGACTTGATCGCATTTATAAAGTGCAAGAAGAATAAAGTTCACACCAATAATATAAATACTTGGTGCTTTAATAGGGCCAGTTTCACAAAGTTGAAAAAAATGAGCCAGATCAGTTGAGAGGAAGAATTTAATCAGAAAAGTGTGAATGATAATTGGGCATAATTAAAGAACACCTTACTAGAGGCTCTCAAACCACAATCTCACAATTGAGGAAAGCAATTCTGATGATTAAAAAACCAACCTGATTTAGAGAGGAAGTTAAGGTAGCTATTAATAGGACAGCTAGATTGACTAGATTAAAAAAAACCGAAAGAAAAGAGACTTGGATGGGAATGAATATAAATCAGAAGTCAGGAACTGTAGAAAACTGACAGGTGATGTAAGAGGACACAAGCAGGAATCTATGGACAGAAGAGTTAAGGGCAATAAGAAAGAATTTTTAAAATATATTAGGAACAAATACATTCCGAAAATTATATTTGTCCATTACTAGATGGAAATGGTAGAATTATTCATAATAATGCAGAAAAGGCAGCAGTATTCAATAAATATTTCTGTTCTGCATTTTGGGGAAAACAGATGATGTGGTCAGTAACATTCTTTCTATTCCACTAGGTTTTCCAGAAGATATTACAACAAAAACTAAAAAAAGTTAGATATTTTTAAATCAGCTGGTCTAGATAACTTGCATCCAAGAGTTTTAAAAGAGCTGATGGGCCACTGATGTTGATTTTCAATAAGTCTCGCAGCACAGGGGAAAATTCCACAAGCAGAAAGAAAGCGAGTATTTTGCCAATATTTAGAAAGGCTAAGTAGGATGACCCAAGTAATTATAGGCCTCTCAGTCTGTAACAGTACCTAGCAAGATGATGGAGCAGCTGACAAAAGATATGATTAATAAAAAATTAAAGGTGGTAATATAACTAATGAAAATCCATGGAAAATAGAGCCTGTCAAACTAATCTGATAGCTTTTTTAGATTAAATTATAAGTTTGGATGATAAAAAAGCAACAGTGTTGACATAATATACATACACTTCTGCAAGGTATTTGACTTGGGAATGCACAACATTTTGATTAAAAAACTAGAACAGAAAATTAACATGGCACATGTTAAATTGATTAAAAACTGGCTAACTGATAGGCCTCAAAATGCAATTGTAAACAGGCAAGCATCAAGCAGATGTGCTTTTAGTGAGGTCCCAGAGGCCCTATGCTATTTAACATTTTTATTGGTGACTTGAAAGAAAACATAAAATCATCACTGATAATGATTACAGACTACACAAAGATAGGTGAGTGGTAAATAAGGAAGAAAGCAGGTCAATAATGCAGAGCAATCCAGATCTCTTGGTAAACTGGTGCAAGCAAACAGTATGTGCTTTACTATGGCTAAATGTATAGGTATACACCTAGGAACAAAGAATACAGGCCCTACTTACCAGATGGGGAACTCTTTCCTGGGAAGCAGTGACTCTGAAAAAGATTTGGGGGACAGGGTGGATAATCAGATGAATGTAAGCTCCCAATACGACGCTGTACCAAAAACAGCTAATGCGATCCTATTATGAATAAACGGGAATCTTGAGTAGGAGCAGAGAGTTTATTTTACCTCTGTAAATTGGTGCAAATGCTGTTGGAATACTGTGTCCAGTTCTGGTGCCCAAAGTTGAGGAAGGATGTTGATAAATTGGAGGGCTCAGAGAAGAGAATGATTAAAAGATTAGAAAACATGATTTATCATGATAAGATAAACAGATTGAGCACTCTGAGTTTAACAAAGAGAATGTTAAGGAGTGACTTGATTACTACCTATAGGTATTTACGTGAGGAACAAATAATAATGGGCTGTTCAATTGATCAGAGAAAGTTATAATACAATCCAATGGCTGGAAGTTCAAGCTAGACAAATTCAGATGGAAAATTAGGCATTAATTTTTAACAGTGAGGGTAATTAAGCATTGGAACACTTTGCCAAAAATCACGGGGGATTCTCTGCCACTCAAACTGTTAAAATCAAGATTGGATGTTTTTGTAAAAGATACACTCTAGCAATTATTTAGGTAGTTCTCTATCCCCTGGCCAGCTTTTGGCAATGACAGGTTTAGGCATACATGGGGTATGGCATTATATCCCTCACCATGTTGGCTGTTAGCACAGTGATGGACCTAAGATCCATGAACTTATTTAATTTTCATGAACCTAGTTATACCTTTGGCCATAACAACATCCCCTGTCCACAAGTTCCACACACGCTGACAGTGCACTGTGTGAAAAATGTATTTGTTTTAAATCTGCTGCCAATATTAATTTCACTATGTGACCCGTGGTTACTGTGTTATGTGGAGGAGTAAAACTTTCTTATTCACTTCCTCCACAGCATTCGTGTCATATTGTATCCTCCATTAGACATCTCTTTTCTGGGATGAACAATCCTGATCTTTTTAATCTCTCCCCATATGGAAATTGTGCCATATCCCTAATAATTTTTGTTGCCCTTCTCCGTACTGTTCCAAGTGCAATGTATCTCGTTTGAGATAGGATGATGAGAACTGCATGCAGTGTTCATTATGATATTTTCTGGCCCTGCATAATATGCATATCCAGTGCTTTTTTTGTGACGGTACTGCCTGGTACGCAGTACCAGCACCTCCAGGTGCAGTAGTGGCACCTCCAGTCACAGCTTACCTGGAAAGAACTGAGTGTACCAGCACCTCTGTACACAAATGTCCAACCGTTGGCTGGGGTACCAGCACCTTTTTTTTTGTTTCTTTACACAAAAAAAGCACTGCGTATATCTATATAATTTGGTTTGGGTTTCGTGTGGGTTGTGCTGGTTTGAGGTTTTTCAGGTTTTTTTTAAAAACACTTATAGGCAAAGGTTTAATTAAACCAAAGTAAAATTGCATCAAGTTCCAAAAAAGCACAGTATGATTTTTAATTTAATCTAGATCTGGGTTTTTTTTTGTTTTTTTTTTTTAAACTCTGAGCCTAACCAAACTTCCTCCCTGACCGATAGAAAAATCTTAGATAAAGTCTATACTGGATCTAAAACCTCAAATTGAATTTGTACATAGACTAAGAAAAACTATTGTGGCCTAGTAAGAGGCACGCACGTGCCCCCTCCCCACCCCCACCCCCACACCATTACTCTAGCTTACAGGATACAGGTGTTCAGGAAAGAGCTTGAAGGATACAGTGGTTTCCAAGAAATCATGCTTTTCTGTTCTAATAGGGAAACAGGCAGGATGTTGATGTTGTCCATGATGACTGAGAAAGGAGGCAGTGGGGAGGATTTTTTGAGGGGGTGGGAGAGAATAAGAGGAGTTTCAGGGCTCTCTCTCATTCACTGAGTTGGAGCTGACAGCTAATAATGGTTTCTGGGAAACGCTGCCTCATTTAATGCTCACCTGAAAACATGTATGTTCACTACATAACTGAGTTAGCCATGTACAGTACTCACAGCCACCTCCATTTCAAATACTGATAAAAATATATCAAATTCAGCACCACATCCCAGTTAGAACATAGGTGTGATGTAGTGGGGATTGTGTTCACTGTTTGCTTTGTTATGCTGTGTGTGATTCCTACTGTCCTGTGAGAGAGAGAGACAGAGAGACCCAGGCCGCCCTGTCAGCTGACCCTAGGGGGAGGATGCAACCAATGATAGTCAGGTAACACCTGGGGCCCTGGAAGCAGGACAAAGGAGGAGGTGGGGCTGCCTAGACAGCTGGGACCAGTTGCTGGGTGAGAGAGTTTTTTCCGATGAGTCTAGCTGGCTTGGGGGGCCTGGCTCTGGGCCCTCTGTCCCCAGGATGGATTGTACTGTCTGCTCCTGGTTCCTGCGACAACAAGTCTGTGCTATGCTGTGTCCCTGTTAACGAATAAACCTTCTGTTCTACTTGCTGGCTGAGAGTCACAGCTACAAGGCCCGGTGACTGCCCCACACTCCATGACAACAGGTCTTTTGGTTCAATAGCCATTGCCTAATCCTCCAAGTGACAGCCTCACAACCGAATCATTATGATGTAGGTGCCACAGGACAACTTGTTTTTAAAGTTACAGACCACATGGCTACTCCTCTGAGACTAACATGCAAGGAACTGCATTTAGCTGTATGAAGTGGAAATCCATCAGATACATAAAGAAACTCCCACAGATACAGACAGACATCTTCCTCTCCAAGTGCAAACAGATGAACATTATACCCAATGGAATGAAAGTGAAAAATCCATTATAATCAACATACTACACAGACTACAGTGAGATATTATGCCACACTATCTCAAAGAAACTGAGGAACCACGTAATCAGCATCCTACACATTAAGAAAATTAAGAAGGAGCTCTCAAAACTAGAGACTCTCATACAGAAACATGCTTCCTCACAAATTTCCACATGGCTGGACTTTACAAAAACTAGACAAACCATTGACAATGATTACTTCACTTCCCTACAGAAAAAAAGGTCAATAAAGTATCTAAACTTCCTACTTGCCACAGGGTACAACTCCTCTGGTACCTTCAACTCACCTAACAAGATGGGTTACTCTATCCAACCACACACTTAGCCAGGCAGAAGAGTCTGTCCTATCTCGGAGACTCTCTTGCTGCCCCCCCCCCCCCCTGCACAGTTACAGTTCTGTGGTGACCTCAAAGCCTATTTTTGCCATCTCCAACTGAAGAAATATTTCCAACACACTGCTGAACATCACACTGACCCACAGGATCCCCCCTACCAGCCCCACAAGATGATGATTTCTAGGTTGATCCCTCCTGATGGTCGAAATGACACTGGACTTTTACACAGATTGCTTCCACAAACATGCACTGGCTGACATTGTAAACAAACAACATAATGTGACACGAACTCCGCCATGCAGAATGCAACGCTATCCACAGCCTCAAAAACAGCTCTGACATAATAAAAAAGGCTGACAAAGTAGGTGCTGTAATCATGAATAGGTCAAAATTACGAACAGGAGGCTGCCAGACAATTCATCAACACCACATTCTACAGACCTTTCTCCTCTGATCCCACTGCGAAATACCCAAAGAAACTACACCATCTGCTCAAGAAACTCACTGCTACAACTCAGGACCAAATCTACATCTCCCCTGCCCTCAGATCCCCGACTAGGAACATTCTATCTGCTACCCAAGATCCATAAGCCTGGAAATCCCATCATCTCAGGCATTGGAACTCTTACAGCAGGATTATCCAGCTATGCCGACTCTCTCCTCAGATCCTATGCTACCAGCACTTCTAGCTACCTTCAAGACACCACTAACTTCCTTAGAAAACTACAGAACATCAGTAACCTGCCTGGAAACACCATACTGGCCACTATGGATTCAGAAGCTCTTTATATCAACATTCCACATGAGGAACAAACTGTCAGGAACATTATCCTTGATAATGCAATAGCACACCTGGTGACTGAGCTATGTGACTGTCTTCACCCACAACTACTTCCAATTTGGGGACAATGTATACCTTCAAGTCAGCAGCACTGCTATGGGTACCCGCCACCCGCCTGAACCCACAATATGCTAACTTTTTATTGCTGACCTCAAACAATATTTCCTTAGCTCCCATCTCCTAGCACCCTTCCTCTACATACACTATGTTAATGACATCATCATATGGACACACAGGAAGGAGGCCCTTGAAGAATTCCACAGGGATTTCAACAATTTCCACCCCACTATCAACCTCTGTCTGGACTAGTCTACACACGAGATCCACTTCCTTGCTGCTATAGTACAAATAAATGATGGTCACACAAACACCATCCTATACCAGAAACCTACTGTCTGCTATTCCTACAAGCCTTTAGCTTCCATCCAGGACAAGTCACACAATCCATTGTCTACAGCCAAGCCCTAAGATACAACTGGATTTGCTCCAATCCCACAGACAGAGACAAACAACTATATGTTCTTTATCAGGCATTCTTAAAACTCAAATACCCACCTGGAGAAGTGAGGAAATAGATTGACATAGCCAGACAAGTACCCAGAAGTCAACTACTTCAAGAGAGTCCCAAAAAGGAAAACCACAGTACCCCACTAGTCATCACCCAGCTTTAATCCCTCCAGCGCATCATTAAAAATCTACAACCTATCACTGAAAACAATCCATCACTCTCACAGGCCTTGGGAGATAGGTCAATCCTCACCTACAGATATCCCCCCAACCTGAAGCAAATCATTTCCAGTAAACCACATGCCACATCTCAGATACACTCACCCAGGAACCTACCCCTGCAACAAACCCTGTTGCCAACTCTCTCCACATATCTATACAAGTGACACCATCACAGGACATAACCACATAAGCCACACGCCAGGGGCTCATAACTGCACATCCTCTAATGTGATATATGCCATCAAGGGCCAGCAATGCCCCTCTGCCAGGGATATTGGCCAAAGTGGACAAACTCTGCAACAAAGGATAAATGGGCACAAATCAGACATCAGAAATGGTAACACACGTAAGCCAGTAGGGGAACATTTTAACCTATCTGGTCACTCAATAATGGATTTAAAAGTAGCCAGTCTTTTGCAAAGGAATTTCTCCACCCAATTACAGAGTGAGAGACAGACAGACTGCAGAACTGGAATTCATCTACAGATTTGACACTGTTACCCTGGGCTTGAATAAAGACATTAACTGATTAACACACTACAAAGCCAATTTCCCCTCCCTTTAACATCTGCATTTTCACACCAAAAGCTATGAATGGGATACATCCAGCCCACTTAATTAGCTTCATTAACATGGATCCTACAATTGACAGGAACTTGTTTTGCTGTTGTGTATCTATCTATCTATCTATCTTGGATTCTGGTACTTCCGCTCCAACTCAGCTTATGAAATGGATCTTACCTTGTAAAGCTCATGATACTATTTTAGTCTCTAAGGTGCCACAGAACTACTTGCTGTTTTTAAAGTTACAGACTAACGTGACTATTCCTCCGACACGATGATTTAATTACTGAAACTGAACATTATGTCTAATAGTACTTGCTATTATACATAAAACCTTCCTGAGTTCCTGACTTTTCTGAAGTGCTTTGAGAACTGGTGAAAAGCTCTATACAAGAGCTAAGTATTATTATATCAATGTTTAGCCTGGCATTTTCACTTCTTGCTTTTGGAAATATTTTAGCTGCTGATTACAAAAATATACTTAGTAGAACCTTTAAAAGGCACTCTCTAGATGTATTTTTATATATAATATATAGTTCAATAATAAATAACTAAAACATTTCTTATGGTTACCTGACTCAAACTTTCCACATATTGCTTAAATTGGATGTGAATTCTTAGAATAGTTATTTCTTCATGTAGTTTAAACTGGTCCTTGCTAATCTCAATTTAAGGTTCACACAATACATGGCCATTTACAGTTTTATCGATAGAAACTAGAAATAGCATTGGAATGTAAAGCATACTTCTATAGGGTTGTATAATTTCACTAAATTTAGCTTCTGTGTTGTTCATTCCATTGTGTTCCATGCAAGTCTATAGCCAGATTTTGGTCTCTAACACAACAGAAAATATGTAGAACAGTCAAATTTACAAACCATGCTGTGACATTACACTCCACAGTCTTTATAAAAATATGCTTATTGACTGAGATGTACTTTAGGCAAGATAACTGGTGTAAGGTATCACTGGAAAGGTTATGATTTACTGAATATGATTATCCTATTTGTATACATTTATCATTTTTGTATTAGGAGTACTGACTTCCGTACCCTGCATTTCAACTATGTTACTTTGGGCGATGTCCCCTGCTAACACTTCAGGCATAAATGGAAAGGCCTTCTGCACTCTCACCTGCAGGCTCCTACAAGATGGGAAAGAAGCACTCTTCCAGAAAGTGGGGTGTGTCAGGGACAGAGGGCAGTTGTGTGACCCACCGCTCTGCTCAGTCATCACTACTGGACCCCTTCCTCTCTCCTACTCACAGGATCCTGCAGGATGGGATTGTAGCACTCTCCCGGGGTGTGCCAATGTGATGGGATGGACTAGGCTCCAAAGCTTCCAGCTGGAAGCTTGTGGCCTTACCACACTGCACCCCAGGAAAAAGAGCAGACAAGAAGTCCTCCAGACAAGCTAACGTGGCTGCTTCTGTTACAGCCAATTAGGGTCCAGCAAGTCAGTATAAAGGAACTGCTGGGCCAGGGCCAGTTCAGTTCCTCTTTGGAACTTAAGCTAGGCAGACCCAGGGGGCTGACTGACTGACTGACAGAGAGTGGCAGTACCTTGGACAGGTCAGTGTGGAGAGTGGATTTCAGACCCAGGGCCAGTGGCTAAAGACTGGATGTGGTGGGTAGGAAGAGGTGCAGAACCTTGGACAGGGTGCAGTCCAGACTTTGAGGCAAAGCACTTAGAGAGGAGTAGGACACTGCAAATCCATGGGGACGTGACTCAGGGAGCATGAACGGACCCTGTGCCCCTTTTCCTGCCACAGGAACATGCCCCAGCATGTCCCTTACCATGCCTGCCAACAAACCAAGTCCAGCTGCTCCCCTAAGAACTCACTCTGTTGTGTACCTACTGCATAGCGGCTGCTTAAAAGCATAACTGATCCTTGCACAGAACACATCCCCATTGTCTTTAGAGAGACCATCACTGTATATTAACAGATTAGGTTTTATACTCCAAAACATATCTCCTGAAAAGTCTGCTCTTCACTTTTCATTCAAGTGGGAACAACAAGGAGCTTGCTGTGCCCTCCCCCAGTTCCACCAGCTGTCCCTCGGGCACAAATCCACAGGCAAAAATGGACAAGGGATGAAATGTTCAAGGAGCAGATACAACCCACCTGCTTGGACAGGAAATGATTAGGGGAATGGAGGAGCACGCTTCTGGAGGAGAGGCACACTGAATGTGAGGACCGGGAACTAAGAAACCAGGAGAGACTGATGTTGTCCATGGCAGATGTGATGGACCGCATGGCGGCTTTCCAGGATGAATTCCTGAAGATAGGGAGCAACATTCCCTCATTGCCAGGGTCCACAGACTCCTCTCCCTGGGGCCCTAGCACATGACAGGGTGAGGTCAAGTGGAGCCTCCACTCCCAGTGCTGTGTCCTGGAGCAAAAGACTTTCCTTCCTGCACCACTGATTCCTCCCCACCCTGTCGCTGCCCTGAACTCCTTTCCTTGTCTATGGGTGTTCCCTAAATAAAATCAGTTTCTGAAACCACTGTCTCTTTATTCCTTGTTTGGGGGAGAAGGAGCAACAGGATGAAGAGGCAAACACACTGAAAGCTGGGGCACATTGTTAAGAGCAACATGCATAACTCTCAAATCTGGGCATTCATAAAGCCATCTTTCAATGAATCTCTGATTACCACTGCCCCACGCTGAGCTCTCCTTATTGCCCTGGTGTCTGGCTGCTCATAATTTGTGGCTAGGAGCTTTGTCTTACCTGACCCTCCAATGCAGTCCCATCAATCTGTGCTTGTCTGATGGCACCAGAACCGGTGTTCCACTGTGCCAGAGGACTAAATACCGGCAGCATTTGCAAGTCGGCCAATTCAAGTGCTCTTCTGAAAAAAGCTTCTTGTGCAAGAAGCCTGCAGTGTAGACGTAGCCTGGGTCTCTGCGTCCCCGCTCCAGAGATTTTTCCTCCAGAGCAGTACCTAGCCATGCATGCACAGGGGCTGCCTCACACAGTGTGGTGTCCTCGGTTCCTTCTCTACTGAGGAATCATAGATGAGTAGACTCCAAAGTAGAGGGAGGAGGGTAGGAACTGGAGCACCCAGAGGGACACCTCATTCGTCGGGGAGTGGTGACCTAAGCCCTGAGGTAAGTGGGGAAGTGAGATTCCAGGAAGAAACACAAGGAGAAATGTGCAACAGAGGAGGGCCCCTGAGTCATATGGAAAAGGTAGGGCAATCAGCTAATTATCTAAGGTGTCTGTACACAAACACAAGAAACCTGAGAAATAAGCAGAAAGAATTAGAAGTCCTGGCATAGACAAAGAACTATGATTTAATTAGAATAATGGAGACTTGGTGGGATGAGTCACATGATTGGAGCATTGTCATGGAGAGGTGTAAACTGTTCAGGAAGGATAGGCGAGGGAGAAAAGGTGGAGGAGTTGCACTGTATATATAAGAGCATTATGACTGCTCAGAGCTCCAGTATAAAGTGGGAGAAAAGCCTATTGAGAATCTTTGGGTTAAGTTTAGAGGTGGGAGCAACAGGGGTGATGTCGTGATCAGTGTCTGCTATAGACGACCAGATCAGGTGAATGAGATAGATAAGGCTTTCTTCAGACAACTAACAGAAGCTTCCAGATCACAGGCCCTGGTTCTCATGGGGGACTTTAATCACCCTGACATCTGTTGGGAGACCAATACAGCAGGACACAGACAATCCAGGAAGCTTTTGGAGAATGTTGGGGACAACTTCCTGGTGCAAGTGCTGAAGGAACCAAGGCCATGCACAGCTTGACCTGCTGCTCACAAACAGGGAGGAATTAGTAGGAGGAAGTAGCTGCGGGTGGCAACCTGGGAAGCAGTGATCATGAGATGGTCGATTTCAGGATCCTGACCAAAGGAGGAAAGAACCACCGCACAATACAGACCCTGGACTTCAGAAAAGCACACTGACTCCCTCAGGGAACTGATGGGCAGGATCCCCTGGGATGCTAACATGAAGGGGAAAGGAGTCCAGGAAAGCTAGCAGTATTTTAAAGAAGCCTTATTGAAGGCACAGGAACAAACCATCCCGATACACACTAAGAAAAGCAAATATGGCAGGTGACCAGCTTGGCTCAGCAGTGAAATCCTTGGTGAGCTTAAACACAAAAAGGAAGCTTACAAGAAGTGCAACCTTGGAAAGGTGACTAGGGAGGAGAATAAATATATTGCTCGAGCATGCAGAGGTGTGATCAGGAAGGCCAAAGTGCAATTGGAATTGCAGCTAGCAAGGGATGTGAAGGGTAACAAGGAACATTTCTACAGGCATATTAGCAATTAGAGGGTAGTCAGGGAAGGCGTGGGACTAGGGATGTAATAGTGTAATCGATTAACAGATAAGCAAAAGCTTATAGGTTAATGCTATAGACTACACACATTCCCCCCATCCCTGCCAGTAAATTTTTTAGCAGGCTGGCTAGCAGCCTGGCTCAGCCCTGGCTTGCGATGGGTCCAGGACCTACCCCTGCTGCGGCTCTGCATTTAAAGTGTATTAGGAGCCAGGTGGGCAGCCAGCCTGGCTCAATTCTGGCTTGCGCTGGATTCAGGAGCTCAGACCCTCCCCCAGAAAGGGCTGCTGCCATCCTGCACTGCTGCCTCTTTATCAGAGACAGCAGCACAGGGCAACAGGCAGCTGGTCTGCGAGGGGAGCTGGTTTTTAAACTGGCTCTGCTGATGGACTAGCTCCTGCCTGGTGCCCTACACTGCTGCCTCTGATACAGAGGCGGCAGCAGCGCAGAGTGGCAAGGGGCTCCTTGGGAGTGAAGCTGGAGCGCACTGGCTGCTGTCCTCACCCCTGGGGACTATAGAATAGTTGAGTAACCGATAAGAATTCATGAGGTTACTTGACTATTCAATTAACCGATATTTAACATCCCTATGTGGGACCCTTAGTAGATGAGGGAGGTAACCTAGTGAAAAAATGTGGGAAAAGCTGAAGTACTCAATTTTTTTTGCCTCTGTCTTCACAGACAAGGTCAGCTCCCAGACTACTGCACTAGGGAACACAATGTGGGAAAGAGGTGGACAGTCCTCGGTGGAGAAAGAAAAGGTTAAGAAATATTTAGGAAAGTTGGACATACACAAACCCAATGGGCCGGATCTAATGCATCTCAGGGGGCTGAGGGAGCTGGCGGATGTGATAGAAGAGCCATTGGCCATTATCTCTGAAAAATTGTGGTGATCTGGGGAGGTCCCAAACGAACGGAAAAAAGCAAATGTAGTACCCATCTTTTAAAATGGGAAGGATAATCTAGGGAACTACAGACCGGTCAGCCTCACCTCAGTCCCTGGAAAAATCAGGCAGGGGATCCTCACGGAATCAATTTTGAAGCACTTGGAAGAGAAGAAAGTGATCAGGAACACTCAACAAGAATTCACCAAGGGCAAGGCATGCCTCATGAACCTGATTGCCTTCTATGACAAGGTAACTGGCTCTGTGGATATGGGGAAGGTGGTGGACGTAATATATCTTGATTTAGAAAAGCTTTTGATACGGTCGCCCCCAATATTCTTGCCAACAAGTTAAGGAAGTATGAATTGGATAAATGGTCAATAAAATGGATATATAGCTGGCTAGTTTGTCATGCTCAACAGATAGTGATCAATGGTTCGATGTATGGCTAGCGGTCAGTGTCAAGCAGAGTGCCTCAGGGGTCGGTTCGCAGGCTGGTTTTCTTCAACATCTTTATTAATGACTTGGGTGAGGGATGGCTTGCACCCTCAGCAAGTTCACAGATGACACTAAGCTAAGGGGAGAGGTAGATATGCTGGAGGGTAGGGATTGGGTCCAGAGTAACCTAGACAAACTGGAGGAGGGAGTCAAAAGAAATGTGATGAGGTTCAACAAGGACAAGTGCAGAGTCCTACACTTGGGATGGAAGAATCCCAAGCACTGTTACAGGCTGGGGACAGACTGGCTAGGCAGCAGTTTGGCAGAAAAAGACCTGGGGATTCCAGTGGATGAGAAGCTGGATATGAGCAACAGTGTGCCCTTGTAGCCAAGAAGGCTAACAGCATATTAGAGTGCATTAGGAGCAGCACTGCCAGCAGATCTAGAGAAGTGATTATTACCCTTTATTCAGCACTGGTGAGGTTACAGCTGGAGTACTGAGTCCAGTTCTGGAGCCCCATTACAGAAAGGCTGTAGATGCATTGGAGAAAGTCCAGCAGAGGGAAATGAAGATGATTAGGGGGCTGGAGCACATGACTTTCAAGGAGAGGCTGAGGGATTTGGGATTATTCAGTCTATAGAAGAGGAGAGTGCGGGGGGATTTGATAGCAGCCTTTAACTACCTGAAGGGGGATTCCAAAGAGGATGGAGAGAGGCTGTTCTGAGTGGTGGCAGATGACAGAACAAGAAGCAATGGTCTCAAGTTGCAGTAAGGGAGGTCTAGGTTGGATATCAGGAAAAGCTATTTTACTAGGAGAGTGGTGAAGCACTAGAATCTGATACTTAGGGAGAGGGTGGAATCTCCATCCCTAGAAGTTTTTAAGTCGCAGATTTTCAAAATCTTGGCTGGGATGATTTAGTTGGGGTTGCTCCTGCTTTGGACAAGGGGTTGGGCTCAATGATCTCCTGATGTCTCTTCCAACCCTGTGATTCTATGATCTCAAAGAACCACCGTTATGCACAAGGTAAATAACTCATTCTTCTTCTTCGGAGTGGTTCCCTATGGGTGCTCCACTCTGGGGGTATGTCTAGACTACATGCCTCTGGCGACAGAGGCATGTAGATTAGGCTACCCGGCATAGGAAAATGAAGCGGCGATTTAAATAATCGCCGCTTCATTTAAATTAAAATGGCTGCCGCGCTGAGCCGATCAGCTGTTTGTTGGCTCAGCGCGGCAGCCATTTTAATTTAAATGAAGCAGCGATTATTTAAATCGCCGCTTCATTTTCCTATGCCGGGTAGCCTAATCTACATGCCTCTGTCGCCAGAGGCATGTAGTCTAGACATACCCTGGGTGACTAGAAAGCAGTGCCTGCTGCTGGTGGCGGCAGACTTTGTCCTCTCTAAGTCTCAAATTCTACTCCAGCTACGCCCACTGTGGTTGCAGGAATTGGTCCATATTGTAGGGCATAGTGCTGAGCAACTGTGTGCTGGGAGAATCAAGTTGCTGCTCTACAAGTATCCGTGACGGAAACATTGTTAGGAAAGGCTGCTGAGGCAGATATAGTGCAAGTGGAGTGGGCAGTGATCCCCTGTGGGGGTTGCTTGTTGTTGAGGTCATAGCAAGCATGGATACATGTTGAAATCCATTTAGAGCTGCGTTGCAAGGACACTGCTGATCCCTTCCAACGCTCTGCTAGAGAGACAAAGAGCCTGTTGGTGGTATGGAAAGGCTTTGACCTGTCTAGATTGAAGGAAATTGCCTGTTGTAGATCTAGAGTATGGAGTGATGCTTCCCTGTCGGATTGGTGCAGTTTAGGGTAAAAAGTAGGTAAATGGATAAGTTCATTGATATGGAAAGTTGAGGCCACTTTTGGTAGAAACACTGGATGTAGTTCCAAGGTAACTTTCTCTTTGGAGAAGTATTGGGAGGTGCAGACATGAATGCTGCAATTTCTCTGAAACACCTGGCAGATGTTATGGCCACGAGGAACAATACCTTTATTGACATATGCATGAAAAAGCAAGTGGCCAAAGGATCAAACAGAGGTCTTCTGAGGGTGTCAAGAACGTAGGCCAAGGGGGTGTAAGTTCATGTGTGTTGGGGTATAGGTATTGAAGGCTAATGAGAAAGTGCTGAATGGTAGGAAAGGCAAAAACTGAGGTGCCATCAATAAAGTCGTGAATGACAGCAATAGCAGAGAGATGCACCCTCAAAGAGCTGAGTGTCTGGCCAGAATCCTTCAACTCAAGCAAGTAGTCAAGGATGGTAGGTAGGGTAGTAGTTCTAAGTTGGAGGTGTTGCTGTTGACACCAGACCTGGAATCTTTGCCACTTATTCTGGTACATATATCTTGGGGAAGGCTGACTGCTGTTAAGTAGAAGAATTGCTCAGCTTGTTGGAACCACAAAGAAGCCACACTCCGAGACAGAGAGCATGGGGGTTGGGGTGAAGTGAGCGACCCCAATGCTGCATGAGGAGATCAGGCAATGTTGGTAGTGAGAGAGGATGGCAGACTGCTAAGTACTGGAGATAGAGGTACATCATCTGTCTGGGCCACATCAAGATGATCAGGATCACCATTGCCTGCTCTGATCAAGTTTTGTGACTTATCCTGGAGATCAGGGGAATGGGAGGGAACACGTAAAGGAGTTGTACATTCCAGGTTAGGAGGAATGCATTCCCCAATGAGCCCTTCTCTAAACTAGTTCAGGAACAGTAAAGTGGGCATTTGTGGTTGGTTCTGGTCACAAAAAGGTCTATATGAGGATGACCCCACTAGGAGAATATTCGAAGGAGGACTATGGGGTTGAGCTCCTATTCATGTTGCTCGGATAAAAGAGGACTGAAAGCGTTTGCCATAATGTTCTGATTACTATGTAAGTATGCTGCTGTTGGAGAGATGTGATTGGCAATGCACCAATTCCAGAATCTGATTTTCTCCACACAACAACTATGAACATGCACGCTACATTGTCCGTAAGGAAGTGGATGGTTCTGTGCTTGATCATAAGCAGGAAGTGGTGGCATGCTTTTCATACTGCTCATAGTTCGAGGATATTCTTATGCAACCAGGCTTCTTGTGGAAACCATTTGCCCTGAATCATGTGTCATTGGAGGTAGGTGTCCCACCCTGTGAGGGAGGCATCAGTTGTGATGATATGTGACGGGGTGTCCTGTTGAAAGGGAACACTTCACAACAGATTGTGAGATTGAGTCCACCAGTGAAGGGAGGCAAGGACGAGTGATGGGAGCGTAACCTCTTTGGCGAGACTGTATCAACTGGGTATATAGACTGTGATCAGCCATCTTTGCAGACAGCACATCTGGAGTCTCTCAAACTGTACCACATAGGTAGTAGCTGCCATGTGGCCTAGGATTTGCATGCATAGCTGAACAGTTGTGAAAGGGGAGTATAAGACCACAGTAATAAAATCAATGAAGGTGGTGAAATTGTGCTGTGGTAGTATGGCTATGGCCCAGGTGGAGTCCAAGGGTATGTCTACACTACATGGCTCCGTCGACAGAGCCACGTAGATTACCTTTGTAGACATAGGAAAATGAAGCGGCGATTTAAATAATCGCCGCTTCATTTAAATTAAAATGGCTGCCATGCTGTGCCGATCAGCTGTTTGTCGGCACAGCGCTGTAGTCTGGATGCTCCACGGTCAACATCAAAGGCATTTGTCGACCTCCCCGGTAAACTTCATCCCACGAGGCATACCAGGGAAGTCGACAAATGCCTTTGATGTCGACCGCGGAGTGTCCAGACTACAGCGCTGTGCCGACAAACAGCTGATCGGCACAGCACGGCAGCCATTTTAATTTAAATGAAGCAGCGATTATTTAAATTGGTGCTTCATTTTCCTATGTCTACAAAGGTAATCTACATGGCTCCATCAACGGAGCCATGTAGTGCAGACATACCCCAAGAGAGCAACCTATGAACTCTATGACCTGCATGGACTCTAACATCGACTTTTGCATGTTTATGAGTAGGCAAAGAGGTTAGAAAAGGTCTTGAGTGATAGTGAGCTTATCAAGTGCTTGCTGTTGTGAAGCACAATCATCCAGGTATGGGAAGATTATCACGCCACAATGTCTGAGATAGGCAACGACAACTGCCAGGATCTTGGAGAAGATTCAAGGTCCTGTGGAGAGGCTGAAGGGCAATACTCAATACTGGAAATGATGTGGTCCCATGACGAATCTGAGAAACTGTCCGTGGGAGGGATGAATTGTGATATGAAAGTAGGTGTCTTGAAGGTCAAGGGCTGAGAACCAATCTCCTTTGTCCAGTGCTGGTATGATTGTTGCGAGTGCAACCATCTTGAATCTGTGGTTCTGGATAAATCTGATGAGCCTTCTGAGGTCCAGGATAGGCCTCCCCCCTTCTGACTTCCTTTGTGAGAGGAAATAGTTTGAATAGAACCCTTTGCCCTGATAGCACAGAGGGACTGGCTCTAACACACCTAGGTGGAGGTAGTGTTGGACCTTCAGTTGCAAGGGGTGCTTGTGGGAAGGGTCCCTGAAGAAGGAACTAGGGAGGAGGGTAGGGGGTGTAGAGAGAAAGGGGATGACATATATGGAACATATTATTTTGAGGACCCACTGGTCTGACGTGATCTGGGCCCACTTATGGTAGAAGGAGCATAAACAATGGCCAAAAAGGTAACTGAACAAAGATGTCTGTGAGGAGGGGTTGCTCAGACCCTTGACCACACGTTCAAAACTGTGGCTTAGTGGAAGATGGCTGGGTGGTGGTGAACTGTGCTTGTGGAGTTTGTCCCCTGCTGGGCCGATGCTTGGCCCTTTGGTCGAAGGGATGCTGGCGATGCCATTGGAAAAGCCTATCACAAGGCCTCTGGAAAGGGGTGTAGTGTCTCTTCTTGTTAGGGGGTGCGTACATGCCCAGGGTATGCAATGTTGTGCAAGAGTACTTCATACAGTGAAGTACTTCATCGGTTTTAGGTGCAAACAAGTGTGCTCGGTCACAGGGAAGATTCTCTACTCTGATTTGGAGTTCTTTGGGGATCCCTGATGCTTATAACCAAGAGGCACAATGCATCATGATAGTGGTGGCGACTGTCTGCCCCTCCTGTATAACGTCCTGTAGCTGTGGTTGCTTTTGCTCAGACAGGTCATTCAATAGTTCTTGTAACTTGGCATAGTTGGAATGATTGTAATTAGCAAGCAAAGCAGCGTAGTTGGCAACACAGAACTGGAGAGTAGAGGATGAATATGCTTTCTGCCCAAAGAGGTCCAGATGCACATGGTCTTTATCCTGGGGCATAGATTTGAATTGAGGCAGCTCCGAGCAGTGCTGAACTGCGTCAACCACTAAAGAACTGGGTTGGGGGTAAGAAAAAAGAAAATCCATCCCTTTGGCTGGGAAAGCATTTCCTGCCCACCCGTTTGTTTGTGGGAGGTTCAGAAGCTCCAGTCCGCCACATGGACTTAGACGGTTCCATAATGGCCTCATCAATAGGGAGAGCAATTTTTGTGACTGCAGATGGGATGCGATATCTGCAGCAGTTTATGTCCTGTCCAGTAGCAACCCTCTTAAAAAGGTTTGGGAATTGTTTCAGGTCATCTATCGGAGGTGAGGCAGATGGGATGACTGTCTTATCAGGTGAAGAAGATGAGTGGAGAACCCACAAGGGATCCTCTGTGTATGACTGAGGTAAGTCATCTTCCTCCCTCAACTCATCTTCGGCCACGACTGATGCAGTGTCAGGAGCACAAACTGGCGGTGACTGAATCACAGGATGAGCTGGAGCAGGAGGCGCAGTACGCTATTGACAATACTGGGCCCAAGGGTCCCATGGGGGCCATTGTGTTCGGTAGGGATGAGATGGATAGGACCAGAGATGATTGAACTGTGAGTACTGAGCCACTTAAAGAGTAGGTTTAGGCGTGGCTATTTGCCATGAAGGGGGTGTATGTGTCGGAGAGGAGTGTTGTGATGAAAATCTGCTCTCTCATCCTGTGCCTACCTTGCTATGTATTGAAGAAGGAGTAGGTGAGAAGGAGCAATGGCCAGAGGTGTGTCATCAAGGACTGTCAGTGCCGAGGAACAGGGAGTGTGGTGCCAAGTCGACTTGGGTGTCTGAAACAAGAGAGTGTGTCTCTGTGTCAGCTGATGTGATGTTTTGCCCTGTTTCAGTGCTATCTTGCCCAGAAGATCCAGTGCGGCATGAGGTCTTAGTGCTGAAATGGGAAAATGTGACAGTGGCTGCTGATACCAGTGGGACTGGCATGTCTGGGTACATGACTTTCGGTGCTGGCTTCACAGTCAGTGCTATGGAGTCAGACCTGTGCTTCAGTGCCATCTTGGAACACTTCAGCAGTGCTGACTTGCTCTTCTCAGTGTCGGGAGTGCTGGGTGCCTGTGGAGAGCCAGCTTTGGAAGACATCGGCACCACAAGCAATGACCGTGCCATGCAGGCCCTGAACTTATGACAGTCCTGGGGTGGCACGGAGAGGGCTCATTTCCTTGGAGCTGAGGGGTCCACCTGTGTCAGTCTGTGGGGTTCTGAGGTGGATTTTGACCCTGGCTGGAGTGATTTCTTCTATGTAATCATGCTGAGTCTCAGGTCTCTGTCTCACCTGGCCCTGGTAGTCATGTTGAGACAATGTTGACATTTCTGGGAAACATGGCCCTCTTCAAGACACTGTATGCAGGAGCAGTGGCCATCTGACAGGTATATTCTCCCAACGTGACTCTCACTTTTTAAAACCGAACATGACAACAAAACGACTCAGGAAAAGAAAAAAAGGAAAGATCTCTTTCTCTCTTTTTTTTTTTTTTTTTTGGGGGGGGGGAGATAAAAGGAGTTCAGGTAGGTCAAAACTGAGGAAAAATGAGGTAAAACAAGATAATAAAAGCAGTATCTACAGTTGAAGAGAGAAAAGTCATGCTGCTGCAGAGCCATCTGCTGAGGACGGTAAAAAAGGGACTGAGGGTGCCACATGTGCAGTTAAACGGACACTCTGGCACGAGGCAGCCACTGCACATTCATGGCATGGCTAGGCACTGCTTTAGGGAAAAACCTCCAATCACCAGCACATGTATGCACCAAGACCCAAAGTAGAGCACCCACAAGAATACCACTGCTGCATGGTTAAGGCCCCAGTGTCCACCGGGAGCTTAATCCAAAATGCAAAGGGGCACAGGAACTGTGCGATAGCTACCCAGAGCACCTTGCTCTCAAATCTGACAGTAGCCACCCTACTGGGTACATGCTACTTTGAATTGCATTGAATTATTTGCACAGTGGAAACGTGCACATTTGACTTTACAAAATTGGGTGCTTAAAAAAAAAAAAAAAACAGACCTTAATAAATTTGACCTTATCTTATAGTGCAGACATGGCCTCAAGTTCTGGAATGTGGAAATTATATACCAGGGTAGACTGACTTCAAAGTAAAGTGATTTAAAAATCTCATATTTTATTCCTGATTTAAATCAGCAAGCAGGAAACTTTATTTTAAATAATCAATTTTAGTCTTGTTTTACATTTCTACCTTTTAGTTATCTTCCTAATGAAAGGCTGATTCTCATTAATTGGTAATCATTACAGCATATAGATTTGCAACTAAATATAGTCTTTACACTAAAATTGGAACTTCATTTCACTAACTAGGGAGATGAGATGTATACACATTTTTAAGCAATTTTAACACACATTAGGATTCCTAATTTTTACATTTTTATTATGTTAGAAAACTATGAATACTACTGGCTACTGTCAGATTTGAGAGCAAGGTGCTCTGGGTAGCTATCCCACAGTCCCTGCGCCCCTTTGCATTTTGGATTAATTAAATTTACTAGATAACAATTTTAGTCGTGATTTGTCTCAAGCTCTATTTGCATGGAAATTGGAATTCAATCAGAAAGACACAAAAACAGAATTTTATTCTTTTCTTGTATTAGTTAAATAAAAACTGATTTGTTAAACAAAGGATGATTATTTGCTACTGAGTTGTACTGATTGTTTCTGATTACCTATTCTTCAAGATTTTAGAACTAATAGATCTGATCCTCTCAGTCACTTACTGGAAGAGGAAAATAAACTTTCCAGCTTATTTCAATTATCAATCAGTGCTTCAACTCTGAACTGGTCACTGGACTGAACTAGCTGAATAAAGTGAAATGAAGAAAATATTCCCTCTGCACAGCAGAATAGGCTAGTGCTGTCAAAAACTCGTTAGCACTTCAACAAACTCTGGTTCCAGGTGCTTAGTCAATGACTTCTACCAGCTGAGTGATATGACTTTCTTTAAAACCTCCACAGCAAACATGCATTGCTTTAATTTTTTAAAATATATGCCAATACAATATAGAAAAGTTAGGCCCTAACACAGGTCATCATGATTTCAATTTTCATTTTTAATAAGAAAATGTATTTTATTTAAGTAAAAATATCTGAGTTGATTTTTAAAAAGTATCCATTTTATTTGTCCTATTATATCCAAATTGGAATTATTCACAGAAGTACATATGGATATGAAATTTGTTCCTGTTTCCTCCAATACAGTGAATATCCAAAGGGCCTGACAAAACAAAATAAAGGTTTATGCTACTCGTGGTGATGTTTTTAATAAGCTTGAGACAAAGATTAAACACTGATTAAACAAATCTATGCTCTGTAGCAAAACACAGTGGAGAAAAATATATGTTGCCTTTGCTTTATATGTGAAATAGGGATGTGAAAGTTTAACCGTGTAAACTGTTAACGGATGATCCTTCATGGTTACACAGAGGCTCCGGTACGCACAGGGAAATGACTTAAAAGCTGGCTCCTGGCACACACCGACTCCTGGGTAGCCACCTGCTGCTCTACTGCCTCTGCTGAAGAGGCAGCAGTGTCGGGCAGCAGGCAGGAGCCAGTAGGAATGTTAGATATTGGGTAATTGAATAGTTGAGTAACTGCATGAATTCTTATCAGTTACTTGACTATTCTATAGTCCCTGGGGGTGGGCCAGCAGTCAGTGAATGAGACTTCAGCCACCACTCTTATTACATTGTATCTATTCTTAAGGACAAGGACAAATGCTTAAAGCTGAGAATGTGCTTACATGTAACAAACTCCTCAATGCAGGAGGGTGCATGTGTCAGCCAGATCCTTAACACTATATGACCAAAGAATTCCATTCTGCTACCTCCAGCGAGTGGACTTTCCCTGACAGATGTTGCTGGCTGTATGTTTATACAGGCAACTTAGCTGGGAAACACGCAGGCTAGGAAATTGGAACAACGTCCAGTCTTTGGAGCATCCCACTGATGCAGCAATGGGAAAGCAGGGAGACTTGTATTGAGGAAGGGAACTGAATGGCAGGGAGAGATGTGGAATGTTCTCAGGATGAATTGTCTGGGGTTGCCATGTGGAATGAGGGCAGACAGCTGTAGGATGCTGAGGGAGTATAAAGAGAAAGGCAAATAGTCAGAGGGGCTGGTAATAAGGGGAGATGGGTATTTAAGGAGGGACTTGCACAAGTACTTCAGTACGTTTAACTTCAACTTCAACAGAATATAGGCACACCCAAACATTTTGCTGAAACATGGCCTTAAATAAGTAGTGAAGAAGCAGGAAAAAGAGACACTTTGCTCTAGAACAGCATTTTAGTTGGCTGGGGAAATTTCTGTGCATATTCAGAAATGTAACAAGATGTGTTCCTAAAAAAGTAAGAAATCATGCATGCTTATTTTTGTAATCTGTGTCCACCCATCTTATTTACCCCAGCTGTTACTGTAGTTCTTGTGGCACATCTTATCAGAACAAAAGTTCATTGAAGCAGGGACTATCTTCTCATATTCGTCAGACACCAAGCACATTAAGTGCTATTGAATTATAAGTAGTACACTGTAAGTAAGTCTTCATTCCATCAAATCCAATGTTCTTTTCTCCTTCCAAACATTCACTAATGAATAGCAATATCAATGACTAGGAGCTAAGCAATAAAATAATTGTTTAGGAGGGGATACAAATCCAGTTACCATAGTGATGAGCATGGTATAAATACACAGTTGTCACTGTAAGTGAAGGCAAGAGACTAAAAATAGTACTGCTACTTACTCTCCTCACATCCACTTAGGACACCAGCAAAAACTAGTTTTTACTATTGTAAACACTACAATGTCAAACTAGCTAATGAAGAGCAAAATGAATTCTCTGCTGAGTCAAACATGATCAACAGAATGACCATTAAATTCTGAGAGCAGAGTCTTCATTGTTGGTAATGATATACAAAGTAGTGAACATACTGCATGACCTTGCACTGGAGAGAGAAAAACTTCGTTTTGATTATTGAGTTGACTTGACCTAGAAATTACTAGTGGATATTAAATATGAAATGGGCAGATGTCACTTCTCTGATCATAACCAGACTAGAATGAAGACTATTCTTCAGATGTGTCTTTTATACAGGGGTGTAACTTGGCCAATAGCAAATACAACCCCTCACAGGATCATCTAGGTATGGGAAGCATTTAATAGTATACAAACACTACTCACTTGTCTTGAAGGACAATGTTCATTCTTCTCATCTGTCATCTTCCCACTCTTTGATGCCTTTCTTGGTTGTTTGATAGTGGTTTTTATGGCAGGCCGGCACACATAATTCTCCAGGTTCTTAGGGGGCTTTTTAGTCCTCTTAGCTTGAAGACCAATTTTCAATTTTAAATTTCCCTCTGAAAAATTTGTTTCTTTCACTGAAAACTGTTGTTGTGCATCAGTCAGACCCTCATTCTTCCCAGTCTCAGTGTTGCTCCCCTCCCAGTTCTTCTTCTTAATATCTTCTTCCTCCTTGGTGCTACTCTCTAGATCTCCTTCTCTCTTACTTATCACTGTGTCAGTGTTGACTGCAGAGGGGCTTTTCCCAGAAAAACCTTCGGAATCAGAACCCAACCCTAACATAGCAGTATTCTGAGGGTCCATCACAGGTGCAGTATATGCCTTCAGGGGATTTTAGAAAAAGTTTACAGAGGTATGTTCCACAGAAAAATCTCTTCTACAACTTGCAACCACATCTTTTACACTGTAAGAGAAACAGAAAAAATAGAAGGATTTTCTATTTTAGAGAAAAAAGGATGACAAACTCTTATCATTAATGATCAGAAAGCAAACATAAAAAGCTTATTTCTAGTTAAAACTTTCAAACAATGACCATCCGATCCATGCAAAGAATATGCTGAAATCCCCAAACCTCCTCTGATCTATAGCAGGAACCTACCAGCTCTCTTCTGCAAGCCATAGTTTTAGGTATTGGCTAGTAAAATTTAAACTGACTACTGGTTTAATAGCCTGCAACTCTAGGTCTCAAATACAGTCAATGTCAAAATTATTTTCCTATCTGTGGCACTGACCCGCTCCTGCTGTACAACCCCACTGAAACTGGAAGCCTAAATCTATCCAGACAGTTTTCCATCCACAAATCATAGTCCAGGTTTTCTTGGAGTAACAGGCAACTTTTGATCTCGGCTGTTATTCAAAAATCGAAATCACAAGCCTGGGAAAAATAATGGAATAGTCTCTGTCTCCGGTATTTCTAGGAGATGAACAGTTGTAACACTTACTGGTGAGATTTGCCATTCAAAACTGTTTTCAGCCTTCTAGTTGACTCCACTTATAATACAACTGCTAATGAGGCATCTCTATTCAGTACAGATACATTAAAAGACAGCATAGCCATTGCTCACTCCAGAGGCTCAGGCACACAAACTCCGAAGTAGAACTAGCTTCTGATTGTGTTGGAGAAAAGGAAATGGCGATTATGACAGAAAGGAAATCTGCTAAATGACAGCTCAGAACTACTGCCCACCTAAAATGATAGAAGAATACCATTATTCACTGTTTAATCATCTGCAAGAAATTAGGTAACATTTTATGGTTCCACTTACAAACTATAACCCAAGAAACAAAACAATTGTTCTTTTAGAACTGATAAACCTTTTCTGTTTTAGAAAGGTCTATTTCCCATTAGTATTTCTTCATATTTATACAAACATACCTTTAAAGGACTGAACACTTTTAAAAAGCTGTTGTCATGGCAACATTCTCCCACCATGAAATCTGATCAGATTTGCTTTCTTTCAAGTTTCCACAAGATGCAACTTTCAGTGCGCCAAAAAAAAAAAAAAAAATCAAGCAATCTTTTTTCTTAACAATTTTGCATTTAATAAATTATACATACTGAACTGGAGGACTAGATTAAATGGAAATGATCCTAGGGTTAAAACAGTACTTGAGATAGTGTTTTCTGCTAGATCTCAGGAATTATTTTCACTCTTGAAAAAATCCCTAGCTTCTTGTCCTCTTATCCCATCAGTATGTGTTTTAGTTTTCGTTTCCTTCAGCCTATTCCTCTGTTCCATCTCCAACATATCACTCGAACTCTTACAAGACTAATTAAGAAGGTTTAAAAACAGTAGTTCTCAAACATATTGGCTTGCAACCCATCCTGTTCAACGCATGCCTTTCTGTGGACCACCAGCCAACCTCCCATGATGACAAAATGCCTTCACTTATCTCTGAATACATTAAATACTAAATTATTGATGATAGGCTACTGGAGCTGTAACATAAATGGGCATATATAACCGGTAAGAAAGGAAATATTATTAATCAAAATCAAAATAATTAAACAGATTAAATGCTTTAACTTTATAATTTTAGTTTAGCAAACTTTATTTTAAATCAAGTAAAATATTAATTTAGATCCAAAACAAAAGGTTTCAATGTTGTTTTTATTTATGGCAGGGGTGGGGAACCTTTTTTGGGTCGGGGCCACTGATTCACAGAGACATGAGTTGGGGGCCGCTCAAAAGTGAGAGGAAAAAAACACACAAAAAAATCCAGCCCTCACTGATGTGGCCCCCAACTGAGACACCTTAATCCCCTGGCACTCCAGCCCCACAGGGGAGGAGAGGGGGCAGGGAGGACCAAAGTTCAGGGCTTCCCATGGGCCAGACTCTTTTGGGGTCCCTGGGTTAGTATATTGTAAACCTCCTTGGCTCTGGTGTGAGGCCAAAAATGACAGGTTTAGTATGTGGGAGGAGGCTGCCAAGGAGCGAGATAGGGATGTAGGATGGGGTGGGGGGGTGTCTGGGTGAGAGGTAGGGTGCTGGGGTGGGCTGGGAGTGGAGGTCTGGCAGCGAGCTTGGGTGCAGGAGGGGTGCGGTCTAGTTGGGAGGGAGGATGGAGGAGTGGATGGGTTTAGGGTGTCTGGTCAAGGGGGAGGGTGCAGGAGCAAGGGAGGGTGTAGTTTCTGACCAGGAGGGTTCAGTGTCTGGCCAGGAGGGAGGGTGCAGGAGTGGCTGGGGGCAGGGTATCTGGCCGGGGGAAGGGTGCAGAAGCAAGGGAGAGTACAGGCGTGGGCTAGTGGTATGGGGTCTCAGCATGGGAGTGAGAGTGAGGGGGATGGGAATGGCTTACCTGGCTTCACACACCCCCGCCATTCCCAGGCACCATATCCCAATCACGGCCTCCTGCTGCTCCCATTGCCCGCAATTCCGGCCAATGAGAGCACCAGGGAAACCCTTCAGGCCGCGCGACCATGCATTGCCGTTCCCCCAGCTATGGGGAGGAGCAGCCGCAGCACACGGAACCACATGCTCTCCCAATGGGCTGGATCTGGTGAAGCTAGGGGCTTTCTTCCTCCTTCTGCCCCCCAAAGCGGGAAGCCGGTGCTGGCACGCCAACCGCACATGTGGGGGGAGGGACTGGAGCACCAGCATGGGCTCCCCACTGTGGGAAGTGGAGAGGAGCTAAGCTGGAGCACTGGACCACTTGCAAGGCAACTGCGGACCACTAGTGGACTGCAGTTTGAGAACCCTGTTCTAGAACATCTCTTGCCTGTAGCTGGAATGGTCACTAGAAGTGGCTCTATCACTGAAGAGTTATGCAAAATCATTCCCAACTCAAAACTATTTATTAGGAAAAAAAACAAATTTGTCAATAAGAAATCCTCACTGTTCTAAGAGTTCTCCCTCCCCCCTGCCCCCCCAAAAAACCCTCCTCAGATTAAGTATTCTTCTAAATCTCTGGAGATTCTTGGATGGTAAATCACAGGATTTGCAGCTGTGGGTAGAATATTTACTGAAAGGTCCTGTTCAAAACCCACATCTTTCTATCGTTACAAGAGACATGGTCACTCAAGAATCCAGTACTGTATCTTAATATGTTCTCTTTCCCAACATCAAATAGGATATTTAGTGTTCATTTAAATTGCATTCATAATCTCTTACAAAAATATTGTATCTGTTGATATATTATGACTGAAGTTTGAATGTTATAATATGTACATCTTACTCATTAAGATTATAAGGCTAATACAAACATCAACTATGGACTAATATTCAGAGGTTTAATTTGACTGTCTGTTCAGAGAATTGTAGGAGAGGTTATACTTAAATTTATTTTTTAGAGTAAGCTAGAAGAGAAGCAATGAAAAGCAAATGGAAAGGCAACCTATTTTTTTACATGGAGAAGGAAGATTCTGCATGTTTCTTTTGGTTACTATTTACTAACATCCAGGAAATATATGGAGGATCGAAAGATGGCAAACCGAAAACCCCCAAAGTTAAATTTCTTTACTGTGTATTGGTTCATCCAGTAATTTTATTTTCTTGAGATAAAGAGCAACACTAAATACATTAACATATGAGTTAAGGATTTCAGACATACAACACGATCACACTGTTCTTTTTCTTTGGTTGCAGTTTCATGGCCACACGTTGGACCCTTCCAACGCCATATGCCTAAGCAACCTGACAAATTTAAATTTGCCTAAGACCTGGCATCTCATCTCCTTACCAATATAAGGAGATGGAACACAAAACTCCCATCCTCAAATCTTCTGTGTTGGTTTACTCCATTATGCAATACAAAATGTTTGTTTCTAACTACAGCTCCAGCAGCAGCTGTCAAGAGTGAATCACAAGGTGCTCCTGACTTTCTTGCATGACAGAAATGCAATAGATAGCAATGCAATGGTTTCACACATGACCAAATAGCATTAAGGACAACTTATCCTCTTCCTGAGGATCTCTCCCTTGCAGAGCTTGGCAGGAATCTACTCACCCTCAATTATTTACATGAGCCCAGCTGGAGAGGTTCTGACATAACACAAACTGCACTGCCAACAATATGTCGAGGACACTCACCTTTAACTATCTTACAGCAAAAGCAACCAAGTTCATCTGAAAAGACAACTCAATGCCTGTTGGATGTGTTCAACTGACTAAGTAGTAGTTGCACAAAGACAAAGAAAAAAGGTTCCAACGAGGTTGGTGGAAAAGAGGGACATGTCAAGGAACTGGCCAAGCACTGATCTCTCACTCTTGTCATCCACCCTCCATTTAAAATAGTATAAAATGTTAGGGTTCTGCAGATTCAACCTTAGAGTATTAGTTAAATTTCTAATTTAACTAACAGCAGTGAGAAATGCTTGCTTTCTTCTTCAGCTTGCTAGAAAACTTTACTTATTCCCAAAAGGAGGATTTAGCCACAGTCATCTAGACTTTCATCACCACACTCTATTTTTAAAAAAAGAGATGCTTTCATACAATAACCGCAGCAAAGGGAACTGAATTTTCCATGATTGGCTCTGCTACAGGTAAAATCCCTCCAATTTATTCTACCAGATTACAGCTGGGCAGAACACAGCAGTCCACCTTTGCCACTCAGAGTACATCACTCCCTTGCTCTGTACTCTTTCATTGGTTTCCACTGCTCTTAGAATGATAATCTAACCTCTAGTGCTGATACTCAAAATCACTTTTGAATCAGGACTCAGTTACCTCAGTTATTGTCACTTTCACCCATGACTCAGTGAGACAGCTGTACTCTGAGGAATACATAGCTAAAAAAAAATCTAGTTCAAAGTATGTAAAAATCAGAGGTGGTATATTTTGATCAAGTGATATGAGGTACCAAAGAAGCAGCCAAAACACACTGGAAGACCTACCTAGGCCCTAAATTTTTCCCTACCATAACAAAATCAAGAAAGAAAGTGGGCCCAGCAGTAGGGAGAGAACCATAGCAAAAGCAGTGCTTTGCAGAACCAGAAAAGGGTCTGTAGAGAGCTTTGTTGTTCATTTTGAACAATAACTATTTATATCTAACTTACTTGCTCAATGGTAAGATATTAAGCTTTTCTATAGAAGCCACCTGCGTAAGACAGATAGAAAACATTCATAGGGCTCTCTAAAATTTCCTTAATTTTACTCCTGGTCAATATCACTGACATATGGTAAGAAGATCCACATGACTGGAATGTTAAAATCACTAGATATAATCTGTTTAGGAAGGATTAAGTGAGCAAAAGGCGAGATGGACTGGCACTCTGTCAAAAATGGCACTGTCTGTTTCCAAGTCACAACAACCCGAAAGCAAATAATCCTGCTCACAGAGCAATGTTTTGACATATGGACATAAGAATGGTCACACCGGGTCAGACCATATGTCCATCTAGCCCAGTATCCTGTCTCCCAACACTGGCCAATGCTAGGTGCCCCCAGAGAGAATAAACAGAACAGGTAAACATCAAGTGATCCATCCCCTGTCACTCATTTCCAGCTTCTGACAAACAAAGGCTAGGGACATCATTCCTACACATCCTGGCTAATAGCCATTGATGGATCTATCCTGCATTAATTCATCTGGCTCTTTTTTGAATCCTGTTTAAGTCTTGGCCTTCACAACATCCTCTAGCAAGGAGTTCCACAGGTTGACTATGCATTGCGTGAAGTAGCACTTCCTTTTGTTTGTTTTAAACCTGCTACCTATTAATTTCATTTGGTGACCCCGAGTTCTTATGTTATGGGAACAAGTAAATAACTTTTCCTTATTCATTTTCTCCACACCAGTCATGATTTTATAGAACTTTATCATATTCCTCCCTTAGTCTCCTCTTTTCTAAGATGAAAAGTCTTAGTCTTTTTAATGGCAGCCGTTCTAAACCCCTAATCACTTTTGTTGCCTTTTTCTGAACTTTTTCCAATCTCTTTTTTTGAAATGAGGTGACCATATCTGCACACAGTATTCAAGATGTGGGCGTACCATGGATTTATAGAGAGGCAATAAGATACTCTCTGTTTTATTCTCTATCCCATTTTAAATCATTCCTAATGTTCTGTTTGCTTTTTTGACTGCCGCTGCATATTCAGTGGATATTTTCAGAGAACTATCCAAAATGACTCCAAGATCTCTCTCTTGAGTGATAAAAGCTAATTTAGTCCCCATTGTTTTATATGTATAGTTGGAATTATGTTTCCCAAAATGCATTAATTTGCATTTATAAGTATTAAAATTCATTTGCCATTTTGTTGCCCAGTCACCTGCTTTTGCGAGATCCTTTTGAAGCTCTTCCCAGTCTGCTTTGGTCTTAGCCATCTTGAGCAGTTTGGGAGCATCTGCCAATTTTGCCACCTCACTGTAAACCCCCTTTTCCAGAATTTATGAATATGTTGAATAGGATTGGCCCCAGTATGGACTCCTGCGGGACACCACTAGTTACTGCTCTCCATTTTGAAAACTGACCATTTATTCCTAATCTTTGTTTCCTATCTTTTAAGCAGTTATCAATTCATGAAAGGACCTTCCCTCTTCTCCCATGACAACTTACTTTACTTAAGAGCCTTTGGCAAAGGACCTTGTCAAAGGCTTTCTGGAAATCTAAGTACACTATATCCACTGGATCCCCCTGTCCACATGCTTGTTGACATCCTCAAAGAACTCTAGATTAGTAAAGCATGATTTCCCAAAGCTTACATAAACCATATTGACTTTTCCCCAACAAATTGTGTTCATCTATGTGTCTGACAATTCTATTCTTTACTATAGCTTCAACTAATTTGCTCTGTACTGATGTTAGTCTTGCCGGTCTGTAATTGCCAGGATCACCTCTGGAGCCCTTTTTAAAGATTGCCATCACATTAGCTATCTTCCAGTCATTTGGTACAGAAGATGTTTTAAAACAAAGATTACAAACCACAATTAGTAGTTCCGCAATTTCACATTTCAAGTTCTTTCAGAACTCTTGGGTGAATGCCATCTGGCCCTGGCTACTTGTTACTATTTATCAATTTATTCCAAAACCTCCTCTAATGACACCTCAATCTGGGACAATTCCTCATATTTATCACCTAAAAAAAATGGCTCAGATTTGGCAATCTCCCTCACATCTTCAGCCTTGAAGACAGATGCAAAGCATTCGTTTAGTTTCTCCACAGTGACCTTATCATCCTCGAGTGCTCCTTTAGCATCTCCATCGTCCAATGGCCCCAATGGTTGTTTAGCCAATATAAACGACATATGCTGAAGACCTCATTCTGCCTGT
This sequence comes from Pelochelys cantorii, assembly GCA_032595735.1. NCBI lineage: Eukaryota > Metazoa > Chordata > Testudines > Trionychidae > Pelochelys > Pelochelys cantorii. The sequence continues at coordinate 22,469,974 of CM064349.1, read as the reverse complement.
ACTAAAATGTCCTTCAAATATCTGAAAGTTGTAGATGACAATTTCCCAATTTAGAAAGTACTGCACCCAACACAGAACTGTATAATTTTGTATAAGACCTCATCTTGACAAGTAAAGAAGAATTGATCACAGAACTGAAAATTAGTGGCTGCTTAGGAGCAAATAATCATGCCCTTTTACATTTGTTATGTATAAACAGAATAAAATGCAAATCAGTAATATGTACACTTGGTGCTTTAAAAGAGCCAGATTTCACAAAGCTGAAAACACTTACTAGTTGAGAGAAAGAATTTAAACAGAAATCTATGAAAGATAACTGGGAACTGTTTAAGAACATTTTACTATATGCCCCAAAAGCAAGGATCCCACAATTGCGCAACAAAATTTCATGAGTTTAAAACACAACAACGTAGCTTGGAGAGGAAGTGAAAGCATCTATAAACTATTTAAAACCCCCTGGAAGCAGGAGAATTTAATAGCCATTAATATAAACCAGGAGCTAAGAATTATAGAAAATTTGTAGGGGGAAAGAAAAGGATGCAAGGTGAAATCTTTGGCTAACAGTCAAGGACAAGGGCAAAGAAATCATAATGATACAAAATCAACATGTCACACATTAAATGGATTAAGATCTAACTTACAGGTCGCAACATGCAATTGTATATGGGAAATCAAGTAGGCATAATTTTAGTGTGGTCCTGTGGTGATTGATTCTTGGCTGTATATTATTTAACACTTATGAGTGACCTGGAAGAAAATATACAATCATCGCTGATAAAGATTTCAGATGTCACAAAAACTGGGGGAGTGGTAAATAACCAAGAGGAGACATTGATAAAAAGAGCCATCTGGATTGCTCAGTAAACTAGGAGCAAGCAAGGAATACATGTTTTAATATGGCCAAATATTAATACACACATCTACAAAAAAAGAATGTAGGCCATATTTATAGGCTCGGGGACTCTATTCTGGGAAGCAGGGACTCTGGAAAAGACTTGGGGAATGTGGTAGATAATCAATTGAACATGAGCTCCCAGCACAACATTGTGGCCAAAAGGGCTAATGTGATCCTTAGATACATGAACAGAGGAATCTCAAGCAGAAGTAGAAAGGTTATTTTACCTCTGTATGTATACTGCTACAACCACTGCTGTAATATTGTGTCCTGGCATGGTGTCCACAACTCAGGATGGATGTTGGTAAGTTGGAGAAGGTTCAGAGAACAGCGAAGAGGACAATTAAAGGATTAAAAACAAGGTGCCTTACAGTGACAGACTCAAGGAACATAATGTATTTTGCTACTAAATTAGAGTCTAATTATCTATCTGGGGAACAAATATTTGATAATGGTTTCTCTTCAATCTAGCAGAGAAAGGTATAAAGCAATCCAATGGATGGAAGCTGAAGCGACACAATTCGAACTGGAAATAGGACATACACTTTTAACAGTGAGGGCAATTAACCACTGGAACCATTTACCAACTGTTGAAGTGGAATCTTCATCACTGGCCATTTTAAAATCAAGGCTGGATATTTCTTCTGTGTGCTCTAGAAATTATTATGGGGCAAACTGCATGCAATGCTCCCTCTAAATTTTTCCATTTGTGTGTGGAATAAATTTTGCTATGTGCACCAAGGCATGTGTGGATGTGCATCACCAAAAGAAACACATGCTGCCGGCTGTTGGCACTCTGCTAATCTGCTGGGGGACACCTGAATCTCTCTTGGGCAGCTGCCCAAGCGCTCAACTTACAGGGAACACTAGTTACAAGGCTTGTCCTACAAAGGAGATCAGCCTGACAATCATAGTGACCCCTTCTGGCCCTGGAAACAATAAGTCTACTAAGGACCGGACCATTCCTATTGCTTTTATGTGGAAGATACTAAGATGCACACGCAGACAATGCTCATGTGGAAGATACCAAAGCTAAGAAGGATTAGATTTTTCTATGTCAATTTCACTGTATACACACAAAGCAAACCAATGAAAAAATATTTCCATAGAGAATCATCAAAATGTACAGATAGGCAAAGTAAGTAAAATACTGTATGAGACTTTATATGAGTTTGATTTATGGATATCTACTTTCTATATTTTGACATGTGATACTGACAATTTGTGTTTTAATGGTTATAAAACCATAACTTTTGGAATCACAACTTCTACTGTCATTAAATAATTATTGCAGGACCATCACATAATTTTTCACAACACTGAAAAATTAAATAGATCAAAATAAAAAAAAGCTCAAACTCCAGAATTTTGTGGAACTGCAATATTTTAAATTGATCAAAAATAGAAAAAAAAATGCTTAAAACAACTATATCAGTCAAAATTATAAAAAAAAAAAATCAAATTCCACCAAGGCTAAAGATACCTTATGTGAAACATGGCTATACCCCAAACCTTGCATTTAGATCTTTGGGGTGGAAACAGCTTTTTACTATCTGTATAGCACCTAGAACAGTGGAGCCCCAGATTCTAACTGTAGCCTGCAGGCACCATCAAATCCAAATAATACATTAGAATAACTAGCACCACACTGAAATCCGACTGCAGCACGCTGCTTCCTGTCCACTTCCAAAGAGCTACCCAGAGCTTTAAAGTATGTTCAGCTCATCAATGGAAATGTATGTTAGATGGTGAGAAAAAAATGCAGCAGAAATATTTAAACCACAATAGTTACTAGACAAAATCTTGCTGGTAATTGCCTTTCTGTCCAGAGAAAGAGTCATTTCTAAATTGATGGCTTGTTAGTTTGTTTGCCATTTGGACAAGCAGCAGCAGAAACCATCTATATGCCAGACTTTTCTGAGGCCCTCTAGCGGTGAACAACTTCGAGAATTTTCTCCAGCTGAGCCTCCTAAATGCTTGTTTCTGGAAAATAAATGCATCGACTGTTTTCAACACTTCTGTGATGGGTTGTTCTGTACTTGCCTATTACTGCCACAGAAAACAACTAGCAGGTAAGGCATTTATTTTTCAGCTCTTCATGTGCCAGCTTACAATTAATGGATGTGATTAGTAAATCTGCAACTACAATACTAAGCTGTATTTGCAAAGAAAAACAGGTAACATTCACGATGCTCTAACTGACCCTAGAGAAAAGCAGTCAGGATTTGTGGTACTGAACACACAATATTTCCTGCAACTCATGCTGAATGTGTGAAAATGTCTGGCAGATACTGTAGATGAGCTGATGATGTAGGTGAAGTATCCAGCTTGAGACACTGGTCTCCAAGATGAATCTCTCCCATTCTCTGAACCCTTCAGCTGAACATGGTGACATTGCATAACCATCACCGATGAGAACTGAAGATCCTCCTGGAAAGGATGCTTTAATCCTAGTTCGGTAAAAACCAAACTCCCTCCCTTAAAGGGAACAGCAGGAGAGCCCTAGAATATAACCTGACCAGGGCACTAATCTTTCGAAGATCACTAGCTTCCCTCTAAGATGAAACAATCTTATTTGACCTTTTTTTTTTAAATATTTTGGCCACTCTGTAGACGACAGATCTTTTCTACAGTTATACTCACGTGACCCCAAGGGGTTCATCTTCCGTTGTGAAGTTAAAGAGCTCTTGTTCCCTTTGTTCACCAGTACTAGGCTCTGGATTAATTCTAGACAGTTCAGATTACTGATAATGCTGCTGGACACAATGAAGGTTGAACTTGCCAATTACCCAGACGTGAGAATAATACTGTCCCTTTCTCTCCTTAAGGCTATAGCTTTCACCATCACAATTTTGGTTAAGATCTTTGAATATTTAGGCAGAACAAAGAGCAGAGCATAGTAGTGGACATACTGAGAACCTAAAGTGAGAATGGTGATAGAAATGTAGCCGTGTTAGTCTGGTGTAGCTGAAACAAAAAACAGGGCTATGTAGTACTTTAAAGACTAACAAGATGGTTTATTAGGTGATGAGCTTTCGTGGGCCAGACCCACTTCCTCAGATCAAATAGTGGAAGAAAATTGTCACAACCATATATACCAAAGGATACAATTAAAAAAAAAATGAACACATATGAAAAGGACAAATCAAATTTCAGAACAGAAGGGGGATGAAGGCGGAGGTAAATGTCTGTGAGCTAATGATATTAGAGGTGATAATTGGGGAAGCTATCTTTGTAATGGGTGAGATAATTAGAGTCTTTATTCATACCTAAGTGTAAAGTGTCGAATTTAAGCATGAATGACAGTTCAGAGAATTCTCTTTCAAGTGTAGTCTTAAAAGGCCTTTGAAGCAGGATGCAGGTAATTAAGTCGTTGAGACAATGTCCTTTCTGGTTGAAATGGCAAGAAACTGTTTTTTCTTTGTGATCCTGTCTAATATCTGTTTTGTGGGCATTGATCCTTTGGCGAAACGTCTGAGACGTTTGTCCAATGTACATAGCAGACAGACACTTTCGGCACATGATAGCATAAATTATATTTCTGGATGCGCAGGAATATGTGTTCTTGATCTTATAACTCACTTGGTTCGGTCCAATAATGGTATCAGCAGAGTGAATATGTGGACAAAGCTGGCAACGGGGTTTGTTGCAAGGGAAGGTACCAGGGTTGGTATTAGTGTGGTATGTCCTGTGGTTGTTGGTAGGAATCATTTTGAGGTTAGGTGGTTGTCTATAGGAGACTATGGGTCTGTCTCCCAGAGCCTCTTTGAGTTTAGTATCCTGTTCCAGTATAGGCTGTAGTTTATTGATAATGTGTTGGACAGGTTTGAGTTGGGGGTTGTAGGTGATGACAAGTGGTGTTCTATTGTTGGTTTTCTTGGGTCTGTCTTGAAGTAGATGGCTTCTAGGTATTCGTCTGGCTCTTTCAATTTGCTTTTTTATTTCTCCAGGTGGGTAGTTGAGGTTTATAAATGCTTGGTAGAGATCCTAAAGTTTCTGGTCTCTGTCAGTGGGATTAGAGCAGATTAGGTTGTATCGAAGGGCTTGGCAATAGATGATGGTATGGTGTGTTCTGGATGGGAGCTAGAAGCATGTAGGTAACTGTATGAGTCAGTGGGTTTTCTGTAGAGAGTTGTGTCTAATTTTCCATTGCTGATTTGTACTGTGGTGTCCTTTAGCATCTCCATCGTCCAATGGCCCCAATGGTTGTTTAGCCAATATAAACGACATATGCTGAAGACCTCATTCTGCCTGTACTAAAATGTCCTTCAAATATCTGAAAGTTGTAGATGACAATTTCCCAATTTAGAAAGTACTGCACCCAACACAGTACAAATCAGCTGATTTTCTCCATCCATATCTCCATCCTTATCTAAGGACAGTTTCTACCTTCAGCTGACTGTTAATATATTGAGATAGTTTATGCCCACTAACTGAGTGCAACTAACCCCCAAAGAAAGAATAGTCCTCCACTAACACAGTACAAATCAGCTGATTTTCTCCATCCTTATCTCCATCCTTATCTAAGGACAGTTTCTACCTTCAGCTGACTGCTAATATATTGAGATAGTTTATGCCCATTAACTGAGTGCAACTAACCCCCAAAGAAAGAACAGTCCTCCACTAACCAGGACATATTACTGCACAGGGAGTAGGAATAGGCCATCACAAAAAGTGTATGAGTTTGGCTTTAAAAATATAATAATCTATGTAATGCTATCCTGGGTTCAGATCAGATGGCAGATACAAAAGATTTAGTGGGCCACTAAAAAGAAAAGGTCATTTTGTGACGAGAAAAGTAACTGTCATTGATGTGCAAGAAATTTCTTGAACCACCAGTTTTTTGGAACTCTATCCCCAGCCCTGTGGCTGAGCAAGAATGCTTTTCAGACATTTCTTTAACTTGAAGAAATTTTCTCCTTAGGAGCTGTGGCTCCAAATGTCCAGAAAAGAGGCAGAAGTACCAGAGAAAACTGTTTTACAGAGCACCATAGAGTCCTGTCCAAATGAAGAGAAAAGCACAACGTTGTCGCTGTTCACTGGCATACAGAGTATACAGAACTTCTCAGAACACGAACCAGTCTTCCATACTACAATTTATCATCTCAAGTGGTCTAAGGTAAAACAAGTTTGAACTGGACCTCAAATGAAATTAGCACTTACACAATCTGTACACCTACAATACTTATAGTCTTACAAGGTGATTATTCTATAAATTTGCAATATTTTTGCAATGGGAGATAACATTTTCTGCATGAAACATGGTAACAAATATTACATTCATTTTTTACACAGCATGTAGGTGTTATAAGACAAGTTTTTGTTTCAAAGAACTTACAAATTAACAAGAACAACATAGAAACAATAGGAAAAAAGGCATGGCACAGAAAAAGAACTGATGCTACATTTTCCCCATTTTTGTTACCTATATAATTGTCCTCAATGTTAATCCATAAGAGATGCTATTAAAATAGAGGCAGGAAGTATTTTTTGCTTTGAGCAAGCACCTACCAAACAAGGCATCTTTGATGTTGCTGCTCTCAGGCTTTCAGGCAAGATCCTTAAAACATCAACAAGGAAGCAGAAAAACCTTGCATTTTTTCCTGACTTCTAAACTGCTATTTAAAAGGCTGTCTATCAGAAACGAGATTTTTTTTCATAGTAGTTGATTTAAAAAATTCAGGTTTAAAGCATCTCTAATCTTCATGCCACTCACAGGAAGTAAATTGATAGGTATTTTTCCTATTTTACAGATGGGGAAATCAGACACAGTGCTTGTGAATCACCTAAGGCCACAGAGCAAGTCAACACAGAGCTAGAATTAGAACTCAGGCATTCCTGGCTCCAGTACCTGTACTCAAGACATAAGACCAAACTGCATCTCTAAAAGTGATGTTTTCTACATATTGATATACAATGAAAAACTTAATGAGAGGATAAACAGATTTAAGATAGCACAGTTTTTTTCCCCACTACTTAAGAGTTCAAATATGGAATGCTATGGAAACTCCATGTAATACACACCTCTTGGATCTGTGCCCACCCAACTGTTTCTTCTCCTTCTCTGTTCTCCTAGCAAACACTATGCAAAATACCTCCGACTCTTTACAACTGTTTACTTGCAAATGAAATGTGTTGCATCCACTTGCTTGTAAAAGAATCAACACATTTTTCAAGTGATTGAAATCTTATTGTACTGCAGACTAAGCTGGATGTGAATGAGCACTTTGTCTCCTGCTGCTACATTTGGCTCCACATTTACTCAAAATAGCAAGACTTTTTTTAAGGATAGGAAGAATCAAGCTCACTCACACTGAGCTTGGAATTGACAAGAACAGGGAAAAGTTCACAATCAGATTTAGAGGCTGAAGGAAAAAATGGACTGAAACCTATTTTGGTAACAACAAAATTAGTGACTATTTTCTAAACAAGTTCACAAAATTGATGACACTCATGAACACATGCCAGGTTCCATTATTTACTCATTAATTCCTTTCTATTCAGATAGCAACAACTCTCATCCAACCACTAATCATAATTTTGCCTTATTGCAATCTTCTCCTCTTTGACCTTGCAATTCATACAAAATGCACCTTACAAGGGGATCGTTTTTGCCTAACCTGGTGAGACCAGTTTTCATTTCTTTGAATCCCAGTGATGGCCTCACTTCTTCACCTCATCAAATTCAAGGTACTTTAAGCCTCTACATAACTTTGCCATTGCCTCCTGGTCTGCTCGTCCCCCCTCTTTGCATCGTGGTGCCCATTTATATTCAATTCAATCTGCTTCTACAACTAACATCTCCATGCTTGCTTCTGCACTGCCCCTTACACACAGAATACTCCTTGAACATGGTGAATAAAAATTATTTTTTTAATTTAAATTTGATAAAAATATGATTTTTTTATTTTAAAATATTTTTCTTTTAAAAATAAATATATTTAAATGTAATTTGAAATTATGCCAGCCTATGTAAGACCTAAATTTATTGCAATTTATTAAGATCTTCCAAACTAACTAAAAAGTATGAAACAGTGCATTTTTGGTGTCAAAGTTTTAGAAGTCAAACCACTGAATTATCTCGTGGAAATCACTGGCTAAGCTTGTTGAAGTGCTTAAACCAACTTTGGCAGCAGCTTTTTCTGCATGTGCAGAGAGAATATCTTCTTCATTTTAGTTTATTCAACTAATTCAGTTATGACTAGTTCATTCAAATTTAAGAAACCAAGTAGAAGCTGGAAAAGCAGGGAAGCTTGTTTTCCTTTTTCTATGAATAAACAAGTGTCAGAATGAAATAATTCTAAAAACAGTCAAGGGCACAGGTAATCAGAAACAATTCAATTCTCTAACTACAAATAACACTTCCTTTATTTCATAAATCTGTTAAGTTTAAATGACAAATTTCAATACTCTTTCTTCTTGTCTCCAGCATATTTGAGGTAGTTATATTTAACTCAAATTTAAAATGATGTTTTTGTGCAATTTTGAATTCCAATTTTCATCCAAGTAAAGCTTTACACAACTCATGAGTTAAAAAACAAAACAAACATCTAGCAAATAAAAAGCATAATTTACCATTTTTAACACCATAAAATGTAAAAATTAACAACTGAATAAATATATCTTAAGCCATATAGTCACTTAAATAAATGTGTACAAAAACAGTGTTTCCTCTTGGTTAACAAAGTACAGAAATCAGTGTAAACTAATGACTGTATTTAGTTTCAAATGAACATATTTTAATGGTTACAAACCGATAAAACTCATCATTTCATCATTAACGTTTTAACGTTACTCCTCATTTTTTGAGGAGTAACATTAGTTCGAACCAAGGGGTTTGGTTCAAACTAACGCGTTCTGGTGCGCACTTCCTGGTTCGAATCAGCTGTTGAGCGGAGTAACGCGCCAGCGAGATCATGCTAATGAAGTGCAGGATATTTAAATCCCCGCTTCATTAGCAATTTCAGTCGCCTACATTTGCATCCCTAGCTCGAACTAGGGAGCAAATGTAGACGTACCCTCATAGCATTAAGAAACTTTAACCGCATTGTTCAATAATTTATTCTTGGGTGGTTAACGTCATCAGACATTACAGTAGATTTTGTTACCTCCTCTGATCCCATTCAACATTCTTACATCGCCATCACTATTCTGATCCAGAAGCTAGCTCTTATACCCCACGCTTATATTTCTGTTCTTATGAGATGGGACTATTATCCACTGAGATTCTTCTTCATGGCCCTCTCCATTCCGAGCTCCTCTTTCAACGGGGTATAGAGCACATTACATATTAAAGTACATTAACTAGTTTGCAGGAGACAGTGTTAAACAGTAGCTAGATACTGAACTGGAAGTCAGGAGACTTTGAATCATATTCTTCTCAGGTGTGCCAGTTGCTATGTGACCTTCAGCAAGAAATCTTATCTCTCTGATTCAGAAGTTTCAGAGGGGTAGCTGTGTTAGTGTGTAACTTTAAAAAAAAACTGAGTAGTCCTGTAGCACCTTAGAGACTAACAAAAATTATATATAGTATCATGAGCTTTCATAAGCATAACCCACTTCCTCAGTTGAGAGTCTCTTATCTGAGGAAGTGGGTTTTGCCCACGAAAGCTCATGATACTGTATATATATTTTTGTTAGTTTCTAAAGGTGCTACAGGACTACTCATCTCTCTGATTCAGTTCCCCCATCTGTAAAACAGGTGCATGTAAATAATTTACAAATAAGATATGCCACAGGAGCTAAATATTATACAGGTTAGACCTCCCTGAACCAGCACCCTGAGGACAAGGGAGTTTGCCGGACCAGGAGAGATCTCAGAGGGGAAGGCACCAGCTGCCCAGCCCTGCAAGCTGCAGTGGCTTTAACGGAACTCCTGATTCCATAAGCTGCGGCAGCCTTGCTGGAGCTCCTGACCCTGCGAGCTGCGGCAGCCCTTCCAGAGCTCCCAACAGCCCCACCAGAGCTCTCAGTGGCCCCGTCAACCTCACTGCAGGCCCACTATCCCACCAGAGCTCCTGGTGTCCCCACAAATGGTGGACTCCATTGCTCTGCAAGTTCTGACTCCCCCCGTCAGCTTCCTGCCCCACTGGCTGTGGGCTCTGATGCCCCATGGGCTCTGCTGTCCAGCTCCACTCCAAGCTGCAAGCAACTTGTGCTGCTGGCGCTCTCTAGTCCCACAACATCCGTTGTCCTTCCAGACTACAAATGTTGCTGGACCAGAGAGTCCCATACCACAGAGGTTCAGCCTGTAGTAAAAAGACAGAATGTGGGTTGGATAAGTCTATGGTGTATATATGAAATATAAGGGTTAAAATATTAAAATTTTACTGTCTTGTCAATTAAAGATGAATCACAGAATGATATGATTTTACAGGTGTAACATGTTGTGGGTGATGTACGTACTGGAATGCCTAATGAGAGTTCATGGCTTATATGCTAGATGAAAAAAAATCTCAGGGGGTAGCCATGTTAGTCTGTAACTTTAAAAACAATGAGTGGTCCAGTGGCACCTTACAGAATAACCAAAATATATAGAATCAAGAGTTTTTGTCGGCAAAACCCACTTCCTCAGATGAACTGAGTGGTAATCACACACACACACACACACACCACGCACGCACGCACGCACGCACGCGCGCGCGCAAAAGTAGTACCTGTTGATTAAGTGGGCTGGGTGCATCCCAGATATAGCTTTTGATGTGGAAATGCAGATGTTCATGGCAGAAGATGACGTATAGGGTGTAAACATATGGTATTGGGTTTTAGAAAGTGGGCAGAAGAATATAAGAGCAGATTTAAGGTTCTTTGGGGTACCTTACCTTTGCAATTTTTCATCAAAAACATTAATTTCCTTGATAACTTTTTTAAAATTACAACACTCTGTTATGTTTTCTTACCAACCTTTACTATTTTTACTATCTTAACTCCAACTTTGTTATTTATGCCCCACATTATGAAGGATAATGTGCCAGAGACAGTAAATCAATACTTCACATTGAATTCTCTCCATACTGCAGAGAATGTTCTCAGTTATGCTAAACAAGAACTAGGATTACAACATGGAAATCAGGAACAAGGATTCAGATTTTGTTTTCTAAAGGTGTTGGGCTAGAGCAGGGGTAGGCAATAATTTTTGTAGGGGGGCCACTTCACCAATGTTAGTAGTGGCTGCGGGCCAGCCCTGGAAGGGGGGGACCTTAGGTAGAAGGGGTAGGGCTTTGGGCAGAAGAAGCAGTTCCTTCTAGGCATGATTGAACTGGGGGCAAGAGAGCATGCCAAGTCTCCCGTCCCCGCTCTGCTGGTCAGGGTGACACCTAGAGGGAACCACCAGCAGTTTTGCATGCCCTGGCGGGAGGAGGAGACTTTGCGCGCTCCCCGCCCCCTGTGACCAATTGGCCTGGGGGCAGCGGAGTGTGGAAAGTCTGCTGTCCTGTCCCTGCAAAGGCATGCAAACCTAGAGGGACCTTCCAGCCATTCTGAACAGCTCGTGGCTCCCTCTGGTGTTGCATGCTCCTGGTGGGAGGAGACTTTGCGTACTCCCCCACCCCCTGGATCTCGACTGGCCTCAGAGTAGGAGCACAGCAGGGCGGGCCAGATCACATGGCTTGGCAGACCTTATCCGGCCTGTGGGTCATATCTTGCCCACCTGTGGGCTAGAGGATCAATTTACCAAACTGTCACCAGCTGTAAGATCAGAAGCATTACCTGATTAAGATAAGAGAATCACGCTCAGAATGGTGTAATTCTGCCTCTCTCCAACTGTGGAACAAACATGCAGTCTATATTCCACCTGATATTCATGTCTACTTAACAGCACTGAACATCAGGAGTGATATATTAAATTTAATTTTCCATAATAGTAACACCACCATGATTTGTATCAATGACTCTGTGGCATATCAACTGTTTAAACTACTTTCTATACCAGTGGTGGGCAACCTGCAGCCCTTTAGGGCTCTACATGTGACTAGCAAGACATTTTGTATACTGTTGCCACACTCAGGGTTGCCAGATTCCGCTGGTTTCCATCTGTGTAGTTTTTCTTCCTACCTATGTTACTAATGCAGCACACAAGTAAAGCAAGAGCACATGAAGTGAGGTATATGCTGATTGGATACAACATTGACTGAAAGAGCTGTTTGCTCCCTCTGCATCTACTCAAAGCTCTGCTACAATTCAACAGGCACAACTCAGAAATTCTAGGTACGCAAGCACAGTTAACAAAACTACCCTAGCCTGAGAGACAGTCTTTGTCATAACTATCTTGCAGCCGCTGAGATGGAGGGCCACTCATGCAGCCCACTCCCTAGCCTAGGTTGCCCATCGCTGTTCTATATACTCACAAGATTGTAGATATGAACAGTTTCAGTTCAGCAAATAACACACGAGACCTTCCTTTTTATAAAGCATAACTAAATGTATTTTGCTATTCCGTATTAATGTTATATTAAGTGATTTTTTAGACAATTGTTGGCTCCCCAGAGGAAATCAAAAGGAACTGAAAAAAAAATTGGAATAATTTCATCTATAAAACTGGAAGGAAAAAAAATCACCATCACAAAAGATGTTCTCTTACATTTATATCTTTAAAAAACACATTAGCTTTTCTAAGTGCATAAGCTCTTTAAAAAAGTAATAGCAACTAACCTTTCTACTCATTTTTCCTATACTAATATCTTCAAGAACAGATCCTGGTTTCTGCTCTCTTCACTTCTAGTTAGACTGTGGAGGAAATGCACAGCATGATAAGCGAAATTAGACCATTTGGGCTACGTCTACACTGCAGGCTTCTTGCGCAAGAACTGTTTTGTACAAGAGTTTTTGTGCAAAAGGTCTTCCACAAGAGCGTGTCCACACTGCCATGTGTTTTTGCGCCAGAGATATGCTTTTGCACAAGAGCATCCATGGCAGTGTGGACACTCTCGTGTGCAAGAAAACTCTGATGGCCGTTTTAGCCATAGGGGTTTCTTGCGCAAGAAATTCATGTTGCCTGTCTACACTGCCTTCTTGTGGAAGAGCTCTTGTGCAAGAGGGCTTATTCCTCGTGGGGAGGGGAATAACTCTTCCGGAAGAAGCCCTGTTTTCCGACGCCGTACTGTAAATTTACTTGCGCAAGAACGTGCCTGCAGTGTAGACGAAGCCTTAGTTGTACAGGTGAACGTCTCAAATTCAGGACACTCTGGTCCGGCAACATCCGGACCACGAATGTTATTGGACCAAAGAGCCCCAGAGGAGCTCTTTGGAATGGGAGCCAGCTGAGAGTCCCGTGGGGGTGGGTGAACCCCATCTGGGCCAGCAGGGGCTGGGCCAAGTGGTGGCTGGGGAGCCCCAGCTGGGCAACCCCATAGCAGCTAGGTTGCCCTGGCCAGGAAACCCCCAGCAACAGCAGGGAACCCTCGGTGGTGGCTGGGCAGCCCAGCCGGAGAACCCTGGGGAACCCCCAGTGGCAGCCAGGCAGTCTGGTCAGGGAACTCATGGTGGCAGCCCCCTTTGGGGAACCCTTGGCAGCAGCAGGGCCAGTAGTGGCTGCAGAAACCTCTGGTGATAGCGAGGTCAGCAGTGGTTGAGGAACCCTGGGGAACTCCCAGCAACAGCAGGACCAGCGGTGGCCGGGTGGCCCTGGCCAGGGAAATCCAGGAAACCCCCAGTAGCAGCAACGGGACTGCCGATGGCAGCTAGGCAGTCCTGGTGGAAACCTGAGGAACCCCCTGATGGCTGCAGGGTCCAGAGTGGCTGAGCAGTCCTAGCAGGAGCCTGGGGAATCCCCAGCAGCAGCAGGACCAGTAGCAGCTGCAGAACCCCCAGTAACAATGGGGCTGGCAGCAGCCAAGGAACCCTGGGGAACCCTCATTGGCAGCAGGCCGGAGTGGCCAGGTGGCCCCGGCTGGGGAAATCTGGGGAACCCCTGGTGGCAGCAGGGCCAGCAGTGGCTGGGCAGTCCTGGTAGGAATCTGGGGAACCTCCAGCAGCATCAAGGCCAGTAGCAGCTGTGCAGTCCTGGACCAGAGCCCCCGGGAATTCCTGGTGGCAGTGGGACATGCAGCAGAGCAGAAAGCCCAGGATCCAGGGAGTCCCCATCAGGCTAGTGGCGCCAGTGGCAAGGTGGGGAGCCCCAGAGCCAGGAGAGTAGCCCAGGAGTGGGACCAGTAGTCAGCAGGGAAGCATTGATGTCCCCTGGTCCAGGACTGCTCAGGTCCCAAGGGTGCCAGACCAGGAAGGTCCAACCTTTAGTATTATTAAGGAATTTCAACACAAGTGACATTTGGCTTAACAGTTATTCTTTATGGTTTAGTTACCTTATAACAAAAGTCAAAAATACTTGATAACAAAATTGACCTGGAGGAACATAGTTGCAAAGATATTTTGAATGTATCCACAGGAATCCTCACCTTATTCACTACATATCTTGTATATAAATGACTTATTGCTTGTTTATCTGACACACATACAGAGTAATCCAAAATGGAAAAGGCTATATAGGTGCAACTAGTGTAGAAAGCACTTCTAAAAGTCAGAGCAGATATATTGAGGCATCTAACTACAATTGGAAGCCTAATCTTTAGGTCTGAAGATTCTGGCCTGTTTTGTAATACATGCTTTATGAGGGGGAAAAGATAAGATTTCATGAGCAATCCTAACACTTGCATTTATTTTCTCTTATGTATCATATAAACACAGAGTAAGAGACAATCTTGTTCCAAGAACTTCATTCACTTCATCCACATATCTCAAGTATAAAAACAGCCTAACAACCCCTTTCCCCATTCTGTCGTTACCAACACAGCAATGTAAATTCTTTGTGGCATCCAAAATGTTCAGCTAAAGTGTCTAGTTAGTAAATAAAAGATTATACATAAGGGAAAATACTAGATGACTACACAGATCCATAACCATCACATAAAAACAGCCACACTGGGTCAGACCAATGATCCACCTAGCCCAGTAGTCTATCTTCCAGCAGTGGCCAGTGCCAGGTGCTTAAGAGGGAATGAAAAAGTTATCATTGTGGTCCATTCCCTTCACAAACAAAAGGGATTCATTTGAAGGATAATGAAGGGGATATTTCCACTGACCACAGCACATAATGCATTTTCCTACTGAAATGCACAACTGTGGTCCATTCCGCAAACACCCCAAGAATACCCACATTACTTAGAGGACACCACAGAGACCCTTCACCCTGTTAAATACAGGTTCAGCTGTCAAGGAGCCACTCTGAACTCCACCAACAATTGCTGACCATACTGCTGAGCAGTCCCCCACAAAAAATCCCATAAAATCTGCCACTAAGCAAGAAAGTAAGAAATCCAACTCTTCAAAATAAAACAACCCACCAGGATAACATGCCCCCACACCTTCACAAACATGAGTAAAATCACCAAACAGGCCCAAAAGTCTAAGATCCCTTCCTTCTTGTTTCAAACACAGGTTTAGCTGCGCCATGGGATATCTTGAAAATAGCAGATGACTTAAGAGAACTTGGAAGCACACTGAAGATGCATGTCCTTGTGAACTTCTCTGCAATTCTTCCCATCCCACAAGCAAAAGGCAAATCACTGGCTAGGTAAGTGATGTATGGTGAAAGGTTTGGGTTCATGAAACATTGGGCCACCTTCTTTTGTGACAGATATATAATTTGGATGGCCTCCAACTCAGTAGAAGGGGGACCAATCTTCTTGGGGACAGGCTGACTAGAGTAGTAAACTAATAATGAAGAGGGAGGGCAAAATGAGGGAAGATATAAGCACTTAGCATGACAATCAGGATGAGAACCTAATTAATCAAGGAACCAAAGGACATGAAGAGGAGAAATTCTTTCATTGTCTATACACCAAAACTAGGAGCCTGGATAATAAACAAGAGAAAATGGAATTGCTCATTTATAAACATAAATTTGATCTTGTTAATATTACTGAAACTTGGTGGGATGATTCCTCTGATTGGAATGTCAAAATCAGTCAGTGGTTATAATTAACCCCTACTTCATTTGTGATATTGCAGATCTTGCAATATTAGGCTTCTACTGTAATTGTGATTTTAATTAGCTTACTTTGCACAGTCCATAATTTTGCATATATTTTAACTATGCAACTAATACTGTACTAACATTTAATGCCTATAAAATGTAAAAGGCCAAAGTGACTAGACTTGATTTTTGTGCCAGTTGTGTTACAACTTTTAGTATTCTGAATTTTATATTGTACTGGTCACTTTTTAAAAAAAATGAATATAGTTGCAGCAAAATGTTTTATCATCAAAAATCTGAGCAGGCATAATATAATACACTCGAACTTCTTTAATCTGGCAACCTTAGGAAAAAGAGTATGCCGGATTAAAGATTTTGCTGGGCCAGGAAGGGCACTGCAGGGTTTGGGCATGAGGGAGTGGAGGTGGGACGCTTACCTGCCGCCGTGCTCCTGGGGACACATGTGGCTCCACACTCCCCGCTGCTCCCAGGCACTGCCCCCCTGCCCCTATGAGAGCAGAGGGGAAAAGCCATAGCGGAAGCAGCTCTGGATTCTGCCATTCCCCTAAATAGGGAGGAGGGGCAGTGGCAGCACACAGGGATGCTTCCTCCTCTATTCTACAGGTGTTCCCAGCTTGGGGATACTCAGCATACACAGACATAAGTGTACCAGAGAGTTTATACATCATTCTAGCAACTTTTTCTTAAACAAGTCAGTCTATTCTGGGTTTTCCAAATTACCACAAGTAATAAAGATCCATTATTTTCCATGTCTTGTCCTCAATTATTTTACCTCTGTATTTGGCAGCGGTGCAACCACTGCTAGAGTACTGTGTCCAGTCCTGGTGTCCACAATTCTGGATGGATATTGATACACTGGAGATGGTTCAGAGAAGAGCCATAAGAATGATTAAAGAATTAGAAAACATGACTTAGAGCAGTGGTTCCCAAACTGTGAGTCCAGACCTCAAAGTGGGTCGTCCGGGCCAGCAGCAGACTTGCTAGAAGCAAGGTCTGAAGCTCAAGGCTGAGCTTGCCCCCTCATCCAGGGCAGTGGGGCTCCAGCCCCCTCCTGCAGTCATATAGTTATGTTGTTGTCAGAAGGGGGTCACAGTGCAATGAAGTTTGAGCTTCTTGAGCTTTATTACTCTGAATGAGGGGTTCTCAATAGATCTTAAGAAAGAGAAGATTAATAGGTGACTTGATTAGAGTCTAGAAATACCAACATGGGAAACAAATGTGCAACAATGAGCTCTTCAATTTAACAGAGCTAGGTACAACACAATTCCAGGGCTAGGGATGTTAGTGTGTACCCATTTACATGATTAACTGATAAGCCTGGGCTCACTGAATAAGCCTAATGGTTACATGCACCCCACCCCTGCTGCCTCTATATCAGAGGCAGCAAGAAGGGGAGGAAGCAGGAGGCAGTGCTTGTGGGGAACCAGCTTTTAAAATGACTCCCCGCACATGCCAGCTCCCATGGAGATGCCTGCCCCCCACCCCTGCTTTCTCTGTATCAGAGGCAGCAGACGGGGGAAAGGGGCAGGTAGGAGGAGCAGTTACACGTTTACAAAAATAAACATTTGTTAACATCCCTACCAAGGACTGGAAGTAGAAGCTAGATAAACTCAGGCTGAAAATAGGGCATACACTTTTATCAGTAAGAAGAATTAACCATTGGAACAACTTATCAAGCATCATGGTGGAGTTTCCATCACAGATACTGTTTAAAACAAGACAGGTTTTCTAAAAGATAGGCTTAGGAATTATTTTGGGAAAATCACTTAGGGGCCACACACAAGTTAGAAGCAAACCAATCAACCTCACGGACTTGGCTCCCAACTGAGAAGCCAAAAAAAGACTGACTGACTCACCTCACTAACACTTGTGTTCCATTTGCACGGGGTGCTGAAGCTCAGAGACTGTCTCTGAGGCTGGAGCACAAGTCCAGCTCCTAAGCCTTGCCATGGGCCAGAAGAAAGTAACCCATGGGCCGGACTCAGCCTGCGGGTCATCAGTTCCTTGCCCCGTTCTATGGCCTGTGTTATGAGCAGATTATCATAATGGTTCCTCCTGGGCCTGGGAATCTATGAACTGTTAGGGAACCAACCTCTGAATCACAATATTTCTTGATTCCCAGTTGCCCTATCTAACCCTGTTCAAATATAGGCCTGACCATCAAAAATCACCCATTCTATAAACACAGGCCAGATCTTCATAGATCTCCTAGTTACACTGCCTTATTCCTATAGTGCCTGAGCACCTTAAATATTTAAAGAGAAAATCTGTCTCCCATGCACTATGTTATAACAGTAGAAATAGTCTGATCAGTTCATTTTTTTAATGTATGTGTGGGAGTAGGCGTGTTGTGAGCCTGCGTCTAGGTGCACAAAATCTTACTGAGGGAAAGCCAAGCCTAAAATGGGTTGTGCACTGAGCTCTGTGATCATTTAATCTACTGCAGGAGAGTTCAAGTCTCTATCCAATGCAAGTTAAGTTTCTAAGGCAGGAGCTTTGTCAACCAATCTGCCACTCAGTCCCTTTCAAATACATGTCCTACTGCCAGGATCCCGCTCTGTGCGCCACAAACACAAGCCACAAAGTGAAGTATTCCACACATGCCCCCCTGACCTGACTCAGGATTTCCACTTCCTTTGCCCACAGCATAAGCATCTCTGTTAGTGATCTTAAACTTGAAACATGGGCCTGCACAACAGAAATCCCCATCTCCAGCACAAAACTTGGAAGAGAATTCCTGCCAAAATACAGGCACAACCATAAGGGATCCTCGGAATTCAAATATCCCACTTTCAAAAAACCTTATCCATCAAACACAAGCAGACAGGGACTCCTATGACTCCCCCTCTCTACACTGTATGTTATACAACAAAAATAATATCTTCTATCCCTAAAATATACGAGTTTACCAATCCCAAACTTAAAATCAGTTGGTCAGAAAGCCCCTCACATTTTTGTCTAAAACATACAATAAACTATTAAGCCTGTGATTGGTGGCCAGGGAAACCTTAAGAAGGGAACATCCCCAACCCCAGCTAAACACCATCTGAAATGCCTTGTTCCCTCAACCATAATCTTGCTGGGATTGGGATTCTTCCCAAACACAGGCTCAGCTTTCAGGGATTCCCCTTGTCAAACCAAACAGAACAGATTGCCAGAGATTAATTCTGCCAGTTTTAACAGTCTAGAATATTAGGTAGCTATCTCTCTTATCCCTTCTGACACAGGCTGGCATAAGGATTTCTCTCCATGAGAAACACACAGATACAGCTGTTAGGTGTTCAGCCCCTCTCCACGCATGGGACTGACTGTCCAAAATTCCCCATACCCACAGTAAGGAATAACAGGGACCCTTTCCTTCCAAACACAACCCCACAAATATAGGCCTTATCAAAAATCTTTACAGGCCTGAAGGGGTATGTTTACACTGCAGCTGGGAACAAGTCATCCAGCCCAGGTAGACAAACTTGTGCTAGCAGAACTTGCGCTAGCATGCGTACAGAATGGACATTGCCACTCAAGCTCGAGTTCTATGGAGTTGGATGGGCTTGATAGCCCAAGTCACAACATCCACACCACAATTAGTACACTAGCTCAAATTCTGCTAGTAAAAGTATGTCTTCCTAGGCTGGAAAGCTTGCACCAAGCTACAGTGTAGATATAATTAAAACCAAGGATCCCCTTCCCCAACTCCACCAAACATAGACCTATGAAGGATTCCTCACGCAACACTCCACAGTAAATACAGACCTGTACGGGATCTCCCCTGCAAATAGAGACCCATCAGGGATGTCACTCCCCCGCAAATTTGTATATCCAACCACAGCATTTCCCAATTCAAGGTCATGCCTCCAGGAAGAGTCAGACTAATGCAGGGAGGATACAGAGCAGATAAGGAGAACTGGAGGACTCTGAATCTGACTGCTGATCCATCCCCAACAAAAACATGTTCCTGTGGCTGTGGACGCTTCTGTGAAAGACACTTGCTTTCCACCCTTACTACCAAAAGGCTAGTAATTAAAATGAATGTCCACAAGAAGAGCTAATTGGCCTAACTGCTCTCACGTAAGCCTAATTACTAAAGATCTCAACTCTTCCTAAAACATAGACCCAGCTGTCAGGCACGGGCCCCAGCTGTCAGGAAGATTCCTCCACCAGGCATAGGCCCTGGCTGCCAGGGATCCCCTGCACCTGCTTCCCTACACAACATGGGTCCCGGCTGTCCGGGATCCCCCACCCAGGTACGGGTCTGGGCTGTCAAGGATCCTACCCAGGCTGTCAAGGATCCCACTATCTCAAGGCAAGGGCCCCAGCTCTCAGAGAGACTCCCCCACGATTCCCATGCACGGGCCCCCAGCTTGTCAGGGAGATCCCCACCCCTTGACACCAGGCACAGCCCTGGTTGTCAGGGAAATCCCCATCTCCCCCGTGCCAGGCATGGGCCCCCGCTGCCAGGGAAATCCCCCCCTCCCCGTGCAAGGCACAGGCCATGGCTGTTAGGGAACCCCTGCTGCACCAGGCAAAAGCCTAGCTATCAGGGAACCCCCCCCAGAGAGGCCATCCATCTTGTCAGGGATTCTCCCCCCCCCCCCCTCCAGCTGTCAAGGATCCCAGCATCTGCTCCCCACACCAACACAGCCTGGCTGTCAGGAATGCCGCCCCACTGTCAGGAACTCCCCTCCCGCCCCCAACACAAGGCACAGGCCCCAGCTGTCAGGGATCCCTCCACAACCCAGCTATCAGGGACCCCCACCAAGCACTGACCCTCAGCTGTCAGGGATCCCCCCCTCCAGCCTGGTCCCAACTATCAGGGATTGCAGTCCACCCCCACCCGCACCCCAGGGCACAAGCCTTGGGCTGTCAGGAATTCCCGCACCTGCTCCCCACCCCCACACAGGCCCGGCTGTTAGGGATCCCCATGCCTCCAGGTGACAGGGATCCCCCCAGGCTGTCAGGGATCCCCACACTGGCCCCAGCTGTCAGGGATTCCCCCCCCAGGTATGGCGACCGGGCTGTCAGGGGATCCCCCTTCCCCCACCCTGGGTTATCAAGGGATCCCCTCCCTCGGGCTGTCAGGGATCCCCCCCGTGGTAAGGGATCCCCGCGGCACGGGAACAGGGCTGTCAGGGGATCCCCCCAGGCCCGGGAACCGAACTGTCAGCCCCCCCGCGGCCCGGGCTGTCAGAGAATCCCTCCCCCCCCCCCGACTGTCAGGGGATCCTCGCGCCTGCTCCCCGCCCCCACACGGGCCTGGCTGTCAGGGATGCCCGCCCCGTGTCCCAGGCCCAGGCCGGGGGCTGGCGCGACCCGGGCGCCGCGTGCGCGGCTGTCGGGGCACCCGGCTAGCGGGGGCAGGGCGGGGCGGGACCCCAGCGCGGACCCCTGGCCGAGCTCCCCTCCCCCCGGGCTCTGGGCCTCGGGCGGCTCCGCTCCCCGCCCGACCCAGCCCGGCTCCCTCCTCACCGTGTCAGCGGCAACGCGGCCGGGGCCGGGGCCGGGCTCCTCCGCGCCGCATCCTCCGGGCCGCCTGGCGGACGCGGCCAGGGCGGGACCCGGACCAGCCCGGCGCCGCCGCCTCAGCCCCTGCTCAGAGCCGAAGCAGCGAAACCAAAATGGCGGCGGCGGCGGCTCCTGCCTCAGCGCGAGCGAGCGCCCCGCCCCCCCCCCGCCGCGCGCCCCGCCCCCCGCGGGCACACCCCCCCCCGGCCTGGCGCGGCCCCGCCTCCTTGGGCGGCCCCGCGCGCTCCCCGCCCGTCCCGGCGTGTCCTCTCCCAGCACCCGTAGGAGGCGGCCTCAGCGCTTCCTCCCCTGGCAAGATGGCGGCGCCCAGGGCCGCGGCGCGAGCCGCCTAGCGGCTGGGGCGGGCTCCCGCTGCCGGTGAGTCCTCAGCTGCGGCGCGTGAGAGAGGCGCCCCGCGCGCGCGCGCGGTCTCGGGAGCCTGGCGCCCCCCTCCCTCGCAGGGCCTTTTCTCGCCCGCCCCGGGCCCTTCCCCCCCCCCGGCCAGGGCTGAGCTCGGGGGGGGCCCAGCGGCCCTGGCTCCGGAGGTCCCTCGTGGCCTTCTCCGGTCCCAGGGACGCCCCCCTTCGGAGAGGCCTTGGCCCCCGACACGTCCGAAAGCCCCCGGGGCCTGCGAGGAGCCTTGGCGGGGCGCGTGCAGGGAGGTCGCCGTGAGCCTCTGCGCCCACCACCACCACCAAGGGCCCGCGGGCACCTGGAAGACTCAGCGCCTCGGTCGGGGCACGAGCTGGGCTGAGAGACCGTCCCTGCCCCCGCAAAGTAAAGGGCCAGGCAGGGATCCAGAGGTGGGAGTGTAGCACCCGCGCTAACTAAATCGGGGGGGATGCGCCTCATCCCCTCCCCCCCCACCTGAAGGGAAAATTACTTACTGTAAGGAAGCATCGGGGTAGCCGCCTTAGTCTGTACAGAAAAAAAACCCAACAAATGGTCTGGTAGCACTTTATAGACTAACAAAACAGGTAGATGGGATCATGAGCTTTCGTGGGCACAGCCCACTTCTTCAGATGACCAGAGTTTTGAGTTTAGGATGTGCAGACCCAAAATTAATAGGAGAGAAAGGGGGGGGAGGGGAAAAAGGAGGGGGTGGGAGACAGGCAGTTAGAGGGAATCAGTAAGTATCTAAAGATTGGGTAGTTAAAATGAAGCAGATAAGAATCAAAGTCAATTGATAGGATACTTCATTTTATCTACCCAATCTTCAGATACTTACTGATTCCCTCTAGCTCCCTGTATCCCATCCCCTTCCTTCCCTCCCCCCCCCCCATTTATTTTGAGTCTGCACATCCTAAACTCAAAACTTGGGTCATCTGAAGAAGTGGGCTGTGCTCACGAAAGCTCGTGATACCATCTACATGTTTTGTTAGTCTATCAAGTGCTACCAGACTATTTGTTGTTTTTTACTTTAAGGAGAGAGCTGTTCCCTGTTTCTGTTCGGACCTATTTTTGAAGGTGTCAAGTTTGTGTATGTATTCTGGCTTAGCAATCTGGTTTTGATTTTTTTGTTTGTTTTTTTTGCCTAAAAATGGCAACTTTGCAAGTCGGTAACTGTGGCTATGTCTACACTGCTGAGAACAGTCAGAAAAAGAGACGCAAATTGCAAACTGTAATTTGAGTATTTTTTTCCACTTTTCCTGAAATTTGGCTCATCTACACAGGGTCAAATTTAGGAAAAAAACTCCTCTTTCGGAACATCCCTTATTCCTCTCACTGAAAGGAATACAGAGATGCCGAAAGAGCACGTTCCGAAAAAGTGGATGCATTCCTTGCACGCAACAGAACTTTTCCAGGATACCGGTATCCCGGAAAAGCTCTGCAGTCTAGACATAGCCTCAGTGTCCACGAAAAACAAGGAGTCTTGTGACACCTTAAAGGCTAATGGATTAGGGATCTCTTAGTATTTCAGGTGCCAGGACTCCTGGTGGTTTTTACAGATGAACATGGCTGCCCCTCTGAAACCTGTATGTCCAGGGTTGGGATGTGAACAGGTAATGGTTAACTGTTACCCACGAGCAGCCTGCCACAGGTGGAGGGCTGTTCCAGCCCAGCAGGGTTGCTACTTCCCAGACTGCATGGACTGGGTATCAGCAGGCTTGTGTGGGGCAGAAGCAGCAGTGGGAGTTGGGGGGTGTGCTGGCTGGCAGCACGCATGCACGCACGCACACACACACACACCCTTTCTCCCTCTCTCCCTCTCTGCCCCACACAAGGCTGCTCACTCCCAGCCTGAAGCACCCAAGCTAGTGCCCTACTCCAGCCCAGCAGACTGAACACCCCCCAGCCAAACTCATCATTGCTTAATTGGGATTTGTTGCAGGGATTGGTTTGTGGGTTAGTGTTTCTGTTGTGAGGTGTGAAGTTGGTGGTGGTGAGTATTTGTTTCGGGTTGTGGGGCTGTCTGTCAGCAAGGACTGCCCTACCTCCCAAAGTATCTGAGAGCGAGGGATCGTCATCTAGGAGGGATTGTAGATCGCTGATGATGTGTAGGAAAGCTTTTAGCTAGGGGCTGTAGGTAATCGCTAATGGCGTTCTCTTTCTTTGTTACGTCTGTCCTGTAGTAGGTGACTTCTGGGTACCTGCCTGGCTCTGTTCATCTATTTCTTCACAGTGTGGGTGATAGTGCTGCCAATAAAAGACACAGCAATGGTTATGCTTTAGGATTCCCAAGCTGTCACAATGTGAAAACTAATCAGTATCTTCAGTTCTTAATGCTGCTTTTGGAAGGCAGCAGTGATGTTGACAGTCTGATCACTCTGTGCTGCAATCTGTGAAAGTTATGAGTACACTAAACACTGGAGCTAGTCACAGGGGGAAGGTTCTGGGAACAGCGTCAGCAGAACTGTCAGCATTTTCACTTTCCTTGCCCTCGGGGTAGATTAGGACCTAAGTTCTCTCAAGGTGCGTGTCTGTGCAGCTTCCCGTTAAGCCCCATGCGGAACTATTAAGCCCTCAGGACTGCAGCAGGGAGAGATGCTTCTTCCCAAGCCCTGAAACGTCTGTGGCTGCGGCACAGGGGCCCCTTTCCAGGGGCCACAGCAGTGGTCTGTGTGCAGAATGACTTTTGTTACGTGATAGATCACCTCCCATAGTGGTCCACAAAGCCATTTTGTAGATGGACATAAAAAAAATTAGGCAGAACATTCATTAGAGCCTCCATTTTTCATAGCAGTCTGTGACTGCTATTTTTAATTCTTTGCCTATTAAATATCTGAATTCTTTGTGTGTGTATGTGGGGTAATGTGAGAGGGAGAGATTGAAGGGACATGTTAGAAGAGTATGGTACAGAGTTATTTGGGGGGGGTATCAGAGAGAACGTAGTAGAGAACACAGTGTAGGCAGAGAGGAGATTCAGTATGTGAATCTGACATGGAGAGGGTGTGTGTGAAGGGAGGTCACTGAGCTTTTCCTGCCATATCATTTCCTTTTGGGGCTCTTGAATGAAGAGGCAAACACTGTGATACTAAACATCCAGTTTTTAATGCTTATCGAAAGACTTGTTTTTCAGATTACTGTAGAGAGAGACTGACTCCAGATTAGGGTTTCTCTGTGGTGAAGATGTTGTATATGTTGCAGCCTTCAGGCTATTTCATTCCCAGAGTTTTCACTGGTAAATTAATTGTGTGGCTGAGATCCCCTCAAAATAGCTTGCTGTTTACTATTTAAAATCACTGTTCCTGGGCAGTTTCAAAATAAGATGCAAACGTTAACAGTAAGGATAACTAATCATAGGGCCAACTTTCCTACTAACATGGTGGATTCTCCATCACTTGAAGTCTTTAAATCAAGATCCAATGCCTTTCTAAAAGGTAAGTGATAGGTCAAGGGAAGTGATGGGTGTGATGCAGAAATTATTGTGTGAAGTTCTTTGGCTTTTCTCAGACAGGAGATCAGACTAGATAGGCCTAATGATCTCCTCCAACCTTGATTTGTGTGACTCAGTGAGCAGCCTCTTGCTCTCCAGAACCAGCTGTAGTTGGTAGGGCTTTACAGTTACCTTGAGTGACAGCTCCCTCCCATATTCTCATGGGGTGGTTCAAAGCTATGCCCGGTTTCAGGTGGAGTCGCCATGATTTGAGGAGGCTTCCAACTAGCACAGTAGTTTCAAAAGACTGAATTCAGACTTCTTCAGTGCCAGAATGCGAGTGGCATGCTGGATTGTTCTTTAACGTAGTCCTTATTTTAATAAGATCAGGCGCAAGTCAGTGAAATAGCTGGTACAGTGCAGAAGTTCTTGACCCCTAGAGAAAAGTGTTAAACTCTTGTGAAAAGTTGAATTACTCCTTTCTGTTCCCCACTGATGCCTTGTTGTTTTGCTATGTGCTGGCATTGGAGAGTAGACTGAGCTAAGAATTTCAGCAAATTTTGGGGGTTTTTTTGTGGCAAAACTAAAATTTTTTTTAAATTTGTTTCTTGCCTATTGCTGGGTGTGAGATGAGGGGCTCTTTGCAAGGCCTATGTCGTCCTTCCTTACGTGTTCAGTTTTTTTCCTTCCTTCTCCACATGAGAATTCCAGATCTAATTCCCCCCGTGAGTAACCTTCATCTTCCCTCATAAATTAGCTTTTGTGTTTCCTTTGTGCAGAAGCTGTTGACCACAGGAAGATCAGAAGTTATTGGTTCGTCAGTGTCATCCACTCCTGAGTGGTTACTATCAGGTTAGGAATGTATTATATAATAAGGTCTCACAACTAAAAGGTTTTAAAATCTGTTACATTTGGTGGTGTTTGAGTGTTGTTACATGCTCTTTAGGATAGTGTTATAAAGACAGCCTTGGGCACAAAGAGCCTGAATGAATTGATTTTTGGGACCCTCTGTTCTTGCTTCAATCTGTCTATTGTGCCTTTTGCTGCTTTTCCTTCTGTCATGGTAACCAAAGCTGGCTGTTGAGCAGCAGACTGACAGACGGAGGAGCAGGAGTGAATTGAGACGCCTTCTATGTCTTCTAGTATTGTGTTGCATGATTCCTGCTTCAAAGTAGCTAGTAATATTAATGGTCCTTGGGGCATTCTCTGCCAAAATTTAAAAATTCCACGCCCAATATTTTAAAATTCTGCAAATTTTATTTGTCAGAGTAACTATATGATCATTCCAATTCAATTATATATTTCAAAATACCTGTCAGCAAGTATGCCTGTCACACACACACACACACACACACACACACACACACACACACACACACACACACACACACACACACACACACACACACACACACACACACACACACACACACACACACACACACACACACACACACACACACACACACACACACACACGTTCCCCCAGGAGTAGAGTGTTAAAGAAACTCCGTTCCTGTTTCAGTGCTCCATCCCTCCCGCAACCCTGTTTCTGGGGACTTCCCTCCCTTGCCCAGACACCTGTCCCCCCTCTCCCTCTGGATCCCTGGGCTCTGGGAGGAACAGAAAAATCAGGCGGGGGAGGGAGCATGCACAAGTGAGAAACTTAATAAAAAAAAAACCCAAACCCTCACTACCTGACCCCTGACTGAGAGGGAGAAAGTCACTCCCCACAGTCCCCTCACACACCATAGCCTAGTGGGACCCAGGCTAGTAGATTGTGGGACTCAGTCCCTCAGTGGACACAGGCTCCCCAGTGCTAGGAGGGGAGCCTTAGGGTCTTCTCTTACTCAGAAAGGGGATCTTCTTTTAATCCTGCTTGTTAAAAATCACATCTCTTAGCTATTCGAAGTGCAAGGCTTAGGCTTTCAGTCTTTAAAGTACTTATCAAGTGTAGCACTTACTGCAAATATCTCCACAAAACACCCTTCTCCATTAGAGGTAACTGTTTGTCCCCCAAGGCAGTGCTGTTGTTTTAATCACCTGCTTTGCTGTTGCGGAGCAGAGGCGCATCGCTTGATGCTTTGTCGGAATTCGATTGAGATGGTAAGCTCATGGGTCAGGAATAGTTTGTCCTCTCGGTTGGGCATAGTTGTCACTAGACAAAAATCATATATTTCCCGAAGTCCTTCACCTTGGGATTTGGGAGATTTTACATATACATTTTTTGTATGGTACCCGACATTTTTAGGTAACTTTTGGAAGAGTTTGGACATAGAATTCCAAGTAAAGGAAAACCAGTTGGTTAAAAATAGTTCTAAAGCTGGAAGGGAACCGTGCAAAGTCCCCCCCCCCCCCCACCCCATTGATGTAAAATATAATTTATGCCCATCTGGATACATGGTGAATCTGATTTCATTGGGAGCTAACTAGGATTCTCCCTTCATGGAATAGGCTCTCAGCATGACTGATGACAGAGAATATGGAAGAGCTCTTTGTAAGCTAGGGATGTTCAAATGTGATTTTTGTAAACGTGAAACTGCTGAAACTTTTTTTCAGCGGTTACATGTTTACATGCGGGAGGGCAGACGGGAGCCAGCTTTTAAGCAAGCTCCCTGTGAGCATCAGCTCCTGCCTTTCCCTTCTGTATCAGAGGCAGGGGTAGAGGGAGGAGAGATGGGAGCCAATGCAGGTGAGGAGCTAGCTGCTTCCCCCACCCCCACGCTGCTGCTTCAGTGGGAGGCAGCTCTGTGGGAACCAGCTCCCCACCTGCACTGGCTCCCGCCTTCCTCCACCTCTGAAACAGAGGCAGCAGGGGGATGCATGTAACCATGAGAGTTGACTGATGAGCCCAGGCACATTGGTTAACTGTGTACACGGTACACGCCCATATCCCTCGTGTAAGCTTGAACGCATGTCTCTTGCCAACAGAATCTGGTTCCGTAGAGGTTACCTCCCCCACCTTGTGTCTCTAATATGCTGGGACCAGCAGGGCTAGCAGGACACTGACTACGCCATGGCTGAGGACAGTACCTATGACACGCTTTTGATAACTTGGCCAGAGAGAGGAGATTTTAAATTGCTGCTGAGTAAACACCACTCTTGTCCTTGCAGGGAAAATGCTGCGACGTGTGAAAGGACTGATCTGCCAGGGGCCCAAGGTGAGTCCTGCTCTGAAGTGTCCCCTTTGCTGGGTCTCTGTCCTGGGATGATTATTTGTCACTGTAAAGGATCCAGAATGGGCTTGGCGGCAGGCCCACCTGGCCCCAGTGTGAGGCAGAGTAACGCTAGGGGCCATTTACGGGTTATGCTCTAGGCCAGAGTTTCTCAACCAGTGGTACGAGCACCCTTAGGTGTATGCAAGAGAAGTCTGGGGGGAGTACGTCAACATGTGAAATTTTGCAAAAAGTGTCCAGGATTTTGCCCTGCAAAGGGGATCAGAGGGGGGCGGCGGCGGCACCTGCCTGTCAAATTGAATGTTCAGAGCCACACGCCCCAGTGCTGGTGGGGAAAAGTGCGTGGCTGCGACTGTGGTGGCTCCGGTGAGACCCAGGGAAGTTGCAAGTTGGGGGGCGGGTTTGGGCGGGTAGATTTAAAAAAAAAAAAGCCACTTTCACAGCCGCCTCTCCCAGTTCATTTCCTCTCAGGCAGCCTCCCCAGGGTGCTCCAGCGGGGAGGGTGCCTGAACCTGGAGACACGCATCACTCCAGCCCCACCAGCAGCTCAGTGCAACGCATCCCCATCGCCACTTCCCCATGGCACTGCGAGAGGAGCTACAAGGCGGTGAAGCAGCACAATAAGCTTTGCTCCAAAGGACATCCCCCCCACATCAGTGGTGTAGCAAGGGGGGGGCAGTTATCCCCAGGTGCCATGATAGGGAGGGGCCAGGCTGGGGTGGGAGCGCACTGCCCCACATGGCGAGCCCGGCACTGGCAGGCCACTTGCTCCCTGCAGTCAAGCCGCTGAGGCAGGGCCGGGTGGCGGGAGCGGGCCCTTCAAAGGTAGGGTTACCATGCGTCCGGTGCCTGGCTCTGGGGGGTGGGGCTGGGGGTGCCTGGTTCTGGGGGAGGGGAGGGGTGGGTGCATTGGGTTAGAGCCGGGGGGGCTCAGGTGCCTGGCTCTGCGGGAGGGGTGGGTGCATGGGGGGGGGGGGGCGTGTATATATTTTAAAGGGGTACTTTATAAAACAAGGTTGAGAAACACTGCTCTCAGCCAGAGTAGCTGACATGCAGAGTCATGTGGTCCTGCTCTGGCCTGGCATGCCCCTATCCATGCTCTGGCCTGGCATGCCCCTATCCTTGGAAATAGCATCATGGGGTCCTCTTAATGACCTCATGCTTTCTAGAGAGCCCTTTCTGCTCTGGGTTTTGTCCATGAGGGTCAATTAAATTGGTTCTGTGGCCCCTTTAGGGCAAACGGCAGCAGACTCGTAAGGGCCTTTCGCTTCAAAAAAGATTTAACCCTCAGAGTGCCAGCCGTTTGCATGTCAGCCTAGTCATGCGATATCTCCAGCTCTTGTGGCCTTTACATCTCCATTGTCCAGTGACAGATGAAGCTGCGTTCCCCAGTCAGTCAGAAAACCTGCAACCCTCAGGGGCCAGAAAGCAGGCTCCCCACTTCTGAATGCAAATGGCTCCTACCTGCAGTTCATCTGGTCTGCTCTCAAGCAGTAAAGTTTTTTGCGCTTTGATGGGTTCAATGGTAGCATTTTTACCTCCTTTAAAAGCCAGAGTTGGATTGAAACATAGGCAGGTTAGACCTACTCCAAGGCCCCCACCTCCTGGAGCCTCGGTACATAAGACACTAACCTGTTGGAAAAAAGTCAGGGCTTCTCCACACGCAATTTTTGTACCAACTGAACTGTTTGAAACCAGTATTGTTAAAGAAAGAAATACCTTCATACCAACAGTACTCATCCATAATAACTGGTCATGTTGCTTTTAACCCTTGGTAAAAAGTAGTAGCCCTAGCCCAAATGCGTAGTTTGGTGCTACACCAAACTA
Source organism: Pelochelys cantorii (assembly GCA_032595735.1). NCBI lineage: Eukaryota > Metazoa > Chordata > Testudines > Trionychidae > Pelochelys > Pelochelys cantorii. The sequence goes on along the minus strand of CM064349.1, from coordinate 22,439,771 downwards.
TGTACAGTAGGCAGGTAAAGTGCCACTTAAAAAGTTAACTAGGGTTAAACCCTGTGTTTAACTGGTTAACCATATAGCAGCCCCCAGCCCATGGTGCAATGCAGGAAGGATGCTGCTCCAGCCCAGCCGGGCCTGCTGCATTGTGGGCTGCTCTGGCCAGGCCCGCCACGGGCGGGGGGCTGCTCTGGCCAGGGTGGGCCTGTTGCAGGCCGCTGTAGCCCCATTGGGCCACTGGCTAACTGGTTACCGGTGAGCATCACCCACTAGCTGGTTATCATTTTATATCGCTAATACACAGCTCTATGAAAAGAGACTGGGCCTAAGTTTCTAGCCTTTGTGGCAAAGAAAAACTTGAATATGTGAACCAGATAAAACCAAGACAGCAATATCTTCCAGAATCCAAACAGCATGAGAAAATGAGGTGTGAACTGTTCCGTGCATCTCAGGTGCTCGCTCCAAGACCCACTTCTGGGTGGGTCGTGTCAGTGCCACCTGTAAAGGGTCCTCAGCGGATGCGGCACCACTGACTCCCTAGCGTACCCACAAATCCATGAGGCATGCCTGGGCCTCGCCATTGGCTGAGCGACAGTTTGAGGCCCAGCCGTGGGTCAGGGTGGGCGGGCAGACAAGGGGTTAACACAAATAGTCAATAGTTCACAATTTAAGGCGCAGCCCTGGGTCAGGGCGACAAATATCTATAAACAGTGGTTCAGCGGTTAAAGTTCCATCTGGGTCCCAGCTGGGCAGGGGATCAGGTCTCCTCACTCCAGGAGAGCTGACAAGCGCAGGGGTTTTTGCCCCCCAGGGGGAACCTGTCACCCAAAGGGAGGTGTCATGGGGGGGGCAGGGAGAGGGGGAACGCGGGTCCTCCCTACTATACCGCATCCTGGCCAAGGGCCCTGATAGTGGCGGCCTTGCGGCCGCTAGGTCAACAGGGATTCAGGCTGTTACATGCCAACGAGGTCAAGGGTCAGCAGGGGTCCAGGCCGCAACGCGCTACCCACCCGACCTTCATGTCCTCAGCCATCCCGAGGTTGGCTATCCCTGGGACACTTTCCAACCCCACCGCGGGCCCACCAGACTCTGGCGATATTCCGGTGGGTCCTCGGGTGACAGAGGGGCTGGCAGGGTGTCCAGGGGCTCCATTTCAGGCAGGGCTCCAGGTGGGCTGGCCCAGTCATTAGTGCACGGCGAGGGTTCTGGTGGGGTCGGCGTGGGTTCAGGTGGCAGCCGGTGTCTCAGCAGGCCAGGCCTCCAGGGTTGGCAGGGGTCCAGGGCAGCCCAAGCCAGTCCTCTAGCCATAGGCAGCGCGGCCAAGGTCTTCACTGCAGGAGCCAGGGCCATGCATCAGCTTAGCTTGGCTGCCTGGCTCTGATTGAGCCCATGGCTCTTATAGTCCCAGACCTGCCCTCTGGTTTCCTGTGGGCGGGGCTAGGTGTGGCTGGACCCGCCCACCAAGGGGTCATAGAGGGCGCTTCCTCCTCCTCCCGGTCAGTGGGCGGCTATGTTGCTGTCCCAGGCTCATTACACCACCTCCGAAAACGATTCTGCCTTGCAGAAGGAGCATGCTGTGGGCCCACGACCCCCACCCAGGCAGATACACCCCAGTTGCTGGAGCTCCTCCGTCCTGCTACCTCTGCTTTTCTGAGAAGTGAGGAGGGGACTTAGTGCCTCTCCTTGGGGGGAGGAGCGGCCCCATGCCAGAGCCCTGCCTATTTATGGATAGAGTCCAGAGTCTGCCTGCCTGCCTGCACTAAGAAGACTCCCTTCCATCACTAGCTAAAAGATTGAACCTGTGCACTCAGTATGTGTCAGTATAGTCCGGGATACAAAAAGCGAGCAGGATTTGGAGACCTAATGCACTGCCTCCAAATGTAAGAGTCACGGCTTTGTGAACACCGTGCTAATGTATTCCTTTGCCCATCTGGGGTGAGTCATGAATAGCAAAGCAAGTCTTCGAATTGTTTGTGCTACTGTTTAAATCAGGGTGTCCTCTTTTGAGCTGACTTCTGAATGTCCTTTGGTCAAGGACTATAGCATTCCTGTGCTGCAGCGGGAGAGCGTACAAACGCTTTGCTCCCAGAGACAAGATTCCTGCCATGCAGTTGCCATATTTATCATTGAGCCCGGCATACAACATAGGGACTTGCTTTTATGGTGATTTATTGAAGTGCATGGCCAGTGAGGTGCAGGGATTCATGTAGAAACAGCTCCACCTTATGGCCTTTGGTGTCTTGGTGAATCCCTGGCTTAGCGTGTGATAGGCTCCATTTAAGAGGTTAGATTACTGTCTTCTGGCAGGCGGCAATGTAATAGCCTGTCACTTGCTATAACAGACGTAAATTGTGTTCAGATTGCGGTTGAACAGCTCGTTCACTTTACATACCTGGTTTTCAAAATCAAATGAACTCCTACGAGGAACTAAAGAGGTGCACGCACAAGTACGCCACGCGAATCCCTTTATAAGCCTTGAAGGTAAAGTTGTAAACTACCTTCTTCCTCCCCCTTCCCTCACCACTATAAGGGGCTGAGCTGTGCCATGTGATTTAGAAACTCAGCACATGTGATGGTCTAAGTGTAAACTTTGTGGGTAAAAAGTTAAAACAAAGCTTTAAAACTCCCCCAGTGATAACTGGCAACTTTCTCAATCCCTCTTCCTGGCTCATTCGCTCTCCATGACATAAGAATCTGTCACTTCCAAGTCAGGATGTTAAAATGCGGTTCATTGACTAGTCGATGGAATTTCCGCGGATCAGCTGTGCAGTGGCTGCTCCTTTAAAATGCCGCTTCTAGCATTTCAAAGGGGCAGCTGCTGTGGAGCCGAGGTTAGCTGGGGACTCCCAGCTGATCCTGGGCTCTGCGCAGCAGCAGAACCCGGGGTCAGTTGGGGACTCCCCAACTGGCCCCGGGTTCTGTGGAAATGTCGCACAGAGCCCCGGATCAGCTGGACAGTCTCCAGCTGACCCTGGGCTCCACTGCTGCCCCTTTGAAATGCCACTTTGAAGTACCCCTTGCCCCCCCTTTGCTGCCTCTGTCTCAGAGGCGGGGGGGGGCGGGGGCGAGTCGACTAGTCAAAAGACTATCCGTTAAGCAAATGCTTATCAGATAGTTGACTAGTCGTTAACATCCCTACTTCCAAGAACTGAGTGACATTTGTTGCCTCCATACAGGAGCATTATTACACGCAGAAGAAAAAGGAACCCTTGGGAGCCGAATGCCTAGCGAGTTACTGATGATCTTCTCTGTTTGCCAGCTGCTTCTGAACATGAGACTGAAAAAGCTTATTTTCAGGTGCAGCAAGATGGCAGTCGGGAGACTTGATTTTGTTGATGTTGAATTGTTGTGGAGTATTGGGAATGTTTTAATTGAACTGCTTACGTGGCTTGCAAACCCAAATTGACCAGTGAACCTCAGAAAATACAGAGGAATATTCACGTGGTCAGGTATATTGAAAGCTGCAAATTATAAGACGGTGCAGAAAGGAATCCCCCAAGGGAAACTGTCACACGGCTTTGGCAAAGGAGAAATGCTTCACAGGTGACCCTGAGAAATACCTCCTGCTCACTCCCACCTTTTGGATCATCTGTCCCCGGACACACAGAATGGTCTGCACTGCATGTAGAATCCAAACATTATCCAGGCTGGGAGAGTTTGCTTTGGGCAAAGCAGAATGGGCAGTGCTGCTCTCAAAGCTGTGCGCAAATGAATCCAAATCCCTGAGATGGGCTTTTCTGTCTGATGATGTCTCCTGGAAGGGTTGTGGGAGCAGGCGTTGGGAGGAGTGGGATGGGGAGCAGGAAGTCTGGCGGAAGCTCTTGGTTGTCCTGGCATGTCTATGCAGCGTGCAGGCTTTCATTCAAGCGGTGGTGGGTGTGGGGGAGGAGGAAACTGTGGGGCTTTGGGGCAGGGGCTCAATAGCAGACGGACCCGTTGGTGGGGGAGCGCTGGGCTGAGAGAAGCTTGGTGGAAAGGGGCTGGTGAGTGGCAGTCAGTGGGATGTGGTTTAAGTTTCCTCCATCTCTTCAGAGGTGTGGGTCCAATCTGTCCTCAGCACAGCCCTTCCTGGGGACTTGGCTGCTGTCATTTCTGTATCAACTAACTTTTCATTTCTGTGACCCAGGCCAAGATTTGAACTCGGGATGTAGAAGGGTAACCAGACCTTGCCCAACCCTGGGTGGCTGGCCCAGGCTGGAGCAGCCCTGGTTGTGGAGGGCCAGCCAGCTGGTGGGGCCCCAGCCACAGTGGGCCAGGTGGGCTGGAGTGGTCCCAGCTCTGATGGGCAGGCAGGAGCCAGGCCATGGCCTCAGTGAAGCAGCCCCAGCCCTGTCTATGGCAGGCAGGCCGGCCTGGAGCAGCCTTTGCCATGCCTGGCTGGTGGGACCGCAGCTGCCCTGTTCCAGCCTGCCGGAGCGCCTTTGGTTACCCATTAACCGATGTCATTTTAATCCTTTAGCCACTTAACTGCTTTAACCAATATTCGCATGCCTAATTTGAACCAGTTCACTAAAGTCCTGACTGATCTGCGGTGCAGTGTGGAGCACCTGGACGTCACGGCGGGAGGGAGAGAGGCATGTTTGGATTAACAGGATGCTGCAGGGCAGACCTGAACGGCATTAGCGGGAGGAGGGGGGAGTTGGGAACGAGGCAACCTGAGTTGTGGAAGGTCGAAGTATTGGCACCATTGTGGGGATGAAAAGGACTAGAACAGCAGGGAGTGCACCCAGGCTGGGGCTGCGGGGGTGGGGGGTGCATATGCCCAGGTTGTGGCTGTGGAAGGGGGTGCGCATGCCCAGGTTGAGGCTCCAGGGGGAAGGGTAGTGCGCCCAGGCCAGGGCTGCAGCCCTAAGTGTCAACACTACTTGACTCGAGTGTGCACTTGGTTCTTTGCTTGCACAAGCACGAACTCAGTCCTACATCTTAGATAAAATAAAATCTTAAAAAAGAAGCCGACAGGCCTCTTTCCATGTTGGGTGTGTCTACGAAGACAAGGGCAGCCTTGGGGCAAACAGGACCCACCCAGCCATAGGATGGCACCCCGGATTGGCGGGGTAAACATGCAGGGTGTTTACCTGCCCAAAGGTTAGCTACATAGGTAGGTAGAGTGGCGAACACACTCTGGTTTTGTTCCTTCCCTAAGCACAGAGCTGAAATGCTGAATCAGGAGCTCAGTGGTAGTTGATGTGGGTTAATCTGAGCTTCTGCTTTCTTCTAAACCCCTTTCAGGTGACCTGCAATAAGACCCTGAAATGCTGATAGAAAAGCTGCAGGATGCACAGTGGAATTAGAGCAGCTGTTCTGTGTCTAAATCTTGGTATCTTGGCTGCTCCCATTTGTGCTGGGGAACACATGGCCTGTCTGGGGAAGCCGAGCAGGAAACTGCTTTCTTTGTACCTTGAGTTGGAGAGACAGCAACTGTTGCTGTCTGTAATGCTGAGGCAGGTTTTCATTTCTGTTTGTTTTGGCCTCTCCTCAGCCTCTGGGCCCTGAATGCATGGGACAGTTTATTCTCTGTTACCATCTCTGAGCTCGGCTTCTAGATTCACTGTCAACATTTTCTTCCACCTTGGTCTACTAAGGTCTCCTTTGTATTCCTCACGACCCTCAGCCCCCTGCCCTTGCTGGTCGTGGTTGTCAGGCACGCTTCGGGAGGGTCCGATAGAGTAGCTTATATTTGCTTAGCTGGCTGTTTCAGTTTTTCCTTCATGGCTCTGTTTTAAGGAAAAATTCGATCTGCTGGGACACAGCGGGGAAATCAATGTAAGCGGTTTAATTCTGAATACCCAATAGTGGGCAGAGCTGTATTAATCCCGCAGTAATTGGGCCATTATGGATTACTAGGCAGCTTGCATTTGCAAGGTACTAGCTGCTATTCATCACCGTAGGCAGAAACCTTACGGGAACCTCTCCGCTATAAGATATTAATGGCTGCCCTGTGTGCGTGAGCTGTCCTTAATGGGATCATTCGTTTAGGCAGAGCGCTCAGCTCCATAAGGGCGGCAGATGGATGTCCGTGAGCTGAACGACACAGTTGAGTTTGCAGAATGGCTACACAGAGAACTGAGCTTTGCACAAAGCGTTTCCTACCTAGTCGAACTGCTGTGACCCCTCCTCCCAGAACAGGGCATGTTCCCTGGTGCGTCTGTAGTAAGTGTGTAAAGCGTCAACTACTCACTGCATTTTGGCATGTCGTTATGATCTTTTAATTGCTGGAAAATGTCTTTCCTCTGTAGCTGGACCCTGGGTGTTTTCTCCAGGCCAGGGCTTGGTTAAGTGCTGCGGCTAATCAGGGTGCCCAGATCCCAGAAGAGAGACTCAGAACGATATTCCGCACCCACGAGAGCAACCCGGTAAGTTATTGCCATATTTGCTACCGTGTCATGTAACCTGCACCCAGAGTGCATCAGCGTTTGTCCTTAGGCACCATGGGCCCAGTGCGGCTCACTGACTGAGATCGTCTGCTGCTTATGAGCGGGAAGGAAGAATTCTTTATAACCGATGTCTTATTGACGTGAGGAAACCAGAATGAGATCCCTAGGCAAAGGGAAAATAGGTCATAGCCACGCCCGGCTCCTGTAGGGTGTTAATGACAAACCTCCTTCAATCTCCTTTGTACCACCTGTACAAATTAAACGGGCTGTGTATTGTAGCAGCTCAGATGTGGGTGAACTTGGCATTGGACACCTTTCATTTCATCGTCACGGTCATTCTTTTCTGACTCACCTCCCCGGATTCGCTATTCAGGGGGAAACCAGCCGCGCATGCCGCCCTGCGGGGTTTATGATTCCAGCTCCTGTCTCACCTGCTCTCAAGCACAAAATTAAGTGAAATAAATGAATAAAATAATCCTTTGAGGTGCTTTTCCACTGCCTCTGTAATTGGAGTCCCTTGCACTGCCGATTCCTTTGAGGTCTCTATGGAAACAGCAACATGCAGATGATCCAGTCGTGATTGGAGCATCTCTATAGACTGCAACAGAAGAGCCCAGATGGCAGGAATTGTCTCCGCTGTCCTAGGTCTAGGATTTATGTTGCCAGGCAACGGGCTTCAGCATTCCGGTTGCACATGCGTGATACGTGTTTGGCAATAGCAGCCGATGCTGCTTACTGGATCAAATCCAAGTTCCTCCAGCGTGTCCAGGTTGTGGATCACAGATTCTCGCGTGGTTCATCTCCCCGCCTCCTTACACAGCTTGCCTCTAGAAGTCACAAAGCTTAGTTACAGGGGAGTCTCGCCAAACCAGCACTGAGACAACATGAAAACTAAACTCTGAAAAGAGACTGTAAAAAGGGCGTCATCTTACTTCACAGCTCTGGACCTTTGTGTATGCCTGATAATAGCTTGATCAGGGATGTCAAATCCCGATTAATCAGTCAACCTGTTAAAAGTTAGGTTTAACCAGTTAAGCCGGATCTTGGCCAGGGGACCCCTCCAACCCAGCTGAAGCAGCCCCTGGCCCGTGGCGCTCCTGATCCCACTGGCCCTGCACAGAGCTGCTGGCTCCTGCCCTGGCCCAGGGATCCCGTGGGGCTGAAGCAGCCCTCTGCTTGCAGCAGGTAGGGAGCTGCTCCCAAGCACTGGTTAGTGTTGCCCCTATAAGCATCACCTGGTTAATTGATTACCCCCTAATCTTGATAGGTTGGAGGTATGATTGACTTGCCTAGATCAAAGCTGATTTAAAAAAAAACATTTGGAAATCCCCAAGAAGCCCTGGGCTGTGTTACAGCTAGCAGGAGGCACTGCTGCCTCCACCCTTGCACATGCTTCCCCACGGTTGAGGATGCCATTTTGTGGACCACCACGTGCTAAGTAAGTCAAACCTAGAAGCAATGTGCTAATTATTCTGCCTGGGTGCCACTTTACTGTCGTCCCCCCCCCAAGGTGTCCTCTGGCCGCAGACGGATATGCTGGGGATCCTCTGGCCGCAGACGGATATGCTGGCTCATCTGGAGTTCTGCCTCCCTGGCCGTTACCGTGTGTGTGTTAACTTTGCAGGCCAACCACTCAGAGCAGCACGAGGGGCAGCACTACAGCATCCCCCTGCAGGAGGTGAAGGTGGTGTTCCCACATGGACTGCCCCGCCGCTTCCAGGAGCAGGTACTAAGACTGTGAGGCGAGGGACTGCAGGCAGCCGTGGCCCTGGCGCGTCGTCCCCGAGAAGAAGGCGGTTGCTGTGGGTCTGTAGAGATCGGGATTTTCATTGCCGGGAGGGCCTACAGCCAGGAGTGACCCTTGGGTGGGAGAACGCTGAACTGAGAGAAGCTTGGTCTCGCTCTGTGTAGCAGAAGGGGGCTGGGGAGGGGAGATTTGTGGAATGTGGTTTGTCTCCTGAGTCTCTAACCTCTGTGTCTATAATGGGTTATGGGTCCAGTCTGTCTTTAGCACAACCCCTTCCGGGGGCTTGTCTGGTGTCACTTCTGTGTAAAATAGACTTGCTCATAAAATGTCTTGAGGTCAGTGAAAAACACCTTGCTCTTTCTTTCCCTTGGTGACCCAGATTTCTGTCTCACTGGTGGGGCTTTACACTGCAGCCATAGCGTGCTGTCTGACCTGCATTTCTGCACTCAGAAATGATCTGTGGATAATTCACTAATTTATAGTAATGTCGAGGAAGTCAGGCACCTAAAGCCACCTGTTAAAATATTCCAAAAAATGCAGTAAAACATCCCGTGCAGTAGGGCTCCTCCCTTAACGCTTTCATGGCTCGGCTCTTTTTGTGAATATTTCAATAGCAACTTCCTGGCTTTGATTTCTTGGTGGGCCCTTCTGGTTTTTGAATGCAGATAATAGTGTATGTGCTCCCAGCATAATACAGCAACCTAGTAACTTACAACCCTTATGGTTGGCGTAAACTACATACTTGGGCCGTTTAAAGTCACTTAAATATCTGGGGCAGGTTTCTGTTCTTTTCAGAAAACCAGTAGTGATTAAAACTCATTACAGACTATGCTATTTGTATTTACCTTGGTTATTTAGATTTAAATGCACGCTTTTTAATTAAATAAATGCAGAGAAAAGTCTCCAACTGGGAAACATTTTTCCCTAATCATGAAACCTCAACATAATTTTTAAAGGAAATGAGTTCATTGATAATTCAGGCTGAGTGTTCGCTGTTATGCTTGGGTGCTTGTCACGGGAAATCTGTCACTAGTCATAGTGCTGCTGTCTACAAGGAAAAGGAAAGAAGGAAATAGAGACAATACTTAGACTGAAGGGGGAAAAACTTTGTCTTCACTGCATGACGGGCCAGGGCCCCCTTGGGACTGTTCTCCAGTTGCTGAGACCCCACTGAGCTGTTTTCCCTGCCAGCTTGGGCTCCCAATACCTGCCTTGAGCCAGATCTGCTAGGCAGCTGCAACATACACACCGGGGCTGGGCCATGCCCCCAAAGCTACAGCTCTTAACTGAAAACAGCCCAGTGAGACACCTGTCTCTAGCTCGCAGCTACCCAGCCCCTCTGGGAGCTGAGCCCTAGATGCATCCGTCTCGTGCTGCATAGCGAGCTGTACAATGCAAGCGTACGAAATTCTCCCTCTTTCTCACTGGAAAGGGAGATGAGCACTAGGGATGTTAAAATGTGCTTAATTAACCAGGTAACTGCTGAAAATGTCCCTGGGAGCCATTGCATGTGGGGAGCCGGCTTTTAAGCCAGTTCCCCGCAAATACCAGCTCCCACCTGCTGCCCCATGTTGCTACAGGCCATTAAACTGGCTCCCTGTGCATACTGGCTCCCAGCTCCCCTCCTTTCCAGCCCTCTCCCCTGCTGCTGCCTCTGAGGCAGCAGCATAGGGAGGGCAGGCGGCTCCCCAGGAGCCAGTACGTGCGGGGAGCCAACTTTTAAGATGGCTCCCTGTGTGTACCAGGAGCTTGCCTGTGAGCGTGAAGGTTAACCAGTGAGCCCAGGTGCATTGGTTAACTGTGTAGTGTACACAATTACACCTTCACGTCCCTAATCTGCATGGACAGACCCCCTCCCCCCCACAGTAACAATTATTTACACGGGGTTCATTAATAACAAAAATTAAGTATAAACAGTTGGCTGTAAGTGGTCACAAGAGACAGCAGACAGAACTATGTAAGTTACTAAGCAAAATTAAACACAACATCCGAGCTAAACTTAATGCACCTGAAAACTGGTTACACGTAATATCTCACCCTCAAAGTTGTTCCAATAAGCGTCTTTCACAGACTGGAAAGGCTCCCAGACTGGGCCCAGTCCTTCCCCCAGTGCAGTCCTAGATGTTTCCAGCAGCCATCTTGGAGTGGGATAGCCAGGAAGAGCTGAGCACCAGGGCTGCCTCACTCCCCACCCTTCAGTAGGATTTGTTTCTGTTTGACCCCCTCCCAGCACCACATGGAAAAGTACAGAGATTAAGATGGATTTCAGTATCAAGTGGCACATGTCTTTGCGAGGTCCCTGTCTCCATACTTCCCTCTGCAGGAAGGTTAAGAGCCATTGTCGCTTTCTAATGGGCCTTTATAGCCCTGAAGTGTACTCCTTGGGAGTGACCCAAGCCAATGAATATGCAGTTAAAAATACACCATTCAGTAATCTTAACTTGATGGACAGAAACAATACATGTGTGCAAATGGGAAAATCATATTCAGTAGAAGACAGCTTTTCCAATGACACCTCACATGCAGTACTTTGCATAAAGCATATTCCAGTTATGTCATATTCCTGTTTGTAGGCAAGTTTTCACAAACCACATAGCGTACCCCGTCACACACTGACCATTTCACCTTCAGCTACGGGTATAAAATAGTGTGACGGAATACCATTCAGATAGCAATAGGATCCCCTATGCGCCAGGATCACAGAATTTGCTGTCAGGTCGTCCTTTGCTGCAGAATTGTGATCAAGAATCTAAGCATTTGTTTCAAATAAATGTCCAGCACTCGTGGTTTTATAGATTCCACTTTGGGTGGGAACTCTGTTTCTACATTGCACCCTGCCATGGAAAATTACCTGTTCGGACCCTACCAGTGAGAGTGGCGGGGGGGAAGTTAACATCACTGCCTAAAACCAACCACTGCTAAGGGGCTGTTTACAGGTGATCACCCAGACATTGAGGGAAACACCCCCTTGATGGTTTTCATCTGCACAATTAAAACCATCCCATACTCCAGAGCTCTAACTTCACACACAAGAATGATCCTTACACCAAAATAAAAGATACAGACCCAGCAGATTATGACATTCAGATTGATGGGTTACTTGAGGTATTTTGTCCAAAGCATCTTCGAGTTATACATATTTGTATCCATAAGTCAGTTTCATAAAGCATGGGGCGGGGGGGACCATCACAGGCATATTGCAAGTTCCACCTGGTTACTCAGGCAGTGGGGAGGCAGGCAGGCAGAGGTTTGCTCAGCCTAGTTGGTAATTTTCTGATCTGAGATAGGGAGGAGGAGTTGGCAGAGATGCCGATAGCCCGTGATGGGTACTCTGCCGAATATATTGTAAATCAAAAATGTGTTGGTCTGCTCTAGTGTGGGCAGGTCCTGTGAGATTGAAAGTCTCAATCTGGTTAGTTCTGTTGTAGCATCGGTAAGGTCGAATTTTGTAGCAGGTTAATAGGGGAGCATTTCATAGATTCCCAGGGCAGAAGAAACCATTGTGACCATCTCGCTGTAGATCACTTACCAGGAAAGCGCTTCTGAATATAGCAGAGCTGAAAAAGTCATGATCCAAAAGCTAGAGGGATGTGCACAGAACAGAATCCACTTCTGTCAGGGCTGGTGCAACTGCAGCCCCGACAGACAATCAGCATAGAAGCTGCTGAGGTGTGTTTATACATGGCTCCTTATTTCAGTTGTCTCTTATTAGATGAAGACATTCAATGAAGCCTGCCTGATGGTACGGAAACCGGCTCTAGAACTCCTTGGTTATCTGAAAAGCACCAATTTTGCCCATCCGGCTGTCCGATACGTTATCTGTATCCTTTCTTCATTTGCCCTGCGCTAGAACTGGAGCTCCCTGCAGACAGAAAGGGAGATGGGATTGTGACCTCGTGCGGGGTGACATGAGTCAGCCTCCCGCCGTCCCCTCTCATCCTTGGCTGGGAAGAGAAGGCTTTCCCGCACCCAAAAAAGCATCCATCCCTAGCTCAGAGCCTTTGTCTGAGGTTTTCCTTGACCCTGGGTGCTGGAGATGGGGAGAAGGGAACAGGGAAAACAATGACGCTGTGCCATGCTGTTCATTACTGCGCGAAACAGGACTGGCTGGTGCTGCACATTCCAGATGGTGAGGACCTTGGTGGTGCCTTTCAGTGCATACTGTTCTGTGTGCCGTAACAAACCTGCTGGGAAGGCAAAGAGGCTGAAGACGTTTTAGAGTGGGAGATTCCATTCATCATGATTTTTCCCATGTTTGGGATATAAAAAGTTATTAAATTAAGAGCAAAACATAGAAGAAAACATAGGCGATGTAGAGCCTGTATACATGCATACGTTACCCACATGCTCTGTCACTAGTCAGTCCAGTGTGGGTGCCCTACAATGTTCCCTCTTAATGGTTTCAGTTGTGTGCAGAATAAGTTTTGTTCCATGCACCAAGGCATGTGCAACTGTGCACCACCAGTAGACACATGGTGCCAGCTGTGGGAGGCTTGAGTACTCTACTAATCAGCAGGGCAGCATTTGAATCTCTTCTGGGTGGCCGCACAAGCACCCAGCTTGCAGGGCGCACTGGTGCCCAGAGGTGCAGATTCTGCTACATTTGAAGGCTGTGTAGAAGTCCTGGTGAGTGTGTGCTGTGTGGCTGTTTCCCCAAGAGTGGGGCATGCCCATTATGTGACACAGTGGTTTTCTGCTGCTGAATAAAGTAGAATGAACAAAAAAGAGCAGAAAAAGAAGTGCCGTTACTTACTCTTAAACAGGACAGTGTGTCTCCTTTTGTTTCTGCTTCACAGCTCACCTCTGGGTGAAGAACCGCACGGAGCTTTTGCAGTCCTCCTACCACAAAGAGCGGTTTGACCAGCCTTTAGAAGCATCTAACTGGCTTAAGAACTTCAAAGTTTCAAATGCACGCTTCTTGAAAGAGGTCAGTAGGGTCTGCCGAGTCCTGGATGAGGAACCAGGGAAAGCCTAAGAGAACAGCTTCTCTTGGAACCATTGTGGGGAGGTGCTGCCTCACGGGAACGCCTCTGCAATGGGATGGGGCCGTGGAGCTGTTCACTCCTCTGAGCAGCATTTCCTGAGTGGGGAGTGGTTGTGCCTTCGCACTGGATAACGTCCCAGTCATCGTGTCACTCACTTGGCTGCCGGTTTCGGTGGGGTTGGAAATGCACGGAAGAACCCTTAGATTGCAAAGGGGTCCCATCGCTGGTGGAAGTCTGAGACTTTGGTCAGTGTATCACTGAGGGATGCTGCCCTAAGAAATGCCTTTCTGCAGCTGTCTCTCCCAGCACATCTGGAGCAAAGTGGGGGTGGGGTGGGGGGTTCTGCTAGCCATGTTTGTTGAGTTGCTCCTGAGATGGGAGCCTGGCCATTTACACTCTCCATCTAAAAACATAAGAGCGGCCAGACTGGGTCAGACCAAAGGCCCATCCACCCCAGTGTCCTGTCTGCCGACAGTGGCCAAGGCCAGGTGCCCCAAGGGGAGTGAACGCAGTAGTAATCCTCACGTGATCCCACCCGTCACCCATTTCCAGACAAACAGAGGCTAGAGACACCATTCCTACTTATCCTGACTCAGCCATGGATGGATCTAAACTCCATGAATCTATTTAGCTCTTTTTTGAACCCTGTTAAAGTTCTGGTCTTCACAATATCCTCTGGCAAGGAGTTCCACAGGTAGACTGTGCTCTCAGTGAAGAAAAACTTCCTTTTGTTGGTTTTAATCCTGCTACCTATTAATGTCATTTGGTGACTCTTAGTTCTCACAATCTTGCTGGAAAGGTATAACAAGCGGGGTTCTGCAGGGGTCTGTTTTGGGACTGGCTCTGTTCAGCATCTTCATCAACGATTTAGATATTGGCATAGAAAGTACGCTTATTAAGTTTGCAGATGATACCAAGCTGGGAGGGGTTGCGACTAATCTGAGGGATAGGATCATAATTCAAAATGATCTGGACAAATTGGAGAAATGGTCTGAGGTAAACAGGATGAAGTTTAATATAGACAAATGCAAAGTGCTCCACTTAGGAAGGAACAATCAGTTTCACACATACAGAATGGGAAGCGACTGTCTAGGAAGGAGTACGGCAGAAAGGGATCTAGGGGTTATAGTGGACCACAAGCTGAATATGAGTCAGCAGTGTGATGCTGTTGCAAAAAAAGCAAACATGATTCTGGGATGCATTAACAGGTGTGTTGTGAGCAAGACATGAGAAGTCATTCTTCTGCTCTACTCTGCGCTAGTTAGGCCTCAGTTGGAGTATTGTGTCCAGTTCTGGGCACCTCATTTCAAGAAAGATATGGAGAAATTGGAGAGGGTCCAGAGAAGAGCAACAAGAATGATTAAAGGTCTAGAGGACATGACCTATGAAGGAAGGCTGAAAGAATTGGGTTTGTTTAGTTTAGAAAAGAGAAGATTGAGGGGGGACATGATAGCAGTTTTCAGGTATCTAAAAGGGTGTCACAAGGAGGAGGGAGAAAACTTGTTCATCTTGGCCTCTGAGGATAGAACAAGAAGCAATGGGCTTAAACTGCAGCAAGGGAGGTTTAGGTTGGACATTAGGAAAAAGTTCCTAACTGTCAGGGTAGTGAAACACTGGAATAAATTGCCCAGGGAGGTTGTGGAATCCCCATCTGTGGAGATATTTAAGAGTAGGTTAGATAAATGTCTATCAGGGATGGTCTAGACAGTATTTGGTCCTGCCATGAGGGCAGGGGTCTGGACTCGATGACCTCTCGAGGTCCCTTCCAGTCCTAGTGTTCTATGATATTGTGGGAATAAGTACATAATTTTTCCTTATTCACACCACTCATGATTTTATAGACCTTTATCCTATCCCCCCTTAGTCTCCTCTTTTCTAAACTGAAAAGTCCCAGTCTGTTTCTCTGTCTTCATATGGGAGCCGTTCCAAACCCCTCATCAGTTTTGTTGCCCTGCGTTCAGTTGCTCTACCTCTGCCACAATTCTCCTTTTATTACAGATAAAAACCCAGCAGACGTACATGTGGAGCAAACGGGAAAGCACTGAGACGGGCAGCCCACTGGGTGAAGTGGTAGAGCAGGTGAGGGAGTGACAACTGCCTTCAGTGTGCCTGGAATCTGTCCATGTGGCAGTAAGACACGGAGCCCAGTGACGGGGATGGGGAGACGAAGCATAGTTAGTGCCCACTGTTGGTCCTGGGAAGGGTTGACGCTTCCCCTCTCCAAGGCGCAGGGATGGAACTCAAGTAAGTGGCTTGCTCAAGGAGCCTGTGACAGAGCTGGGATTAGAACTCCGGCTTTGCTGAAACCTATCCCTGTGCTCAGTCTGTTTACTAGACTGGGCTGCCCCTTTGGGAGGGGAGGACAGAGGCTTAGGTCTCTCTTGTGCCATCTGCATAGAGAGGTTGGTGCCAGGCTTCCAGAGGGCACCTGGCCCACACGCTCCCTTTGCTAACGCTGTGTTCAATCCGCTCGTAGGGCTTAACGCGAGTGAAGAATGCCAGTGACGCTGTGGGGGTTGTGCTGAAAGAGCTGAAGACCCAGTGTCCTCTTGGTTCCTTTAGACTCCTGGTGGCGGTGGATGGCGTCAATGCTCTCTGGGGACGGTCAACCCTGCGGAAGAAAGATAAAAGCACCGTAGGCAATTACCTTCCTTCCTTGGGGCACCAAACCTGAGGGGGGGGGGGGGGTCTCCCGTTGGATGGGTGGTGGTTTCTGGGGCTAAGTGCCCCCCGTTACAAACAGCATATCAGCTCTAGCTCAGAGGATGCTGCAAACTGTAGCTCTCCGGTGAGGGTTCTGCAGTGCGGAATGGGGAAAATGCACGACTTCCTACCACAGAGAGCAAGAGGGCAGCCATTTTGCTCAATTCCCTTGCCAACGTACAGCTTGGTTCTTGATCGGGATTTTGATGCAGTCTGTTTCTCCCAAGTTCTTGAGGTGAAGTACAATGACAGTGTTAAATAATAGCAAAGGGAGAAGGCATTTACACAGTATAAGCACTTGGAGGGGCTGGAAGATCACTAAGGCAGAAACATGCAAGGTGCTGCAGAAGAAAAACAATGTTCCCACCTACACTGCTGAGAGTGAAGGCATGGGGAGGGCAAGGCTGGGTGAGACAATGTGAGGAGAATAATGGTGTATAAGGATTCAAAAACAGGGAGGGCAATTTTGAATTGGATCCTAAAATGCAAAGGAGCCCAGGTCAGTAGGAGGGTGAAGGTGGCACAAGGAAGCATCACTGATTTGGAAAGGCCTCATCAGTGTTGATTAATGCAAAATAATGCACACTGGAAAAAATGATCTCAACTGTACATACAAAACGAGGGGGTCTAACTTAGCTGCTCCCACTCAAGAAAGATCTTGGAGTTGGCATGAGTCACCCTCTGAAAACATCTGCTCCGTGTGCAGGGGCAGCGTGACATGGCTGGGGAGAAGACCCTGTGTGGGGCAGGAGTGTCTGTCTCGCACCTGTCGCTCTCGTATTTCCCATCTTTGTTCCCTCACCTTGCCCACCATGGTCCATATAGCCCACTCCCTTGGTTCCCGGGGCAGGGTGACCCAATGGTCCGAGTCTCTAACTTGCTCCTATTTGCAAGGCAGGGCAGTTCAATAATCCCCATCTATAACTTGCCCCTCCTTGGGGGGCAACGTGACCCAAGGGTCAGAGTCTACACCTTGCCCCTGTTTGCAGGGTAATGCAATTTAACAGTCCCACTCAATGACTCGCCCCTCCTCGCGGGGTAGTGTGACTCAGTGTCCACAGTCTATAACTTGTCCATATTCACGGAGCAGTGCCTTCAGTGGTCCTGGACAGTAAATCTCCCTCTCCATCTCCCAAGGCCCAGGTTGTGACCCACTAGACACAGTCTGTAACTTACTCCGGGTTACAGGGCAGTAGAGTCCAATAGTCTCTGGTAATAACTCGCTCTTGCTCGTGGGGTGATGCTATCCTCCCTCAAGGGAAGGGTTTATAGCTCCTGGCAGGGGGGTCCAGGCCCTCCCACTCCACTGGACCCCAGCCCAGGGCCCCGTTAGTGGCCTTCTCTAGCCACTGAGTCAGTGGGGAAAATTCCAGCCACAACACGCTGACTCTCCAGCGTCGGTTCGCTCACCCCGTAGCCCTCGCCATCCCTAGGCTGTTTCCCACTTTAAGCATCTGCTCCCTGATGAATCTCCAGTTCCCCTCCTTAGTCTTGGATCTGGCTGCTTCTGCTGGCGTCTGGAACCGGTGAGGTCTCTAGACACGTCTGGCCTCCAGCCTGCATGGTAGTGCCTTGGCATTTGGGCAGTCTCTGTGGTTTGCCTGGAGCTGGCAAGGCACATCCTCTCCCTCCAGCCACCAGCCCCAACTGAGCTGGGCTGATCTCTTTTATAGCAGAGCAACTTGGACATGCCCAGTAAGGCTCAGAGGGTGGAGCCTTCTCAGTCCTCAGGGCTGGTTTACCCCCTCCTACTCAGTGAGGGAAGAGAACGCCCTGTCACAGGCAGTCAAAAAAAACTAACAATGTTAGGAACCATTGGGAAAGGGATAGATGAGAGACAGAAAATATCCCAGTGCCACTAAATATATCCATGGTTTTCACACCTCTTGAATACTATGTGCAGATCTGGTCCCCCCATCTCAGCAAAGGTGACAAGGAATAGGAGAAAACTGTAACTGTTTGTCGTAGAAGAGAGAGGAGTATGGGGGAGGCGGGATGTGATAGAGGTGATAAATGGTATGGAGAAAGTGAATAGGAAAATGCCTCTTTCACATAACCCCAAAATCAGGGGTTCAGTGACATTAATGAAAGTGAATAGGCAGCAGATTTAAAACAAACTACCTCCCACAATGCACGGCCAAGTTTTGGCACTCCTTGGCAGAGAATATTCTGAAGGCCAAAGGTATAACTAGGTTCAAAAAGGAATTAGAAGAGTTTGTGGAGGACAAGTCCATGGATGGCTATTAACCCAAGATGGACAGAGGTGCGACCATATGCTCCAGATAGCCCTAAACTTGTGACTTCCAGGAAGCTGGGCCTGGACAACAGGAGCTGGGTAACTTGATACTTGCCTAGTTTGTTTCTTCTGCAGCCCCTGGCTGCTGACAGAAGACGGGATACTGGGCTAGATGGACCGTTGGCATGACCCCGTCTGCCCTTCGTATGTTACAAGTTTGAATAGCCCCGGGGAGAGGGGCTTAGGGCATGGGGAGGTCTAGCAATCGCTAGATCTGCAGACAGGTGGTGTGTATGAAGAGAAGGGTATCAAGGATGATGTCAGGCCTACAAGGAAGGAAAGTGAGGGGAAGTCTTGAACTGAGAAGGGTTCAGAGTAAATAATAGTGTTGATCTGCTAAGAGACTCCGGAACTGTTCTTCGAAGTTCCTGATAGGCGGGATATTTTGCTCGTGTTTGTTTTGCCCATAGGAGGGTGAGATTATTGCCTTAAATGAGTTCATGTCGCGTTTGCCACGTGGCGAACGAATTCAAATCTAGTAGTGCCTGTATGGCCTGGAATGGATCGTCTTACCAGTATCCCATTCCCAGAAACTGAGTTCGTGGCCTGGGGAAGAGCTTCTGCCTTCTTCCTGTGCATGCCTGTGTTTCCAAACACCTCAGTGGCGTCTCTGAGGACGCTCCAAATACGTCTTGCGCTGCAGCCTCTGTTAAACTGTTGTGCTCGGAGTTTTTTGCTTGTGTCCACATCTGAAGGGACATCGTGGGTGGGAGTGGAGGTGGCTTCTCCAGCCAGATGAACCTGACATTCTCTCGTCATTAGCTTTCTCCAGAGGAACTGACGCTAGTCCACAATCTGAGGAAGATGATGATGAATGACTGGGTAAGAGCTAAATGCTGACCCCTTCACAGGGGCTTCCTACTGGGGGATTTAGGGAGCTGTGTGACTTGGAGAGTCCCCTCTGTTTCATACTTTTACACTTACACTTTGCGGACAGATGTGTGGTGGGAAAAGCTTGTAAAGAATGGGGTGGAGAGATGTTTCAGTTGAAAGCTGTTGAAATAATCTCAGCAGCATAACAGATGCCACACGTGATTGGCTGCGAGTGCTGACTTCTATTCATTTGTGCTGAACGGCTCATAGGGACCGGGTCTAGAATGTCTGCGGACCCACCAGAGCCTCTATTCAGATTCTGTACGGTGCCACCTAGTGAAATGCTGTCAGTTCCAGCTTCTCCCAGCAGAGTTCTTGTGCTACTTCATTCCCACCAGGGATGTAAGTGACTAATCGACTAGTTGACTATCCGATAAGCAAAAGCTTATCGGATAGTCAACACACTAGTCGACTAGTCGCTTCCTCCCCCCTTGCTGCCTCTATCAGAAAGAGGGTGCTGGGGGGAGCCGGTTTAAAAGCCAGTTCTCCCCAGCTCTGTGGGAGGGGGCAGGGGTGCAGCAGCAGCTTGCCAACTTTGAAATGTACGAGAGTCCGAAAGCAGAAGCACGGCCTGGAGCCAGCGGGGGACTCTGAGTCTGCGTCCCCTGCTGGCCCCAAGCTCCATGTGGCGTTTCAATTTTACTTTTTTAAAGGTGGAACACCGTGCTGGTCCTTATCAACTAATCGAATAGTCAATGGAAATCCCATCGACTATTTGATCAGTTAATTCATCAAAATTCAACATCCCTAATTCCCACCCTGAAATCTGTGATCAGTGCTGCTGTCCCATTCCCTTCAGCACTCTTCGGGGAAAAGCTAGGCCTGGCATAGGGAAGAGCTGCCCAATGCTTCGGCATTGCTTTCTGCACTGCATCCTGCTGGGGCTACAGACCTTGGGTGCTTGTCCCAGCCAGGCTGCTGCTGTGTTCCTCACACTGCCTCGGAGGAGCTGGGATGGAAGGTAACTACAGGAGCCGGAAGGAAAAGGCAGGGCGATCTCACAGGAGATGGTTAACGAGTCTGCAGGGGCGAGGTGGGCATCCTCTGCCAGAGGCTCCTTCTAATCCATCTCTGTGTTTCAGAATGGAGGTGCCGTTGTGACCACTCTTAGCCAGACGGGCTCTCTCTTCAAACCACGTTCTGCTTATCTGCCCCACGAGCTGCTGGGAAAGGTGAGTTCCAGCCTCTAGCCTTCTCTGCATTGGTAGTTGCAAAGCAGTGGCCCTACCTCCTGGGAGGTGCGGCGGGCTGGATCCGCCACTTCCGGAGTCATGCTCTGTGCGGTCCTTCTTGCATGCTATCCCTGGGCTTGGCTCAGTCACCCGATTACCATGTGGCTACCAACCACCATCCCTTACGCGTTGCTCATAAGCACGGTTCATCTGACTTTGTCAGTCTTGTTCTTCAGCTTGGCCTGCGAGTGAGAGGGAACGGGGGTGGGAGACTTGCTTTTGAACATAGTGAAATAGGTTGTCCAGCCCAGTCTGCCCCAGGGCGCCTGCTTTTTGACTTCACTGGCCCGCGCCTGCACCAATAACCCGAGTATCTTGGAGCTCACTCACCGACTTTCTGTGCTGTAGTTGCCTTCCTGGGTTATACGAACCATAGAGCTATTCTTTTTTTGAAACAGTCCTACTTGAGCTTGCTCCAACGAGGCTGTGCCTGGTCCCTCTACAGCACAGACCGTCCTCCCCTTCGTCTCCAGACTGGCTGAGAGTCTGTCTGTCTCACAGTTTCACTTTTCCCTTCCAGGAGGGTTTCGACACACTGGACCCTTTCGTTCCCATCCAGGTTCCCAACTACAGCCAGCGAGAATTTGAGAGCTGTTACCAGTATTATCTCGACCGCAAGTGGCTTCAACATGAGAGAGGTGAGTTCTCCACACACACACACCCTACCCCTGATGGAGGAACAAAGACAGTCACATACACTACAGTACTTTCAGTTCCCATTTCATGGACTCGTAGGTTTGGAAGAGACCTCAGGAAGCCATCGAGTCCAGCTCCCTGCCCAAAGCAGGACCAACCCCAACTAAATCATCCCGGCCAGGGCTTTGTCAAGCCGAGACTTAAAAATCTCTCGGGATGGAGATTCCACCCCCTCCCTAGGGAACCCATCCCACTGCTTCCCCATCCTCTTAGGTAAATAGTTTTTCCTAATATCCAACCTAGACCTCCCCCACTGCAACTTGAGACCATTGCTCCTTGTTCTGTCATCTGCCACAACTCTCAAACAGCTGGGTGTGAACATGGCTAAATCGAAGCATCTGGCAAGGAAGAATGGAGGCCATACTTTCAGGGTGGAGGATTCAATCTTGGAAAGGGGTGACTCTGAAAAAGATTTCCATGTTGTAGTGAACAGTCAGCTGAACACGAGCTCACATTACAATGCTGTGGCTAACAGGTCTAGTACAATCTTGGGCTCTTGAGCAAGAGTAGCAATGTTATTTTACCTCTGAATTTGGCACTGGTGACAGCTGAATTCCAGGAGGATGTTGATGAATGTTCAGAGAAGGGCCACGTGAACCATTATAAGCAGGGCTCGACAAAGGCGCTCGCCCGCGGCGAGTAGATTTTATCAGCTGGCGAGTGCAGGGGCGGACTGGCCCGGTGGGCGGTTGTGACGGGCTGGCCAAAGCCTGCACTACGGGTGGCGCGGTCCGATCCGATCCGCCGGCCGGGCAGAGGAGCGGAGCGCCACCGGGAAGGGGGAAGCGCAGTGATTCTCAGCGCCGGGCTGCCTGTGTGCAGCTTCAGCGTGAGGAGGCAGGGCACGAGCCAGAGGGCGGGACGCCGGCAGATGCCAGGATGCTGGCGTGACATGGCCCCGCTGATTTTAAAGGGCCGCGGCAGCTTGGCTCTGGCTGCGTGGCCCCGGGAGCTGGCTGCGGTGCAGCCAGGCCCTGCCCCTCTGGCTCCAGTCCTGCCATGGCCCCAACCCCCTCGCCGGTGAGAGACTGCTCCCATCCGACCACCCGGCTCACTGCACCCGGCCTGCGCCCCTTTGTCTCTGCGCCACCCGTTCCCCACGCTGCCCCTGCTCCCCCGTGCCCTGGATCCCCTGCTCTCCCTCTTCCCTGCAACTCTCTGCCTCTGCGCTGCCCTTGCACCCTGCTCCCCTCCGATCCCTGCCCCCCCAGCTCTGTGCTGCCCATTCCCTGCACTGCCCCTAGACCCCGATCCCTCTGCCCCTCCCGTTCCCCACGTCCCATTCCCCGTGCCTCCACCGCACCCTGCGTCCCTCTGGCTCTGTGCCTCCCCTTCCCTGTGCCATCCCTGTCCCCCCCCCCCCCCGTCCCCCCACACACACTGTTCCCTGCACCCCTCTGGCTCTGTGCTGTCCCTGCACCCTGTTTCCCCTGTGGGTCGGGAGTGATGGGGTGCTTGTCCATAGGGAGAGGCTGGACAGGGCAGGGAAAAGGCTCCTGTGATCCAGCAGTGAGTGAAAGGGGGAGTTCACTTGAAGCGCCTTTGCCTTTATGGAAAAAAACAAATGAAAATGCTATTTGCTATTTATAGGGCTAAAATGCCGGGACAAAAATGAAAATAAACAAAAAAAAAAAACCATTACAAAATGCAAACATGTACAAGACAAAAAAAGGGGGGGGGCCAAAAATGTTTTGCTTGGGGCAGCAAAAAACCTAGAGCTGGCCCTTGGGGAGGGGAAGGGGCTGGACTGTGGGGAGGGGAGGGGAAAAATATGGGGAAGGGGCTTGTGCTGAGGGGAGGGGAGGGGAGGAGGTCAGAAGAAGAAGAAAGGGGAAGGCACCAAGGGACGGGTGCAGGAGAGACAAATGCCAGGGGGCCAAGTGCAGACAATGAGGTAAAGGACAGGAGGGGAGGTGTCAGTGGGAGGGGAGACAGGGTGATGCTGGGAAAGGAGAGAGTAAGAGCCCTGGGGGCTAGAGCGGGGAGGGGGAGGTGCTGGGAGAAGGCTAGAAAGAAGGGGTGGGCATGAGGAAGGCGGAGATGGAGCAAGTCATGTGTGAGGGCACAGGGGCATGAGGGGAATGGGGGCAGAGGGTGGTGAGGGGGTGGGCATCAGGGAAAAAGAGATCAAAGGGGGCAGGGGCAGTGAGGGAAGGGGGAGGCACCAAGAGGGTGCAGACGCCAGAGGATTCTGGGGGTGAAGCAGAAGGGCAGACACCTGCAGGGGAGGGACCAGCACCAGAGGAGAGAGGCAGGGCAGGTGTGTAGAGGGAGGTGTTAGGAGAGGGGATGAGGAGGGGTAGCTCACATGATCAGAGTGGGGCTACTGGAGGAGTGGGCACAGGGGGGAGAGAAGGGCTGGTGGAGGGGGGCAGGTCTCAGGAAGGCTGAGGGCAGGAGTCAGGACAGCAGGGGAGGGTGAGAGGTTGGGGGGGCAGCAGGCACCAGGGGAGATGGTGGAGCAAGGGGAGGAGACATGGCAGCAGAGGGAAAAGGGAGAGGTTTATAAGATATTTATTAATAACTTGGGTGATATTTATTAATAACTTATTAGTAATTACTGTTCTTATTCTTATTAGGAATTTATGCTATTAAAAAAAACACTTTTTGGGGGGGAGGGTGGCAAGTCCCTTTTTTGTCTGGCAAGTAGGGTTTTCCAGAATTTGTTGAGCCCTGATTATACGATTACTAAATGTAACTTAGTGATGGCCTCTAGGTGCTCAGTCTATTTCAGTTGTGAAATAAAAGGTGACTTGATTTGTCTGGAAACTCTTCAGAGAAAAGTAAAATATGATCTAATGACTAGAAGTCAGGCAAATTCAAACCAGCTAGGAGGAGCAAATATGTGAGTAATTTTGAAGCCCTGCCTTGAGGGTTGCGGGAAGGGAGGGAGCCGTGCTATACCGGGCAGCAGACTGGATGATGGCAGTGGTCCCTGCAGGCCCCAGAATGGAGGAGCGTACGATAAAGCTGTCAAGGCCAGTAGGCTCGGGCCACAACTGAGAATGGGCTACTGACAGGTTCCTTTCCCCTGTGTTTCAGTCTGTACAGAAGAAGGGAGGGAAGAGCTGCTCTTCCTCAGCAACTCCAACCCCTGGCAGCTGGAGCGGATCTCTGCTTCCCTCTGACAGCCCCATGGCACCGGCATGGGCAGCGCCTCGGGCTTTTAACTCACTGCTGTGCGGGGTGGGGGTGCCAGGCCCCTCAGCCTCGCAGAGACATGGAAATAGCTGCAGCAACCAATAAAATGGAGCCTGGCGTGGGTGGGCGCTGCCTGATGTCAAATGGCCCCTTGCTTTCTGTGGGGCAGGAGAGCTGGGGGCGGGGGGAGCGATGGGGTGGGAGTGGGGCTCACGCCAGGGAGGTGGAGTGGGGGGGTCATGGGGCAGACTCGGGGGGAGGGTGGTGGGGGGCTCAGGGCGGGGGAATGGAGAGGGCCATGGGGCAGACTGAGGGGGGGGGCTCAGCCAGAGGCGTGTGGGGTGCGGCGGGGGGGTTTGGGAGGGGAGTGGGGGGGCTGGGGGGGGTGACTGGGCTGCCTGGGGGGGGGAGGGAGGCTCAGCCGGCGGGGGGGGGCAGGGCGGGAGAATGGAGAGGGCCATGGGGCAGACTGAGGGGGGGGGGCTCAGCCAGAGGCGTGTGGGAGGGGTGGGGGGGTGACTGGGCCCGGATGGTGGGGGGGAGGGAGGCTCAGCCGGCGGGGGGGGGGGGGGAGGGGAGTGGTGGGGGCTGGGGGGGTGACTGGGCCCGGCTGGTGGGGGGGGGCAGGGCGGGGGGGAGAGAGCGGGGGGGGGCGGAGCTGGGTCCCATGGAGATTGATGGGCGTCGACGTCACACGTGACTGTTCCGCGAGGCTGCGTGAGCCGGCGCCGCTTCCGGTGTTGCAGCCAATCAGGAGGCGGCCCGCCCCTACCGGGTACTTCAGCCAATGGGGGCGGAGCCGCCGGGCTAAGTCCCGCCCCGGCGGCTGCGGGGCCGGGAGCCGAAGCATGTTCGAGGCGGGCGGGGCCCCGCGGGCGGCGCTGACGCTGCAGCTGGGCGGCTACGCGGGCTGCGTGGGCGCGCACTGGTGGAACCTGCAGGTGCCTCCGCTCCCCCCCGCGGGCCGGCGCCCCCCCCCTTCCGGCCCGCCTCGGGCCCCCCCCCCCCCCCCGCTCGGGCGGGGGCGGCTCGGCGCGGGTGCCAGTTACGGGGCTGAGTGAGGGGGGGGGTAGGGTACATTGGGCAGGGGGCGGGCGGGCTGGGGGGGGTGCCGGTTAGGGGACTGGCTGGGGGGTGGTTAGGGGGGGGGCAGGCTGGCTGGGGGGGGTGTCGGTTAGGGGACTGGCTGGGGGGTGGTTGGGGGGCGGGCGGGCGGGCTGGCTGGGGGGTGGTTAGGGGGCTGGCTGGCTGGGGGGGGGGGGTGCCGGTTAGGGGACTGGCTGGGGGGTGGTTAGGGGGCGGGCGGGCGGGCGGGCTGGCTGGGGGGGGGTGCCGGTTAGGGGACTGGCTGGGGGGTGGCTAGGGGGTGGGCTGGCTGGGGGGGGGGGTGCCGGTTAGGGGACTGGCTGGGGGGTCGCTAGGGGGTGGGCTGGCTGGGGGGGGGGGGTGCCGGTTAGGGGACTGGCTGGGGGGTGGCTAGGGGGTGGGCTGGCTGGGGGGGGGGGGTGCCGGTTAGGGAGCTGGCTCGCTGGGGGTAGGGTGCATTGGGCTCTGGGAAGGGCAGTTGCTCTATGTCCTGCCAACCCCCTCCATCTCGCCCGCAGGATGCCGCCTTGCGCTGTGACTCGGAGGCGCAGGGGCGTGGGCTCTGCCCCAACGTGCTGCACCGGGCTGGCCGCAGCCCGAGCGGGCAGGAGACCTACACGCCGCGCCTCATCCTTATGGATCTGAAAGGTGGGCGGGAGCCAGGAGGCTCAAGGGCTGTGGTGGTGCCTGGCGGGGACGCACTAGGCAGGTGCTTTGCAGGCCGGCTGCATCCTGCTGTCTGCTGGCCCAGGCTGCCTGCCGGGGGCGCTACTGGGGCAGGATTTCTTGCTGCCCCTGGTCCTGTATTGCAAACACTGAGCTGTTCTCTTGTGCAGGAAGCCTGAACGCTCTGCCACAAGAGGGATGTGTGTATGGGGACCCAAAGAGAGACACCTCGGTAGTATGGTGAGTGTTACCATTTGCTCTTTCATCCTCTTGCTGGGGTGTGGCTTGTGTCTCCTGCCCCTCTACTCCAGTGCCTACACTTAGAGCTGGATATGGGGAACCTATTTTAGGCCAGGGTCACACGCAAGTGAGAAGGCAAAAGAAAAAATGCAGAGCCTCACAACTGTCACTGGCTTGGCTGCCAAATGAGGTGGTGGGGTGCAGGGGCTCAGGGCTTTTCCCCAAAGCCAAATTAACTCTTCTGGGGGCCTGGGCCTAGATGATTTTGTGGGCTTCCCTAGCCTGTGGGGTAGGGCCAAAAAAGAAGGGGTTCCATGTGCAGTAGGGAGCTTCTGGGGTGAGGGGTGCAGGGTCTGGGCAGGAGGAAAAGGTAGGATGTGGGAGTGGATGCTTACCTGGCATGGGGGGGGCTCTTCACTAAAGGCCCATGGACTGGAGCAGACAGAATTCTTTCTGCTGCTCTTTGCAGTTAGGACTCATCGCCTCTGGGTAGGGTAGGTGGTTATTAGTATTGTCTACTAGGAGGTTTCTTGCATCTTCTGAAACCGGCAGTAGGGAGCTACTGTAACTAGTTACATAACAGATCACTCTTATTAACACAACTCACGAGCCAGGTTGTATTTGGGGAGCTAGGTACCAGACACTAAGCGCTTCAGGTGGGGACTGTTTTGCTACCTGTATATGGAATGCCCAGAGCAACCTTGCTTTCTGAGGCCTCCTTATGAGGTGGGGACTTATTTTTCAGGCAGGGTAATCTGACAACTCATCAAGAAGACCCTCCTGCAAGGAACCTTTTCCTACAGGATCTCAGCAAACTGAAGGTGAGAGGTCAGAACTCAACTAACTGATTTGATTTGTATCCTGGAACCAGAGATGATAAATCAGCAGAGCTTTTGTCTTGGCAACAAGCTTTATTAGACATGACTGCTTTTCTTGTTAGTTTTTGTCGATTTTTCCACTCCTGCTACCCCACGTTCATGCTTGCCAGGATGCCGACCTGCCTGCTCTTGTTCTTTTACCCCCAAAAAAGTGGCTGGAATTATTTCTCTCTTCGGCCTTCCTAAGGTCTTTCTGAACATTAGGGATCTTGGATAACATGTAACTGTATCAGATTTTAGGGGGTTACACAACTATTTGGTAGTCCCTGAGGGCAGGGCCCTCAGCCAGTGCATACCTGGCCCCACTCCCAGGGAGCCTCATGCCAACCATGCTGCAGCCTCTGTATCAGAAGCAGCAGTGCAGGGTGGCAGGCAGGAGCCAGTCTGCAAGGGGAGCTAGTTTAAAAAACAGCCCCCATGCAGAGCGGTGGCTGGTGGGAGCCGTGGGCTGCTGCAACCTCTGTCTGCTGGGGTCTGAGCTCCCCTTGCCACAGCCAGAAGCTGCTCTGTGGGAGGCCACCCCTGCCCTCCTCTCCGTGCTGCTGCCTCTACAAGAGGCAGCAGTGGGGAGGAAGGTGGCAGTGGGGAGGAAGGTGGCAGTGGCTCCTGCCTGCCCCCCCAAACCTCTGTAGGAGACAGCAAGGGGGGTGGGCAGTTGGGTCTGTAGAGTCTACATGCAGCTTAAAAGCCGGCTCCCCCTATCAGCTCCCACCTGCCCCCCTCACCCATGGGGGATTAACCGGTAAGCCTGGGCTTCATCGCGTCTACATGTTGACGTCCCTACTGAACATGGCAGTAGAGCAACTGAGTGCTGCATGCCTGCAGAGGTAAAGCGAGGCAGAAACTGCATTGAAGGCAGGGCCAGTGGAGAGGCTGGTACACAGGAGTAAAGGTTCTGGACATAGTTACTGGTGGGGGGGGTTGGAGGAAAAGCTGTGTTCTCACAGTTTGTGTAAGAAAAGTACAATTTAAAGAGAGCAGAGTGCGCCATTAGCACTGCACTAACTGTGTGTTTAGAGGGTTCAATAGCCGCAGAAGGGGCTGTTCTCCAGTGTTCTGCTGTCTGTGAAGACAAAATGTCCACAGATCACAGCCTTACCCCTTGGTGGTAGTCACAGTCCCTGCCAGGGAGCTTCCATTGCTGTCCTCGATAGGGGTGTAAGCGACTAGTTGACTACCTGATCAGCAAATGCTTATTGGGTTGTCACGTGGGAACTTGACTAGTGGCTTCTCTTCCCTCCCCCCTGCCTCTATCAGACAGAGGCAGCAAGGGGAGGAGCACAAGCTGGTGCTAGGGGGCCAGTACCGTCTCCACAGGGGGGCAGGGGAAACATTCGCATTGGTCCCACTGCTGCTCCTCTCCCTTTGGAAGGTACACGCGCCACCTGCAGCTCTTGTATGTTTCCAAGGAAGGCGGTGCAGAGCGGAACCCGTGCCAGCAGAGACTGCTTTGTTCCCCGGGCGGGTTCCTGCTGCCTCTCTCCCTCGGAAACATACAAGAGCTGCGGGCAGCTCCTGTACACTTCAAAGGGCAAGGCACAGTGGGATGGCGAGCGCCCCCCTTATCGACTAATTGAGTAATCAATAGAAATTCTATCGACTACTCGATTAGCTGATTAATCAAAATTTAACATCCCTAGTCCTGCATTAAGATGGCACTTCTGTGGCCTGCACTCAGCTAGCCTGCATCACAGAGCTGCTGTATGCATGGGCCTGTTTGCGCTCCCTCCACATAAAATCACTAGAGAAATGAAAAACGCTTCGTACTCGATAGTGCACCGTAGAAGCACTTCCCTTGCCCCCTGTATTTCCCTGCTCCTCATTTCAAGTGAGGAAATGCCCTCGTAATATCTGTCTGGGGCTTTTTGTTGCAGGGATGCCCGTCCTCTGAAGGCGACTTGGGTCCCAGAGCGCGCGCTCTGAGTAAAGGTGTGTAAGTCTCCCCCACCCGAATGTTCAGTCGAGATCACAGGGCTGGAGAGTTGTGCAGGGAATGAAATGGGGAAGGGACTTCTATGTTCTTTAAATGTAAGAAATCTCAGTTGACTGCATTGAACAGCCAAAGATCCATGTAGCCCAGAATCCTGTCAGGTAACAGCCAGTGCTGGGGGCCCCAGAGGGAATTAACAGAACAATCAAGTGATCCATCCTGTTGCCCTTTCCCAGCTTCCAGCAAACAGACTAGGGCCACCATCCCCGCCCATCCTGGCTAATAGCCCTTGAGGGACCTCTCCTTGCACTTACCTAGGGTTTTTTTGCCTGGTAGGGAGTTCGACAGGTTGACTATGCCGTGTGAAGAAACACTTCCTTTGGCTTGTTTTAAACCCGTTGCGTGCCATTTCATTTGGTGACCCCTAGTTCTCGTGCTAGGAGCAAAACACACTCCCTGGTTTACTCTCTCCACACCTGTCATGACTTCATAGACCTCCAGCCTATCCCCCCCCTTAGAACTCAACCCTGGAGGGAGTCGTTTCAGCTTGGAAAAGAGACTAACACTCCGTTTAGCACCAAGTATCCATCGGTGCACAGGCATCCGTCTCATCCCAATGCTGCCAGTGAGCGAGGCAGGGGTTTGGGATAATCCCACACGTGAAGGGCACAGGAACTAAGCATAGGACTTGGCTAACAAGGGAACTGTGCAGAGGACTGGGAGCTTGACTTTTAAAACAAATGACACTTTAGTAAAGAGCCCCGAGGGCTGGGTCTTTAGCAGCTCAGGACCCTGCAACCTGAACCTTTGTTTGGAAATGCTCTTGCAGATGTGTCTCAGCTCCCTGCGCGGCTGCACGTTTCCCAGAAGGGTCACCCCTTGGAAGGCAGCGTGCAGGGTTGGTCTGATTACCTCCGAGTGCGTCTGCATCCCAGGAGCACCTGCATGATACGTCAGTACAGCTACGATGGGTATGTGTGTTTCACGGCAGATGCAAACGTGGTAGCTTCAAGAAGGCGCATCCCTATTGACAGCAATTTAGGGATCAGCCCCATGGGAGCAGGCTAGTTTCTTGGGGGAGTGGAGTTAAATGATCACTTTGTCCCATTGTAGGGAGTCCTGTCAACTCGAAGCCTTTGGACAAGGTGAAAGCCTCCTGCATGACCCCACGTACCTAGAGGAGCTAGAAGATCGACTGCACTTCTACGTGGAAGAGTGTGATTATCTGCAGGTCTGTGGGAGCGTGTGACCCTGGCCTGGCTGGGGCAATCTGCCAGTTGAAACTCAAACCTGCTGCCTCCCTTTCAATGCAGGGCTTTCAGATTCTGTGCGACTTGGACAATGGCTTTTCTGGAGTGGGAGCTAAGGTGACGGAACTTCTCCACGATGAGTATTCAGGACGAGGCATCCTGACCTGGGGATTGACTCCGGTCATTCAGAACATGGAGGTAAGTGGGTGGAGAGACGGTGTCGACTCGCCTGAAATCCACACCCACGCTCTGACTCGGGTACAGAGAAGAACGGGGGAGCTCATAAGAGCATCTCTGTGCAGTGGGTGCTGCAAACAGTGTGCGTGCCTGGCGTAGCACTCTTACTCCCGAAGGAGCCTAAGGCCAGTGCAGACTAACGGGGAGGAAGCATCCTATCAAATGGCTGAATTGTTCGGTGCCAAGCAGAGCTATGTGGATTTTGACATCTCTTATCTGCAGGTGTCCGGGAAGGATTTTTACCGGCTGATGAACACAGTCCTGGGAATTGTCCATCTCTCCAGTCACAGCTCTCTCTTTTGCCCACTGTCACTCAGTGGAAGTCTGGGACTCAGGCCAGAAGCCCCTGTAACACTCCCCTATGCACATTATGATGTGAGTATGCACTGTCATGGCCTGGAGCTTTGGGAACAGCCTGAGAACACGAGCACGTCTGAATTGTCAGAGCTTTGTGCCAGAAGGGCTGAGGGCTCCCATGTTCTCTATAGAGGGAGGTTCTAAATAATGGTTTCTCCCAGGCCTGCCTCAGCTGATCACTACAGTTCAGGTTGATTATGGAACTCTCTCTCAGCTGGTTCAGAGCTGTCAGCTCAGGCAGACACTGGCTACTTGCAATACTAGTTGAATGGCAGAAAGCACCAAGCATCATAGATTCTAGAACACAGCTACTTGGCCCGTTTGTTTGCAGCCCACAATTTGGGTTTACGTGGGGCTCAACATATGGCCTGTGGGTGGGATCCTTTGAACATGGCCTCCACTGGCAACAGGCTCCACAAAGGCAAGGCATCTCCCAGGCGGGGTGAGCACTGAAAGATGCAAGCCGATGGGCTGGCTGGAACAGACGGGTACAGGGTGTTGGTGTTTCTAGCCCCCAGGGAGGAGGTGCCGGGGCATTGTGGGCAGTGCTGGGGCTTAGCCTTGTGGGCAGAGCCTGAGAGGTGCTGACTGGCTCACACTGGCCACATCTGGGTCCAGCACCACAGCTTAAGGCTTAATCTTTGTATTCATGTCCGTCCCTGTGAAAGAAGCTATTTGCATGTCTATGCAACCCCACTTAAGTTGCAGCCCTCGGCATGTGCTGTGAATATCATTGTGGCTCCCAGGGCTTCCAAAGTTGAGTAGCCCTGTTCTAGAACCTGCTCTTCCCCTCCCTCCCCCCCCCCAAACTTTCTGTAAATAGCCCCCCATGAGGCATGCCCAGCAAGAGGGGCTAAGCCCAGCACTGGGTCACTGGGAAAACACCAAAGGAGGTAATCAGCCCTAGCCCTGTTTGGTACCAGCCTTCTGCTGAACAAACACCAACGAGTCACTCAGGCTTTAAAACTGAACATGGGCCATTTGTATCCTCTGGGCTGTTTTGCTTTGCTCTGCCTTGCCCATTCCCAAGAGAAACTGCTCCGTTAAGGGACAGAAGTGGCTGGAATTAAATGACCTTTGCTATGGTTCAATTGTTCTTCTGTAGGCCTCCCTCAACTACCACAGCAGTGCCATCTTAGCCGCAGCATTGGATACCCTCAGTGTCCCCTACAGACTCCAGTCCTCCCCTGTCTCCATGGCGCAGCTTGCGGATGCATTTAATGTCTCTGGGAGAAAGGTAGGGTTCTTCTCTGCAACTTTCGTGCTGCCCCTCCAGCCCTGCTGTGCCCATGGCGTAAGGCAGAAGCGATATGGCGAATGTTATGGTCACTCTCTTCTATGGGGCACAATGCCCACTTCCCTCTTGCTGACAGCTTGGGCCCCTGTGTAACATGCTGCAGCTGTCTGTTGGTGATTTTGAAAACAGACCTCTTGCATGAGCCCCCCTGCTCCCCAGAGAACTCAGATTATTGACTTTTCTATGGGCCTGTTCTCCCTCTGCCTCTCAGGTGGTGACTGCAGGGGCTGCTCTGCCCTTTCCTATGGCACATGATCAGTCTCTCCCAGATGCTTTGTGCAACTACCAGCTTGCTGTGCCGTGGGCACCGCTGTCATCGTGTGGGGAGCCAAAGGACAGCTGCTGTTTTGGTCAGGCTGTTGTGCTGAGAGGAATTGGCAAAGAGAAGCAGAGCTGGTAAGAAATGGCTACATCTCACACACACCCCTCTGTCTGAGCTCGGTGATCTCCCAATAGGAGCTTTGAAGGGAGAGATGTCTCTGGCCTTCAAATCCTTAATGCAAGAGCACTAAGACCATGCAGCCTTGAGGCAAGTGGAAGGCCTGCTGCTCCTCTCAGGTTACCCCAGCCAGCTCCCCTTACTAAGAATCACAAGTCCCTGGCATCGTTCTAGTACATTCTGCTGGTTTTCAAGCAGGCTCAAACTATTCCTGGCTCCCAGGCTCAGCCCCGATTATGACCCACATCTGTGTTCAGACACTCCTCAGCCATCTCCTTGTATTTCTTTGCAGTAACTGTCCTCCAGGGTCACAACCCAAGTCTGCCCTCCATGCTTGTGGAACAGGAGAGGAGGTTCTGGGATGCTACTTACATGCTCAGTACCCAGAGACATTCAGGTTGGACATGCTGTGACTGCTTGGGGGATGGGTCACTGACCGGGCACTGGTGGGTAACTTCTGCTCACTCTTTTCTTGGCAGTACCTCTTATTTGCTTCAAGAGCCCTGTAAAGTGTCTACCCCATACCCCCAGTTTTTCTCCGCTCTCCTAAACAGACAAGGCTTCCTCCTGGACAACTCTCCACGCTGCTCAATGGGTAAGGCTCCCACCCCCTGACTTTGGGACAAAGAGCTTAGCCCCAGGCAGCTGGGAGGAAGGGGTTAACTCTTGTTTAGAAACTTGGGAACTACTAGTGGAGGGATGAACAAGCTGGCATCTCAAGCTTGCTAGTGTCAGTGCATGCCCCTGGCTGAACACTTGTCTAAAAGTAGAAGGGAATGGTAAGAGGGTGACCGTACTTGGAATGGGTTGTCTCAGTGGAGATTTTTTTCCACAGCACTCCAAAGCATTCCTGTACTAACAGCCGTGCAGTCATCACCTGTTCTGTACAGTGCACTCTGCCGTTTATACAAGGAGCTGCAGCAAGTGAATGTACGCCGCTGGGCTAGCTATTTTTCTGCCGGTGTGGAACTCTCTGATTTTCAGGAGGCTCTACATGAGCTCCGTACGCTAGCCCAAAGCTATGAGACAAGCTCTGTGCTGGGTGAATCGGAGGATGAAGACTCAGACTAACTGCTGCCTATCCTTTCAGCAAGGAGAGAGACTAAAAACCGGGGCCCTAGTTCAACTGATTTTTCAAGAATAAAATGTTAGTGCAAATGAAGTTAGTCGTGCTTCATCTGTGACCGCAAGAGGGAGGGACTTCAAAGCTGCAATGCAAGCATGGGATTTCGTCTTACGTTAACCTTAGCCTCCCACAACACGGGTTTGTTGTGCTGTAAAACGACAGGCTGAGAACGTACATAAAAAGGGAACAGTGATGAAACTTACAAAATTGAAGTATGGGAAAACATTTACTTCACCTGAAAACAGTACCCATCTTATGATACAATAATTACAAGTTTTACTGCAGTATCTGCAATAAGTCACTAGGATCTTCAATCTAATCTTCATTACACAAGAGGCAGTGACTGGGAGGTAGGACCCTACCCCTGAGGGAGTCTTAAGATTTCTCCTTTTCATCATGCAGGTCACATCTGCAGAATGTAAAGCTGTCAGGATAACACACAAAGCACTAGTAGGGTATGTCACAAACCTTATTAGAGCAGTGCTTCTGCAGGAATGCAATTGTGTGTCATACAGATAGCAAGATTATCCCAAGTTGTATGGTGCCAGTTGAAGTTGTTGTCCTATGCAAATATTCCTACCTCCATCAGCACACCCCTCCAGCAGCAAACTGGGCTTGTGTCATAGTTTGTCCAGCAGCATAAAGTTGCTTAGTCGTCCTGTTCTTCTTCGGAGAGGAGCAGATCCTTATCGGACAGCTGGTCCGTATTGCTGGTGCTTGTTGCGTCTTCCTCATCCTCAGAGCTCCCATCACAGGAGGTATGAAAGAGCCTCATCAGCTCCCTGAACCGGTGCGACACCTGACCAAGGCAAGACTTCAGAGCTCAGAACCTTGTGCCTTTAGGTCCCACCCACCCACCAGTAAGATTAGATGTTACTATGTACACAGCATTAACCCAATCCCAAGACAAAAGAACTGCAGCAGTACCCAGAAATCATTTACAAATCTTGGAGGAAAGCAGTCACGTTAAAGAGTTGAGCTAATTATTAATAGCAAGTGGTGTATGTGGAGCAGCCTAGAAGGGATTTAGGTGCACTGGAAATTCAAGAGTTCAGGTTATTACCACAGTGGATAGAAATCAATGGTTTCTTTAAAAATACCAACACTTTAATTTTTTAAATGAGAAATGTAGTATTTGACTTGAGAGTTACAATTAAATCTCATCCCATACATGAGACATCTACAGCCTCATAACAATGACCTAATGGCTCCAGTCGGTCCAGGCTAGCTCTCAGCTTGTGCTTCTTGTAAGCTCTGGGCTTTCCATCTCTGACTAAAGTCACATATGCAAAGACAGACACTGGCTGGACTGGATTGGGTTTGCTCTGTGCTTATGTGGTGGAGGAGCTGGGCCAAGCATGGCAGGAATTCGGTAAGATAGACAATATATAGGAAAGGAGAGAGGCAGCACTGGTGTGGACTGGAAAGAGAAAGGGAAGCCATTAAATACCAGATACATATGTAGCTTCCTGTATTCCCCCCCCTAATTTATCTGTGGCAAAACTGTCACAGCTTCTGGATGTGAGAGCCTGTCTAGGGATATTGTGAAGATATGCTCTGGGTAAAAATGGAAAACGTGTCGTGCATAAGCAGCGCACAAGGAGGAGGAAGCAGGGCCCACCTGCGAGAATTAATTATGAGCTCAAGTTGAAGTTTCAAGGGCACGGCCCACTTGAGTGTTCTGAGGGCTGGGTTAGAGTCAAACCGGTACAAAGGAAAATGTGAAACCATTTATGTAACAATTATGATTGAATTGAATAAAATAAGAGCAGTTGTGTTTGTGAGATTTAATTCTCACCATTCCTACCATGCTGCTGCAGCATCTGCAGTTTGACACAGGTAAAGAGCATTGCACTAAATAAATAAAATCAAGTCATCTAAAAATAGGACCCCAAGTGTACCTTCCTAGACGTAAAATGCTGTACTGAGTTGTAAATCAACAGTTCACTGATCACATTAGCACTGTTTCAGAAATATGTCCAGTAGCAGTAGGAAACTTGATTTAAATCAATGATTTTTTTCCACCCTGGTTCGTACATGATGGTGGGAAGCACCAGAAGGATCGATCTGTGAACAGCTCTCAGCTCAGCCAGTGCCCCAACCCTACATCCCAACCCCTCTTGCAATTCCAGCCTAGCACTCTTCTCTACAGGCTGACTTTTTACTACTTCCATTTTGTGCCACAAGGCAGGAGTGGCACCCCAGCTAATGCTGTGACCATCTCTCAGTCCCTTAAGCAGCATGTCAGCCTTTGAGTTCAACCCCCCCCACCTTTATCTACACTAAAAATACATCAATCTACAGAATATAAACAAACACTATTATAAATGCTGGAGGCAAAGGGCTTTGGGGGTAGAAGATGACAGCTCGTACTGCCCCCATTAACCACCCTCAAGAGGTCACGACACCCCCAACTTTGAGACCTCCTCCACAGCTGCTTTCCAAACAATCCACACTGCTCTCACCTGCAAGCTCTTACCTCGCTTGCAGTTTTATTGCCCAGCTGCTGTGAGATAGCACTGAAGGTGTCCAGGTGGGCGCCTCGCTCCTGGCAGGTGGTTAGGATGACGCGGTCAGCCTCCCTGGAAGCAACACACCCAGTTAGGTGTGACTGACCCTTCAACAACCTCAAGTAGGAAAAAGCCACCAGGGCACTGGGGACCCAGTCAGGCTGGGAGGCAGAACGGGACTTTGGCTGTTGCAATGTCCAAAACCCCACAGGAGCAACTCGGCAATTCCCAAAGCCCAATAGGGATGTTAGCAGGTAGTCATTTAAACGATCAGCTGATAAGCCTGGGCTTAACGGTTAATCCTAATGACCACACACACACACCCCCCCACCCCTTGCTCCCCCACCCTCTGCACTGCTGCCTCTCTATCAAAGGCAGCAGAGGGGAGCAGGTGGGAGCCAGTACATATGGGAGCCAGCTTGAATCAGCTCCCAGAGAACGGCCAAGCCTCCCTGGCGGCCTCTATCAGAGGCAGGAGCCGATGTGCGGGGAGCCAGCTTTTAAGCCAGTTCTCTGTGCATGCCAGTGCCACGGAGCCAGCTGCTTTCCCTCCCCCCCGTTGCTGGCAGCAGGCGGGAGCCGGTACATGCAGGGAGCTGGCTTGAATCACCTCAGAGGCAGCAGTGGGGGCAGGTGGGATGCCAGGGCAGGCAAGTACCAGAGCAGCCTCTATCTGTGGGGAACCTGGGGACCCCGCGGACAGGAGCTGCTGCCACCCACAGAGCAGCAGGCAGGTGCCAGTCTGCACAGGGAGCCAGTTTTTAAACTGGCTCCCCTCCCAGACCAGCTCTGCCTGCCACCCCACACTGCTGCCTCTGAGACAGAAGCAGCAGCATGAGGCGGCAGGAGAGCACTGGCTGCCGGCCCCGCTTCCCCCAGGGGAGGAGCATTTTAGTTAGTGTAACCACTACAAATTGTTGTGGCAACACGATTACTAAAATAACCCATCTCTAACCCCCCTGCTGTCCAATGAATGGGGAGCTTGGACTGCACCTCGCAAAGCCAGGACAATGGGCCAGGAGCTACCTACGCCAGCCACTGGCAGACACCAGCCCAAGCCCTCTCAGAGAGGTGTGCTCTGTCTGGGCTTCACAGAAGGCAACCAGCTCTGCTCGTGAGCTGCAGCATGGAGACTGGTGCTTGGCTGCTTACGCTGCATGGGACTCAAAACCAAACGGGGGGGCGTGACCTTGTCTCTTGCAATCTCTAGCCTGGGGCAAAGTGCTCATGCCAAGCATGGGTGGCGCCCCCTCTGGAGGGATTTCCCCACCCCACACACCTGTGTGCCAGGTGCAGCTACGAATCACTGGCTCTCCAGCCCAGTTTAAGGATTCTAGTGCTTAACTCCAGTGGCTTGTCAAGAGGAAAGACTGTGGGAGAGCTACCCCAGGGTCCCT
Organism: Pelochelys cantorii; assembly: GCA_032595735.1. Taxonomy (NCBI): domain Eukaryota; kingdom Metazoa; phylum Chordata; order Testudines; family Trionychidae; genus Pelochelys; species Pelochelys cantorii. The sequence goes on along the minus strand of CM064349.1, from coordinate 22,402,317 downwards.
GTAAGCTGGGTGATGGAGAGATTCCAATGCTGCCCAGCTGAGAAAGCGCCCACAGCTGGGTTTGCGTTTCTCCTGGGGTGCACATTCCCACAGGCCTCAGTGCACTTAACATTTATTCTGCACATGGATGGAAAAATCATTGAGCCACACCAGCATAGTTAGGGAACTATCAGAGCTGGCAGATTCTTTTTCTCATCGCTTCTCTCCCTGGGAGAGCAGGGGACGAACAAAGGATCGAACATCCTGGGGGAGTTCCTTGGCACCAGATATCCAGGAGAGCTTTCCCCTAGGACTATGCTGAATGAACTCAACAGAGAGGCCGGATCGGATAGGCAGGCTCAGAGGCGACCTGCCAGACTGGGCTCCCTGCCTACATCTTGGGCAGCCGCTCACCTTCCTTCCCTAGTTTGTACATCCTGCTGTGGTGTAGGCGGGACAAAGGGGTCCAGGGGCCTATCACAGGGCAGCAGATACATGCATGTGCAGGAAACCACAGCCCAGCGAGCGGCCCAAGGGAGGCTGCAGCACACAGGGCCCAAGAGGGAAAAGAGTTGGGCACTTGGCAATTCAGGTGCAGTTGCGTGGATAGCAGCTGTGGCTATAAAAATTGGACTTGGGCATCTTCGTAGCTCTCCCCCTAAGTGTGTCCTGTGAGAGCTGCCATCCCGGCGACAGCCAAGTTTCAGGCATTGTACTTGGCCACGCTTGGGCTGAGGAGCTCCGGGAGAAAACCCTCCTTGTTCCCAGCCCAAAATACTAGACTTGCTAGAACTTGCCTGAAACCAGGCAGCATGTTTACCAGGTGGGGTGCAAAGGGGCTTGCTGCTCTTCTGGGCTGCTCTAGTGAGAAGCAAGGCTGAAGAAAAGACAGACAAGATGACCCAAGGGAACAGACAAGACGACCCAAGGGAGGACGGCAGAATGGGGGAGCTGGCAAGACGGACAAAGTGGAAGCTAGAGCAACAGCGAAACAAGGCTCTGCAGGCACAAGCTGACAGGAACGCAGAACGACGCACAAGCACGTACCTGGTCCAGAGAACGACCTTCTCCCCGGTAGAGCTGACTTTGCTGTTCTTTGCGCATACGGTGGCTTCCATGATTTTCTGCTGCTGCTCATCCTCCCTTTGCCCCCGGCCTGTTCCGCATTCCAGCTCTTCAGGCTGCGGCCGCGCCTCGAAGCGGCAGTCGCTGCTACTTGACTGTAATCGTCTCTGCGATTCCTGGCTAGGAGAGACGCCAGCGCAGCCGCTCCCAGCCGCTTCGGGTGGCAAGTGGGAGCTCTTATCCAGGGTCTTCAGCCTGAGGTTTCTAACTGGCCCCACCCAACTTTGCTTTCCTTCTGGAGGGAAGGCCAGTCTCGCTCCTTCTCTCCCTCCAGGTTTGGGGGGAGGGTGTCCAGCGCTAGCTGACAACTTGAACCGAAGGGCTATAGTCTGTTGTGAGCTCCCTCCAGGGAAGCCTGTGTTTGCAGCTGAATCAGCCCCTGAGACTTGCTTGGCCAGGCCAAGGGAGCCCTCCCCGGTGCCTCCGCGTCTCTGCTTCAAGCTGGTCTCCCTCTCACTTCCTATAGCACAAGGGACGCTCTTGTGTGGAGGCAGCTTTAGATTAACTCCTGGTCCATGTGTCCATGCCGAGTCAGAGATTCCAGTCGCACTTGCCTTTGCAGCGACCCCATCTCGTGGGGGGCCCAGAGGGGTGGGGGGAGCGCTCAGCTCTGGGACCCTGCTCTTCGGCAGCGCTCCTTCCGAAGTGCCTCTGCAGATGAGCTGTCCTTCCAGCGGAGACCCTGCCCAAAACCCGCCACAACGAGAAGGGCAGACATTTTAGACTAGGCGAGGGTGTGGCACATGCTAGTACCCTGACCAGTGCACCCCAGGGCACAGCTCCAGCAGGAGCCAGGGGGGCTGGGGTGCTCGGCCACAGGAGGCGGCAGTGAGCTCCCAGGGCTCCGGGCAGGTTGCCGCTGCTAAGCGGCAGGGAGGTTAAAGGAGCAGGCTAGGGAAGTGTTCCCCCACCCCCCACCAGTCTGGGACAGCCCCAAGCCTCCCCCACAGCGCCATTTCAGGAGGGCCGAGGGGGGAAGGAGGCCGAAGCCTCCCCTTCCCCTTCCAAGGTCCAAGCCCCTTCCTGTCACTGTCACGGAGCGAGGGGAAGTGCAGTTTGCTGCAGGCCTCTCCCCCTGACTGGGGAGCACAGGGGCAGACGAGCTGCGCGCTTCCCTCTCGCTCCCTGACAGGGACAGGAAGGGGAAGAGCAAACAGCGTCCTGGTACAAATCTCGGGGGGCCCCTGCCCTCACCACATACACAATCCCCCTGCCCTGACTCCTGCACTCCACATCCCCTGCCCAAGCCCCTCCTAACCCCCAACCCTGACTCCTGCACCCCCTCAGCCCCACCCCCTCCCCCCCACCACCCTCCACTCCCTTACCCTGAGCCCCCTGCACGCCATCCCACTCTCAACACTTCTTACAGGTACTTTCATATCATCCCCCACCCCTCCTGCCCTGAGGCCCCTCCCAGGGATGGGGCTGGCTCCCCCATTAGGCAGGCAGGATAAGGGACGCTCTGAAGGTAGGCAGGTGGAATGGGTACTGGAGTGGCCTTGGGGATAGGGCATTGGCCTGGGACCTGCAGGGTTGTGCGTTCGAGCCCCGCCCAGCCTGGGAGTGTCCCCACAGCCAGCACCGGTTTTCTCAGGAATGGAGCCGGGGGTTGCAATAGGACAATACCTGTAAGGCATTTAAGTTACTTTCACCCCTGATCCTAGCAGACTCGGTGCTGCCTGCCCCTTAATACTTGGGCATCTTGCAAACCAGATGGCACCTCCATGCGCACATCTACTGGGCCTCCTGGTACCCACATGGTGTCTTTGAACCTGGCCCAGCATCTCCCCCAGCAAGCTGTAATCCAGCTGCACTGACAGATAGGGGGAGGGCCCTTAGCGATTTGCACTGCCAGGCATCTGGCATATTTTATTTGTGACAGACCCAAGGGCCAATAAGTGAGGAGAAGATCTGAAGAGCGGCTGGGAGGGGACAGGTTGGGATTAAGGGGAGGGGGCCACTAAATAAGTACTATAGATCGAGGGCACAGTGGGAAAGGTGTGCTGGCAAGGAGCTTACACAAGCTTTGGCCAGGTGGGCTAAGCCGACTGACATGGGGGCAGGTATGCTTTGTACACTGGGTATTGGGGCCATCCACAACCAAGGGGAGGTACACGGAAAGAGCTGAATTAACTCTAACCATCCTCATTGTAACCTCCAAGGAGCTGCGTTTAGAGGACACATAAGGTGACAGCTGCCGATGCAAATGAGCTTCACAGACCTGAGCCCAGGGCATCCGCCCTCCTCGACGTGGGTTTTGTTCTGCTCTGGCCATTCGCCACGTCATCCCGGCACTCCAGAGACTCCTCTGCCGGCTCCTTACACATCCCAGGCTCCTGTCCCTCGGGCTGAGGGCTCAGCTCTCGCTGAGTCAGGCTGGTCGCGAGCTCCTGAGAATCTTTATTTTTATAGCACTTGCTATCACACACCTGCCGATCAGAATACAAACACGATAGGTTACAGATGTAGTGAGGCAACAACTTGGCCCCTCTGAGACCCAGAAGGGGAACACTCCCTAAGAGCCCTGGGAGGGCGGGGCCAGAGCAACCCAGCCCCGCCCACAGGAAAAGGAAGCAGAAAGCCGGGGCCAGAAGTATAAAAGGAGCTCAGAGCTCAGTTGGCACCCAGCGGCCGAGCCAGCCAGACGCTCCACCCGAACTCCCCAGGAGGAAGGCCCAGCTGCCCCAGCAGAGAAAGGAGAACTGCCCTGGGCCGCCAGGGCCCCTGCCGGGCTCAACAGACTGGGTTGGGACACCTGGGCCGCTGACTGATCCGGACCCAGAACCCATGGACACGCTGCCAGTGCCATCGTCCTGGCAGACCCCAAGAAGCAGTGGCCAAGGCAGAGAGGCCCCCAGGGGGAACTGGGAAGCAGCCTAGACACAGCCAACATTGGGTCGACTGAGGACGTGGAGGCCAACTGGCCAACACGTTGTGGCGAGGATCCCCGCTGACCTAGTGGCCTGGTCAGTGTGTTGCAGCCAGGATCCCTGCTGACCCAGTGGCAGCCTGTGCTGCCGCTGTTAGGGCCCTGGGCTGGGACACAGTGGAGCGGGTGGGGCCTGCATCCCCCCCTGCCACCTCTCACCTTGGGTGGCAGGTTCCCTCCCCTCCCTGCGCTTGTCGGCTCTCTGCCCGATCTCCGCTCAGCCTGAGCCCAGAAACTGCTTCGAGGGCTTGTTGCCCTGCCCTGACCCAGGGCGTGGCTCTATAAACTGCTTGTGGTTGCCTTGCCCTGACCAGGGTCGTGGCTTTGACAAACTGCTGCTCAGCTTGCAGCCAGGCTGGAGCCCTGTTTGCCAGGTTGTTGCCCCGCCCTGACTAAGGGCTGGGCCTCTATGAACAGCTGTTGAGCCTGTAGCGAGGCCTGCGCCCCTCAACTGCTTATAGCTTTGAGCTAGGGCCTGGACCTCAGAACTACTGTTCAGCTGCTGCCCCGCCTTACCCGCTGCTGGTGGGCCAGCCCTGGGGCAGGGCTTCCTGGGCCCATTAACTGGTCCGTCTAGGGTAGTGAGGCAGCTGGGCCTCCCTCCAGCCAGCGACCAGTATACGGACTCAGTGTAGCTGCCCCACTCCTAGCCCCACAGCCCTTGAGTAGGCTGAGAAAGGTGGTAGGGTTTGAAGGGCCCTTAGGAAGGCATGAAGTCCAGCCACTTGCCCTGAGGTAGGACAAAGGAAAATCGGACAATCCCTGAGACACCTTTGTCTTCCAAACCTACACTAGGGATTCCTCAGCCATCTCTGGAAGCCTGTGTCAGGTCTGAACTCCCCTCAGCAATAGAAAGTTCTTCCTAACGTCTACCCAAGTAAGCCAATTGCTTCTCATCCTATCATTAGTGGGCAGGCAGAACAATCGATCCCCATCCTCTTTACAACAGCCCTGGATATATTTGAAGACTGTTCTTAGCGCCGCCTGCCCCCGCCCCAGGTCTTCTTAAGACTAAACAGGCCCAGTTTTTTTAACCTTTCCTCACAGGGCAAGTTTTCTAAATCGTACATTGTTTTTGTTGCTGTCCACTGGGCTCTCTCCAGTTTGTCTACATCTTAAGTGTGGTCCCAGAACTGGTCACAGTACTCTGAAGTCTCCCCAGGACGGAGTAGAGCGGAACCTCCTATGCCTTGCACATGAACTCTGGTTCACACGCCCCAAACTGAGTTTAGCAAATGCATCACATTCTTCCATCGCTTTCTGAGGGTATGTCTACACTTGCAGCCTAATTCGAACTAAGGCTGCAAATGTAGGCATTCGGAATTGAAAAATCAAGCCCGGGATTTAAATATCCCACGCTTGATTTGCATGTTCCCGGCCAGTCACTAACTGCCCGCGTCTACACGCGGCAGGGAAACGGGCGTTCAAAATAAAGCCTTATTCCGAACTACCTGTTGTTATTCCTCCTGCAATGAGGTTTAACAGATAGTTCGGAATAAGGCTTTATTTCGAACACCCGTTTCCCTGCCGCGTGTAGGCGCGGGCAGTTAGTTCGGGCTTGTAAGTTTCAAAAAATGGCGACCGGCCGGGAACATGCAAATCAAGCATGGGATATTTAAATCCCAGGCTTGATTTGCAATTCCGAATGCCTACATTTGCGGCCTTAGTTCGAATTAGGCTGCAAGTGTAGACATACCCTAAGCCCTTAGGACCCTCAGATCCTGTTCAGCAGTCCCGCTGCCTCCCTCTTGCCCATGTTGTACTTGTGTGTGCAACTTTTCCTTCCTAAGCATAGCACTTTGCACTTGTCCTTTCTGAATTTCATCTTCATTTCAGAACAATTCTCTAGGTGTGTCAAGGGCCTGATGAAATCTAGTCCTCTCCTCCCAGGCTCTTGTCACCAGCTTATCTGACACACACACTCTCCACTCTGTTAGCCAAGGCCTTAGTGAAAATACCGGGTAATATCAGATCGAGACCCTGTGGGACCCTACTAGATACATTCCCGGTATGGCAGCAAGCCACGGATACCTACTCCTTGGATACAATCATCTAGACCAGCTGTTCCCAACCTTTTAATATTGTGGACCCGCAAACTCATTCAAAAACTTTTGGCGGACCGGCACTGAAGCTTTTGCATATTCATTATGGTAATTATTTAATGTGTTATTTTGCATTGCTTCTGTATGCACACAACCAAAAATATGGACAGTGCTTTCTTGTCAAAAAACATTAATGACAGTGCAGGATGGAGCAGTGGGCACTTAACCCTCATGCCAGCAGCATCCAGCCAGGGGAAAAAATGAAATTGGGGCATGCATGCATGTCTAAATAAGGGACAGCTTTGTGGATCCCACTGACAGGGCTGGGGTGGTCATGTGGACTTTATCAGAAGACTAAACGATGGTGAATTCTTGAATTGTAATGCCAATATAATAAGGAGCTCTTCAAATATACAAAATGCAGATGTTGGGATAATAAAAATAAATGTCTAGTGAATGTCAAAATCAAGGAAGTGACTTGCTTTTTGGACTCCTTGAACCCTGATTTCCCTTGCTTCCTATGCATGAGAAGCCCCCAAGATAGAAAACTTCTTTTTCCTCAGAGAAAAACCGTTTCCAGGACAGAGACAGAGGAAATCCCAGGTGGCAGCACGAGCAAAGCTATTAAAATGCAACTGAAGTCTCACTGACTCAGCTTCTAAAGGGTTTTGTTAAAATAACCGTTTTCTGTAACACCAGTGTTTCGTTTCTGGCTATTACACTTCCCGTTTACTCATGCTGAAATTGCATTCCTGACCCCGAGCCAGTGGCTGGGTATTTCTACCCTCTGCTTTCGGGGGCACTCAACGATTCTGAGCACTCAAGCCCCCGCCATAGACCACCCATCACACACAAAGTTCAAATGTTTTGCCTCCACCCAGCTGTTCCTTGGGCTAGAGCAGTTGACAGGAGGTAGGACAATGGTTAGTACAGCACCGCCTGTAGCCAGCTACTAGTATTAACTTTAACACAGCAAGCATTTCTACTTAGAAACGTCTGGGAGGAGGAATTTAGGCCACAGAAATACTGCGTGCTGTTGGACCCAAGCGGCAGCCGGGTGGCTCCGACCAAGCGGACAGAGAAGAGCTCTGACTGATTTAGGGCTACATCCAGCAGCAAACCCCATGAACTTTAACGCTTACACTGGTGATTCCCCACTGAAACCTGGGGCCCTTCTCAGTACCCAGCCCTGCTCCCAGCTGGCCTCTTGGGCAGACAAACGCTGAAGCACTTCCCAACCAACCAGGGACACTTGGGGAAAAATGGATCGCAGCCTGGACCAACCAGTGCCCGGCAGCGACCCTCTGGGGTGAGGAAAGAGCCGGGAAGAGAGCCTAGTGGCCACCGGAGCTGGAACCGGGGCCACGGTGAGCCTGCCCCAGTAGGGACAGCCTCACTGCAGCCCTGGCTACAGCCACAGCACACCCGGCTGCCTCACGCACCATTCACCCTGGTGCTACGTGTGGAACCCCAGTAGGCAGGGCTCATTAGCAGCTGGGGGCCTGGCCTGGCCTGGCATTGTGCCACAGCCTGGCAGCCAGGGGTCCGCAGATCGGCAGTTGGGAACCACTGATCTAGACCAGTGTGTCTCAACCAGTGGTATGAGTACCCTTGGGGTACTCACGAGATGTCTGGGGGGTACGTCAACAACTGAAATTTGGAGAAAACTGAATTTTTGTTTTAAGTTTTACAGCGCTTGATTATTTATTTGTGTACTTTTTACAGCCAAAAATTCCATCGCCCGCCTGGCTACGATTAAGTTGTTTAAACAAATGTGTTGCAATGGTAGAAAAAAAAATGTTGTGTGTCTGAAAACTAGGTACTGGGGGTATTTACAATATTTTTTTTTTTAATTTAAAAAAAAAAAAAAAAAGGTTGAGAAACACTGCTCTAGACCACATTTTCCTAGAACCCTCACTGTCCCCCACTTCAGGCTCAGCCTTCAAATTGGGCGTCTATGTACTTTGTCTTAGGAAACCCAACTTCTGTCTCCATGACCAGACAATGGGTTCAGCTCGCACAGCGGCTAAGCAAGCGTCCTCCGGTATTTTACCTCTGTCCCGCAGGAGCACACAAGTCTCATAGCACGGCAAGGAGATACAGCAAAGGAGAGGGGAGGACGTCTGAGAAGAGAAGTGTTGGCACTCGGACCACACAAGAGGGAGGTGCTTAGTTTGGTGACTCCCATTGGGATATTTGTTACAGGCTAGAGCCGGGAAGAACAAGCCTGGGTGGATGATCAGGGCGCCAAACAATGGGATATTCAGCACAACCGTTCCTTCCCCAACCATCCCATGCACAGCCTTTCAACTGACCTTACAGCTGGAATGGCTGCAGCTTCTCCTCTTGCTCTTCTTTAGTTTGGGGTCACTGCTCCCATCATGGCAGGAGCAGGCGCATTCCTTCACCCCCTCCATCCAATCCGCCTCCTGGAAACAAACACAGCACCTGACAAGGGCTTGCCTGCCCCGCACAGACCACTGCGCACACAACACTGCCCACCAACCAAAGCGGGTCCAGGCTGGCCAGTCCAAAGAGCCAGAGCAGGGCCAGGCTGACAACCCCCCGCGAGAACTAAAGCAAGTCACAGATCAAAGCAGCCGAAGTTTGGGCTGACGCATTTTAATACCCTCTCCTCCTGGTCCCTAACTCCTCAGACACTGGGACCATTTCTACAGACGCATATCCTCCTAGACACATTTGCTGGATCTCAGCAGGCTACTTCTTGGATCTACTAATTTTATCAGTGTGACAGTATGACCCTTCTTTAGGCAACCTATCTGTACGTCAAGGGGGTTAAGCAGCATGCTAAGGACTGGCAAGAGCTGGTAACAGTTTAGTTCGCTCTGAGGACACACGACAGGAGCACAGATCACGAACATGGATAATGCTAATCACTGCCCCAGTATTTAGAAGACAATTCTTAAGGTAGCCCCCCGACCACTGCAGATACTGTGGGCTTTCCACTAGCATCCCTGGGGCCTGCTGGCATCATGCTGTGAATCCTGGAGAGCATGCAGACAAGCAGTCAGTGGGTTCCCCTTCTAGGGCAGCCAACCCTGTAGGAGGGGAGACTGTCCACAGGTGAGGGGGAAATGAGTCAATGGAAGCTACAGGACAGTTCAAGGGCGCTGGGACTCAGCCTTTTAGTAAAAGCTCATTCAAGCATGCTCAAAGTTGCTGCATAGCCTGTGGTTGAGCCTCAGGAGTTTGCTGTACTGCCCTTAACCATCATCACAACAGATTCTTAAGTCTGCGGGAAGTAGGGCTATACAATCCCGTTTAATTAGCTAACCAGTTAAACGGGGAGGGGAGGCCTCCAGCCCCCGCTGATTAACCAGTCACATCCCTAGCGGGAAGGTGGTGATCTGATCTCTGTGGCCAAGGCTGGTTCTGGACCTTCCTCTAAAAAGAGAGGCACGCTATGCCATGCCCCCCGCGAGGGTCCAAAGCCATAATCCTGTGCAGGGGTACGCCCACTCCAAGGGCCAGGATTAGGATGTGAATTCAGAGTCATTTTGCCAGTGCTGGTACCTAGGGGATTTAGAAACATCTCGACCTAGCCCTGGAGGTCCCTCACTGCTCACGGTGGGATTAGCTTGTGGCTCCTGAAGCGTGACAACAGGGCCTTCACCTATCTACCTTAAGGCTTCCCCTGGGAACATGCCCTAGCCGACAGCGAAGTGTCATTGTTTCTATGCATGTTAATCTTTTCCTGCAGATGGGGCAGAGTCGCTGACCCACAAAGTAACACTGTGGTGGTTTCTCTCTGTCCTCCTTCATGCGACAGTGCCATGCCCCATGTGATAGCGGGTAGAATTGATGTGGAGACTTCCTGGGTTCTGACCTAGGACAGGGGGGTGCACGCTCAGCTCCTGGCTGGCGATGCAGCAGGGACTCAGGCAGGCAAGCCGGTCAAAGCTGCCAGCTCCTGCTTGGCTGCAACACGCAAGCTCACCTTACAGGCCTACGGACCAGATCCTCTATGTTGAGCTATGGCAGGGGTGTGCACCAGGCCGCTTGCAGGATGGATATGGCTTGCCAAATGGTTTCCTCCAGTCCACCATGACCTTCCAGCCCAGAGCCAGAGGAAAGTGTCCACTGTGTCCCCATGTGCCCCTTGGGAGGAGAGGGCCCCCCACAGCTCCCAATGGCAGGAGCAGCACGTAGAGACCTGCTATCGCTCTCCCCCCAGAGGGGGATGCAGAGACACACTTGCCAGCAGCACTGAAAAATGGCGCTTCTGGGAGCAGCGTGGCTGGGGCCACAGCAGGCAGGCTGCCTGAGCGCCCTGCTGGGCCGTGGGATGTTTTCTTCTGGCCCTGGCCTGGCAGGTCATGGCAGACTGGAGGAAAATGTTTGGCGAGCCAGATCCGGCCTGCGGGCAGAGTATGGCCTGTTGGTCCCTTGGGTTCGGCCCAACTCCTTTACTAGAAACCTACCACAATCAAATAGTAAGTCATCAGAACCATGAGGAAACAGGACTCTCTCTATAGGCAAGCAAGCAGGCCAGCCCAACAGGCTACAGTGCAGAAGAGGCCGTGTGTGCCGGGCTAATAAGACATGCTAGTCCCACCTTGTCGTTGTTCTGGCCTCCGATCTCTTTCCTCTTTTTATTTTTCGAGGCTGCGTGCAGCTTGGGGGCTTCCTCCTCCTCCTCCACATCCGGCAAGGACACTTCTTCAAACCCATCAAACTGAAAGAGGCCCGGGGGCTGTTAGCAGCACGTCAAGGGGAGCTTTCGCTCTCCCACGAAGGGGTTTCTTTGTATTAAGCTCCACTGCAGGACAGCGCAACAAGTGTGCAGCCACGTCAAAAGTACCACGTGCGGAGTCTGACATTTTCATCCCGACCATCCCCTGCCACCAACTAACCCAATCCTTCTCCCATCTCTTCCTCTCTGGGCCTGTAGCCTCCCTATCAAGCCTCTGAGCCCCCCTACTTCCCCCTCCTCGTTTAGGGAAAGGTCTCCACCTCATACTCCTTCTCCTCTGTCCAGTTGATTTCCTCGAAGTCTCCCATGCGGCTGGCGGATGGGCGCAAATGGTCAAAGAAGACGGAGAATTCATCCTGCAGGTGATCATGCCCTTTCAGCAGCTGCCACATCTGGGTCTTCAGCTGTGGGGGAAAACTCTGCAGTAAGAAAAGGCTGAAATCCAGCCAAGGCAACACAAGACGCCCTACTAGAAACAAACACCCAAGCTCAGGCTCAGTGTTACCAGCCGTACTGTAGTTCATTTTCGGATCAGAGTACGGCCTGGAATCATCCTGGCACTGAAGAGTCTCCCCAGAAACCTTAGGCAGAGACACTACAGCATCAGCCTTCAGGGTGATAAAAAGCCAGGTGGGAAAGAGAAGGTGCATAGGGGGGCAATTAGCTGTAGTGATAGCTCTGTTCTCTCTGCTCTGACTCCAGGCACAGCTTAGGTCTGGTTACACCACTGCCCTCTGCATGCGGGAGGGAAAGAGCTACGGGGGAACCAACCCCTAGAGTCTCTGGGGAAGGGGAAGAGAGAACTCTAGTTACCTCTGCAATGTCCTGGGGGAGGCAGTCTGCACAGCTCTGCAGCACTTTGATGATCTTTTGATGATGGGTGGGATTTTCAGCAAAACAGATTTCCAGCTGCCTGAGGAATTTCCGGCTCTTGTCAAACGCTTGCTGTTCTTCAAACTGCCCAGAGAACAAGGGGGGCCTTTTCACTCCTGACATGCCAATCAATACGGGCAGCTCTAGCCACGCCAGCCAAGAACTTTACCTTTCCCTTGGGCCTCAAACCGAACGCTGCAGCCATTGAAAACTGGCTTCCCACCTCTAAAGACTTCCAAGATGCAGTGGAGGAATTTAAACTAGGCCACCTTAACTGAACAGTACAGATTTTTAAATCTGCAGATAGAGGTGGCTGTAGCTCTGTACCATGCTGAAGCATCCCTCAGCACCGGGGAAGATGTTGTGGAAAAGTGAATTAAATAATTAGCACCTCCATCCCATTTATCCCTGCCTCTATAATTAATTCTGTCTGCGCTCCTGTCAGGCTTGCTACATTTGTCTTCTCCAACTCTCCAGTTCGCTTTTCCCTTTTACCTACCAGTCCACACTCCAGAGCTTGCTCGGGGAGAAGAAAGGCCGCGAAGTCTGTGAGCAGCTGCGGCCACTCCTGCAGCAGGGTCTGCAGCGTGGCATACAGGTCCACAGCAGTTGGCTTATGGGTGCTGGTCTCAAACTCGTAGATAACGCGAAGGAAGTCCTCGTATTTCCCAGGCACATCACGCAGAGCATCACGCACCTGCAGGGCACAGACAAGCGTGACGCTTTCTCCCTGTTTATGAAAGCTCAGCAGGAAAGAAAAGGCAATTCGGTAGCATCTTCAGTACTCAGCATTTGTGCTTCACTTTTTCACATTGCTGCACCAGCAAGTGCATTATTTTCTAGATTCAGGAGCGGGGAATGGCCACAAGGAGGACTGATCCCAAGTGGGTCACCAATTATGGAAACATCAGATCTGGATGGATGCTTCAGCTAAGTAGCTCAGGAGTTAATTCAGGAAAGGGTAATGGACAAGAGGGATGTGACAGGTTAAGCGGCGAGCATCACCCCGTTACCTGCTGGGGGCTGGAGCAGCTCCTTGCCGGCCGCGGGCAGGGGCGCTCCAGCCCGGCCAGAGTAGCTCCTGTCCACAGCAGGCTTGGGAACGCACATTGCAGGCTGGGGCTGCTCCAGCCCGGCTATGGCATGTGAGAGGGCAGCCTCTTGCTTATGCCGTTAACCAATTACAGCTCATGTTTAACCAACTAAACAGGATTTTACAGCCCTACCGGGACAAGCCAGAAATGTAATTCATTATTTTAACAGAGATACAAGACTCAGGTTCTGTCTGAGGCCCAAGCTCTAAGGGCAGCCTGTTCCTTCTTACCCGGTTCAGATAGGCCTGGGCAAATGCCAAATCCTTCTGTTCCCGGAGAGGGTCTCTCTCCAGAATCTCTTCGTCATACAGCAGCAGCAACTTGGAGGTATCTTTGCTGGCGCGAGCCCGTCCCCTCTTACTCCTGGCTCTCTGGGAGTTCCTGGTTTTCCCAGGCACTTTGGCATTCTCATCTGAAAGCACAGGCCCCATGCACATTCCTCAGCCCAGGGAAACGCAAAGCCCCGCTGAGGCAGAGCGGTGGACCATGCTGTCTGCCTTATTCATCATTAGGCCCTGGCCCACAGACATACTCCTGTCCCGGCAGAGCATGGAGTGGGTCGTGGGTCACATAAGCTCCCCTTTATTTTGTGAGACACCCCCCCCCCCCCCAGAAAATGAATGTTAGCAGAGAAGGGAACCACGTATTATACACTGGGCTGAGTATCCCCATCCCACTGAGTCAGCGGGACAGATTCTCTCTCTAGAACATGGACACATTTGCCTCATTTTCACTGCCTGCCACCCAAGGTTACAGCTCAGGCCACCCAGTGAGCAGAGACCAGGAGACAAAGGGCAGTCCAAGGCCTTGAGGGTCAGACAAGGAATGGGATACACCTGGTCAGTGTTATTACTGTGCCTCACATGCTCTTACGTGGGAGAGCTAGGACACAGCTCAGCTCAGAACAGGAGAGACGAAGAGCAGGAAAGATGCTTAAGTGCTGAAAGCGCTAGTTTAGGACTAGGGAACACAGGCTCAGTTTCCTGCTCTGCCACAGGCTTCCTGCATGACCTTGGACACGTCACTTAATCTCTCCGTGCCTCACTCCCCAGCTGTAAAAGGGCAATAAAAACAGATTTGTCGTGAGGCTAACGACATTGAAGATTGTGAAGCACTTTGAGATCTACTGATGGAAAGTTCTCTATAAAATACCCATTTGCCTCTTCCTGGGAATGCTTCACTATCTGAGACAGTGCAGTCTGCTTTTGGGGAAAAAAATGACAGAAGTCCACAGATCCCCTGGACTTAGAGCAAGGGTTATTTTCAGTGTGACTATCTTCCTCTCCCTTCCTAAACCCTGGGGTTATGAGTTCTACTTAAAGACTTCACTTACATGGGGACTTTTTTAGTCATCGGCAGCAACACTTAGCTACTTTGTCACTAGATTTAGCAACTTTTTGGTTGCCCTAGCAAGGAAATAAATGACCAAGTGACCAGTGAAAGATTAAGTGACTTTCATTGCTGATGACAGCGACATTCGGAAAGAGACGTCACCCACAAGTATAGTCACAAAACCACGCACAAGCAGCTCAACAGTGTTAATAAAATCCAATCCATGCTCCTCCTCTGACATTGACTTGGTGTGCAAGAGAATCTCATTGCCTCTTGGTTGAGCATCTCCTTGGAAGGTATCCCATTCCAGGGTTTCTTGGGCTGAGAGCACTAAAATCTGCAGAAGGGAAAGAAATTTTGGGGGCTCATGAAACACTATGCTAAAGCCAGGTGCTCCTTGAGAGCGCAGCACATTCACCAGGACTCGTTTTTACCCAAAACGTGTTCTCTCGCCACTCTATAGCAGGATCAAAAGGTGGAACTAGCTTGATTTTGGCTCCCCTTTAATTCCATCCCCTGGGGTTAGCTGCCCAGCTGTTACATTTGATCCTGCTCTCGCCAAAACGTGCCTGGCTTCAGCAAAGTATTTCATAAGCCTCCTGATTCTAGTGATCTCAGCCCACGAAATCCCATCTGAGGACACGCTCAACAGACGGCCAATGAGACTATGTTGCCCATCAAGTCAGTGTCGGACGAGGAACATGGAATGGATTTTATTAACACTGTCAAGCTGCTTGGGAATGAGTTTGTGACTATACTCTCCTGAACACACATGCATTTATATAAACCTTATTTTGAATGTCGTTTAGTGACATTTTTGGGCAACTCTGGCAGAAAAAAAGCAACGTCTGAGTGAAGCAACGTCTTGGCAAAGGAACGGCTTGAGGTTCCAATACCCACAGGCTTGCCATCTCTTCAGCCCCAGGTGAAAGACGTTCTTAAAAAAAGAGAGAGAAAAAGCATCTGACTGAGGAACAGATCTCCAGTTATCCCCCCCTTTCTCCTTATCCCCGGCCGCCACAATGCCTGAGGAACAAAGAAACAGCTTTGCACTGAGGGTGGGAGGCTGGCTGAAACAAATCCAGTCAAACCGCTGAAGCATGTGGTGGGACTATTGCTTCAAAATGCACTTCGCTCGTCATGTTAGGTGTTAGTTGCATTTAACTTTTCTTGTAACCATTTGCGATGTATGCCTCATTACTTGTAATCACTTAACCCTATTTTTTCTGTAGTTGATAAGCTTATTTATTGTTTAAACTAAACCAGTATCCTTCTATTGAAGTGCTTGGGAAATTCCATGTGAGAGAAAATTATACACGCAGACGCTCTTCTATCAATCAAATGAGCTAGTGTTGTCCAGGAGAGGGCTGAGCAGAACAACATGTACATTGCGGCTGGGAATTTTCTTCCTGTTGCTCCAAACAGTGTAAGGTCATACCTCCACAGAGAGGCAATTAACTCACCTGGCGGCAGTCTGCTGGTTTCCACCTCTGGGGCAACATTTGTAAAAGCGAAGGCAGATTTGGGTTCCTCTGCTACATCTTCAGCTATCTCATCTGCCATTTCATCATCTTTTTGCGACCGCTCCATTCCCTCCCCTTCACCCTCTTCCTCCTCCTCCTCCTCTGGCTCAGAGTTCTCTTCCTGGGAATTCTCTTCCTCGGAATCTCCCTCCTGGCTCAGACGTCTCTCTGTGGCAAGCCAAGTCAGTTTTTCCATCGTCTCCTTTAGATAAAGGAAACAAAAATCGTGAGCCCTTGTATGCCCTTCGGCTTCCACCTCATTTAATTGCAATTCTAATTACTAGCCTCAGGTATCAACTTAGTCCTTGCCACTTACGACTAACAAAATTAACAGTGACACGTGATACCAACTGAGCCAGGAACCAGAGCAGTCAGCCTCCACATGGCTGCTAAAATCCAAGTAATCTGACAGTCATGTGTGGAACTATGCCTGAATCTCCTTGGTAGGGTTTTGTCTATTTGTTATGCTTGTTTGACTTATTTTATCCTGAGAAACTCAGTAAAAATCATTTCTGCACAGTGCGCAGAACAAACAAGGAGCAAACCCGGCTGAAGAAGCCCTTACAACTCCAGAAGAACTGAAATCTACCATTTGCAATTTATGCACCTAACCTGGTCTGTAAGCTCCTCAGGGCAGGAGTTGGTATTTTAATTTGTCATGTGCTATGCACATTCTTGGTATCATATAAACACACGAGATGGCTTTTTACAAAGTGTCACTTTTATCTCCTTGGCAGAATTCATTTCTAAGTTGCTAAGTTTTTACCTGAAGTTCTGGCACAGAAAGTACAGATTCTTCTGACGCTGATGACATTTCTTCTTCATCCTCCTCATCTTGAGTCAAATCATCAAAATCTTCCTCCTCTTCCTCTTCTTGTCCGTCTTTCTCTCCTCCCGCATCAGGACCAGCCGGTGTCCCTACAGATTGACCATCCCCACTGGATGAGTCCTCTGGTTTCCCAAAGGGACTACTGAACTCTGCGTCAACATCTGCTGAGTGAGAGGCATTCTTGGAAGACTCATTGCTTGTTTCCACCCCAGCTGTATCAATATTTTCCAACTGCTGCTCATCCTGCGCAGGTACTTCCTCATCTTGTCCCTTCTCCTGCCCCTTCTCCTGAGGGGACGTGCACTCTTTTTTTATTTCCTTCTGTTCACTCGGATGCTCAGATGGGACCTCCATGTCCAGCTCTTGCCCTAGATCCAGTATGAATTCCTCCTTGATCTCAGCACTCACCAAGTTTTTCTTCTCCTGAGTTGGGTGTGTTTCTTCAAGGGCATCGCTGGGATCTGCGGGCTCAGTTTTCACCGTTTCTTCTAAATCCCCCAAATGAGGTAAGAGATCCAGTGGCAATGGCTCCAAGGCCTTCTCCTTCGTTGTCTCCACAACTATCCAACTACAGCAGTCGCTCTCTTTAACCTTGTCCTGGCTGTCACTGTCTGGAGTAGTAGGACTGGTGCTGTGCTCCTTCTTGGGTGAGATGGCCAAACAGGATGCATACAGCTCTTGGGGCTCCTCTTTAGGTTCCGCTATGGGGTAGGAATTTTCATCATTCACACCACGGCAGGAAGCGAGTGGGTTCAACTGCTCTTTGTCTTCAGCCAGTGAGGAAGCAGGAAGACCTACCGCGTTAGGGGAGGCTATCAAGGGAGGGAGGGAAGTGGACACTAGAGTCTGATTTAATGGGCATGGGAAGGTTGTGGGATTTACCAACAAAGTTGTAATTGGAATGGCCTGCGTGCCCCGGCCAACGGATGTGTTTATGGGCTGAATCATGTTGCAGCCATTGCTGAGACTAACCACTTTCACAGTAGCAGCAGGTACAGTAAAGATGACAGGGGCTGGCTGGATCAAAGGGGCAGCCTTTATCAGAGGAGTGGGTTTCATTCCTCTTCTCTTTTGGTACCCCCGACGGACACAAGGCTTGCGGATTTTTGACGCCGTCAACGCCGGCAGCACTTTTGTCTGAAAAGTCAGCGGGGTGGAGGACACTTGTGCTGGGGGCACAGCCGCTGGGACAGAAGTCTGGGAATCAGGCTGTAAAGCGGAGAGCACGCTCTGAAATTCAAAGCGGTCGCCGCTTCCTACTGCTGACGGGATGTTCAAATGTGGCATTCCTGGCGCAGCCTGCAGAACGGTGGCTGGCTGGATCAACTGGGGAATTTGAACCACCACTTTGCTAGGAGGAGCGTCCGGCTGGGGTAACTTTACAGCAGCTTTCTGAATGTTAATAGCATTGGCACTGGGCTGCAGACAGGGGGTCGGTCGGATGAGTAGGGGCTTCAGGGCTGCAGACCCCTGCCGCCGCCAAGCTCTCCTGGAGAAACGGTTGGCAAGCGGTTTGAGGGTCAGCACGATTCCTTTGGGCATGAGCAGGGGGTATTTTTCATCACACTGTGATTCCATAATGTCTTTCCCTGTCCTCAAAAGCGCCAACTCGGCACTGGGTGAACCTGCTGCCTCCCCAGCATCTTCTGCTAACTGCTTCAGCTCCCTTTGAATGGAAGGCAAACTTGCCTGCAAAAGACAAGAACTTCAGTTATTTAAGTCCCTAGCCCTTACCACCTGGAGGCAACACAGAAAACCTTATTCCAGAGCAGAAGGCAGCGACTCCCTCGGAATTGAGGATATTTTATTTACTGCCTAGTGCTCACTAGTTTTACTTTGAAAGCCTCCAACAAGTTTGCTGTGAAGATCTGGAAGGAGCAATGTGATCACAAACCTCATAACCCTGATGAGTCTCTTCCAAACTGATTGTAAAGACTCTTAGCAAGAATCACGCGTCATCAGCTCCACAAGAGGATGGTCATGTGATAAAACCCCGAACTGGGCTCTGGGTGAGTTGGATCCAATTCTTGGCTCTGCCACATACTTCCTGTATGACCTTGGCAAGTCATTTAATTTCACTGTGCCTCCGTTTATCCCTTCCACACAAGAGGTTGTAAGGAAAGAATAATGGCTGAGAAGTACTTAGGTACTACAGGCATAAGGACTCCATACCAGGACAGAACATTCAAATCCCCCCAGCTCTGCACTTTATTCCCAGGGCAACAGGCCCAAAATAAGAACGTCTGTCTCAACAGACTGTGTGGGGCAGCGAGGAATATGGCAACGCTGCTGCCTGCAGCATAGTGGCCAGTCTGCCCCGACACACACACCAGTGTCACACGGCTAACATTCTAACCAGCTCAACTGCACTGTTCAAGGCACCAGCACTAAGAGGTTAATGAGCTCTAGGGATAAGACGGGAGGAGGCGAGATGCCTCTAAACAGCAGGCACTGTACCTTCAGCCAGAAGGGCAAACGCTGCTCTTCCCTTTCCACGGGGGGTTTCCACTCCGAAGGCTGGATCTCCTCACAACATTTGAACAAGATGGGCAACTGCTTTGTTCTTTTATAATACTGAGGAGAGAGGTTGGGGGGGGAGGGAGGAGGACTAAGGTCAGCAACTCTGAACCAAGGACAAGGAGTGAGGAACATACTTTGAAACCCTTTCTCTCAGTGTATTAGGCTTCACTGGCATGTTTTGTTTATTTTGCTTAGTAACTTACTTGTCTCGGTTGCCACTTGCAACCACTTAAATCCTACTTGTTGTACTTAATAAAAAAATCTTTTGTTAATTATCAAACCCACTGTAAATAACTGTTACCTGGGGGTAGCAAGCACTGTGCACTTCTCTCGTTCACTGATAAAGGTGGCCAACTTATAAGCATTCTCTGTGCAAAACTTTTATACAGAGTAAGACAGGTTTATTTGAGGGTTTGGTCTTTTGGGGGGCTTTCAGCGATCTTATAGCGGAGCCCTCCCACAGCTAAGCTGGTTCAGTGTCTGTGTTGCTCTACAGGGGGTGCGTGACCCCAACTCTGTGCTTTGGCTGGGGGGAGTCCATTGCTTCTGGCTCTGGAGGGCAGGCTCAGTGGCTTAACCAGCACACTGGGTGATAACCCCAAGGGGACCCCTGTGATCCAACCCACCACAAGCACCTCACACATGGATGCATGTATTACACACACTACAAATTGTGTCACTCACCTTGATAATATTGTCAGGGGCCCGGTTCATATTGAGGTTCTTGATTCTCACTGTCAGCTGGTGCGCAGTCTTTGCTGGCAGGAGATACTTGCTGATCAAAGGTTTAGGAAACTCTGTTCCTTCAAAGTGTTTCAGACCCAAAGCTAATAAACTGAAAGGAAAAAAAATATTCAAACCAAGAAACTGTAAAAGCTCTCAGCTTGTCCTTCACATCTGCTAACATCCCTGGAGAGTCTCAGTTTGGTCATCCAGAGCAACACTATCCCCATGGAAAAGAGTATAGAATTAAAACTTCCTGATCAACTGCTAAATGCTTACCATGGGATAATCTAATGAAACTAAATGTTACGTGACTCCAGCACAGAATTCGACGGGAGACACATTAATAAATCAGCTGGTGAGTCTGTTGGTTCAGGAACATCTCAATACCCTCAGTTTTGGACCTCTGATCATTTTGGAAGCCAGTACACACATTGGCATGGAAAATACACCACAGACTACATCTGTCTGGCCTACTGAACTCATAGCAATTGTTCGACTGCTAGGAACACCAAAGATGTCATCTGGTTATGTTATTCCAGACTGTCCAGAAATCCCATTGGCTGGCTACAGCACCCTCCTTTTCCCTCCGTGGAAAAATGCCCCAATCTGTATTTATTTCACACATTTACATTCAACACCTACTTGTCCTCTGCCTTTGTGAAGATAATCTTGTTCTGGGGGGCTTTTGCCTTCAGGGAGCAAATTGGTAACAGCTCTGGGTACATAAAGACTTTTCGCGTTGCCAGAATCCATGCCACTTGCTTTGGAAGGCAGGGGAATTCGTTTGCTGTGAGAAGAATCCACAGATCAGCATTAAGTTGATGAGCCTCACAAGCATAGATGCTCACGGTCTGAAACTCACCCTTACTGTACTGTAAAAGCTGTGAAAACGGTAAATGCTGGGGTTACATTATCCCCCCCCAAAACTCTGAGACTTTGGTTTAATTCATTGCGTTCTTAAACCAAAGAACTTAATCGGCCCCAGTGAAAGTTACTTCTCTTGTTGATTTCCCCACAGACTTGTATGTGCAATATTGGCTTGGTGGAAGGATGGAGCAGCTCTGTTTGATTCTAACCAGTGAACGGATCCATTTGACTCATCTGCCTATCATTTGGCAAAGAGAAAGTCATGACACAAGTTTCCAAAACAATCCATTCAGAACACTTTTTAACTTTACAGTTTCACAGTTCAAAGTTCCTGTTAGTACAATCCTCTCAACCCAAAGAAAATGTCTCATGTATCATTCAAACCCCTGGGACAAATGTTTCTGATTCACTGTTGCTATCTTGAGGGACTTCCAGCACTTTAAACATCTGCAGACACAGCACGCATTCCGAACTGCCTAGCTAAGCAATCTGGGACAAATCCCCACGATGCGAGCTTACGGTGTCACATTTTTGTGGCTTAAGTGGCAAAAGATGATAAATAATACCAAAGTCATTGCTTAATGACGTATTAGAAACAAGACTGCAAAATAATGCTACATTCCACTTTAAATCGTAGCAAAATATCTGGAAACCATTTCATCTGGGGGGGGGGGGGTCTCACCAAACAAGCTATTACTGCCCTACAAATGGGCCCCTTCAGCTACATACCACTCTTCTTCACAGTTTTGTGAGGGCTCCAATCAACTTTGACCTGGGCATGAAAGTCTTCAATGAGCTGCAACGCTCCCTTCAAGTTACACGGTTGGAACACTGTTTGAAACTTGGGATGGAACGGCTGACGAAGGAGCATGGAACTGTGAGCGAAGTTACTCAGCTCAGTCTGTGGAGTCAAACACAAAGGAGACAAAGGGAAGTGCTTTCAGTGTAAAGAAGTACCCCGTATGTAGAACAGTCATTTAGAAAGCAAACTTGTCCGAAAGGAGGCAGAGAAAGTTTCAGTGTTACAATTACCATCAGCCATGCTTCTGAAAGATACCGCGTCATGGGACACAGATTACATTTATTCTGAGCCTAAAACAGTCCCAATTCTGAGTTATTACCCCCCATTCCAATGTAGAACCATCCATTATCATAGATCATGCACAGAAATTGTTCTAAGAATGACCTTTGAGCTTTGGTTTTAATCTTTCAAAAAAAAAAAAAGTTACAAAAACCCTGCCAACACAGAACACTGTATTGTCCCATGGCTTGCAGGGTATCAATATATGGAGATACACCTATCTTATAGAGCTGAAAGGTACCTTGAGAGGTCATTGATTCCAGTCCCCTGCCCTCATGGCAGGACCAAGTACCATCCCTGACAGATTTGCCCCTGATCCCTAAATGGCTCCCTCAAGGATTGAACTCACAACCCTGGGTTTAGCAGGCCAATGCTCAAACCACTGAGCTCTCTCTCCCCTTTAATGACAACTATTATTGCCATTAATGACAGTTACAAACTCTTTCAGTAAGCTACAGTATGTACAAGAGACTCTCATTTTAAACATGTTAAGGAAACATTTCTCAGCTGTGTGAAACCAGATTTTTTTTAAGCACTGCAGGGTATTCCCACTCAGCAAACCACCCTCACTGAACAATCTTCTCTCACCCAAGCGTCCACTTCCAACCTACCGCTATCCTCCTAATCCAACCCTAACCCTCTCTAGAGCAGGGACTGCCCGTAGTGTCAGACTAGATGGAGGTTTGTACTGAAACTAAGCAGAAACTGGCACTGTTAATGCAGTAACCCATTTTGCGCTAGCAAGGCTCACCTACAACTTCTCTCTCGCATGTGGCGGAGAGCAACGTAAAGACAGCTGCAGCTACATGACAATGCCTCCCCTTTCTGAAAACACAGCCCACAGCACTGATTATAGACAATGGCAACCTTTATTTTGGTGACAGAATTACTTCAGCTCTGACTCTGGCTAGATCCTTACCAGAAACATCCTGGTGGTGCTGGCCTCAGAACTCAGGCTGGGGTTGGAGCTGGTGAGAAGGTGGATTTGAGTCAGGAGCTGCACATGCTGGAAGAACAGGTCAGGCAGATGAAGCTTTTCCAAGACACTGTAATACTCACAAACACTGGAAAATCCCCGAAAGCTGACAGGAAGAGCAGATTGTATCTCTTGTGCCTCACAATGAGACCCCCACGCTTTAGCTAACAGGGAGCTTGCCAAAGTCTTAGTTCTCTCATATTACACAATTACCTTAAAAATACGCAAGCACAGCTCAGAGACTTTTCCAGAGTGAGTTTGCATCGGCAGGAAATTATCTGGAATGATCACAAGGGTCCCTGCTGGCCCTACACATTTATTCCCTACTAGGCATTGCTTTCCCAAGTGACAGGGACAGAACCTCACGTGCATGCCCAGCCCTGCCCCCCAATCCAGGAGTGGGGAAAGTAGGCTCAGACCAGCAGGATCCAAGTGCGGGGTGATGGCGGTTGGGGCTCTGCAGGATGGTGATGCATGAGGAGGAGACAGGGCTAAGCTGGGGGGGGATGGATGTGAGAGGGAACGGGGCTTGGTGGCATGGTGGTCCAAGTGCACCTACTCGGGATTTTGAGTGAGGTGAACTCGGGGGAAAGTGTGGGACATCTAGGAGGGGCAGCTCCCCATATAGTGATCCCTCCCCCTACAGCTGAGGAGTGAGGGAGGGCCAGATGCAGAGCTTCCTGCAGCCAGGAGCAGCCGATGCAGGGGAAAAGGAAGTCGTGATCTCTCCCTAGTCCAGCTAGGACTAGCAGCAGCAGCCCACCACATGACAGGAACCACCGACTGGAGCATCCCCAGCCCTGCCCTGGCTCCAAACACACGGCTATAACAAGAGAAACAAACAGAGGGAGCCCAGCCCCACAGGAGCGATTTACATCTCCCGGGATACTCTAGACACCCAACCTCCCCTCCCCCCCCGCCCCCCAGTGTGCGAATCAGATGTTCTGCAGGGAAAGCATAAAATCTGCAGGGGACATTAATTCACAGTTGCACAGACTTCCCCCAAGAGCAAATGAGGCTATAACACACACTTCTAGTGTTCTGCATAACTGCTTTGTACACCTATGTGACTGTTCTCCCAACACCATGGCAATTGCAGATAAACAGATTTATACAAATCCAACTGGATTTTCATATTCTCATTTGCTGCTGAAAAATTAAAAGGGACGCATACCTCACAGGCAAAACACAAGCTTACCTGGCTCTCACAAACCAGTGTGGTACAGCCAAGAGAAGGGAACAGTCTGCTATGGGGTCTGAGACAATAGATCTGGGTCATCAAAAGGGTCTTACGATGATGACCCTCATCCAGAGATGCAGCATTTCAAGCATGGGACATGCAATTTTCAAGCAAAAAAATGTGTCTCCCAGGCCTGGTCTACACTGAGAGTTTAGGTCAAACTTAGCACCAGTAGGTTGATTCTCTGAGCAGTAAGTCCACACCACCAAGCCTGCTGTGTCGACTTTAAGGGTCACTGAAGTAGATTTTAGTACTCCTGCTTCTCACAAAGAACAGTAAATTCAACCATGCATGCTCTAGGAGGGCTGACGTACTAAAGAGAAATATGTAAAGACTTTTTAAAAGTGGACTATTCCTGTTCCACATCTATTTGTAAAGAAAACCATAGTGTCTTTAAATCATTCTTCTGTAAATAGAGAGTACTTTTTGCAGTGTTTTTTCCCTTGCTATAGTCTCTGGTGTACCTGTGTTCAAATCATTGCATAAACCTTTGGGGTCATTTTGTAATTTTTTTTAAAACATTTTCTCACGCATAGAATACTCTTCATACTTTACTCTCCCAACCAATTTAGCATCATTGCCCGTTAATGCAATGCCACCTCTTCCTGGTATGCTTCAATCTAATTTCCCTTAGACACAGTGGTGTTGAAGCTCTTGTGAAAATGTTGATTTGCAGACGCTGCACCGTGCAAGTCGACATTCTGGGCCTCCGGAAGGTTCCCATGGTGCCCCTCTGTGACCACTTTGGCCAAGACTTTTAACCCACACCCATCTGTGGATTTCTCCTAAGATACTCTACAGGTAGCCTCGGGCAGCAGCATGGAGGACAGTGTGAATGAGGAGGAGGAGGAGACTGGTCAGCAGGCAAACTCAGTAACCAATGTCACTGACAGCCAGGACTTTTTTATAACTTTGGAGATAATCCCCTACTCCCAGGATGTGTCGCTGCTGGGTCCTGGTGTTGGGGAGGGCACTTCTGGCAAGTTCACATTTCTTGATCTGCAACGGCCACTCCGCCTACACAGCAGGGGTTCCCCGGAACAGCTTAACGTGTGGGGAGACAGGGCAGGAATCCCAGCACCTCTCCATAAAGCTCTCCTAGATCAACTCCTTCATCCTTCTCACAAGATTTCTGGGGAGGCTGCCTGACTCCATCCTCCAGCACAGGACACCTTCCCACGCCAAGCCAGCAGGAAGAGATCTGGCAGCACAAAGTAGTGCAGCAAAAGGTCCAGGTTTCCGGCCACTTTCAGTCAGCATTGTCTACCTGTCGCTCTGTGTGATTCGAAGGCCCCAGTCTTACAGCAAACCACTGAAAATTGCTCTGGTCTTTCAACCAGTTGTGCACCCATTTTATATGGAATGGTTTCCAGCTGAAAGGACAGTATTTTCCCTTCGCTAGACGGCCACAAAAACAACAAAATCATTGCTTCCACACAGTCCGATGAGAGCATGACTGTGGCCACGCCCACGTCTAGTTAAGGAGGATGGAATTCGCCTCTTGGCAGCCACTTCCGAGGGATGATTTTAATTCATTCCAAAAAGTGGCACCAGATGTTAGTGCACAGATTTGATTCTCTAATGTCGTGGTACCAGGGTACAAAATTTGCACCTTATTTCAACGGGTATCTTGCTCAAGTGATGGTACCACCCTGCTATGGAAAGAGCTTCATCCTGTGGTTGAATATTAAGATGGGATAAGATAGTATAACGTGGTAATTATCAAACACGCATCTCTTACCTGCTGCACTTGCTGATGTAGCCTCTTTCTCTGCCCAATGTCCAAAACTAGGGTCTGAAGAGGCTTCTCAATTTGAGGTTTTGTCCTCTCCATCTCCTGTGGTTGTTTGGTTGAAGATTTCTTTATTCTCAGCTGTTCAAGCTGTTCCTTCACTGTCCGGTGCTGCTCATTGAGTAAATTGGCCAGAGGCTCTTCAAATCTGTTTTGGATCAAGCAGACAGCATTATGCCAAGTCTGACTCATTGACAAACTCCTAATGACCTGCTGTATCAACTAGCTTCTGGAGAGCACAAATATTAATTCTATTCTATAGCACCTTTCATCTCAAAAGGACCAAGGTATTTTATCACTTGGGTATTTACAAAAATCTCTTCATCCACCCCAGAAATTGGAGTGAAATACACAAACTAGTCCTTCAACAGGCCAAAGCAAAAGTTAATCTCCTGTCTCAAACAGTTAAGGCAAATCCTGTGTCCGGTTCAAGCTGAATTTAAACAATCCGACTAGAATGGCCTGAGGTGTAGTTTCACCACATCACCAGGATTAATAACTCTGGTCTTGAGAAAAGTACCGTGGAGTCTTTAACGAGCACGAGCAGACAGCACTTTAGTTTTACATCTGAATGACAGAATCTGCAGCAGCACCGTGCTGCTAGCACCATGGCGGCGAATTGCTTAGTTCAGGGGTGGGCAATAATTTTTTGGGGGGGGGCCACATCACAAATTTTAGTATGTGGTCACGGGCTGGCTCTGGGCCCTCCCCCCCCCCCCCGGAATGGGCGAGGCCTTGGGCAGAAGGGATGGGCTACAGAAAGAGAAAAAGTGTGAGCCACACTGTGTGTGAGACAGAGACTTTGTGGCACAGACTGCATGTGTGCGGCACAGAAGACAGAAGAATGTGTATGGCAGTGTGTGTGTGTGGCGCACAGAATTAGGGATGTTAGATGGCAGGTAATAGACTAGTCGAGTAATTGCATGCATTCTTAGAGGTTAGTCGACTATTCTATAGTCCCTGAGGGCAGGGACGGCAGGAGTGCACTCTGGACCCACTCGCAGGGAGCCCCCTGCCACTTTGTGTTGCTGCATCTGTATCAGAGGCAGCAGTGCAGGGGGCCAGGCAGGAGCTGGATCACTAGGGGAGCCAGTATAAAAACCAGCCCCGCACACAGACCAGCTGCCTCTCGGGGGTGGGAGAAAGCAGCCTCTGTCCACAGGGGGTCTGAGCACCCAACGGACAGAGGCTGTTGGGGGAGGAGGCAGTGTGCGCAGGGTAAGTTTCTGAGAGAAGCCACACTGTCTCTTTAAGGGAAATCTGTCCTGCTCTGTTCTCTCTCCTCCCACACATGCACACCAACCCATTCTACACTCCTCTGAGTCACATGCTTCAGATTGGAGCAACTCTGCTGACTCTGTCTACCACTCCTGTTCTGCAGAGCTGGGATACAGGGGCAAGGGCACACCCTGACTTCAGCACTCCCCTCTCACTCCCATCCCCTGCCGAGCTGGCAGGTGAATCTTGAAAGCAGCTTGGCTGCAGGACAGAGCAAGGTGGGGGGAAGGGGAGTTGAATACATGCTGTCGGCCATTGGCTATAAGTATTCACATCTGCTAACCAGATGGGTGAGCTGGAGAGAAATGCTTGATGAGCTGGATCCTGCCCACAGGCCTGAGTTTGCCCATCCCTGACTTAGTTACAGACCCAGATAAAAATCCTTCCGTCCTGAATGAGCTGCACCATTTCCTGCATTTTCCTTGTAAGTATCTTACTCACACTCAGATAACAGATGGCCGTGGCATAACAGCCTACACAAGACAGAGCCAACAAGACTCAGTCAAGTTCTAGGCCAAGGCAGACCCAACTTCATTTAGCTTGTGGGACTCAACAAGCTCATAGCCCAAAGCATTCTGGCTGCTGGCTATTGCCATCCTCAGTCCCAGTGAGATTCCTTTAAGCTCTCCAGTTCTGTGGACACACTTTGTAAATATGATGTGCCCCGAGATGTACTCGGCAGGCCATTTCATTATCCATTTGTTGCTGCTGTCATTGCGCACAGCTTGAAGTGTCAGCCTCTTGATGACACCCCTCTATAGACAGCCCAATCAACACTCCCACCTCTGACCCAATGAGAATCAGCTCCACTTCCACAACAGACCCCACATGTGTGGTCCAAACTAGTCACAATCGAGTCCCCTCTAAGACATTGACATTACAAGATACTAACAGGAAAGAACCAGTGGAACAAAGAGGTGACATTTCCCCACAAAACTACCTCCCTACAGAAGTCCAGGAACAATTGCATCTGGATAATATTCAGAAAGAAGAAACCAATTAGGAGGAGGACAACTTACCCCACCCACATGAAATGGACACAACTGAAATGTGTATGGAGGGTACAGTCTTGATTGCATTGTAGCTGGCCAAAGATTTCTGCACTTCCCTCCAGCACTGCTCATCTGGAGAGAATGCTGCAGACGCCCAGCAGTCACTTTAGCTCCCTTCCCAAACAGATGCAGCTTAGTCTTGAGCTGAGCTGCCCCATAGACAAGGAGACCCATTCAAACGGCAGTTCATAGTCAGCCCACAAACGTGGGACTGGTTTAAGAGTCAGTCGCTATTTCCCAAAATAAATGGTAATTAAGAGAAGGGTCGTGAGATCTGAAGCCAATCAGCTCCAAGTGACTGGCTACAGTTGAGCCCCTGCTAGGAGTTATCAAAAAAGTGACATCTACCGTCCACAGCTAACAGCCACTTCACTCCCGTGCCTCTACACAACTCTGCCAAGCCAACTCTTTCCTGACTGGCAGCATCCACCAGTTCAAGAAGTGAGGTGCACTGGGAGATTAGCCAGGCAACGGCCAGTACAGCAGAATCTCAGAGTTACAAACTGGCCAGTTACCCGCACACCTCCTTTGGAGCTGGCAGTGCGCAGTCAGGCAGCGGCAGAGACAAAAAAGAAAAAGCACAGTATTATATTAACTCTTGCGCAAAATACAGGGAAAGTTTAAAAAAGACTGGATAGGGTAAGGAAACTGTTTCTGTGCTTGTTTCATTTGAACTAAGATGCTTACACACAGCATTTCTCTTTTGCACAGTAAAGTTTCAAAGCTGTCATGCCAATGTTCAGTTGTAAACTTTGTAAAGAACCACCCTATCATTTTGTTCAGAGTTATGAACGAGCTCCATCTCCTGAGGGTTCGTAACTCGGGAGTTTCTGTTGTACTCGAACAGCCCAGCACCTCAGTAGCGCCCAGGCACCCTCCACTGTTTTAATTGAGACCAGATAGTCATACCTGAGTGCCTGAGGTGTGTTAAAATTCGGCCGTGACTCTGCAACAGCATCCTCATCCTCTGGGCCTTCGTCCTCCATATTGGAGAAACCCATCTCATCCTGGAACTGAAAGGAAATAAAGCTCAGTCAGGTGTATAAGGCTCTGTCTGAGGTTCTAGGAACTACTTTTAGTACGGAGGGCCTTAGGGCTCAACATAAATTAAGGGAGCTATAGCGATGCCCTCAGCAGCACATACACACGTCTTCACTGAGGTACACGCTTTAACCTCCTCACAGTTGCACATACACAACAGGTCCCTTTTCACTGAGATTATGCTGAGACGGCCAATAAATTCCCCTCTCTTTGGCTTATGATGGCACTTTCAGACACCCTCTGATAGCTCCAGGACAGAAAGCCTCCCACATATTGTTAAAAGTCTCGCTTACACCTGGTATACACTACAGAGTTCGGTCGACAGAGAAGTTTAAGTCAACCTAACTCTGGAAGCCTCTACTCTAACAGCTCCCACCCATGTAACTCGCCCACTACATCGACACCTTTGCGAAAGGTGTAGGGCTTAGGCCAATGTCATTTTAGGTCAATGCTGTGTCAGTGTGGGCACTACATCGCTTGCACTGATTGATGTTGCCTTTCAGAAGCCGTCCCACAATGCCCCACCTTGGCAGTTAAATCGGTGCAAGCGCTCCTGGTGAGGAATGAAACGTGGACACAGAAAAACCAATTACTGCGGTGGCTGTACATCAACATAACTAAGGTCGACTTTATTTATGTACAACGAGCAGTCCTGGGGCACCTTGGAGACTAACAAATCTATTGTATCGAGAGCTTGTGTGGGCAAAACCCACTTCATCAGGGAGTTATTTATTTATGTAGTAGAGACTTGCCCTTACAGTCTCAAACAGCTCCTCCATCAGTTCATTTACTTCTTTCTCTGTAAGAGACAGGAGAGAGTGCGTGAAGAAACATTTAGTGATCCAGTAAGAAAAATGTCAGCAATTTGCAGGACTTCCTTTTCAGAGAGGACATACACTTGCAAACCTTCCAACTCAAGAGGGGAGAAAGGGGCCCCTTTCACAGATGCTCATATTTTCTCTCTTTGAGGGAGATCAGCCGTGAAGCACACAAGTACAGCCTGTCTCTCAGCCACCCAAGCTTAGTCCCCCGCATGTGCCAGAAGGGCTTCGCCTCCTTGACACGTGAGTTAAAAGATCAGCTTCCCCCAGATGTGATCACAAGATTCTCATTTACATTCAGATGCTATTTCTCCCCACAGGTTCTGTCACTAACGACGCAGCTTTGACCCCGCTTCACAGCTGAAGGCCTGAGACACAGTCAAGTCCTTCAATGCAACCTTATTTAACCTTCTTAATGCCCACACCAGACCCAAAGAATATCTCGGTGACAATCCCGTTCTGTCTAAAACAGACTCTACTAGATATCTGACAGAGTTTTGTAGCAAAAATGTGTATATTAGTATTGGTTACAGACTATAAGTATGATGTGTAATGATTTGATGTATAATGACTTGCTTATAAGTTCTGTGTGCTTCTATTTCACCCTGTCTCTCATGATCAAATAATGTTCACTGTAAGGCCTTGCTTCCTATTAGCATTACAAATTAAGTTGTATCCCTTGTCTGCATCACAAGCTAAGTTGTGTCTTCTAGTAACCATTAATCTTGTCTGATACTCTGCACAATTGTGTGATGTGAGTGGAGGATGTGAGTGAGTGTGAAAGCCATCACAAATGTCCAGGTGCAAGTGGAAATCTTAAAGATAACCAGGAAACAGCCATTGTGTCTGAGGCTGAACTGAATTAGCGGCATTGACACAACCCTGGAGATAGGCAGTGAGAGACACCCCCAATAGTGAGACACACCGATGGGAAGCCTGACAACCACCATCAAAGGATAACCCTGGAAAACACAAATTAACCCCTCTTAAAGATGGATGACTGCAGCATGACACTGCAACATGCACAGACTCAAGCGGGAACTTATATGTATAAAGGGACATCTCGCCATGAGATTTCGGGTTCAGTCCTGCAAGCTAAGCCTCAGAGGAGCCTCGAATAGCAATTGACAAGAACTCGACTCTCAGTCGGGCTTGCCAGTAAAGACTGAGTTGAGCCATGACAAACTGGTAACTGGGGGGGAAGAAGGGGGTGCGTGTGTGTGTGCTTGCGCACTCGTGTGCATATGCTCTTTTCATTTTATATTTTCAATAAACATGGCGTATTGCCTTTTCCCCTAGAAAAGATCCTGTGTGCTTCTTAGAAGCATAACATTTTGTCTGTCTGTCCAAGAACTTCTTCCATACAGTAAGAGCTAGGACCACCAAATTCAGTGTATAGCTTCTTCTTATGACTTAAGACAACTGGTTTGGTTGTGCCAGGAAAACGGGATGTGCCTGGAATGGGACTGCTCCTCATAAAACCAAACCGAAGAGACAGAATCACCAACTCAGGAACAGTCCTGAAAAAGGACATAGTTCTCCCAGAAGCGCTGCCTAAGGAGCTGAGAGTCAATAATGATAGTACTTACTGGTGATTCTCACAGCACGATCATTCCTGAAGTCTTCTGTGTCCGGTTCATCCAGATCTTCCAGGAAGTTGTACTCAGGGTCATCATCATCATCATCTGCCTCATCTAACAAGATAAATATTTGAAACATATTTTCATAAATCAGAGTAAAGGAGAACGTGCTAATGGCAGCCCAGGGGGAAACAATGGGTTTACTGGGTAACCTGACAGAAAGAGGCAGGGCTTGATTAAGGGTTAGTTGTAACAGGGTCCCAGTTTGCTCAATTGCTATCTGCACTTGTAGCACGTCATATTTTTCCCTTGCGTTTTAACCATTCTTGTTTAGTATGGAGAGCCTGACTCATCACTAGCTGTAATCTATCATCTACATTTGCACAAATGAGCGCATGATGCCACTATTCTAATTAGGGACGTAAGCAACTTGCCAACCAGCCAATATGCTTATTGGATAGTCAACTAGTCGCTTCCCCCTGCCTTGCTGCCTGTCAGAGAGAGGGAGGGAGAGCAGGAGCACGGTGCTGGGGGGAACTGGCTTTTAAAGGGTAACTAATGATCCAATCAGCTGACCAGCCATATTTGGGGATGCATCCGGGGCACATGCCACTTGAGGCACATTATGCTAACAAGAAGATTCCAGCCTCTGTCAACATTAGCCTGCTTCATTCAACAGCCCTTGTTAAACACAGTTTACAAATGAGACTAAGACCTAAGCACTTATATTAATTCTTATGACAGGCAGAACATCTGTTTGCCTTCCTCAAATGCTCTGTTCAATAAAAGATTCAATCACATCACAAATTTCCTCTCTTTTTGTAAAAGGTTCAAGATGTTAACTTAAAGCCTCAGCATTTCAGGGAGCTGTGGGAATTTTACTTCCAGACTCTGATTGGCTTTGTTTTCAGTCTTGGACTTGACTCGCCAGGATACTCATATGATGAATGAGCGCCAGAGGGTGAGCGGCCATGAACACATTACAGGAATTGGTCACAGTAAGGCACTAGGAAGCCAGCATAATCAAACAGCATCCATTGTGCGTCATTAAAAGCGCTCTCTATAAGCAGACTCAGCCAGCCAAAACTCCTCTCTCAATCCATCATTAAAACCCCTATCCCTGTAGTATCTAGATGCTGATACAGGCAGTGTGTTGGAGCATAGGGAGGGGAAAAAACCAATAAGAAGAGCAGAGCTGGTTAAACAGGACAGTGGGGTATTTATGGTGCAGTTGAAACGCACAGCACCCTCATTACTATTCATGGGCAGCACGTGGAAGGTTAGCAAGGCTGTTTGCATGCAGACTATCTCCTTGTCACTAACCAAGCTAGCAGGCACACATGAGACTGCCTAGCGTAGACAGGAAGAGAACACTTCATGCTTTCCACGGAACTCTTAAACCAAGGCCAAAGATAGAAATGCCACCAACACCATGCACTAACCAGGAGTTGCCGCGTACCTTCATTCTCCACATCATCATTCATGAGTCCCCCAAGCCACCTTTTCCAGTCTTCATCCTCTACCGTGTTTGGATCGTACATGTCCGGCGTGATATCTGGGGCACGGAGCTCAGCCTCCAACTGACCAAGAGGCACGTCCTTCAGGGGGCGCTTCGATCGGGTGCGGAAAGCGATGAGGCTATCATCCAGAGACTGAAACATGGAGAGCGCGCTCAGTGGAATCACAGATGTCCCGTTCTGCTCCGAACATCTTCGATGTCAAACATTTCAGTGCAGCCACAAAACCATCAAACCTGACACCCGAAAAATCTGACTCTTGCCACAAAAAGATGTATGTTCCTTTGTTGTTCCCTCCAACCGTAACCTTTAATTAATCTCAAGTTGTTACTGAAACATCACGTATAAATCTCTTTTCAACATGAACCTCACTCATACCCTATTGCCTTAAGCCAGGGGCGGGGAACCTAAGGCCTGGGGCGGGATGCGGCTTGCCTGGTTCTAGCCCGAGGCTTGGGGCCCCACTCCCAGCCTGCTCCTGCACTGTTCTGCCCAGACCCCACATCCCAAGCCTGCTTCCCAGCAGCCCCTTCCCTCCCACACACTGAATCCCTCATTTTGGCCCCACCCCAGAGCCTGGGGGTCCCACAAAATCTACTAGCCTGGGACCCCCTAGGGTCTGGTGTGTGAGGGAAATGTGGGGAATATGTCTTTCTCTTCAGAGGCCACTTCAGAGAGAGGGTTTTTTGGGGGGTTTTTTGCTTCTCACTTTTGTGCAGCCCCTGAGTGATTGTGTGGGGGTCAGCAGCCCCCCGACCCAAAAAAGCTCCCCGCCCACCCTCGCATCAAGCGCTCTCTTCCCCTTCAACATTCTCCTCCTTAGCAGCTGGTTTCTCCAGTCCATTCCTGCTTAGTAATCACAACAGCTCCTTTCCAAGACAAGAGCCAGACAGTGCAACTTTATTTAGATTCTGTATATCTGCAGCTGAAGTACACCAGTCCTTTACGTCTCTTGCGCCCAATTTTACTGCCTCCTGCCGCCCTGCTGAGCCACAGGGTCATCTGAAGGGAGCAATTTACACTCTCCGCTTAAATTTGGCAGCGTTACATTTTATAAGAGCAAGATTTATTAACTACAACACCAAAGGAAATATTTGCATGCTTTAAAAAGAAACATTCTCTCGCAGGGTTTTAAAACCTCAGCAATATAGCAGAAATAGAGGTTGGACCTCCTGGGTCCGGCACCCACAGGACCCAAAAGAGGGAGTTTGTCAGAACAGGAGAGGTTAGGCCTCAGACTCTCGCAAACCTGCTCCAGCTCCACTACCCTGGCCCTGCTCTGGCTGCCTGCCAGCTGAGCTCCCAGCCACTAACAACCTCTGTGGCTGGGGGTCTCTGGTCAGACCACGGATGTTGCCAGACCAGAGGGCTCATCTAGACTACATCCCTCTTTCAAAAGAGGGATGTAAATTAGGCAGATCGAAAGTGCAAATGAAGCACGGATTTAAATATCCCATGCTTCATTTGCATATTCGCGTCCGATTGCTGTTTCAAAAAAGGGTATTTTCGAAAGTGAAACCGCAGTCTAGACAGTTCTTTCGAGAAAAAAAACCCACCTTTTTCGAAAGATTCCCGTACAAAAAAGGTTTTTTTTTTCGGAAGAACCACGTCTAGGCTGCAGTTTCATTTTCGAAATACCCTTTTCCAAAACAGCGATCAGATGTGAATATGCAAATGAAGCATGGGATATTTAAATCCACACTTCATTTGCACTTTTGATCTCACTAATTTATATCCCTCTTTCGAAAGAGGGATGTAGTCTAGACATAGCCAGAGTGTCCCAGACAGCAGAGGTTCAACCTGAAATACAAATGTGATACTGATGTTATTGATTTTCACTACTCAAGCTGAGAAAAATCCAGCATGTAGACAAAGGACATAAATAAGAAAAACTGATTTATTTAAGATTCTTAAAAATGAGAATTATACAGGGTTAGCAATGTGCTTGACTGCAAAATTAATAAACTGGCAGCGCTCAGCAGACCCGTTTAAGACAAACAAGCACCTTTCATCAACACCATTTTACATGCATTATAGTGTCATCACGTTACCTGATAGGAATCCATGCACACTGGGCTGGAGGCCAGTTCCTCATCAACTGCATGCAGCTTCTCCATAAAAGTGCTATCCCTGCTCTGTTTCGGTTTCGGTGGTGGCGGAGGTCCCATGGGAACTACTTCAGCACTAATGTGTCTAACAGGGGGTGTAGAAATCTTCTCCACCTAATGAAAAGAAGCCTTCGCATTAAAAACATTTTACTTAAGTCAGTCTATCCAGGGCAGGGATGGTGCAAGGCACTATACAAAAAAGACAATCAGGTGCAACCACTACACAAAATGCAACAGCACATCACAGGGGAAATGGACTCTCCAGATCCAGGTAAATTTGATTTTAAGCAAGCCCAGTGGTGGGAATGTAACTATTCAGAGCTTTGCATGAGAGGAGAAAACCTCTAATCAGTTCCCCAATGATCAACTCTGGAAGTATTTTAATTAGACAAGATTAAATTGATGACAAATGACCAAGGCAGGGAGGATAGGAGAGAGTGTTCCCTTTGATGCCACACACTGCCACAGGAGAAGGATAAAATCATTCTTCTGAAGAGAAAAGACAAGCGTCACAATATCCTTCCTGTCTACTGCAAGGAGCATCATTCAAAAAAGAAAAGCTAGGCTGTTGGAGGGTGAGGGGCTGTTATGCTGGAGTCATGTGAACATGGGGATTCGGAAGAACTAACTTTTGGAAAGTACAAACTCAAGAAACGCAATACACCTTTCACTCTATAGAAGCGAGGGAAAGCCAAGCAGACTTGCATATAGCACACAGCATTATCTGATCTCATGATCACATAGTCCCAACCCGGGGTCTGAAGGAATCACACAAAAAGGAAGCTATTAAAATCATCCCTTGATCATCTCTTGAATAGATCCTCCTTTTTTTTAAATCCCTCCAATAACTCTTCCTGACACCAAATCAGGTTTAAGCTTCTTCTCCTAAACGTCTCAGCCCTTCCCAACTCTCCGCCTTCGCATCACTTATCACATCACCCACAATACCATCTTTGACAGCCAACAGCCCTCACAAATAGTGTGATACTTTTTCCCCACACTATTCCTTATTCATGGAAACTCGCCCTGAGATGAGGCATAAGGTTGCTAATGTCTTTTTCAAACCTATTCAAGGCCCTCTTCTGTCTTGATGCCTGCAAGAAAACAGCCAATGTCTAATGGCTCAGCTGAGATGCTGCTGGAGAAGATAAATACATGTATGTAACTACAAAATATATGTAAGACTAGAAGACTTAATTGGCACTGCTCAGGTCCTTCAGGCAGGAAGTTGGAGGTGTAGGGGGTGCAGGAGTCAGGTTTGGGGGGTGAGGAGAGGCTCAGAGCAGGGGGTGGGGGGAGCAGTTGCTCCCCAGGTGCTTGCTGCCCCTGTGGTCATTCATGAATACTACTGTCCCTGCTATCACACGCCTCCCTTTCCATCTGAGGAGGAAAAATCCCAATCCAGGCACATCCCATTATCCTGGCACAACCAAAACATGACTTTGCTTTAAATTAGGATAAGGGGAGCTGCATACCAGATTTAGTGGTCCTAGCTCTTACCTTTTAGGAGTTCTTGAACAAATGGACTTACAGCCGCACAAACTCTCACAAATATATAGTAGACTGCATGTATTTTAACTGTCTCCCTCTCACCAATTCTTTATAAACTGCTATGCATAGACTATAAGCTCTTGGGGCATGGGTTGTATCCACCTCTTTGTACAACACCCATTACAATGGGATACTGAGTCAAATCCGCACCTGAGCGATACCATAATATAAATGGTAACAAACAACAAATTATGGATTAGACGGAAGCTATTTTAGAAAGTACTTGAGTTTGATGTTAACCATACCTCAGATAGGGTTACTCCCTCTTCATCTGTCTCTGTCATATCTGATGATCGCCGCGTCCTACATCGCTTTGCTCCCCGAGGAGAAGAGGCAGTGCTCTCCACATCACTTTCCAAAAAGCTCTATAGAACAAAACAAAAGCTAAACCGTCAAATAGTTTTGCAATCACTAACATAGCCTTTTTCAACTACTCTCTCATTCCAGTGATTTTCTTTTAACATAATGAAGTTGAAAGCCTCAGTATACTGTGAAGGACAGAACGGCCCAAAACCAGTAGGATCATCTTTCAAGGAAAACACCAAGGGCAGACCTTTTTCCTGCTGTGGCAGCACCTCCCCTTTACCTCACAGGCCACTGATTAGAGCACTCACCTGGAATGTGGGAGACCCTGGTTCAAATGACCTCTCTGCCTGAAAGGAGTGGAGAACTGAACCTAAGTCTCCCACTGCCAGGATAAGTGCCCTACCATGGATTTATGGGGTATGGCTCTTAATCTACACTGCATAAAATATTTAATTATTCACTGGCACAGGGACAAGAACTTCATAGAATCTTAGAAACACTGGACTCGAGAGGCATCAAGTCCAGTCCCCTGCCCTCATGACAGGACCAAGCACCATCTAGATCACCCAATAAGAGCAGGTTAGACACGTGCCTAAGTATCTCCAGTGATGGAGATTCCACAAGCTTCCTTGGCAATTTATTCCAGTGTGTAACCACCCTGACAGGTAAGAGTTTTCCTTAATGTCCAACCCAAACCTCCTTTGCTACAATATAAGCCCATTGCTTCTTGACCTCTGATAGGACAATGAGAACAATTTTTCCTCCCCTCTCCTTGTAAAACCCTTTTAGGTACTTCAGAAAAAGGCTCCTAACCATTGGAGGAGTGAAGTTCTGGAATATCCTCCCAAAAGCAGTTGTGGGGGCACATCCCTTTAATTTTAAGATATCTGACTCGGTTTCGTGCTGGCCATAATCCAGAAGACATACTCTAAGCCAGCCTCTGAGCATACATACCAGGTTGGATCCCGTAGGTGACATTGGTGGGGGAACACCCCATTGAGAACCCTGCTAGGATCTAGACGTGAGCTAGGGTACCGGCATCAGGATTTAGGTGACTGAGCACATGTCCCCAGGGAAGATTTTTGGTATCTAGGGGACTTTATCAGCAGACGCAGCCACCTATGGAATCAGGCAGCAGCTAAGCAGGGATTTGGAATATTTAGATTTGGGTACCTTAGAATGGCCGAGACATGTATATCCCTTTGTGGATGTAATCGGCTCTGTTCAGACATATTTACCTCTTCAGCAGTCTCATCCTCATCCTCTTCCTCAGGCTGATATTCCTCATCAGATGAATCGTCTTCTTCAAGGGGAATGTCCACAAACTGAGGGGGCTGTCAGGAGGCCAAGGGAAAGATAAGAACGTTGCAGGTTTAAGCTAAATGTGTGACCGTTTCAAACGCCATACCACAGTGCATGTGTGGAGAAGCTCAGAGAAGGAGCCAAGATAAGGAGAGACGCTCCTGAGGAAAGGGAACTGCATCCAAGTAAGGCTGGTGGAATGGGTAGATTCAGAGGTGCAAAGACAGACCCAACTTACAATATTAAGAAGCCACTGAATGAGCTCACAGTATTTTATAGTGCACATACCAGTGGATGAAACCACATGCTTCTAGCACTGATACCCTTGTTAGCCTATTGTTTGTTACACTCACTTGTTGCATCATATGTAAAATTAGACTGTAAACTCTTTGGGGTAGGCAGAGTCCAGCTGTAGCCTGGTTAGGAGTTGTGATGGAATTCAACAGCCCTCAGTGGGGTGTCTGTGTAGTACCACAATGCACACACCAGGAAAACAAGCTACAAGTAAGTCAGGAGATGGGACAGCAGAAGAGAAACAAAGCCAAGGATGTGAGCCCAAGGTAAATCAGATGAGTATATTCATGGGAGGTTCTTGTGTAGGGATGAAAATCTGCTGGCACCAGACTCTGCAGAGAGAGGAAGCAACACAGATTCACCTTTCAATGCTAACCTTGATCTCATTAGCCTTCTTAATTGGAGAAATATTCCAAGCAGGGATTACCTAATGGAAATAAAACCACTGTTAATAGCCTGTATAACATCAGATTTGATAGTGTTAAAGCAAAAAGGATCATCTGAATTGTGTGATCTAAGTAACATCTGACACACTTTCAAGTTGCTCAGCAGATTCGTGCATCGGACAGCTCCCTCCTACACTGGATATCCTGTTCACTTCGTGCACTTTCCTAACATGACTCTCTCCACTGCTGATCCGGTACACATCCGTTAATCTCTAGGGAATCCCTATTTTCTTTATTTAAGACTAGAAGATTTACCCGGCAGTGCTCAGATCCTTAACTCAATTCATTTTTGGTTTTTGGAACATAAAATATTCATGCTTCATTTAAATCATTGTTGTAGCGTGGGACAGGGGATCGGGGGTTGAGAATGCAGGCTTCTCTGGGCAGAGAGGACTACTCCAACCTTCCCTCACCTCCACAGCTTGGAGCCAGGTGAGAAGCGCCTCTCCATAGCCACTGCAGCTCCAGCGGACACAGCCAGGGGAGGGATGCATGTCCCCCAGCTGGGGCAAGTCCAGGGTCATCTGTCCCCTGAGCTCCCCAGCCACAGTGAAGAATGCAGCAAACTGTGCACTTTCCCCATGCTCTCTGATTATGAAGGAGAGGGAGGGTGGGACAGTCCCCAGAAGTGGGGGGGGGGGGGGCACCCTGCCAACCCTTCACTTGCCTGGTGATTCTGTCTCTTTTCTGTATGGTTTTCTGAGAAGCAATCCCATTGCAGGTACATACCATTCTCCTGGCACAACCAAACCCTGACCTTGCTTTAAGTTAGGCTAAGAGGATGCTACATACTGAATTTGGTGATCCTGGCTCTTACCGTTTTGGAGGAGTTCTTGAATAAACAGAATGACTCTCTCAAATATATAGCAGATCACCACAAATACGGACACACGCACACTCTTCATCTTTTGACAGCTTTTAGGCTTAGGACTAGCTCCCAAAAAGCACCCTTGGTCTACAGTTCCTATTGCCTCTACAGGCCAGAAAAGCATCTTCTACCCTTTCCCAAACCCATGGGAAAAAGGCAAATGATATACTCACCACTCCTTTCTCCACAACCTCCTTCAGTTTAGAGCGAGTCATCTTTGGCTCCTAAGAGAGTTAAAAAGACAGCAAACTTATCTCTAACATCTTTCCACCAGTCTCTATAGAAAATTTCTTTGTTGATGGGCATGACACATCTGCACTAAACCCGATACCTGACGATTCTGCCCAGCTGTTAGGTTCCAACATAGCAGTTACCTATACATGTTGAAATACCAGTACTCCTATGATCCTACCCTTTAATCTATTTTCTCCCCATATCAGATCACTAGTGAGATTCAACAGTCACAACAGCATCTGAAGGGACCATGCAAACAGGTCAGGAGTGGGCAAGAAATTGTTGATATGGGGCTACTCCAAGAATTTGGAAAGTGGTCAAGGGCTACACACTTCTATAATATTAATGGAGGAGGTGCGGGGTCTGAGATGGAGATTTGATGCAGAAGGGACTTTGGGGTAATACACTGGGGTGCAGGGTCTGGGAGGGAGTTTGAGTGAAGAAGGGGATTGTGACCTGGGGCAGGGCATTAGGGTCCAGGAGGGGGTGCAGGCTCCAGGAGAGGATTCTGATCTGGAGAAGGGGTGCAAGGAGAGTGTGCAGCAGGTTGGGTAGTGACCTAGGGCAGGAGGGGGCTGTGACATGGGACAAGAGATTGAGGTGCAGGATCTCGGAGCAGATATGGGTGTAGGATCTGGGGTGCACAGAGTTTGGTTTGTGACCCGGGGGAGGAGCGCAGAGGGTCTGGATGCAGGAGAGGGGTGGGATGCCAAGTGCAAGCTCTGGCCAGGGAGCACTTACCTTAGGCAGCTCCCAGCCAGTAGCCCAGCGGAACCCTCCGGCAGGCTCCCTGACTGCTAGGCCCTCACATGCTGCTCAAAGCAGCCAGCTGCGGGGGGCCATGTGCGTCACTGTACGTCCGTTGGTGGGGGGGGGGTGCTTCTGCGCCCTGCCTGCACTGCACACACCACCCAGGCAACTCGCGAGATTGTGCTGGGGGAAAAGGCAGCACACGAGGCTCCCCCCGGCCCAGGGGTGTGCAGAGATGCATACAGCCAGCCGCTCTGAGCGGTCCCTCTAGGCTGCGGGACAGTACTAGAACTAGGGATCTAAAATTTCAATTATTTGCCTAATCGAATAGTCGATGTAATTTGCATCGACTATTCGATTAGTCGATAAGGGCACTTCCGCCTTTGAAGTGTAGCAACAGCCCCAGGGGTATTGCTACACTTCAAAGGCGAAAGCGCTGCAGGGAGCACGGGCCAGCGGGCTGCACGCCGCATTTCAAAGCTACAGACCGCATGGAGCCCGGGATTAGCTGGCGACTGCCCCCTGACCTCGGGCTCCACACAGCACTGCCGCTTTGAAACGCCATGTGGAGCCCAGGATCCGGCCTCAGGCTCGATGTGGCACTGCCGCTTTGAAGCACCCCCTCCACTCCCCCCCCCCCTTGTGGCTTCTTTCTGACAGAGGCAGAGGGGGGTAAGGGCGGGAGGAGCGAGGAGCAGCAACTAGCCATTCACATCCCTAAGCAGGATGCCCATCCCGATACAGGTAGATGGTAATGGGGGGGGGGGGGGGGGGAGAACCTGTTACTCACAAACATGGGCATGTCTTCAGTCTCACTGATGGCTGCTTTCATCATGGCAACCACATGCTCGTTTGTGATCACTTCCTGCAGGAACATAAAAATTGGCTGTGTGTCTCCTTTTTTAAAATTTCTGTTGTGAAGAATCAAACCTCAGCTCAAAATAATCTTGGAAATGCATTGAGAGGAGGAAAGAGGACAAAAAAAAAAAATTAAGTGCTCCTGTGACAATGATAAAGGACAGGGCCTGCACTACATGCAATGGTTCTGTAGAATGAACTTCTCAAACTCTCTAATGCTAGAAGGAGGGAACACGGTGCAGCCTATACACAGCAATTTCATCAGCTCTGTTCTTCTCACAATGTAAAATTCCATAATGTGCTGGTTGTAAGAACATGAGAAAAACTACAGTGGGACAGCGGCGGAGAATTTGCATCTTAAAACATATACTAATAAGTGAGAGACTATGAGTATGGTATCTATTCCACTGCACTGCTGGTACAGGCAAGTTTAATGCTACCAAATTTCAGAGCACCCTGGTAACTAGAGAACGGAGATAAAAAAACAAAACTGAAAACAAAGGAGAGCTCATAAAAAGTGAAAGTTGAGGCGATAAGACCGGATCAGAGACTCTAGCTCCTGAATCCAAACATTGTTACTAGACTGCCAGCACTGAGAGCTCTGAGAAGGAAATGACCACATTAATGCCAGGCAGTAGATGAAGATAAACTTACTGCATTCTAACAATTTCACAGTACTGAATGGTGAATGTGCCTGAAACAGAAGCAGTGGCAGTCACTTCTCCTTATAAGGGGAAAAGACAAAGGACAAACACCTGAGACCATCAGGCAGGAAACATTACTGGAATGCAAAGAAACCTTAAAATAAACAGCATAATGTATTATTTTGAAAACAACATTGGTGTTCCCAAGGCTTAGCCCATGGATGATGGAATCTGAGAACAAGTGCTTCGCTACAGACCAGGGGTGAGCAAGAGGCTACCAGAAGGCCGGATCTGGCCCACCAAGCCACCGGATCCAGCCCACAGCCGCCTCACTGGATCCCTTATGCAGAGAGCAACTCACTCAAACAGCAGGCTGCTCTCCACTCTGGACTGCCAGGGAGAGAGGACGGAGACTTTGCAGGCTGCTCTCGTCCCCCAGCAAAATCTCAGCTCCCATTGGCCAGTTTCCAGCCAACAGGAACTGAGAAATTTTGCTGAGGCCAAGGTCAGCTTATGAAGCCTTCTCCCTCTCTTCCCCTACTTTTCCCCGGAACAGACCCCACATGGAGCAGCCAGCTTCTCAGGTTCCTGCAGGGCTGCTGGCTGGGAGCCATCTAGGTAAGCGCCTCCCAACCAGAGCCTGCCTCTGGCACCCCACGCCCTCTTCCCCCTCCAACTACCTGCCACAGGCCACCACCCAAACCCTCTGTACCCCTTTCCCCACTTCTCCAAGGTCACAAATGCCTCCCAGACCCTGCACCCCCTGCCAGAGCTCCTTCCCCAGGCTAGAATTCTCTCCTATACCCTTACCCCACATCCTGGACCCCAAGCCTTTGCCCCAGATCACAAGCCCCTCCTTCATCCAAACTCCCTCTCAGACTCCACAGCTCATCCTGTCTCCTACCCCAAGCTCCCTTCTGCACCTACCCTCAGTCCCAGACCCCACACTCCTGCCACAGAAGTGCAGCCCTTGAGCACTTGCCAAAATCTTGGCATGCTCCCCCCATTAAAAATTATTGCCCACCCCCTGCTACAGACTCAGCTGACTCAAGAGTGGCACTAGGTAGCTAAGGCAATGTAGATTTTCTCTCCACTACAATTCATTCCCACATGGAAGTTGTGTGATGGGACAAAAACAGGAAGTGACTTTTGTCGCTATGTACACTGCTTTTTC
The DNA here is from genome assembly GCA_032595735.1 of Pelochelys cantorii. NCBI lineage: Eukaryota > Metazoa > Chordata > Testudines > Trionychidae > Pelochelys > Pelochelys cantorii. The sequence continues at coordinate 22,358,851 of CM064349.1, read as the reverse complement.
ATTAACAATCCCACCAGAATCCCTGAAGACCTTTACCAAGAAATCCAGCTCTCTCGGAAAATATGACATTTGTACATTTGCAGTCTATCTCCTCATATCCCATCTTAACAATTGGTGCCTTTGCCCTGGGCACCACAACTGTGGTACAATCAAGGCAAAAGATCACTACAGGAAGTAAGAGAATAACATCTGCTAATGACACTAAGTGACCACATTTTGGATAAGTTCCACCTATAACAATAGATAGCTCTCCCTTTACAATCCATCACAAGAGACAGACTAGTCTGTGAATCCCTACTAGGATTGCCCTGTTTATAAAATCCTATAGGCTAAGCTCGGCCTAGCCAGCACGTTTCCAGGAAGATACACAGGGTCTAATCCCTTTTTTAGTATTGATATACAATTCCATCCCACCCCACTCACGTGGAGAATATTTCGCACATTGACTACGGTCAAGTTGTGCTGTTTTGCTCCATCTTCTAAGGTGCGATCAAGCATGTCATCTAGTTTGATGTCACAAGCCAAGGACGCCTCCTCTTCTTGGCCTTTCTCTTCGCGTTTACGTTTGGTTGCCTTCCTCCTCTTCTTCCTCCTCTCACTCTCCTCTCCATCTTGCTCCTCTGCAGGATTACCAAGAAACGATTCAGTTTCAAAATACAAGACCTCAGCCTCCCACTCAGGCAGCGGGACTGTATCCAGAAGCTAGAATGCAGCAGATAACAGACCTCATCTGCTTTCCACCTACTGAACACAAATAGGAACCATGAGTCACTGAAACGTTGCTGTTCTGACTTGCTCCTATGCATGTTATAACTAGCACAGGGGGAGGGATAGAATCACAGAATACTAGGACTGGAAGAGACCTCGAGAGGTCATGGAGTCCAGTCCCCTGCCCTCATGGCAGGACCCAGTACTGTCTAGACCATCCCTGATAGACATTTATCTAACCTACTCTTAAATATCTCCAGAGATGGAGATTCCACAACCTCCCTGTGCAATTTATTCCGGTGTTTCACCACCCTGACCATGAGGAACTTTTCCCTAACATCCAACCTCAACCTCCCTTGCTGCAGTTTAAGCCCATTGCTACTTTTCCTATCCTCAGAGGTTAAGGAGAATAGTTTTTCTCCCTCGTCCTTGTAATACCCTTTTAGATACCTGAAAACTGCTGTCATGTCCCCCCTCAGTCTTCTCTTTTCCAAACTAAACAAGCCCAAGTCTTTCAGTCTTCCCTCATAGCTCATGTTTTCTAGATCTTTCATCACTTTTGTTGCTCTTCTCTGGACCTTCTCCAATTTCTCCACATCTTTCTTGAAATGTGGCGCCCAGAACTGGACACAATCCTCCAAATGAGGCCAAATGAGCAGAGTAGAGCGAAAGAATGACTTCTCATGTCTTGCTTATAATGCTCCTGTTAATGCATCCCAGAATCATGTTTGCTTTTTTTTGCAACAGTGTCACACAGTTGACTCGTACTTAGTTTGGGGTCCGCTACGACCCCTAGATCCCTTTCTGCAGGACTTCTTCCCCAGATAGTCATAAGAACATAAGAACATAAGAATGGCCATACTGGGTCAGACCAAAGGTCCATCGAGCCCAGCATCCCATCTGCCGACGGTGGCCAATGCCAGGTGCCCCAGAGAAGGAGAACAGAAGACAATGATCAAGTGATTTATCTCCTGCCATCCATCTCCTGCCCTTGTTATGAAGGCTAGGGCACCATACTTTATCCCTGGCTAATAGCCATTTATGGACCTAACCTGCAAAAATTTATCAAGCTCTTTTTTAAACCCTAATAGAGTCCTGGCCTTCACAGCCTCCTCGGGCAAGGAGTTCCACAGGTTGACTGTGCGCTGTGTGAAGAAAAATTTCCTTTTATTAGTTTTGAACCTACTACCCATCAATTTCATTTGGTGTCCCCTAGTTCTTGTATTATGGGAAAAGGTAAATAATTTTTCTATAATCACTTTCTCCACACCATTCATGATTTTATATACCTCTATCATATCGCCCCTCAATCGCCTTTTTTCCAAACTGAAAAGTCCCAGTCTCTCTAGCCTCTCCCCATATGGGACCCTTTCCAAGCCCCTAATCATCTTAGTCGCCCTTTTCTATTCACTTCTATTCTGTATGTGTGAAATGGATAGTTCCTTCCTAAGTGGAGCACTTTGCATTTGTCCTTATTAAACTTCATCCTGTTTACCTCAGACCATATCTCCAATTAGTCCAGATCATTTTGAATTATGACCCTATCCTCCAAAGCAGTTGCAACCCCTCCAAGCTTGGTATCATCTGCAAACTTAATAAGCATACTCTCTAAGCCGATATCTAAATCATTGATGAAGATATTGAACAGAACCGGTCCCAGAACAGAACCCTGCCTAACCCCACTTGTTACTCCTTTCCAGCAGGATTGTGAACTGTTAGTAACTCCTCTCTGGGAACGGTTATCCAGCTAGTTATGCACCCACCTTATAGTAGCCCCATCTAAGTTGTATTTGCCTAGTTTATTGATAAGAATATCATGCGAGACCGTATCAAATGCCTTACTAAAGTCTAGGTATACTCCCTTCTCCACAAGACTTGTTATCCTATCAAAGAAAGCTATCAGATTGGTTTGACACGATTTGTTCTTTACAAATCCATGCTGGCTGTTCCCTATCACCTTATTATCTTCCATGTGTTTGCAGATGATTTCCTTAATTACTTGCTCCATTATCTTTCCTGGCACAGAAGTTAAACTGACTGGTCTGTACTTTCCTAGGTTGTTTTTATTTCCCTTGTTATAGATAGGCACTATATTTGCCCTTTTCTAATCTTCTGGAATCTCTCCTGTCTTCCATGATTTTCCAAAGATGATAGCTAAAGGCTCGGATACCCTCCTCTATCAGCTCCTTGAGTATTCTAGGATGCATTTCATCAGGCCCTGGTGACTTGCAGACATCTAACTTTTCTAAGTGATTTTTAACTTGTTCTTTTTTTATTTTATCTTCTAAACCTACCCCCTTCCCACTAGCATTCATTGTGTCAGGCATTCCTTCATCAGACTTCTCCGTGAAGACCAAAACAAAGAAGTCATTAAGCATCTCTACCATTTCCAAGTTTCCTGTTACTGTTTCCCCCTCGTCACTGAGCAATGGGCCTACCCTGTCCTTGGTCTTCCTCTTGCTTCTAATATATTTATACAATGTAGAATGTCTTCTTGTTTCCCTTTATGCCTCTAGCTAGTTTGAGCTCGTTTTGTGCCTTTGCCTTTCTAATCTTGCCCCTGCATTCCTGTATTGTTTGCCTATATTCATCCTTTGTAATTTGTCCTAGTTTCCATTTTTTATATGACTCCTTTTTTATTTTTAGATCATGCAAGATCTCCTGGTTGATCCAAGGCGGACTTTTGCCATATTTTCTATCTTTCCTACACAGCGGAATAGCTTGCTTTTGGGCCCTTAACAATGTCCCTTTGAAAAACTGCCAACTCTCTTCAGTTGTTTTTCCCCTCAGTCTTGCTTCCCATAGGACCTTACCTACCAGCTCTCTGAGTTTACCAAAATCTGTCATGCTCTTGGGTAAAAGATGGAGTCCATCTTTAGTTCCAGCCCACATACTGGAACAGAAACATACAGCCACACACAGCCTGCAGTCCACAGCAGACTCAGGCAGACAAGAGTCCTTCACAGCCATGAGTGCTAGGGTTACACTTTTCAAATGGAAGACTCAGAGTTGGAAGAATCTGAACAAATCATGGAGCAAGCTGTGTATTTGGCATCTATGCTCTAGTGACACCCCAGAGCTGCCATACGAGCCGCTTCCCCTCCTAGTGAAGGAGTTGCCATGCAACAACCATGCAGTCAGGCTGCAAATCAGGAAAACTCTGGAACCTGGCACCAGTGGGTTAGAAAACTTAACCAACTTAACATGCTTCTTGAGCCTCAGCGTGCTGCTGACTCAGGAGAAGAGGAGAGCTGCAGCCAAGCTCTTCTCTCAGGCTCCCAGTGTTTGAGCAATAAGTGACACAGGCCACTGCAGGGATCAACTCCAGTTAGTTTCAACATGCTCCTCCCTGGGCCCCTCAGGCTGTCAGCTACTGAACTACAGCGCAGAAGTCTAATTCTTCATTCAAATGGCTGAATCCAAAGGCTGGACTCCTACCCCCGTTTTTTAAGTCTTTTCCAGAGAATTGCCAGTTGGGCTGTATCACCAGGTCACAGGCCCTTCTCGTGCATAACACTTACCCAGTGGAATAAACAGCCCAACGTCCTCAGTCTCCTCCTCAGTTTGCTGAAGCTGTTCCCCCGTTTTGGTATTTTTCTGTGACTTGCTGATAGTAGGAACTTTAAATGGCAGCTGCAAGGAACTTCGCACTTGGGCCACTTGCTTTGGAGAGTGGTTGTCAGCTGTCTGGGGGTCTCCGGGCAAAACTGCTTCCACCTCTGTATGTAAGTTAGGAGACTTCCCTGCAAGCAGAATATATTAGATTCATTATGTTCACAGGTGCTTTCCTCAGCTAGCTTTTCCACTTCCCTTTTGCACAAAGCTATGATCCACACACAAAAAGGATTTCACAAATCCTACAACAATACAGGTCTCATGGGTTTACTATTCAAAACTCATGAACTTCAGAAAAATGGGTCACCTACACTTCTCATGCAGCCTCATCACTTCTGCCAGCCATTTAAGAAAGCAGACGCCTACAGAAATTGAACAATAGCTGCTTCTGCTATCTGCTCGATGTCAATCTCAAGTGCTCAGCTACATTAAAAATTGCAACAAACTCCTTTAAACATATAGGTCATAACGCAGGGAGGTGTCACGTGAGTGGCCCTTCATCTCAGTGGGCCCCAGGATTGCCGTAACCGAGTGTCTCCTGGGATAGGACAGTCTTACTAACCGCACTTGTGTACCTAGAATTTGCACTGTGCGTCAACTGAACCATAGCAGCACTTTGATTGAATGCAGGAGGAGTAAACGGCTCTCAGTGTTGTGTGCAGTCAGCATGCACCTCTCTTCACGTGCCTTTGCTTTCAGTGCATGTAACTTTTGTAATACCGGCAGGAAAAAAAGCTGCATGGAGGAAAACGAGCAAAATCTGGCAGACCTGTGGGTGGGCAACAGTAAACAAAACATCTCATGGGCCACACACAAATAGAGCCCTAAGCAGATACAAAATTTGTATCCACATCTGCATTCACAAAAATGAGCCATGGACATCCGTATCTACATCCCTGGATTTGGCTACCCATGGATAAAAGCAGCAGCACCACAGAACCCTGGGACCAGACCCTGGGAGGCCACATGGCACTGCTGCTTTGAAATGCCATGTGCTGGGAGTCCCCAGCTGGCCTGCGCTGCATGCAATGTTTCAAAGCGGCAGCACTGTGTGGAATTCAGGGTCTGCCACTTAGAAATGCTGCATGTAGCCCGGTCCGCAGCTAGCCCTGGGCTGCACACGGCATTTCAAAGCAGCAGTGCTGCGTGGAGCCTGGGATCAAAGTCCCCAGCTGACCCCGGGCTCTATGTGGCGCTACCACTTTGAAACGCTGCAGGGAGCACGGGGCCAGCGGAGGACTGCTTGAGTTCCCCAATGGCCCCATGCTCCCTGCAGCGCTTTCACCTTTGAAGCACAGCAACGGCCCTAGGCCTCCTTCAAAGGCGGAGGTGCCCTTATCGACTAATCGATGCAAATTACACTGACTATTCGATTAGCCAATTAATCGAAATTCTACATCCCTACTAAAAGGTATTGCCTCATCTACACGCACACACACAGAGAGAGAGAGAGAGAAGGGGCAGGGCTGGGGATTAGCCTCCCCCAGAGTTGTCTGAGGCCAGAGGCTTTGAATAAAAAATACAGCAAAGGGCTTGCGGCTCCCAGCCCCGCCACTACTGCGTTGTCTGGTAGCCACCTGGGGTTACTGATGCCATTTAAAGGGCTTGCGGTTGCCGGGATAGCATTGCGACCAAGAGCCATGAGCCATTTAAACAGGATCCTGCCGCCTGAGTCAGTGCCTGGAAATTCGGTGGCACGGGCAGCAGGACACAACTAGAAAGCGGTCAGATGCAGTTCGCAGGCCAGATCTGGCCCCCAGGCCACATCCTGCCCAGCCCTGAGTTAAACAGTACTTTGAAGAAGCAGACATTTGTTGTAAAGACAAACTGAAATGATACAAAGTATTCCACACTCCACATTACCTGTCAAATGTACTAATACCAAGATACTGAATCCAACCACTTGGTAGGGTTCACAATGATTGATGTAACTAAACTCATTTGGATAATGAGGACATCACATAGGACAACTGGGGGGGTGCACAGGTCCTAGCTTGTGTAGAGTGAGCTTACTGCATGCACCAAGGGCTTCTTGCATCACTCTTTTCTCCCCAAGGCCATTTGCACCACCCTCCTGTCTCTATTTCAGGGTCTTCCTACAACTTCCTTCCCATCGCATTCTCCTCTGTCCTAGTAGCAGCTCTGTTTGTCCCCATCCTCCTTTCAGAAGGTTTCCACATTTTCTGCCTGCAGGCAAAGGCTCTGTGCACATTCCCATGCTGCCCATACCACTGTCCACCAATTCCCCCTTCTCAGGGATCTGTGCTCCTTCCCGGTCCTCCCTCCACTCAGTTCTGGGTTCCCCTACTTGCCTCCTAGGGCACGTTCTCTGTGGGCACAGCCATTAACCTTTTTTCCTTCATTCCCCACTTTTTCTTCCATGCTAGGGAGAAGAAGCTGACAAAGCCTCTATCTCCAGACCAGGGCCCTCCAATTTGCCCCATGCGAGGCATTATGGGTGCCCCATTCTCCCCATACCAGGATTCCCTACTCTTCCCCCTGCCCTTTGCATGCTCTCTTCTTCTCATGGCGGGCCTATACCCCCATTATTTTTCTGTCACGGTATCACCATGTTAAATTCTATTGGAAAGATGAGATGATATTGTTATGCCTGGATATTGTTATGCCTGTTATGCTGTTTGATCTACAGACAATTGCAAAGGGGCCTGAGGATTGCAGAAATGCCCTTGTCTCCCCCAAGTGACCTTTTTCCTGTCCTCCCCAAAAATCAACAGGCCTGGAACATTCCCTGAGATTTTGGAATTCAATGTGCACAAGTGTTCAAAAGACAGAAATGAAAAACAAGTTGAGCATAAAGTCTTTGCAAGCTCTGCCAAAATTGTGTATTGATGTAAAGCCCAACCACTAACAACTGACATTAGCTTCTAAGCACCTGTCCAATGCCAAAAATCAACCTCAAATTCTCCTTCTGTTCCCCATGACTTTTCAAAAAACAGCTGTCAAAAAAGTATGTTTACTAAGTTCCATAATAGTTTAACATGCAAATCAAGTCCTAGGATGTTCATTTTTATATGCTCATAAGTATCAAGTGTTCCCTTGCCTGATTTTTATTGGACAGGAAGTACCCTATCAGATCAAAGTAATGCTAGCTCTAGTCCAATGTCCTGTCTCCTACAAAAGCTGATAACCATATGTTTTAGAAGCAGATACAAGAAATCCTGTAATGGAATAATGCCCAAAGAAGAATTTTCTTCCTAAACCCTCAATAAATGCCTGGCTTATGAACCATAGCTTCTATTCTTTCTAAAAGAAACTTTAATTGTACTAAACACAACTGCTGATGTTCTTATCCCCATACATCCATTTTTTACTCCTATCAAACTCTGGACCTCAATATCTAGTGGCAATTGCTTCCCTTGATTAATTGTTGTGAGAAACAGTTATTTCCTCTAAAAGGCATTGTCCTGTCCATTTTATTAAATATTATCTTATTCTCCCTAACTTTCTAATTCTCTGGCATTTGGTTCTTAAGACTTGCTGCCTTGGAGAAAACAAAAAAGTAGTTTTAAGTGCTAAACAGTAGTCTCCTTCCTAACGCCACCACTCTGGGAACAAACCAAAAACCCGTGCAGCACAGCACCATGTATTTGGTTTCTGCTGCATCCCCCCTTTTCTTGGCTATCTAGACAATAGGGGCACGAATCTCAAAGCCGTGGCATTCCTGTGACCACCGCTGGAATAAGAGAGTTTATATTTCAGCAGGTCTGAGCATCGGGCCCTGCGCTGTACGGGGCAGAGAATGAATCCGCTTTGGTGCGTCAGGCACACTGTCGGCTGCTACTGCGGGGCACATCAGCACAGCCGCACCCAGGTGTTCCTGCTGGTGGTGCGCATCCGCCCAGGGGCCCGGAATATTGATTCCGCACAGAGCGGGGAAAGAACTGAAGGGAGCCTTGGCCGGCCGAAGCCATTTTACCTTCTTCGGGGAGGTCTCGATCCTGGCCCTGCTGGAGGGAGCCAGCAGCAGGGGCCGTTTCTCGCGCGTCCTGGGGGCTGCGCTCGGCCGCGACTCTGCTCCCGCTCCTCAGAGAAGCCTCCCCGGGCTCTTCCCCGGCGCTTGGGCCGCAGGCCTGGGCGGCGCCTCCGGTGCCCGCGGGGGGCAAGCCCGGCTGCGGCGGGAGCGCGGGCCCGGCCGGCCTGTCCGCCATGGGGCTCCCCCGCCCGGCCCCTGCGAGCGGCGCGGCGCCCCCGGGCGCGGGTCCCGGAGCCTCGGCGGCGGCCCCGGCTCTTCGCTTCTTGCAGGGCAGCAGCCGCGGCGCGAGCGCCATGTCGCCGCCGGCCCCCCCCCCCTCACAGCGCCCCGGCCCCGGCCCCGCGCCGCCCCCGCCGGCCCGCGCCGCGCGCCGCCTCAGACCCCGCGCCCCGCGGCCTCGGCCGCCCCATAGCCGCGCCGCTCCCCTCCCCCACGCCGCCTTTGCCACAGGAAACGGAAATGACGGGAGGGATCCCGAGCGGCGGCATGTTGGTTGCGGCGGAAGGGGCGTGCAGCAGGGCGCCGCCGCCATCTTTGTGCGGGGCGGCGGGGCGGGCGAAAGGGAAGAGCCGCCGTGAGGGCTCCGAGCCGGTGGTGATTCGATATCGGAGCCCCCCCCTCTCCCCCCACGCCCCGCCATGTTACTCCGGGGAAGAGACGGGGTAGTGGGGCCGCCATGTTCTTTCCCGTCCCCCTTTCCAGCGCGCCTGTAGCGTCTCGGCTCCTTTCCTCCGCCCCAGGGGGGCGCGGGGCCGGCACCTGACACGGGGGGGGGGAGAGCGCGGGGCCGGCACCTGACACGGGGGGGGGGAGAGCGCGGGGCCGGCACCTGACGCGGGGGGGGGGAGCGCGGGGCTGGCACCTGACACGGGGGGGGGGGGGAGCGCGGGGCTGGCACCTGACACGGGGGGGGGAGCGCGAGGCCGGCACCTGACACGGGGGGAGCGCGGGGCCGCCACCTGACGCGGGGGGGGGGGGGGAGCTCGGAACTGGGTATCTGACATGGGGGCGGGCAGGCCAGACGCAAGAGGCCTCTGAAATATTATACTGGTATAAACACCCTGGTCTGCCTGCTCCTAAGTGATTGGGCAACAAAATGGCAAATGAAATGTAATGTGGATCAATGTCAAGTAATGCAGGTTGGAAAACATAATCCCAACCATATATGCAATATGATGGGGATTAATTTGGCTGCAACGACTCGAGAGATCGTGGGGTCATTGAGGATCGTTCTCTGAAAACACCCGTGCAGTGGCAGTGAAAAAAGCAAATAGACTGGTAGGAGTCATTAAAAAAGGGATAGAGAATAAGACAGAGAATATCTTATTGCCTCTGTATAAAACCATGGTATGCCCACATCTTGAATATTGCATACAGGTGTGGTCGCCTCATCTCAAAAAAGCTATATTGGCATTGGAAAAGGTTCAGAAAAGGGCAACAAAAACTATGAGGGGTTTGGAACGGATCCCATAGGAAGAGAGATTAAAAAGACTTGGACTTTTCAGCTTAGAAAAGAGGAGACTAAGGAGGGATAGGATAGAGGTCTATAAAATCATGACTGATGTGGAAAAATAAGGAAGTTATTTACTTATTCCCACAATATAAGAACTGGGGGTCACCAAATGAAGTTAATAGGTAGCATGTTTAAAATTAACAAAATAAAGTTTGTCTTTACTCAGCACACAGTCAACCTGTGGAACTCCTTGCCAGAAGATGCGGTGAGGGCTAGAACTTCAACAGGGTTCAAAAAATAGCTAGATAGATTCATGGAGGTTAGGTCCATCAATGGCTATTGGTGCCTGTAGTGAAGCCGGCTTGTCCCGAACCAGTGCCCTGACCCAAAGCCCTTGTTCTCTTTGCACTTCAAAGGGTCAGCAGTGGAAATTGTACTCCTGCTGCACCAAGGAACACGGATTCCTAAGGGCTCACCTTCAAGTTTCACTGCTACACTGTTCTGGATCAGGGTGATGTTGGCTTCCCACTGGGCCTACAGAGGGGAGGAGCAGTGTGGGTCATGGGGCAGGATGATCCCCATATAGCAGAGGGGGCAGAATGGGGTGGGTAGCAGGCTATTGGGGGGGGAATGAGTTATATATGGTACAGATTCTTCCAACCTCCTTGATTGCTGATTTCTCCCTTGCAATGAACAAAGATCAGATGCTGACTTTCTCACATGAGTCAGCAGCCTTTGCTACCTGTAGTATAATCAACATAGCCCTTGATCGAGTGGTTTTGCTCTTTCCTCTCCAAATGTCAAAGCCTGTTCCCATTGAACTCAATACCACACCTCCTTTTGATTTCAATGGGAACAGGATTTGGACCTAACAAGGGATCAGAGAATGTGATTTTGATCAATTGCTTTTCTGTCCAGAGACAGTTCTCCTTCATGTTGTTCTGCCAAAGTTATTGCCCCTCCTGTAACTCAGGCTAAGGAAAATGATAAAACAATTAATGCTCATGGTTAGAGCCCTGCAAAACTGCAGCTATCCACTTTATATGCATGATTATCTATATCAGCAGATACAGTGTGGGTATCCACAACTAATTTTTAGATATAGATGCAGCTGCAGATACAAATTTTGTACCTAGAACATTGCAAATTTGCAGTTATCTGCTTTCTATCTGCAGGTATCTGCATCCGCAGATGTCAGTATGGATATCTGTGACTCATTTTGGAGGATACAGATGTGGATGCTGATACAAATTTTGTATCCACACAGGTCTGTACACATGGTACATACAGTTCTATGCCTCTTGCTCTTTTTACATGTTTTTTGACAAGTATGAACAAAAATGCCAGAATCCACTTGGGTAAAATATTAAGTGAATTCTACCAAGAGGACATAGACACACATCTTTTTGAGGACGAAGTAAAACACTGAATTCATTTTTTTTAATTATGAGGTCTGTGCTTTGAGATCACAGGGGTGATTTGTATAGACTTGTTGTATGGGATGGTTTACAATCTTTCCAGATGTAGACACCATTCTGGAAATATTGTTAACAATACTTGTCATAAATGCTTCTGGTGTGTATTCTTTTTCTGTATTGAAACAAGTTAAAAATTATTTGTGAAATATGCTGAGTTAGGAACATTGGACAAGTTTGACTGGTATAATAACTGAAAGTGCCTCTAAAAAATTGTCAAGTCATCCTAAGCAATATTTTGCAAAAAAACAGCGTAGAAAAAAAGCTATTGAAATACATATTTTGTATATTTCAATATATATTTTTCAAATTAATAAGTTTCTTTAGAGGGCACACGAAACTTTTACTTTTCTATTTGTGTGCCATCGATCCTTTCTGTAATTACACATTTTCACATTAGCGTCATGTAAAAACAATACGACTTCCTGTTATAATACAGGAGGAGTGAACAAAAAAAGAATAAAGAACGGGGGAGAGAATTGTTCTTTTTCTTGTAGGGCTCTGCTGACTCTAAATCCCCCACTGGCTACTGATGCCCATTTATTGCATAGGATGGGTCATTGTCCTACCTCCCCCCCCCCGTCCCACTGCAGTGTATAAACACCCCCGCCCCCGTGGGGAGGGTCCCACGCCCACTGCCAAGCCCGCCCCAGCTGCACACCCGGCGCGGGCCTGGCACAACCTGTGTCCCTGCCCGCTCCCTGCCGCCCCCCCCCCCCCCCCGTCGCTCGGGCGGGGCTCCCCCTTCGGCGGACATCGGAGGGGGCGGGGCCTGATCCCCGGATCGCGCGCTGTGGGCGGGGCCTGCGCTGTCTCCGAGCCAGTCGGCAGCTTCTGCATCCCAGGCTCGGAGCATCCTCAGGGCGGAGGTTGGGCCCGGCGGAGCCCGCGCCCCGCGGCACCATGGCCGAGATCGCCAGCGTGCGCCCCGGCTTCGGTGAGTGGAGCTCGGTCACCGGGCCCTGCCCAGCGCCTCCCCCCCCCCCGGGGGCCGGTCCGTGAACAGCGCCCCCCCCCGGCCGAGCTGTGCCCCTCCGGGACCGGGCTGTGCCCAGCGTGCCCCCCCCAGGACGGGGCTGTGCCCATCGCCCCCTCCCCCCCGAGCCGGGCTGTGCCGTGGCCAGAGCACTCCCTGCCTGGACCGAGCCGTACCCAGCGGCCCCCTCCTTCCCCCACGGCACCAGGCCCTGCCCAGCAGCTCCCCCGGATCGAAGCTGTGCAGTGCCCAGCGGTTCCCTCCCCCCGCCTCCACCATCAACTGGGTCGTGCTCACCCAGCGCCCCCCATGGGGACTGGCCCTTCCCCTTGAGACCAAGAGACGTTCCCCTGCACCCAGGGCCATGCCCTGCGCCATCCCCTCCCCACCAATGGCGATTGGGCCGGGCCCCCCCCCCTTGGCCCGTGCTGCATACCAGGCCGTGCCCAGCCTAGCGACCTCCTCCGTGCCTAGGTCTTAACCTGCTCCCACTGACCTGAGCAGTGTCCCCTCCCTGTCCTGGCAGACTGGCTCAGTGCCAGGGACTTGCCTGGGTGGAGGTGAGGGGCCAGAGTTCAGCGAAATGCCCAGCTGGACCCCGAGAACAAGCGCGGAATGTGGGCGGGGGAGGGAGAAGGCCCTGTTGCCCTCCCAGGGTCAGGTGTGGGGCAGAGCTCTCATCACTGGCTGTTGGGGCACGTTGCAGGGCTGGGCGGGTGGAGTGCAGTTGCGGGGCTCCCTCTGGCTGGGGGGCACAGGGGGCAGGGTCCCCTCAGCCTGGGCAGGCCGAGCATAGTTGGGGGGCTCCCTCCAGCTGGTGGGGGGGCAGGGGGCAAGTTCCCCCGGGCCTGGGCGGGCGAAGCACCATCGGGGGGTTCCCTATGGCTGGGGGGGGTAGGGTCTCCTTCTGGCTTGGGGCGCACCTCAGGGCTGTGAGGGAGGGAGGCAGGCCTGGAGCTGGTGCTGCCCGCAACCTGGTCTCCATCCCTGCGGGCTGCGGGGAGCAGGTGCAGGGAGCCGGGCTGCAGCGCAGCCACCAGCCGCGGCTGCCTAATGGCTTTGAGCGGGATGACGTGATGTCTATTCCGGGCCAGGCAGCGCCCCGGCCTCTGGCTGGAGCCTTTGTTCCCAGCTCCCCGGGGGGAGAGGCTCTGAGGGGGCTGTGCAGCCGCACCGCTCCTGGCCTCACACACAGAGGCAGCGAACTGGATGGTGCTTTGGTGACCGCTGCACCTGGAATCTGGGGGCGTCTAAGCAGTATCCCCAGAACTGAAGAGCAGCCCTTCCCATGGCACATCCCTCCCTTCCTCCTCCTCACAGGACTGCGGGTACTCCCCACCCTGTCTCTCATTAGGCTGCAATAGCTTCTGCTCAGATCAGTCCATTAACTGGGGCAGGGGGGTCTGGAGCGATGCCTGGAGCTGGGAAGGGGGGCCCTGCCTGGGGGCAGGGACACATTAAGTTGTAAGAAGCTGCTCAGTGTTATCGTCCGGTGCCCATTGTACCATATGCTGAGTAACAGGCACCAACAAAAATGCTTCTCCTGACTTTTCTAAGGAACAGCATTTTAAATAGAAAAGTAACGTGAGCCATTATTTAAGGCCATGGGACTTGCCCACATAGCAAATGATGGGAGGTGGGGTGAAAACAGGTGATATGGGTTTCTCTCAGGAAGGGAACTGCTCCCCCCTTTCTTCTAAATCTCCATCTCTGCCTTTAGGCCACTCTTGAATGAGGCCTCATGGTTAAAAAATGGTTGCTGCATTTCCTTTTCGTTCACAGCTGTTATATAAAACTCTGCCATGCACACGCACGTCACTTATTATGGTCAGCACACGCCGTGTCTCGTCATATTTACAACCTGTGCCAGTCGATGTGGGGTGCTGCATACTAGCAGTCCCAGCCCTGGTAATTGGTATGTTATTGCAACATCACTAAGGAAGCCCCCAACTATTATTAAAACCACAGCAAATTAAAAGTGAGGCGCTCTGCCTTTGGAGCAGGTTAAAAATTTACAGGGTGAAATTTTCACTGATGCAGGGCCCTTATTTTAAATTAGTGCTGGTTTGGTGCCAACGGAGTACCGGGAGCTTTACAACAAGGATGGAGATAAAGTCCCTGACCCAAACAGCTTATTGATTAAACATAATGTTTAATTCTGGCTGTATACAGTTGCAAACTATTTAATAATCATTGTGCACAGTGTCACTGGAGCCATGTGGGTCCCAGAATATTAAAGACACAATAGGCGAGAATAGCTTTATCTGGACCAACTTCTTTGATGAGAAAGCCAAGCTTTCAGAGTTACACGGAGCTCTTTTGGTTTGGGACATTTACTCAGAGTGTAAGTTGGAACAGATGCTTAACAATCTGTTTCACCTTATATGTGATACTCTTAAATTTTCCAGGCCTGAAAAAAAACTCTATGTAAGCCCAAACGCTTGTCTCTCTCAACAGAAATTGGTCCAATAAAAGATATTACCTCATCTCTTATGTCTTTAGTATCCTGGAAGCCACATGGCTACAATGACACTGCATATAGCGATTATTAGACAGTTTGCAATTTTATGCAGTAAGAATTAAACATTATGTTTAGTGAATAAGATGTTTGGGGCAGGGATTTTGTCTTCATTCTTGTAAAGCTCCTTGATTCCATAAAATATATTATCACGCTTTGATAGCGTCTTCATAAGAGTGCCATAAGGATTGTTAGAGAAACATGATGAGTGAGAGAATATATTTTATGGAATCAAGGAGCTTTACAAGAATGAAGACAAATAGACCAAATGTTAAACAGTTTGGTTCCCAGTAGTCTTCCCTGTGTTGTGCATTACCAAAGTTCAGCATTCTGCATTGGGGACATCTAACTAATTCTTTGTGCCATTATTCCAAGGACTTGTCTATGCACAAACATGGACCAGTTTAACTAAAGATGTGTTCACAAATCCATTTAGTTTAACTGATGCAAAATCTTATTGGCATTCTTAACACAGTTTAAAAGTGTCTTGAACCTGTTTAGGTAATATCAGTAGAGATTTGTCTATGCCCTTAATAATATGCACAAAAGTGTTTGTATTGGTTTAACTAAATACATTTAAAATCCAACTTTCAGTTAAACTGGTATGTGCAGACACTGCCTAAACACTTCCATGAATACTAATTCTAGTTAGCCTTGCAGTGGGCAATTTAATTACAATCTTTAAGACCTAGAGAGTGCTCTTGGCCTTCTACCATACAACTGTACACTTGTGCAGAATGTCTCAATGCACTCGATCTTTTCATTCACACACATCTCAGCCCCTTTGCCTGAAACAATCACTCTTCCCGCTTCTTCTGTTTTTTTACTTGCAGAGAACACATACAAAAAGCTAAAATAAATGATGTAGGAAACTTAGAAACAGTCAACCATATGTAAGTGCCTCCTGGGAATGAATACACGGTGAGAATCCCAGAAAGTCCTGTTTCAGAATAACTGACTGCTTGACAGAGCAGGCGTGTCCTAGTTAGTTTGAATGACTGAGATTCGTAAAGGTATTATATGGCTGCCCAACTTCCACTGAAATCAATGGAAGTTAGGAGCCCAATTACCTTTGGGAATCTGCGTCAATGTCCATGATTTTCATCTGGTTTTAAAGGCTAAGGTGGCCTGCCCTCAAGTAAGTACTCCAAAGTGGAAAAGCCATTTGCATCATGCACACCTGAGCCCTGAGTCTGCATTTTCATGCCTATGTAACTCCATTGGAAGCAGGGGTGTCACACCAGCATAAAACCAGTGTCGCAGTGTGGAGCCAGTGGTACACTGAGAGAATGAATAGCATATTACGTTGTATTATTTTGTGTTATGATTGCCCCTACTGGCTCCAAGAAGCCTGGAGGCCATTGTGTTGGGCTGTATACAAATCCCTAAGAGGAATTCCCTGCTCCGAAGAGGTTGAAATTTAAGCAGACAGAAGGAGAAGAGGCATGTAACAGACAAGGACAGTGAACAATGGGATGGTCTGTTAGTTCCTGGCTCTCCTCACCCCCCATTTGGCTGGGGACTTTTGGTTTTGATTTGTTTATTCACTTATTCAGTAAGTGGTGCTCTCAGGGGTGGGGGGTGAAGGCCCAGCTGGGGAAGGCGAGCCCCAGTCCCACCCCTTCCACCCAAGGCCCCGCCCCTGGAGCCAAGCCCCGCCCACCCCAGCTCGATCCTTCCTGGCCACCTGGAGGGCCGGGATTGCCAATGGCCAGGGAGCCAGGCTGTTGTGCGGCCAGGCGCGTAGGCAGTTTTGGGAAGGCTGTGCCTTCCCTTGCCTACAGTATTGGCCACTCATGGGTGCTTACTTAGGTGGATCGGAAGGATGAAAGAAAGGATTATGGACACTGAAGGGAGCAATGACGGAGGGACTGGGGAGGGAAGGAAAGCGCAAAGCATAAAGGACAGCGGGAGTAAGGAAAAAGAGCGGCAATTGGTTAGGAGCAGTTGGAACATACTGCTCATCAGCAGATAGGGAAGACTGTCTGGAATCAGCCTGGATAAGAAACCCTAGTGCCTTAGCATGCAGAGTCCCCAGCTGGTTTCTTGCAGGAGTGATTCATCAGAATAACACCTTTCCTTTGGCGCTTACTCACCAGAGAGCTGTGCTGTTGCAGCTTACACCACTGTCACGGCAGCAGTGATCAATAGGCAGCAGTGCATCCTCACAAGCCATCTTGTTTTGGGCACTCAAGCACCATGTATTTGCTGTTTCATGGTGGGTAACTTTCTAGGAGTTCCTGGCGCCACAGCTAGACAATGATTAGGATAGGGGTATTAATAAGATGCGGATCTTCTAAGCTCCCCCATGCTTGTGTGACCTTCCCTCGCACTTCCTAACGTGCAGAGTAGAGGAATCTGGTAGTTTAAACCTCCTGCAGCCTGCATGTCCTTAGACACATGCCATGTGGATCAGGCACTTTTACTGCTGTTTCCAGTGCCACCAACTTCTCTTTCCACTCCTAAAATTACCAGAGTGCTGGAGGAGCAGAAATAAATCACTGCACATCTTAAAAAGCATACCGGAATGATTCCCAGTTTTTGTAAACTTCAGCAGGTCCCCAGTCGGGGAAAGGAGAAAGTATTCCTCCCTCTATTTGCCTTCACATGCACCCCAGAAATTATTAGGATTTACAGTTGGATTGTATATTTATATGGATAACAAAAGCATCCAGGTTTGGAACATCAAGATTTGAAAGGCTATGTTTCAGAGTTTAAATTAATCTCTAATTAATGGGGGATAAGTAGCAGCCTTTGCAAAAGACAGGTTGATCTATAGGTGTCTTCTGAAGGACTTCTTAGACTTCTTAGTCTTCTGGAGCTATTGATACAGTCCTCTGTTAGGGTACATCTAGACTGTGGCGCTATTTCGGGATACTTTCGGTATCCCGAAATAGCTATCCCGCGTCTCGACAGCACGCCTGTTACTTCGAAATATCTTTCGAAATAACGGGCGCGCTGTTCCGACGTCCCTATAAACCTCATTCCATGAGGATTAAGAGAGATGTCACAATAGCGGTTTTTTAATTACGAAATAAGCTATTTCGAAATACAATCAAAATAAGCTACGCAATTTGCGTAGCTCAAATTGTGCAGCTTATTTCGAGCTAAGGGTGCAGTGTAGACGCACCCTTGGAGACTGGACTAGATGGACCAGTGTGCGGAGACAATCTGGAAAGTTAGGTCCATATAGGAGTTACCAGACTGTGCTCTCCCTCAAAAAATGAGGTTTACAGGATCTTGAGAAAAAGGGTTTTTTCCGACAAATGGCCCCGTCTACATGGGGCTTTTTAGCGGCAAAACCTCTTCCGCGAAAAGGATCGGCAGAAGATATGCAAATGAGAGCGCAATTTGCATACCTTCTGCTGAAAAAAAAAAGGCAGTGTAAACTTAGCCTTTATGTCCATAGTCTGTAAGGGGCTCCTATACATTTCACTGTCTTTATCAGACAGTATAATCTTTTATTTTGGCCAGAGTGTGTTTTTATTGAAGGTGGTAGTTTGATTATAAGATTTAGATAGGGTCTAAAACCTTTCTAAAACAAAACAAAACAAAATAGCCTTTTCAACTGAGTCTTTTAATTTCCGGTGTCCATCTCAGAGCTGGGTGTGTGGTTTTTGTTTGAAAACTTGCAGGTGGCTTTTTCCTCTGCTTTTGAGGATTCTACAGTATTGTGAGATCAGAATGACCAGGGAAAGGGATTACAGCGTTTGTCAGCAGCTTCTTTACATTTGCCATGTAACTTGTACGATCTACCAAGGGTTTAACTGTACTGATTCATATAGAGTCTGTGAAGGATTATTTGTCTCTCTTCAAAGAGGATGAGAAGACCAGTAAAAATCTGATGTCAAAAGCAGAATCTAGCTTCTATGGAGGGAAAAGGGACATTAGAAATGAAAACAGCCAAAGACTTGTCTACTGAACTGTAAATGTCATCTATGAACACTGTTTGCTCTAGTTATTCTCGTCACAGCTCATGGGACCCGAGGCCAATTTATCATCACTTGAGTCAGTTACCCGTGGGAAATTGAGTTTCAGTTGCAGTCCATGATGACAATTTTTTTTTCCAACAACAAGGACAGACCAGTGAAGAGGATACAGATATTGGTATCCTGAGAGATTTCATGGTTTTCACTCACCTCACTGGTGTTATTCTGCTGCAGTTAAGATGAAAGAGCGTTTAAAGATGAGAAAAGGGCTCCATACTTTCTCCACTGGCCACTGTCAAAGTTGCCTTGTTAAAAAATTGGGTGCAGCTGCTGTGGGTGCTGGAGATTGAAAGTCAGTGCAGTGCAAAACGTTAATTTCAGCTGCCCATCTCTGGCTGTGATTGTAGCAAGGCAGAGATCAGGGTGATTTCTGGTATGTAATGCTATTACGGAAGCAGCTTATGCAGGTCACTTGGAAGCGTTGTAAGTCAGGGAGGAGAAAAGATGGGCTTCAAGGCTTTCCCCCAATCAATCAGTTGATATGATGAGGAAACAGCAAACTGTGACTAACAACGAGGGGAGGAATCTGAAGCAGGTCAGATGATCTCTTCAGATAACTCCTCCCCCCCTCCCATCTTCTAAAAATAGATGCTTGGTTTCACCTCAGTAGTTTAATTTCTCTCTAGCCCTTTTCCTCATAAGAACATAAGAACGGCCCTACTGGGTCAGACCAAAGGTCCATCTAGCCCATTGTCCTGTCCACTGACAGTGGCCAATGCCAGATGCCCCAGAGGGAGGGAACACAACTGATAATTGTCACGTGATCTCTCTCCTGTCATCCATTTCCAGACAAACAGAAGCTAGGGACACCATTCCTACCCATGCTGGCTAATAGCCATGGATGGACCTAACCTCCATGAACTTGACTACCTCTTTTTTGAACCCTGTTAAAGTTGTAGCCTTCACAACATTCTCTGGCAAGGAGTTCCACAGGTTGACTGTGTGCTTCACAGATGCACAGAGATTTTCTTACCTTTGAAAACCCTCCCCGAAGTTAGCTTTACAACAGCACTTGCTGGGATTGTAACACATCTTCTCTCCACACGCAAGTATTTGCTACAATCCACAAATACTGCCAGCACTAGTCCAACTGTACTTGACTGGAGCCTGGGTCATGCTGGGACACCCTGCAGTGAACCATGGCACCTTTTGGCTTCATCTGTGCGGGCCAGTTTAGAGGTACAATTCTCCACCGTTCAATGCTGTAATGTCGACAGCGCTCAAGTGGATTTTTACCACCAAGTCGTCTACCTCTGACTGGGCTAGGACAACAGATTGGTAAAAATGCTCGAGTCCGGTCTACTGCTTTCAGTCTTGCTACTGTGATTTGTGGTGAATTATAGCTGTGAGGTTGTAATGGGCCATCCTTGCAATTCTGCAGTCCTCTTGCAACCTTTTTTGTCCAAAAGCTTCAGAGGGGTAGCCAAGTTAGTCTGTCCAGGATAAACTTAAAAAACAGCAAATAGTCTGGCAGCACTTTATAGACTAACAAAACATGTAGATGGTATCATGAGCTTTCGTGGGCACAGCCCACTTCTTCAGATGACTGGAGTGTTGGATGTCCAGAACCAAAATAAATAGGGGAGAAGGGAGGGGGCGGGGGGATGGAAAGGAAAAAAATGGGAGGGGAGGACAAAAGGAGGCAGTGGGTATATAAATATCAAAGGGAAAACCATGCTGCTATGTAACAGACAAAACTGATAGTCTACTATAAGCACCTAAAAACCGATAGTTAAAAGGAGCAGATAAGGACCATAGTTAGCAATTAGGGTATGTCTATACTTCAGAGTTTTGTCGACAAAAGTTGCCTTTTGTCGACAAAACTATACCTGCGTCTACACTACCACTGCGTTCTGTCGACAGTAAGTCGACAGAATGCAGCAGTTTTGTCGACAGAGGTAAACCTCGTTTTACGAGGAATAACGCCTTTTTTCGAAAGTACTCTTTCGAAAAAAGGTGCTATTGCATGCAAACTGTGCTTTTTTGAAAGAGAGTGTCTACACTCTCTTTTGAAATAGCGGCTTGCTTTTTCGACAGAACTGGTTGTAGTCTAGACGCTCTTTTTCGACAGAGGCTTTGTCGACAGTATCTGTTGTAAATAAATCGTAAATGCCTGTATACAAATGGAAGAAGTACGGGGAATAAGTAGGAAGAACTTGAAGTGCTAGTAAATAAACACAACTACCACATAGTTGGTATCACAGAAACTTGATGGGATAATACACACAATTGGAATCTTGGTATAGAAAGGTACAGCTTGCTCAGGACGGATAGGCATGGAAAAAAGGGCGCAGGTAAAAAGGGGTAAAAAACAAGGGTGATGTCATGCTAGGGGTCTACTACAGACCATCTACCCAGGTAGAAGAGGTGTTTGAGGCTTTTTTTAAATAACTAACAAAATCATCCAAAGTGCAGGATTTGGTGGTGATGGGGGACTTCAACTATCCAGACATATGTCGGGAAACGAACACAGCGGGGCACAGATTATCCAAGTTCTTGGACTGCATTGGAGACAATTTCTTATTTCAGAAGGCTGAGAAAGCTAGTGGGGGGAGGGAAGCTATTCTAGATTTGATTTTAACAAATAGGGAGGAACTGATTGAAAATTTGAAAGTGGAAGGCAGCGTGGGTGAAAATGATCATGAAATCATAGAGTTCATGATTCTAAGGAATGGTAGAAGGGAGAACAGCAAAATAAAGACAATGGATTTCAGGAAGGCAGACTTTAGTAAATGCAGACAAGTGGTAGGAAAGGTCCCATGGGAAGTAAGACTAAGAGGAATAACTACTGAAGAGAGCTGGCAGTTTTTCAAAGGGACATTATTAAGGGCCCAAAATCAAACTATTCCACTGCATAGGAAAGATAGAAAGTATTTCAAGAGATCACCTTGGCTGAACCAGGAAATCTTACATGATCTAAAAATAAAAAAGGAGTCATATAAAAAGTGGAAACTAGGATGAATATAAGCAAATAACACACGAATGCAGGGGCAAGATTAGAAAGGCAAAGGCACAAAACTCAATCTATCTAGAGACATAAAGCATAACAAAACATTCTACAACTATATTAGAAGCAAAAGGAAGACCAGGGACAGGGTAGGCCCATTCCTCGGTGAAGAGGGAAAAACAATAACAGAAAACTTGGAAATGGCAGAGGTGCTTAACAACTTCTTTGTTTCGGTTTCCACCAAGAAGATTGATGGTGACTGGATGCCTGACATAGAGAATGCTAATGGAAATGGGGTAGGTTTAGAAGTTAAAATAGGAAAAGAACAAGTTAAAAATTACTTAGAAAAGTCAGATGTCTTCAGGTCCCCAAGGTCTGATGAAATGCATCCTAGAATACTCAAGGAGCTGATAGAGGAGGTATCTGAGCCTTTAGCTATCATCTTTGAAAAGGCACAGAAGTCAGGAGAGATTCCAGAAGACTGAAAAAGGGCAGATATAATGCCCATCTATAAAAAGGGAAATAAGACCAACTGAAGAAACTACAGACCAATCAGCTTCACTTCTGTGCCAGGAAAGATAACGGAGCAAATAATTAAGGAATTCCTCTGCAAACATCTGGAAGATAATAAGGTGATAGGTAACAGCCAGCATGGATCTGTAAAGAACAAATTAAGTCTAACCAATCTGATAGCTTTCTTTGATAGGAAGTCTTGTTGATAAGGGGGAAGTGGTGGACGTGGTATACTTAGACTTCAGTAAAGCATGTGATATGGTCTCACAGGGTACGTCTAGACTACAGGCTTTTCTCAGCAAAGGCTTTGTCGACAGATACTGTTGACAAAGCCTCTGTCAAAAAAGAGCATCTAGACTACAGCCAGTTCTGTCGACAAAGCAAGCCGCTTTTTCGACAGAGAGTCTAGACGCGCTCTTTTGAAAAAGCAAAGTGTGGATGCAATAGCGCCTTTTTTCGACATAACTCTGTTGAAAAAAGGCGTTATTCCTTGTGGAATGAGGTTTACCACCGTTGACAAAACTGCCACGTTCTGTCGACTTACTGTCGACAGAATGCGGCGGTAGTGTAGACACAGGTATAGTTTTGTCGACAAAAGTCCACTTTTGTCGACAAAACCCTGTAGTCTAGACACACTCACATGGCCTTCTCATCAATAAACTAGGGAAATACAACCTAGATGGGGCTACTACAAGTTGAGTGCACAACTGGCTGGATAACCATTCTCAGAGATAGTTATTAATGGTTCACAGTCATGCTGGAAGGGGCTCCACAGGGGT
The DNA here is from genome assembly GCA_032595735.1 of Pelochelys cantorii. Lineage (NCBI taxonomy): Eukaryota > Metazoa > Chordata > Testudines > Trionychidae > Pelochelys > Pelochelys cantorii. The sequence goes on along the minus strand of CM064349.1, from coordinate 22,335,884 downwards.
CTGTTTTGGGACGAGTTCTGTTCAATATCTTCATCAACAATTTAGATGACAGCATGGAGAGTACACTCATTAAGTTTGCAGATTATACCAAACTGGAAGGGGTTGCAAGTGTTTTGGAGGATAGAGTCATAATTCGAAATGATCTGGATAAAATGGAGAAATGGACTGAGGTAAATAAGATGAAGTTTAAGAAGGACAAATGCAAAGTGCTCCACTTAGGAAGGAACAATCTGTTACACACATACAGAATGGGAAGTTACTGTCTGCGAAGGAGTACGGCAAAAAGGGGTCTAGGGGTCATAGTGGACCATAAGCTAAATATGAGCCAACAGTAAGACATTATTGCAAAAAAAGCAAACATGATTCTGGGAGGCATTAATATAAGTGTTGTGAGCAAGACACGAGAAGTCATTCTTTCACTCTACTCTGCACTGATGAGGCCTTAGTTGATGTGGAGAAATTGAAGAAGGTCCAGAGAAGAGCAACAAAAATGATGAAAGGTCTAGAAAACATGAGCTATGAAGGAAGACTGAAAGAACTGGGTTTGTTTATTTTGGAAAAAAGAAGACCGAGAGGGACATAATAGCAGCTTTCAAGTACCTAAAGGAGTATTTCAAGGAGGAGGGAGAAATTGTTCTCCTTGACCTCTGAGGCTAGGACAAGAAGCAATGGGCTTAAATTGCAGCAAGGAAGGTTTAGATTGGACGTTAGGAAAAACTTCCTAACTTAGAGCCACCCAGAGCGGGCCACGCAGGACTCCAGTAGTGATTTAAAGGACGCAGGCCCGGGAACCCTGAGCCCTTTTGAATCACTATGCCCTGGGGGCGTCCTCTTGTCCCCCGTTGGTGGGCCTGATCCTAGGGCTCCTAAAACTGGTAACCTCAGTGGAGCTGAACCATTGTCAGCTATGTTGGGAAATTTTTGGAACATCTCTCCAATATCGACAGGACTATCGAGAGGCTGAGAAAAACCCAAGATGAGGCTCCAGGGAACCAGGAGGGCAGTTTTATATTGCTCCTTGTTCAATAGCACTTAGAATCACCCCATTTAAAATATTGATTTTTCCGTGCCTCAGATATGAGAAGAAAACGACTAACATTGCCGCCGCCGCTGCTTTTTCCAGACTGTTTCTGTGACCAAAACTCTCTCTCTTGTTCAGAGCTTTCCCTGTCAGGCTCTTTCTGTTCCTGATTTACGCTTTTCCAGTTGATGTCTGTCTGAACTTGCAGCCCAAGCATTTGTTCTGTCCATTATTTACTTGAGTAGCGTTTGGGTCCTTGTTCAGGTTCTTCCTTCCATTTATGTTTGTAAGATGGAAACCAGACAGCCTTAGTGCCCTCATACATGCCATCTCTATAACCATGCCCGGAAGGTAAGTTTTGCAAGCAGGAAGGTATTGGCCTGGCTGCTAGACTCTCACACAGGTAATTTAATCACTGGATTAGCATTTCTGAAGAACAAAATTTGTTGTTTTTTAAGTTTATTCTGTGCAGACTAACTCGGCTACTCCCTGAAGCTTCCAAAATTAACTTAATGAGATCTCCAAGATGTCAATAATGAGTTATAGTTAGATGGAAGGTCTTCTGGACAGGCCGTTTGGAGTTTTCTTTTATATCTGTAACAAAAACGTCCGTTTTTTTCACAACCCTGAATATGAACTAATTTTATTAGCGTCACAGTTCAAGGTAACGACATTTCCACGCTCCGCTCTATAGGCTACTCCCTGACGTGCTCAGTCAGATCCCTGGTGTCCAGCTGTCACCTCTCTGTGGGTAGGAACCCTTCTCTCACTCCCTTCTGACCAGGGAGGCAGGACTCCCTGCCTTGGATGGTGATAGCCCTCTGCGTAATGCCCAGCCCATATGGTGCTTTCCCTCATAAGTCCACAATTACGGAGTTTTTACCAGTGCCAACGTGGCTCTTCCAAGCAAACATGTTCATTCATAAGGCATGACAGGGAAAACATAAAACCCAGAAGTTCCTATATGCATGTGTTGCGAGGTGAGCCCGCCCATTCCTCTTGGTGGGGCGTGTTGGGCCTCTGAGGCCCCTCATTGGGTGCGCAACCCTGCGCGTGTCCTAATGGCCACAGTTATTAGCAGGGCTCGACAATTACGGCAATCTACTCGCCTGTGGCGAGTAGATTTTAGCCTGCTACGGCGCCGCAGCGCGATCAGCGCATGTGCAGCGCAGTCTGCGCATGTACAGCATGCCAAATGGCACAGCTGGCGAGCAGGGCTCGCCGCTGCTTGTCAAGCCCTGGTCATTAGTAACATCCAGGGCCACCCAGAGGATTCAGGGGGCCTGGGGCAAAGCAATTTTGGGGGCCCCTTCCTGGCACTCCCTGTCTCAGACCTCAGACATTCTCGTGGGGGCCCCTGCGGGGCCTGGGGCAAATTGCCCCACTTTCCCCTCCCTTCCCCCCGGGCAGCCCTGGTAACATCCTTGCTCCTCAAGGCAGTCGGGCTTAACGGCCAACGTCCTAGTAACACTCTCTCAGGAGGGTGGTCAGGCCTAATGGCCAGAGTCAATAGTAAAACTTTGTTCCCACCGGACAGCATGGCCAAGAGCCAGAGTTAATCATAACGCTCCTTTCTCACCGTACATCATGGCCTTGCAGCCAGAGTCAGTAGTAATGCTCCTGTCCAACAGGGAAGTGTGGCCTAGCAGCAAGAGTCAGTAGTACAGGGAAGGCTAGAGCCCCTTGTGGGGTTGGTGTGGAGAGGGCAGAGGTGACAGTAAGTGGGCGCAGCTCTGGCAAGAGCTGCGGCAAAAGCCATCTGGGAGCTATTTAAAGGGCTGTCAGGGACCCAGGTTACAACAGGACAGTAAATGTAAGAAATTGTAAGTTACTTTCACTGCTGGGAAGGTGTAAAGGGGACCCGGGCCCGCCCTCTCCACTGGGTCCCAGCCCAGCCCAGCCTGTCAGCAGTGGGGTGGACCACCACTAGCTTGGCGGGGAATCCTGCCAAAACACGCCGAGCACCCAGGATACAACTCCCCACCCCGGGCTACTTCCTACCCGTCTCCCCAGCATCGTCCGCTCCGTCTCTTTCCTCCATTCCAGCGGCTTCTGCTGCGGTTCCCCGCTGACTGGCGACTGCATCTGGGTGTCCTGGCGCTTCTTCTTCAGGAGCCCCAGCAGCACCTCCTTCCTTGTCCAGCCGTCAGCCCAGACTGAGCTGTTCACAGGCCTTTATAGCTGGCCTCCAGCTGAAGCATGCCCAGCATGGCTGTGGGGATGGTGCTTCTCAGCCAGGTGGCCAGGCTTAACCCCTGCAGCCCCAGGGCGGGGTTGGTACACCCCGTCACTGCATGCTAAAATCTTACCAGAGGTCATCCATCATCCTCATGTGAGCTCAGGGCCCTCCAGACCTTCCACAAGTGGATCCTTTCTGTTTGTCCAATCAAAAGGAAGCCCTCTATCAGTTCAAGCTCAGCTTTTATACTGAAAGCCCTCTCTTTGTCCAAATCTCTGCAAAAATCCAGTTTGAATCATAAGAACATAAGAATGGCCATACCGGGTCAGACCAAAGGTCCATCTAGCCCAGTGTCCTGTCTGCCCACAGTGGCCAATGCCAGATGCCCCAGGAGAGTGAACCCAACAGGGAATCATCACGTGATCCCTCTTTTTCCACGCCAGTCATGATTTTATAGACCTCTATCATATCCCCCCTTAGTCTCCTCTTTTCTAAAGTGAAAAGTCTTTTTAATCTCTCCTAATATGGGACCTGTTCCAAACCCCTCATCGTTTTTGTTGCCCTTTTCTGAACATTTTCCAATGGCAGTGTATTTTTTTGAGATGAGGCGACCACATCTGTAAGCAGTATTCCAGATGTGGGCGTAGCATAGTTTTATATAGAGGCAGTAAGATGTTCTCTGTCTTATTCTCTATCCCCTTTTTTAATGATTCCTAACATTCTGTTTGCTTTTTTGACTGCCGCTGCACACTGCGTGGACATTTTCAGAGAACTCTCCACAATGACTCCAAGACCTTTCTCCTGAGTAGTTGTAGCTAAATGAGTCCCCATCATATTGTATATATAGTTGGGATTATGTTTTCCAAATGTGCATTACTTTACATTTATCAGCATTAAATTTCATTTGCCATTTTGTTGCCCAGTCACTTAGTTTGGTGAGATCTTTAGCTCTTCACAGTCTGCTTTGGTCTCAGCTATCTTTCAGAAGTTTAGTATCATCTGCAAATGTTACCACCTCACTGTTTTCCCCTTTCTCCAGATCATTTATAAATAAGTTGAGTAGGATTGGTCCCAGGATAGACCCTTGGGGGACCCCACTAGTTACCTCTCTCCACTCTGAAAACTGACCATTTATTCCTACCCTTTGTTTCAGTATAAGCTTTGGCCATGGGGTAGACCACAGTCATGCACAGGCCAGTCATGAATTCCATACACTGGATTCCAAAGACACTGCATTGCAATCCCTGTCCCACTTATAGTCACACGGACCTGTCGCTAGGAAAGCAAAAATAGGGAGGCAAGAAATTGTGGGTTGTCAGTAGGGTTGCCAGGTGTCTGGTATTGACACGGACAGCCCGTATTTTTGCCTCCTGTCCGGTAAAAAAAATTCAGAAAATACTGGACACCTAAAATGTCCGGTATTTTCTGGTTTTTTCCCAGCCAAGAGGCGAAAATTCTGGGTGCTTACCTGGTTCCAAAGGGGAGCTGTCCAGCCCAGAGCAGGGAGACAAGATGGTGGACAGCTGCCGGCAGCTTGTTAGGGCCAAAAAGCCTCAAAAGTGTTTCTTAAAGGGGCCACGCTGAGGGTTTTTTTGGGTGGTTTTTTTTTTGCTTAACAACTCTCAGGGTCCTTTTTTTTGGGGTGGGTGGGTGGGAGGTGTTCATTATTTCTGGTTAAACCATCTGGCAACCCTAGTCGTCACCCTCCTGGGAAATGTCAGACTAGCCAATACAATTTCCTCCATTTTAGATGAGATTATTCCTCAGACATTGCAAATAAATGGTCATTGATAAACTAAATGGAATATCGTCCACTTAGACGATGCATTGTGTTTTTAAAAAAACCTGTGGCCTGCTCTGAGCACGGAGAGAGAGGTCGGTGTTTAAATCACCATAAGCCACCAGGAGCCTCGTCCACATGAACGCTTTCGTTATTGTTTCCATTGTTGGGGCTGAACTGCTGGTCTCAATGGCAGAACTTCTTTCTTTGGGGGGATTGGGAGCCTAGTGAAATGCGCCCTTAGAAAGCTTTCTTCTCTCTGCAGCTAGCAGCCAGGCTTCCAGAGCTTGGCAGGCAACAGGTAGTGGCACTGAGGAGGATGTGAAGCAGAGAAATTGATTGTCCATACATGGGAATGGTTAACAAAGACATAAACTTTCTACTGAGACACAAAGCAGGGGACCCCTTGTAGGCATGTCATATCACATAGCACTTTAGGGAGGTTAGGCCCAGTGTCTGACCACCGTCTAGCTATAATTCTCCTAGCAGGGTCACTTTCGTGGCATTCTACACTTCCGGCCTCACACTCTTGTCTAGTTTATTAGCCAGGCTGGGCAGGAATTATGTCCCTGGCCTCTGTTTGGCAGGGGTTGGGAATGGGCGACAGGGGAGGGATCACTTGATGATTCCCTGTTCTATTCACTCCCTCTGGGGTATCTGGCATTGGCCACTGTCAGACTGGGCTAGATGAACCTTTGGTCTGAACCAGTAAAGCCATTCTTAAGTCTCAGTATGCAGTCTCAACAGCTACCGCACTCCACCAGGGGCGTAGCCATGGGTGGGCCTGAGTGGGCCCATCCCACCCACTTATCATCCAGACCCACCCCTCTGCCTTCCATCCCAGCTCTGCCCCTGCCCCAGGGCATGCCCTGCTTTGCCTGCTGTGACAGCGCATTGGGGGCCCCCCGATCCTGCACCCCCGTCCGCAGCAAGATGTGACTCCGCCAGCCAGTAGAATAGAGAGGATTTATTGCTGCTCAGAGATACAGTGCGGCCCAGGTTCTATGTGGACATCGGAGTAAGGGGCAGGCAGCTTTAGACCCCTTGGGGTAGGGGTACAAAGGCCCCTGATCCCCCACCACTCGATTTAGTCCCTTCTCTTCATGTTTGCCCAGCCAAGCCTGCCCCTTCTCAAAACCACCCAACACACATCCCGCCAGGTAGCCACACCCCCTCCTTTGTTTAAACCGCCTCCCCTGGCCATTGCCTAGGTGCTTCTGCTCAGGGCAAACCCCGCCCCCCGCCTGCCCCAGCAGTGCTTACAGAGAGAGGCCAGTAGGGGTCACCCACAGCCCACACAGCAACCAGTGAATACTCAACCAGAGTGGACCCAGGGCCACAAGAGTAGACAGCCCCCCCGCCCCCCCCACGTCACACCCACCCAGAGCTCTTGCCCCAAAAGAGCTTGGAAAAAGAAAAGAGAAAAACAAGCTGCAGTCTCTGGTAGGTGACCCCTCTGTCAGAGGCTTACAGCTACATACAGACAGCCCTTCCAGGCACAGTAGATAAGGTACCTATCTCCATAGCCACTGGTCATGGGTTCAAGCCCTACCCTTGACCAAGCTGGATGGGCACCCTTAGGATAAGGCAATCCCAGAAGATAAAAAGGTTGGAGCCTCCTACAGTGGCTAAGCTGCCCAACTTTGGATCCACAGGTCAAGGGTTCAAGCCCCCTCTGGAACAGGCACCTGTAGGATGGATAACAGGGGCATGGAATGAAAGGAGGGTGGGGGCTCTGCTCCTGCAGTGGATAAGGTACCTACCTCTAGAACCACAGGTCATGGGCTTAAGCCCTGCCTTTGACCAACCTGGATAGGCACAAGAGTCAAATCACCTTAAAAGAAGTGATTTTTATTTCTTTATGATAAAGCATACTTGGTTGCTAGATGTTACAGAGCACTAAAGAAAACAAATTTTAAAAAAACACAGAGAAAATCTCTAGGAACCATGCTTAGATGGTAATGTGGGAGGGGAGGCACACAATCACACAGAGCAGTTCGAACCAAACCACAAAATAAAGAAAAATACCCTCAACATGACTGGATTCACTTTTCCCTTTTCTTACTTCTAATTTTCTCTTTGTTCAGTACACTCCCATGCCCTGAATTTCATGGAGGCATGGTAGTCCTGCCTGGGTTTAAATCATTTATCTCTCTCACACAAAGAAAGCAGGCAAGGAACCTACAGCCAATTCACATTTCAATCCTCTATCTGATTGGTTCTCCTGACCCCTGACCAGCACCTTGCTAGCTACCTGAACTTAACCCCTTAGTCACCCAGTGCTGGTCAGCACTCCTCCTGTCCATTACAGCCTACACAACTGATTCGTGAGCATAAGGCAATACACATTTGGAAGATACTTAAAAACAACGACTATTCATTGTTTTTTCAATTACTGACAAACACAGCTACCCCTCTGAGACATTTTGAAGATGTTATTAAGCAAAACCTAGGGTAAGGAGATGGGTGGGGAACTGACTCCCACATGGAAGAGAATAATTTCAGGGAAATTATTTCGAGCTCCAAAGGAATTTCTGTCACCAAGATCATTGAATAATAAATAGCCCATGGTCACTTGAAAGGTTCGTTGGTTGTAACTGGAGTCAGAGGTATTTTCTGTAAATGAGAATAACATGCTTTTATAAGCGCTATAGGAACATACTTGTCCTAAGAGACTATCTCATCCCTAATTGTTTTGTCTTGTTTACAGATGTCTCCCCCGTGGTGGCAGGACTTATTGGCGCCACGGTCCTTGTGGTGTCTGTCTCAGTAACAGTGTTTGTGTGGACATGCTGCCACCAGCAAGCAGAAAAAAAACACAAAAACCCCCCTTACAAATTCATTCACATGCTGAAAGGCATCAGTATCTATCCGGAGACCTTGAGTAACAAGAAGAAAATTATCCGGATCCGCAGAGACAAGAACGGCACTGTTAAGGAGACTGGGAAAGGAAACCTTTTGATAGATGCTGCTGAAGCTGGATTAGTGGGCTCTGAGAAGGCCCCAAATGGGATGAACGGAGCCCCCTGTATTGAGCAGCTCCCAATAAAAGTGGATTACGGAGATGAACTAAGTCCAGATCAAAGCATCACTCCAGGTGGGAGCAAAATCTCCTCCCCGTCTTCCCCAGAAGAAGATGTCCTGCTGGGAACACTGACTTTCTCAGTGGACTACAACTTCCCCAAGAAAGCATTGGTGGTGACCATTCAAGAGGCCCACGGGCTGCCAGTGATGGATGAGCACACTCAGGGCTCTGATCCCTACATCAAGATGACAATTCTTCCAGACAAAAGGCATCGAGTCAAGACTCGTGTGTTGCGCAAGACTCTGGACCCGGTCTTTGATGAGACCTTCACCTTCTATGGGATCCCCTACAGCCAGCTCCAAGATTTGGTACTTCACTTCTTGGTGCTGAGTTTTGATCGCTTCTCTCGAGACGATGTGATTGGAGAAGTCATGGTGCCCCTAGCAGGAGTGGATCCAAGCACTGGAAAGGTCCAGCTAACCCGGGAGATCATCAAAAGGAACATACAAGTAAGTGACAAATAAGCTGATCCTCCGTCAGGCTGAGGTTTTTTTGGTGCAGGGGACTCAAAATGTCTAGGAACCCCAGGAATACAGCAAACACTTACACATGTGAGTAGTTCTTACTTGTTTGAGCTGAAGTCATTGGGGGTGCGTCTACACGGTGCCCTAAATTCGACATAAGATATGCAATTTGTGCCGCGCCAATTGCATTTCTTATCTCGACTCTATTTCGAAATAGCGTATTTTGAAATTTGGCGCATATACACAACGCCAAATTTTGAAATAACACGCTATTTCGAGCCATCCTTTAACCCTTGTGCAATGAGGTTTATCGGGATGGCGAAATAGCGCAATATTTCGAAATAATGAGCAGCTTGCATAGATGCGGGATAGCTATTTTGGGATATATCCCAAAATAGCCATGCAGTGTAGACGTACCCTAGGAGAAACTGAATCGAAGTCTTGCAGGATTGGATCCCAGGTTCCTTACATTTGGGGCCCTTCTCCAAAAGTCACTATGAAAATGGTTCCAGAGCCACACACTCACAGAAGCACTTGTCGCCTCTTATATTGACTGAGTGCCTGATAATCAAGTGTCTCATTTAAATCCCAGTGTTTCAAACAGACAGGTGTCACTGCTGCAAAAGTGAGTCACAGTATATCACGGACCAAACCAGTAAACCCTGGGCCACAGCAGCTGAAAGGAAATTTTTACAGAGGTAGTTTCCTTGTGTAATTTGCTGCTGCGCAATTTTTTTTTCTTTTCTAAATTGCAGGTTAATGTTTTATTTTCTGTTTTTGTTTAGTACCTGTCATGCACAATTAGACATAAAGCATATGTGGCCAAGGAAATTTAAAAACAGATCTGTTTTCTTGTACATTTCTAAATCAAAATTAGTGCACTGCTGACTCTGTGTTATACATTTTATCTTTCGTTCATGGGAGCCCAAATGCACAAAAGAGTTAGGTGTGGTGACACTAAGCATCACGGTGCTTGACTTTCAAGCACCTGGAAAATCCCTGCAATTCACACTGGAGTTAGAGTTCCTAGACGAGGAATGGAGAGAGCAATTCACTCAGCTGAGGAAGTGGGTTTTTCCTGCAAAAACTCATGAGCCTATATGTATATTTTTGTTCATCTCTAAGGCCATGTCTACACTAGGAAACTTTCAAAATTAGTAAATTCAACTTAATAACTCCCAATTTAACAAATTAGAACAAGTGTGTCCACACTATGGGTAAGCCTTGAAATGAATCTGAGGCAGGCTCCGTTAATGTGGATGTGCTGCCTCCAACTTAGAGCCCCAAGAAGCGCTGGGGAGTAAGTTCAAATTATCTCTGGAGAGTCGTTATTTCAAAATAGCAGCACCGGAACGCCCTGCGACCGTTATTTCAAAATAACTATTTCTGAATTAGCGTGACTCCTGAGGAAAAGCAGGAGTCCAGATTTCTAATTCCGCGGCCCGTCATTGCGAAATAACGGGCTTGGTTGTGTGGACGCTCTGCTTAAACGTTCGACCGGGGAGGGGGGAGATTATTTCAAAATAAAGTCCTAGTGTAGACCAGAGCCAAGATGCCACAAGACCGCTCATTGCTTTTAAAAGCTAACCCATCAGGCACGCAGACACCTTAGTTAGCCAGTGGGAGGTGCTGATGAGACGGGTGTGCGCTAAGCCCCATCCTGTCTCAGAGGGGGGCAATCCGAGCCTGCAGATACACACCTCTCTCTGCAGGGGACACTCTGCTGCCAACCCTCTCTTGGCAGTAGGTGTTGGGGGGGAACTTCCCTGATTACTCTAACCACAAAATAAATATTCTCACCTGCGACATGGGAAACCCCTGCTTCAAGTACCCCCCCAGGTGAGGGGAACCCCCCTCCGCTGTGTGCTGTGTGCTGCAGTGCCCTTGCTGTGGCGCTGTTCTCTTTCCCTTTGGTCCATGCACTTAGTGCGATTTGTCTACCACCCCATTATCTGGGGGAGCAGAGGTGCAGCATGAAAACTAACCACTCAATAGCGAGAGAGAGCCTTTGAGGGACTGGCAGAAGCTGTGACCTCATTCCAGGTGAGGATCTTTTGTCCTCCAATTCCCACAGCTGAGATCATACTGAATTCATTTCAGCAGTGTCCCTCTCAGGGCCACCGATGGGGAATGAAGGGGTCAAAAGGGGCAGCTGCCCCTGGGGCCCAGTGATTTAAAAGGGCCTGGGGCTTCCAGCTGCCAGTGCCCCTACTGCAGCAGCAGCTGGAGCCCTGGGCCCTTTAAATTGCTGATATAGTCCCAGGCGGTGTGGGCTGGGCAGCGTTGGAGGGTTGGCTGGGGAAGGCTAGACCCCAGCCCTGCCCCTTCCACCTGCGGCCCCGCCCTTTCCAGGGGCCTGGAGCAACCCCCCCACACCCTGCCCAGGGCCCTGGCAGTTCTGTTGAATAGTCCTGAGTATGGTTGAGTAGGGATGGTTCTCGCCCTGTACTTTGAGTTGAAAGACCAACATGGGCTTACTCCCCACAGCTCGGCACACAAACGCGGGGGGCAGCTTAGAGGTGCTGGTGAGGAGACAGTACTTGCATTCCTCTTGTCCTGCCCACTGACAGAGTGGGGCAAAGGGGCAGTTGCCCCAGGGCCCGGTAATTCAAACGGTCCAGGGCTCACGGCCCCCTTTGAATTGCTGCCAGAGCGCAGCTCTGCTGCTCCTTGCAGCTGGGGGGGGAGGGAAAGGGAGGGGAGGGGCGCATGCTGCAGTCCAGGCGGCACTGAGGGCTGGCTGTCTCTGGCCCTGTCCCTTTCTCCTGGGGCTATGCCTTTTCTGGGGGTTGCAGCGCTGACCCCCCCCCCCAACCTTGCCCCAGGGCCTGGGGAGGCTATCGGCCCCGCTGTCCACGAAGCCACAAGTGCAGGGGACAGTCATACTGCAGTGCCCACAGAGGGTGAGCCACAGCAGGAAGATAGTGGCTAGCTGGGCCTGGTAAACCCCCTGACCGCCCAGCCCCCTGCCTTGAGTCCCCTGGCCTGAGCCACCCCACCCTGAATCCTGCATCCTCCTCTGCCCTGAGCCTCCCCACACCCTGCCCTGACTCTTGACCCCTGTGCCCTGAGGCCCCCCCCATCTCCCAGGCCCCTGCCCAGACTCCTGCACCCCATACCCTGCCCTGAGCCCCCTAACCCCTGTCTTAACTTCTGCACACCCCGCACTTCTAGCCCCCTGTTCGGAAGGACCCGAGCAATGCTGGGTAAATCTAGTGTCTTATGACAAAAATTACCCATCTGAATGTAATTCAAAGGTACTGCTTCTGTACATACTGGATTCATTTAATCAGGGGGAAATAATTGTTGATAAAAATAGAAAGCACACATGATAATCACTGTGACTTCATCACGCGACCGGCCACAAGATTTGTGGAAGAGGAGCACCTTCTGTGTGTAGCTCATTGGTAACCAGGGCACCCTTACAAACCCTGCTGGCACAGGAGTGCACAGAGAACTGAAGTGCTCAGGATTTGAAAACCTAGCACACTCTGGAGGGAGCGCACTGGAATGTCCAAACATTGACTTGAGAACATTTCTCTATTGTAGTAAAGCAAGTACCTGGAGTGGATTCTCCCAAGGGTTTCCCTTTCAATTCCCTGTGAGGAGCTCAGGGCAGATTCGGCACTCAGATCTGGGATAGCATTCATCTCTCCCAACTTGTCAGTCAGAGAAACTTTAAGGTTTTATGTAGTTGGTTTGTATTTTCTTCTTGTGTCCCAGTATGTATCCCTATAACATAACATAAGAATGGCTATACAGGGTCAGAACAAAGGCCCATCTAGCCCAGTATCCTGTCTTCTAACAGTGGCCAGTGCCAGGTGCCCCAGTGGGAATTAACAAAACAGGGAATCATCAAGTGATCGCTCCCCTGTCACCCATTCCCAGCCTCGGACAAACAGAGGCTAGGGACACCATCCCTACCCATCCTGACCAATAGCCATTGATGGACCTAACCTCCATGAATTTATCTAGTTCTTTTTTGAACCTTGTCCTGGTCTTCACCACATCCTCTGGCAAGGAGTTCCACAGGCCAACTGTGCACTGTGTGAAGAAGAACTTCCTTTTGTTTGTTTTAAATCTGCTACCTATTAATTTCATTTGGTGACCCCCTTAGTTCTTATGTTATGGGAACAAGTAAATAACTTTTCCTCATTCTCTTTCTCCACACCAGTCATGATTTTATAGACCTCATCATATTGCCCCTAGTCTCCTCTTTTCTAAGCTGAAAAGTCCCTGTCTTTTTAATTTCTCTTCATATGGGACCCGTTCAAAACCCTTAATCATTTTTGTTGCCCTTTTCTGAACCTTTTCCAATGCCAATATAGCTTTTTTTTAAATGAGGCCACCACATGTGTACGCAGTATTCAAGATGTGGGCGTACCATGGATTTATATAGAGGCAATAAGATGTTCTCTGTCTTATTCTCTATCCCTTTTTAAATTATTCCTAACAGTCTGTTTGTTTTTTCACTGCCGCTGCACATTGAGTGAATGTTTTCAGAAAACTATCCACAATGACTCCAAGATCTCTCTCTTGAGTAGTTAGAGCTAAATTAGTCCCCATCATATTGGATGTATAGTTGGGATAATTTTTTTCAGCAGGCATTACTTTACATTTATCAACATTCAATTTCATTTGCCGTTTTGTTGCCCAATCACTTAGTTTGCTGACATCTTTTTGAAGTTCTTTATGGTCTGCTTTAGTCTTAACTATCTTGAGCAGTTTTGTATCATCTGCAAATTTTACCACATCACTGTTTACTCCTTTCTCCACATCATTTATAAATAGGTTGAATAGGATCGGTCCCAAGACAGACCCTTGGGGGACCCCACTAGTTACCTCTTTCCGTTCTGAAAACTTACTATTTATTCCTACCCTTTGTTTCCTGTCTTTTAACCAGTTATCAGTCCATGAAAGGACCTTCCCTCTTATCCCATGACAACTTAATTTACTTAAGAGGCTTTGGTGAGGGACCTTGTCAATTTTTTTCTGGAAATCTAAGTATACTATATACACTGGATCCTCCTTGTCCACATGTTTGTTGACCCCTGCAGAGAACTCTAGCAGATTAGTAAGGCATGATTTCTCTTTACAGAAACCATATTGACTTTCCCCCAACAAATTATGTTTACCTATGTGTCTGACAATTTTAATCTTTACTAATTTCCCCGGTACTGATGTTAGACTTACCGGTCTGTAATTGCCAGGATCACCCCTAGAGCCCTTTTTAAATATTGGTATCACATTAGCTATCTTCCAGTCATTAGGTACAGAAGCTGATTTAAAGGATAGGTTACAAACCATAGTTAATAGTTCCGCAATTTCACATTGGAGTTCTTTTAGGTGAATGCCATCTGGTCCCGGTGACTTGTTACTGTTAAGTTTATCAATTTCTTCCAAAACCTCCTCTAATTTCACCTCAATCTGGGACAATTCCTCAGATTTGTCACCTAAAAAGAATGGCTCAGATTTGGGAATCTCTCTAATACCCTTAGCCATGAAGATCAAAGCAAAGAATTCATTTAGTTTCTCTGCGATTACCTTATTCTCTTTGGCTACGTCTACATTGCACTCTCTTGCGCAATAACATATGCAAATGAGGCACGGCGATTAATATCGCTGCACCTCATTTGCATACTTAATGAGCTGCCATTTTGCACAAGGGGCTTTTGTGCAAGAAGGAATAGTCTATACTGCTCCTTCTTGCACAAAAACCCCTTGGGCCAAATGGCACCTCATTAGGTATGCAAATGAGGCAAGGCAATACTCATCGCCGTGCCTCATTTGCATATCTTCTTGCACAAGAATGCACAATGTAGATGTAGCCTCTGAGTGCTCCTTTGGCATCTTGATCATCCAGGTGCCCCACTGGTTGTTTAGCCGGCTTCCTGCTTCTGATGTACTGAAAAACATTTTGCTATTAATTTTTGAGTTTTTGGCTAGCTGTTCTTCAAACTCCTTTTTAGCTTTTCATATTATATTTTTACACTTAATTTGAAAGAGTTTGTATTCCTTTCTATTTTCCTCACTAGGATTTAAATTCCACTTTTTAAATGATGCCTTTTTAGCTCTCACTGCTTCTTGTACTTGGTTGTTAAGCCATGGTGGCACTTTTTTGGTTCTCTTACTGTGTTTTTTAATTTGGGGTATACCTTTAAGTCGGGCCTCTATTATGGTGTCTTTGAAAAGTTTCCATGCAGCTTTCAGAGATTTTACTTTTGCCATTGTACCTTTTTTATTTCTGTTTAACTAATCTCTATTTTGTGTAGTTCCCCTTTCTGAAATTAAATGCCACAGTGTTGGGCTGCTGAGGTGTTTTTCCCACCATAGGGATGTTAAATTTTATTACTTTATGGTCACTATTTCCAAGCGGTCTAGTTATATTTACCCCCTTGGACCAGATTCTGCGCTCCGCTTAGGACTAAATCAAGAATTGCCTCTCCCCTTGTGGGTTCCAGAACCAGCTGCTCCAAGCAGCAGTTATTTAAAGTGTCAAGAAATTTCATCTCTGCATCCCATCCTGAGGTGACATGTACCCAGTGAATATGGGGATAGTTGAAATCCCCCACTATTATTGAGTTTTTTATGTTTATAGCCTCTCTAATCTCCCTTAGCATTTTATAGTCACTATCACTGTCCTGGTCATGAGGTCGATAATATATATCCCTACTGCTATATTCTTATTATTAGAGCACGTAGTTACTACCCATAGAGATTCTATGGAACACTTTGGCTCATTTATGATTTTTACTTCATCTGATTCTACATTTTTTTTCATGTATAGGGCCACTCCCCCACAAGCATAACCTGATCTGTCTTTCCAATATATGTTGTACCCTGGTATGACTGTGTCCCACTGATTGTCCTCATTGTACCAAATTTCCATGATGCTTACTATATCAATATCCTCCTTTAATACAAGGCACTCTAGTTCACCCATCTTATTATTTAGACTTCTAGCGTTTGCGTATAAGCACTTCAAAAATGTCTCACTATTTATCTGTCTGCCATTTCCTGATCTGTTAGACTCTTATTCATTTGATTGTTTCTCATCTGATCTGACCCATCATTTATCATCTTCCATCCTCTCCTCTTTACTAGAACATATTATTAGACTATTATTAGACCCTCCCTTCAGAGGTATCTCTGTCCGATCCATGTGCTCCTCCGCACCTGTCGGCTTTCCCCCAGCCCTTAGTTTAAAAATTGTTCTATGACCTTTTTAATGTTAAGTGCCAGCAGTCTGGTTCCATTTTGGTTTAGGTGGAGCCCATCCTTCCTGTATAGGCTCCCCCATCCCAAACGTTTCTCCAGTTCCTAATAAATCTAAATCCCTCCTCTCTACACCATCGTCTCATCCATGTATTGAGATTCTGAAGTTCTGCCTGCCTACCTGGCCCTGCATGTGGAACTGGAACCATTTCAGAGAACGCTACCATAGAGGTCCTGGATTTCAATCTCTTTCCTAGCAGCCTAAATGTGGCCTCCAGAACCTCTCTCCTACCCTTCCCTATGTCACTGGTACCTACATGTATCATGACCACCGGCTCTTCCCCAGCACTACACATAAGTCTATCTAGATAAGTCTATATAAGAACTAGGAGTCATCAAAGTAATAGGCAGCAGGTTTAAAACAAACAAAAAGAAGTTTTTCTTCACTCAGTGCACAGACAACCTGTGGAACTCCTTGCCAGAGGATGTGATGAAGACTAGGACTTTTGCAGGGTTCAAAAAATAGCTAGATAGATTCATGGAGTTTAGATCTATCAATGGCTATTCGCCAGGATGGGTAGGAATGGTGTCCCTAGCCTCTGTCAGGAAATGGATGACAGGAGAGGGATCAGGTGATGATTATCTGTTGTGTTCCCTCCCTCTGGGGCACCTGGAATTGGCCACTGTGGGCAGACAGAATACTGGGCTGGATGGACCTTTGGTCTGACCCAGTCTGGCTGTTCTTAGGTTCTTAGATGTCTTGAGAGAGCCACAACCTTCACACCAGGCAGACAAGGCATCATGTGGTTTTCCTGCTCATCACTAACCCAGCTGTCTCTGTTTCTAATGATTGAATCCCCCATTACTAACACCTGCCTTTTCCTAATGACTGGAGTTTCCTCCCTGGAGTGTGAGAGGATATCACAGCATCATCTGGAAGGAGGGTCCCAACTATGGGATGGTTTCCTTCTGCTCCAGCTGGATGTTCTCCTTCCCTGAGCCTTTCATCCTCCTTAACAGTGCAGGGGCTGTCTGACTGGAGGTGGGACAGTTCTAAATGTTCCAGAAAGCCTCATCTACATACCTCTCTGCCTCCCTTAGCTCCTCCAATTCAGCCACCCTGGCCTCCAAAGCCCGTACGCAGTCTCTGAGGGCCAGGAGCTCCTTGCATTGAATGCACACATATGCCACCTGTCCATAGGGCAGGTAATCAAACATGCTACAGTGGGTGCAATAAACAGGATAGCCCCCACCCTGCTGCTGGGCTTCTGCCTGCATTCTCTCCTACAGCTAATTAGATTATTGGTAGGGTTTTGATTTAAATCAGACAGTTTTGGTTTTAGTTTAGTTTAAAAGTTTTAAAGAATGCCAGGTGTATCTAGCCCTCTTCCAACTCCCCCTCTAAACTCCCTGTTAGCTGCTCCTGTTCGCTAAGCTCCCTGGTCGTTTACTTGCAGGCCTTATATAGCTCTGGCCTTCCTGATAGCCCTGCCTCCTGGTTAAAGCTTGATCAATTTTCACCACTTGGTCATCAACCAGAGAGACCTGACAAAGCAGAAGGATCTCCTACTTTCATGATGGGGCCGTGTTCGCTGGCACTGTGTCCAGAAGTGGGTACAAGAGGATTTGATGGCTGGATTCACCAGGGGGTTTTTCCATTGGTATTGCAGGGTAAAATGTCCCATCTGTCAGGGACGTAGAACTCAAAACTCAAAAGTTCCTATACATCAACAACTTTTGTTTCATTCTAAGACAGATATTGGCAAAAGTCAGCATCAGCTTCACACTCACTAACTGTAAACCCATATTCACCGGTAGTGAAAAAGCTTAGGCTAAATTATTGGCATATAAAGCAAAATCCATTCCTAACACTGTGGAAGTAGCATGAATTTAAAGCTTATTAGTTGCAGGGACACCACCCAACATGTCCTGCAGCATGGTTCACGTAAGCCAGATGCTTTCATCCTTGAGGTCTGGAGGTAAAATTTTCAGGAGCACTCAGTGACTTAGGACCTTCAGGATCCTAAGTCTCGTTGAAGGTCAGTAGCCTCAGCTCTAAAGTGACTGCTGAAAATGGTACTTAAATGCTTCTGAAAACTTTAGTCTGGATCAATAGCTCTGTAGAGCAGGAGCTGTCCAACATCCCTCTCTAGTTCAATCTACAGTAAAGTGAAGGTCAAGATGTAAAAAATGATTGTAGAGAGGTACAGTGTTGCTCCCGGAGTGAATGTGTAACATGGAACTCTGCATTGAAAGTTACTCCTTTCATGGCTATTAAACATTCCTACTTGAGGTTTATATTCTGCAGATTCTTCACAGGAGTACTTGTATTACAGTAGCATCTGGAGCCTTCAGCTAAGAACAGGGCCCCATTGTGATAGGCCCTGCGAAAACACATAGCAAGAGACAGTCTCTACCCCAAGGAATTCATCTAAGTCAACAAGACAAAGGGAGTAATTATCATCTTCCCCATTGTGCAGATGAGGGACTGAGACACATAAAGATAGGACACAGTGGTCAAGCCGTAACAAAAGCCTGTGGCTGAGTTGGGAATTAAACTCGCTCGAACATGTAATTAATAAGCAACAATTATATTGCACTAGATATATTTATCTTAATTTTCTTCCCAGACATGTTTGCATTGTTTTGTATGGCAAAAAGGGTCACAATTGGACACATTTAAAACAACAACAACAATAAATATTGTTGTTATAATCCAGCACCATTCTCGGACAGCATTCTCACTGGTCTTTGGGAAGTAGAAATTACATGTGGGAACCTAAAATCGCCTTCGCTTGGAGTTCAGAAATTCCTCCAACTGATTGCAAGGGACACGTTAGCTCTGAGCTGAAATATGGGAAAAGCAAGCTTTCAAATGATGGGATGTTGTAGGCTTCAGAAGGGGTCAGAATGTGGGGTAAATGGGAATTTGTAATGAAGTAGATACTGTTATTTCTTCATGTAATTGTTAAGCTTTTTTATTTGTTAATTGTTAATGCTGATTTTGGAGAACATATGTGGTTAAAAGAGTGGCAAAATCCCCAAGGAAGACCGACTTTTCTGATTTGAATAGTAGACAAATTACTCAGAACTATTGTACTAGTTTTCAGTCACATTTTACAATTATATTGCACTCTATCATAACTGTACCCACCACACTGCAGAAACAAACATCTGGGCTGTTATGACCCCTGCTTGGAGTCCTGACTCTGGAATAAAAATAGGCAGTGCTGTTTTATGTCTTGGACCCAGAATATTACAGAGATAAGATGGATGTGCTAATATCTTTTATTGGACCGACTTTCTGGTGAGAGAGACAAGCTTTTCTGTGTACAGAGCTCTTCATCAGGTCTGGGAAACACTGTAACAGTCTCCTCCTTCAGCTGCCTGCTCTCCCCCCTCCAGTGACTGGAAGGGTGTATGACTGGTAGGGGCCCCCTTGGGACTATTATCTGGTGTGCTGAGACCCCACTGAGCTGTCTTCCCTGCCAGCTTGGGCTCCCAGTATTTGCCTTGTTGAGCCAGATCCGCTAGGCTACTGCTGCACACACACTGGGGCCAAGCCACACCCCCAAAGCTACAGCTCTTAACTGAAAACAGCCCAGTGAGACACCTGTCTCCAGCTCGCAGCTACCCAGCCCCTCTTGGAGCTGAGCCCTAGATGCATCCGTCTCGTGCTGCATAGTGAGCTGTACAATGCAAGCGTACAAAATTCTCCCTCTTTCTCACTGGAAAGGGAGACTGAGTCCTTGCCTCCTTAGGTAACAATTACTTACACCAGGTTTATTAATCAACAGCAGTGATTTTTATTAAGTATAAAAGGTTGGATGTAAGTGGTCATGAGAGACAGAAGACAGGACAATATAGGATAATAAGCAAAATAAGACACAACATGCGAGCTAAGCTGAATGCACCAGAAAACTGGTAATATCTTGCCCTCAAAGTTGTTTCAATAAGCATCTTTTGCAGACTGGAAAGGCTCCCAGACTGGGCCCAATCCTTCCCCCAGGGGTGGAGTAGCCAGGGGAAAACTAACCACCTAGCTTACCTCACTCCCCCACCTTAAATAGGTTTTGCATTAGGGATGTGTAAAGGGTTACCAGTTACCCACTAAGCCGCATCCTTATCGGGGGCTGCTCCAGCACGGGTGAGCCCACAGCACCGTGGTCGGGGGTGCTCCAGCCAGGTCAGGCTGGAGCAGCCCCCCCTGCCCACCGCACAGTGGACTTGGCTTGGCCTGGGTGGAGCAAACCCCTTCCCAGTGTGCCACAGGTGGGAGGCTGCTCCAAGGGTAACTGGTTAAACTTGGGTATGTCTACACTGTACACGTATTTTGGAATAAGCTATTCCGGAAGATATATTCCGAAGCAGATTATTTTGAAATAGAGCAGCCACACTACAGGGAAGCCTCAAAATTAGTCTGTGGCAGGCTCCCCTAATGTGGAGGCGCTACCTCAATTTAGAGCCTCAGGAAGCACGGAGGAGAAATTACTTTGAATGGGGAGACGCTATTTCAAAATAGCAGCTGTGGAGCGTCCACACTACTGCTATTTTGAAATAACTGTTTCGAAATAGGCATTATTTCTCGTGGAATGAGGCTTACAGAAGTCAGAATAAGCCACCCATTTTTTCGATATGATTTCAGAATAACAAAATTGCTGTGGAGACACTCGCATTGTTATTTCAGAATAATGCTAATTATACTGAAATAATGGTGCAGTGTAACTGCACCCCTAATGTTTAACTGGTTAACATTTTAAATGATAATTAACATCCCTCTTTTGTATAAGGTGGGCATCCTTTGTGTTGTCTTAACTTCCCCTCTGCTCTTTTGGAAAAATACAGCATCCAAGATGGATCCCAGTATCATGTGACAGGGCCACATGTCTTGGTAGGAGCCAACATAGCCCCTCCTCCCAGGCTTACAGGAAAAACAAGTTTATTCACAGATCACTGTCCTGAGTATTGGACCATTAAGTTCCTTGAGTACTACCAGTGGCCCTGACTTGACTACATTAGTCACACGGGCTTATAATTCATATTTCTGACTTCACCTAGAGGAATGAGCCATGCATGCAAATGGGATAATCACATTCAGTAGATTACAACCTGTCCAATGCTGCATCCGATGAAGTGGTCTTTACACATGAAAGCTTATGCCCAAATAAACCTGTTAGTCTTTAAGTGCCCCCAGGTGCCTAGTTGTTTTTGTGGATACAGACTAACATGGCTACTCTCTGAGACTTGAAACCTTTCCGATGCTATTGCACGTGAAGTATCCTGAATAAATCATAGCCCAGTTATATCCTAATCAGATGCATAAGCATATTCCCATGAGGAATATGGAATGCTCCGTGACAGGGTGTGAACTGGCCCATTCACCTGGAACGGTCCCTTGAAATATGTGTTAACGATTTAAACTTAGGGCTACCAGGTGTCCAGTATTGACCCGGACAGTCCGGTATTTTCACCTCCTGTCTGGTGAAAAAATTCACAAAATACTGGACACCTAAACTGTCCAGTATTTTCTGATTTTTTCCCGGCCAGGAAGCAAAAATCCCAGGTGCTTCCCTGGTTCTGCAGAGGAGCTGTCTGGCCCAGAGCAGGAAAACAAGATGGTGGATGGCCACTGGCAGCCTGTTAGGGCCAAAAAGCCTCAAAAGCATTTCTTAAAGGGGCCATGCTGTTTTTTTTTAATTTTTTTAATGTTTTTGGTTTATAACTCTCGGGGTCCTTTATTTATTTATTCATTTGCTCAACAACTTTGGTCTCCCCCCTTTTTTTTCTCTCAACAGAATTTTTTCCCCAGTGTTTTTTTTTGGGGGGGAAAGGGGTGTTCGGTATTTTTGGTTAAACCATCTGACAACCCTATTTAAACTAAACATCTGTCCCACCGTGTATTTACCTGTGACACACTGAGTACATGTCCCAGACCTGAAGAAGAGCTCTGTGTAAGTGTGCCTCTCTCACCAAAAGAAGTTGATCCAATAAAAGAATATTATCTCATCCACCTTGTGTCTCTGGTACAAAATATATAATGGTAGTTTCATCTCTTGGAATTGCTGTATCCATGAAATTCCTGCAGGCACTGTTCCTGCTCCTCTCTTTCGACAGTATCTCCTAATGGGAAAGGCTGGCACAGAGGCAGCTGTAAACACTGAGTTCATGGCCTCTCCATTCTAGCTGAACATCGGTATTTTCTAGCTAAGGAAAATGCTTTCTCAACATGAGCCTCATAATTTCCCAAATGTAAAATAATGCACATTGGAAGAAATAATCCCAACTGTACATACAATATGATGGGGATTAATTTAGCTCTAACTACTCAAGAGAGAAATCTTGGAGTCATTGTGGAGAGTTCTCTGAAAACATCCATTCAATATGCAGCGACAGTCAAAAAAGCAAACAGAATGTTAGGAATCATTAGAAAAGGGATAGAGAATAAGACAGACAACATCTTATTGCCTCTGTATAAAACCATGGTACGCCCACATCTTGAATATTGTGTACGGATGTGGTCGCCTCATCTCAAAAACGGTATATTGGCATTGGAAATGGTTCAGAAAAGGGCAACAAAAATTATGAGGGGTTTTGAACGGGTCCCATATGAAGAGAGATTAAAAAGACTGGGACTTTTCAGTTTAGAAAAGAGGAGACTAAGGCGGGGGGAGGATATGATAGAGGTCTATAAAATCATGACTGGTGTGGAGAAAGTGAAGAAGGAAAAGTTATTTTCTTGTTCCCATAATATAAGAACTAGGGGTCACCAAATGAAGTTAATAGGTAGCAGGTTTAAAACAAATAAAAGGAAGCTTTTCTTCACACAGCGCACAGTCAACCTGTGGAACTCCTTGCCAGAGGAGGTTGTGAAGACTAGGACTTTAACAAGGTTAAAAAAATAGCTAAATTCATGGAGGTTAGGTCCATCAAGGCTATTAGCCAGGATGGGCAGGAATGGTGTCCCTAGCCTCTGTTCGTCTGGAAATGGGTGACAGGGGAGGGATCACGTGAGGATTCCCCGTTGTATTCACTCCCTTTGGGGCATCTGGCATTGGCCACTGTCAGAAGACAGGACACTGGGCAAGATGGAAACTTTGGCCTGACCCAGTAGGGCCATTCTTATGTTCATAATGACAAGTATCAATATTACAAACCTTTCCAATCCTTTTTACTCTAGTCTGGTCAATGTTTTCTTTCCACAAACCAGTTCGCACCATTTTCCCACATGGGACCCCTCCCATTTAGCAATATGGGAAAGGTAATGTGGTTGTGACCCCTGGTCTCCCTTCATGCGCCCCAAGTCTTCTCAGTTGTTTCTACTTCTTTTCCACAGAAATGCATCAGCAGAGGTGAGCTGCAAGTCTCGCTGTCGTACCAGCCTGTTGCGCAGAGAATGACGGTGGTGGTGCTGAAAGCTAGACACTTGCCGAAAATGGACATCACTGGTCTCTCAGGTAGAAGCTATTTTCTCCAGCCTATTCCTAGTTTACTGCACTGCACCGGATGCAGCATCTTCTTCCCTGTAAACCCACAGGGAATGCTGTGAAATGGCGTGTTAGTTACACTGTGCTCTCTGATCAGTTGTTTACTGATTAACTTGTCAGCTAGCTCTGAAGTGTTGGCTTTTCCATTGAATGCCTTCAAGTCAGCGCAACACTCAAAATGGGCCACACACAGGCACCACAGAGCGCAACATTTAGCATGGCGAGCTGCTGTAGCCCACACACCTGCTGGGTGTGGTGCATTGTCTCAAGCAGTGCCACTGAGACCACTTCCAGAGAGCAAGAACGAGTTTGCTCTACGGCCTCAGGTGAGCGCCAGCTGGCTTTTAGTTTAAGTGGTAGAAGTTGATGCACTAATCTCCGGAGGTTCCAGGTTCAGGTCTGCCTGTCTGGTGTGACACTCTGTGGCTATGTCTACACTGCAGGTTTCTTGCGCAAGAACAGCTGTTCTTGCGCAAAAACTTGCAGAGAGTCTACACTGCACACGTGTTCTTGCACAAGTAAATTTACAGTAAAGTGTCGGAACAGAGGGCTTCTTGTGCAAGAGTTATTCCTCTCCCCACGAGGAATAAGCCCTCTTGTATAAGAGCTCTTAGGCAAGAAGGCAGTGTGGACGGGCAACAGAGGTTTCTTGCGCAAGAAACCCCTATGGCTAAAATGACCATTAGAGCTTTCTTGCACAAGAGAGCGTCCACACTGCCATGGATGGTCTTGTGTAAAATGTATCACATTTCTGCTTGCAGATGAACGAAAACACAAGACAAAACTGGGGGAGGGGAGAGAAAGGGGAACATCTCTTTAAAAACATTTGGGAGTTAGGAACAAAAGCAACCCTAGCAGTGGTACAGGCTCGTTACTAGATGGAGGTGGCAGAAAAGGCAGAAGTGTTCAGTAAGTATTTCTGTTTGGTATTTGGAAGGAAGCAAGGTGACGTTTTCATAGTGCATGAGGATTATCATTTTTATTTTTTTCCCCCAATCCAAGGAATATCAGAGACAGCATCTACTTAGGGAGAAACAAGTTGGCAGCAGTGTTCCCTGTAAGCTATGCACTTGGGCGGCCACCCAGGAGAGATCCAGGTGCCCCTCAGCTGATTAGCAGAGCGCCCACAACCAGCCATGTGTTTCTTCTGATGGTGCACATCCGCACATGCCTCAGTGCACAGAACAACATTTATTCTGCCCATGGATGGAAAAAATTAGAGGGAACATCGCTTGGCAGGCCTAGATAATTTGCACCCAGGGTTCTCAAAGAGTTGAGTGAAGAGATCTCTGGCCTGTTGGTGGTCGTTGGTAATAAATCCTGAAATACTGAAGAATCTAGAAGCCTAGGAGAATTCTAAAATTATGTCAGTACTAAAAGAGGGCAAGTGGGATGACCCTAAGTACTTAGAGTCCAATTAATCTGGTATCAATCCCAGGCAAAATTATGGAAAAGCTGATACCGGATTCAGTTATTAAAGAATTAAAGCTTGGGAACTGAATTAATGCAGTCAACATGGTTTTATGGAAAATAGATCTTTTCAAGCAAACATTCTGTTCTTTGATAAGTTTAGCAGAGGCAAGTCACTGTAGATATAATAGATTTAGACTTTTCTAAGTGTGCTGGTTCACTGGGAGCCTAGAGCTGTGACTCACCTTGCCCTGGTCTCAAAACAAGGGGATCGTCCACACTACCAAGCCCGTTATTTCGAAATAACAGGGCTGGTTCTTTTGGAATAACAACTCCTGTTTTCCATGAAGAAAAACGCTTATTTCAAAACAGTTATTTCAAAATAGCGGGAGTGTGGATGCTCTACTGCTGCTATTTCGAAATCATGACTCCCGAGAGCATTCAGAGTATCACTGAATCATAGAATACTAGGACTGGAAGGGATCTCGAGAAGTCATCGAGTCCAGTCCCCTGGCCTCATGGCAGGACCCAGTACTGTCTAGACCATCCCTGATAGACATTTATCTAACCTACTCTTAAATATCTCCAGAGATGGAGATTCCACAACCATCCTGGGCAATTTATTCCAGTGTTTAACCACCCTGACAGTCAGGAACTTTTTCCTAATGTCCAACCTAAACCTCCCTTGCTGCAGTTTAAGCCCATTGCTTCTTGTTCTATCCTGAGAGGCCAGGAAGAACAAGTTTTCTCCCTCCTCCTTGTGACACCCTTTTAGATACCTTTTAGGAGCAATTGCTCCTCAGTGCTTCCTGGGGCTCTAAGTTGAGGTAGCGGGTCCACATTAAGGGAGCCGGCCTCGGACTCATTTCGAGGCTTCCCTGGAGTGTGGACGCACTATTTTGACATTATTATTTCAAAATAAGTTATTGCAAAATAGTTTCCCAGTGTAGACATGCGCCTTGTTTCGCCGCGCCTCCAGCAGAAGGGAATTCTGCTTGTTGAGTGTCAGTATCCTAACACCACCAGCCTGTTATGCCTCAGAGCTCTGCCAGCTCTTCCTTTGCCTTGCAGCTTAACACTGTGTCCACCTCAGTCCCAAGTCCCTTGGAAGCCTTCCTTTGTGATATCCAGCCCCTGACCTAGCTACTCACAGAACAACCAGCTCCGCTGTACCCAAAGGGACAGATCAGACCAGCTTGTAAGAGGCCCAGGGGGGCGGACAGCCTCACCGGGCCCCTGAGCAAGGTGGGTGGGGGTGGAGGTGGGGGAGGCTCCGTTTTCCCGAAAGGGCTGGGGCTGGGGCAGCCAGCCTTCAGCCCCGCCTGGACTATGGCACATCCCCGTCCAGCACTTTGGTGGCAATTTAAAGGGCTCAGGACACTGCTGCTGGGAGCCCTGGGCCCTTTTGAATTCCTGAGCCCCAGGGCAATTGCCCCATTGGTGGGCCTGAAGATTCCACCGATGAGCAGCACTTTGCTTAACATCACAGCACTTAGGTCTAGTGAAAACCAATGGTTACCTGTAAAGCATGGCCATAAAAGACTCTGAGAGACTAAACTTAGCGTCCGTGTTAACTACCTCTCTAAAGATGCTTCTCTCACCTGGACTCTCTCAGCAGCATTTTAAACCCACATTGGCTGCAATCCCATTTTTATGAGTGTAAGTGAGCTGTCTGTTGACTTCCTAAGTGAAAGATGAAAGGAGGTCGTCTTTGCTTCCTTGTTCTACTCCCAGTGTTCATTGTCTTAGCCAAAATAGCCACACATGGCTTGGTTTCCCTGGGTGTTCCTTTTGGTTTCACATCTCTCCATTGTGGTAGCTTACAATGTAGAGTTTACAGCCTGAGAGAGAGAAATACATTTCTTACCTCCTGTTTGGAGGAAAACATGTTTTTCGCCTTTGCTGGTGCCTTATACCTTGATACAAATTTTAAAAACATATTTTTTCAGTATACACACATGTTGCTGTCTACAGTATCTGTCCATTCAGTATTATCGTAGAGATGTGTTGCCCAGGATATTGGAAACACAAGGTTGATAAGGTCCTCTTTCATTGGCCCAATTCTTAGTAATCGTACTGCACCCACGTTATCCGTATAGTGCATGTTCGTAAGTTTCAGAACCATGTTAATATTGGAGCAACACTGGCTTCCATTTGAGACCTCCCATTACATTCTTTGGAGAACTAGAATGTAAACAGCAGCCTCATGAGATTTCTATAACTGCTTCCCAGTTGACATTCAGAGGTCAATGGATCACAGAAACTATTACATGACATTCTGATAAAAAAAAGAAATGTACAACATCAAAGCATATGAAAGGGCTTAGCAGCTGGCCTACAACTCTCAAAAAGTAGCTGTCCGCGAGGAATCGGCCAAATGAGGCATTTGCAGCAATCAGTTCGAAGCTCAACACGAATCGTTGTTTTAAACATTGAGATACAAATTACTGTTGATAAAAATCTGTGGAGACCAAAGACCTGTGTCAATGTGGACATGGTAGTCAGAACAATTGGGATTGCTTAACAAAGTTAGACCCAGTCAAACTCAAAGTGTTGTGATACAGCCAAATGCAACGTCAGCTAAGGAGAAAAATGCAGGCCGTGCCTACACAATGAGGCAATTGGATCCTGAAGGCAGCGACTGAAAAATGGTTTGGTGGACAAAACTGAATATGGTCTCCCGGGGTGATTTTTACCTTTGTATCTGGCTTTAGAGAGACCCCCCTCACACAAAAGACTATTGCAGCTAGTTCTGGGGTCCACGTTTTTGAGAGAATGTTGAAGAATTGGAGAGAGTGCAGAGAAGAGCAACAAGAATTATCGGAGGAACAGACAATTTGTCCTACTGCAAGAGACTTGTAAGGCTCAATGTATTTAATCAAAAGAAGCTCAAGGTATTACTTGATTACAATATATAGGTACCTTCACAGGGGAAAAAAAGCATGGTAGTAAAGGGCTTCTTTACCCAGTGGAGAAAGGCATAAAAAGAATTACTGCCTAAAAGTTAAAGCCAGCTAAATATTTAAATTAGAAATAAGGTACAAATGTATAGTGAAGATAAATTAACCATTAGAAAAAAAAACCCAAGAGAAATGCAAATCTCCTGAGGTCTTCAAATCAAGGCTGGATGCCTTCCTGAAAGATATGCTTTAGTTAGACAAACTATTGGGCTTAATACAGGAGTAATTGGGTGAAACTCTATAACAGAGCTACTCAATATGCAGCCCGTGGGCTGCATGTGACCCGCAGCCTGTTTGTTTGTGGCCCGCAGTGCGCAGGGCTCAACACGCAGCCCATGGGTGGGATCCTTTGAACGTGGCCTCCACTGGGAACACGCTCTGTAATGGCAAGTCAATATATTGGTCTTCTGTTGATATGCGTTTTAGTAGTTAAATTCCTGGCTTGTCATTGCTCATTAAAAGTGCTGTCGTATGGGTGGAAATCGGGTAAATATTGCATTTTATTAATATCAACAGAACTGACTTAAATGGGGCCTGCGTGTTGTGTAGTGTTGCCTTAATCTTTGTATTCCATCAGCGTGAAAGAAGCTATTTGCATATATTTTTGCATGCACATGCAACCACACTTAAGTTGCGGCCCTCGGCATGTGCTGAGAGTATCATTGTGGCCCCCCCAGAGCTTCCAAAGTTGAGTAGCCCTGCTCTATAATCTTATTATTGAAGCGATCCGCATATATGATTTAATGCTCCTTTCTGGGGTGCATTAGGAGTAGTATTGTCAAGAGATCTAGGGAAGTGATTATTCCCCTTTATTCAGCACTGGTGAGGCCACATCTGAAGTATTGCGTCCAAGTTTGGAGCCTCCATTACGGAAAGGATGTGGATACATTGGAGAGAGTCCAGCAGAGGGCAACAAAAATGATGAGGGGGCTGGAGCACATGACTTAGAGAAGAGGCTGAGGGATTAGGTTTTATTTATCTATAGACTAGGAGAGTGAGGGGGGATTTGGTAGCAACCTTTAACTACCTGAAGGGAGGTTCCAAAGAGGATGGAGAGAGGCTGTTCTCAGAGGTGGCAGAACAAGGAGCAATGATCTCAAGTTGCAGTGGGGGAGGTCTAGGTTGGATATTAGGAAAAACTATTTCACTAGGAGGGTGGGGAAGCACTGGAATGGGTTCCCTAAGGAGGGGGTGGAATCTCCATCCCTAGAGGTTTTTAAGTCCCGGCTTGACAAAGCCCTGGCTAGGATGATTTAGTTGGGGTTGGTCCTGCTTTGGGCAGGGGGCTGGACTCAGTGACCTCCTGAGGTCTCTTCCAACCCTAGGATTCTGCCATTAAAAATCTATGAATCTAAACATTCAAATCTTGCTTATCCTGCTAACTAAGGAATGAACAAGCTTCTACTCCAGTTCTGTAATTCACCAGTAAGACAAGGAATTAAACATTTTTTCCTCTGAAAATAATAAAAAAAAGGTTTTGGTTGGGGGGGCAGGAGATAAAAATAAATGTGTTTTTTGCTCCCCTTATAGATCTCTTTTAACAAAGTTTTTCACTTGGGGAATTATTCGTTTTGGTTCTTCACCTGTAAGGGAATCAGGGATTTAAACAAACTCTCTCTCATATATATATATATATATATATAGTAGGATGAACTTTTATTTCAGTTCAGATTCTCTGATTTCCATGGTCCTGGTTAGACCTCATAGACACAATATTCCAAGGAGTATTATTAGCCTGTGTTATTGGTTTGCTTTTTTCTTTTTTCTGGCAGATCCCTACGTTAAGGTGAATGTTTATTATGGCAGAAAACGCATAGCAAAAAAGAAGACCCACGTGAAGAAGTGCACTTTGAATCCCATCTTCAATGAATCCTTCATTTATGATATCCCTGTGGATCTCCTTCCTGACATCAGCATTGAATTTCTAGTCATCGACTTCGACCGCACAACCAAGAACGAGGTGGTAGGTCGCCTGATTTTGGGAGCGCACAGCGTCACCACAAGTGGGGTGGAACACTGGCGAGAGGTGTGTGAGAACCCCAGAAAGCAGATTGCCAAATGGCACAGCCTGAGCGAATACTAGCCAAGGCTGCAGCAGCCACGGCTGGCTCACAGAACTGACTTAAACCTTGTTTTAGTTGTAGAACTAAACTTTCGTAAGATGCAGCTGATTGGTTCTCAAGTGATGTGGTTTTGCAGGGCACTAAAATTCTAAAAAGCATTAAATTTAAAAATACCACAAATATATGTAAGTGTAATCACGCTATTGCATGCCTAATACAAACTAAAATTAGTGTAACTTACCAATATCAAGTTGCAGATTTTAATATTATCTGTTACTATGGAAGTTGTGTTTGTGCCGAACTGTCTTTGCTGGTATTCACCACAACTGCCCTCTCTTTATTAGGCTTTTCCCAAAGTTTCTGAATTCTGCTGTTGAACCTCTAGTTTCTTGTTAGTTCATCTGCCCATTGATTCTTGCTGTTCTGTCCTTTGATTTGGAAGCATTAACTGCATTTTCATATATGAAGGTTTTAGAATTCTGCAATAGCGCAAAGAGGTACATGGAAGAATGGCTCTCTCCTTTTAAGAAAAATGCCTTGTAACCTGGTATTGGAATATTTCCCTTTGTGGTGTATTTGCTTTAGAAGTATAAAGTAATGCTTGAAGGTATAAATATCTAAAATTGAAATACCTGATCACTTTGCTTTTGCCATATGGAACTTGGTTCAGGATAAATATTTGATCTATCCTAAATGCCCACAGAGCACAAACTATTTTATTCAACTCTATGTATGTATAAAGGGTCCGTACAGAACATTATCAACTAAATGTGTATGTTTCAGTTTAGGGAGACTGAGGCTAATTCTGCTAAAGGATTTTTTAATTCTACCTGAACATTATCTTTTTCCAGCCTGACAGTGAAATATCAGAAATTAGACAGGAAATGTTATGCCAGAGAAAGGCTTTTTAATCCAAGACTTAATTATATAGCCTCCTCCACATTTAACATGAGCTTCTATTAAATCTGCTTTTTTTAAAATTTGTTTCATAATCGCCAGTATTCTAAGCATTAGACTTAATTTACATTGCGAAAAATAAAAAACTCTCTACTCAAAACATGAATTAAACTCTCAAGTGAAAGTACAAAGCATTCTGAACTAGCCTTATATTTTTAGCTTCCAATAATTAGAATTTGCTTACTGTCGCCTTTGGAATTATGAAAACATGAGTGGATAACTGTGACTTGTAGCACTTCATAGGACATTTGCCAGATTAGTCAACAACTTCTCTCTTCAGAAACACATGGTCCCCAAGTTCTGTAAAGGTAAACAAAGGGTCAATGCAGCTGCACTAGATCGCTCTGTAAAAACACAGGTCTAAACTTTGTTACAAGATGATAATATCTTGGCAAAGTAATCTGATTTGGCTTCCTAGAACAAGTTAATATTTATTTTAAATATCATTGGCAAGCTGATCATAAACATAACAAGAGACCTAATAAACAACTCCTCTGCAGGGATTTGAATTTATAATTTTTAAACACTACACATGAAAAACGAAGAATTGAGCGGGCAGAAAGGCACACAGAAGACTGCAAATTTTCAGTATTCATTTCGTTGCTTCCATGCAGCCACTGTTCTGTGCCCTGTGGAATGTAAATAATGTATTATAAGTAAATTTTTTAAATCATTTAACTGTTTACAGTACTTGAGACCACTGGATTTTAGAGCCCTGATGGAAAAAAAAAACCCCCACGATCCTCACAATGTTCTTACTATTGAAAGTAGAATAACTGAGCACGTCTTAGTCTCCAGTTTCCTCTGCAGCCATTGGCAAACAATCCACATTTTACCACCCATTAGCATCTCAGCAGCAATTTCTGACAAGCTCTCTTTGGGAAGTTGAATCTTTCCACTGACAGCTTTTGTTGCTTGTAGGATCTCCCATCAAGAAAATGTTTCAGTTGAGCTGGGTTAATGAGTACATGACTAATAGTTACATTGAGATTGAAGCCTCTCAATATTTCTAAGTCTTGCAGTGGAGTAAATACAGTGTGGGCTTCCCCCATATGATTTATCAGGACACCTTAATCTTGAACATAAGGCTGCTTGCTTGAGGTTACTGTCGATTTTGATCTTTGTCCTAATTCCTTTCTCTCTCTTACTCTGTTATTGGCACTCAGCCATGAGCAGAACAGATTTTCCTCTGGAAGCTGGTGCAGTTATATTTGAATCCTGGTTTTTGCACTGAGCAATCTGATTGTTAAAGGTTTGGATTTGTCATCATTCCTTCCATATTCTTCCTGCACTATAAAAACGATTGAGTTCGGTTCCCTTTGTCTTCATGAAAAGTATGCTTAAGCCTAGATCATCTTCTTATTCCGATTCCTTTAATTGAAAAAGGAAAGACTAACATCTTGTCAAGGAAAAGTGCTCAGGGTAAATAAACTTAAGCTTACTGGGCGGATGTGAATAACTCCATTACTCCTCAGGAATAATGGGAAACTGAAGATTTGCAGATAATTTTTTTTTTTGGTGTAAAATTGACAGTTACTGACAGCTGCCTCATGGTGGAATCTCCCAGATGTGTTTTTTCTTTACCTAGTGTCTTCTGTTGTAAAATTAACTTGGACAGTTACAAATTTGTGGTAAAAAAAAAAAAAGCAAAAAAACTAACTTGAAATGTGTGAAACTGCATAATACTGTATGCTAATCTACAATATGTAATGCTATCTTGTATGTTGAATTTGTTAACGCACATTGAGTGTGCAAATAAAGACTGATTCACTTTAAATAGCTACTGACTGTGGACTGTTTGTAGCAATAAGAAGGATACACATTTATTTACAAATATAACGACAGCACCTACTTTTAAGAATTTCTAAAAGGTGTGTTCCTGACATAACCTGTTATGTTTCAGAGAAAGCAGCAGCTCATGACATAAAAATGCTGAATGAAATAAAAATGCAGAAATCAAGCTAATGAAATCTACTTGTCCCGTCACCGTATATGACTGTATTAGAACCACCATGACAGCTCTGTGTTTAGACAAGATCAGCTCATGGATCAACAAATACGGGCTGACGTGTAACCCAAGCAAGACAGAAATTATGCTTGTAAGTGGAGAAAAACCACTGGTAAGAGTTGGCAGTTCTGATACAGGCTCCTTTTGTTGATGGTGCACAACCAGCATTAACCAGTTCAGTCTTTCCTTTAGGCATATTCCTGGATTCCTAGTTGCCACTGAGGTCTTGTCTGTGCTTCGAGATAAGGTCAAATTTATTAAGGTCGATTTTTAGCACCTGATTTTGTAATGTCAAAGGTGCACGTCCCCACTGCATACAAGAGTTCGAAGTGTGTCCACAGTTGGGTGGCTACCATTGACTGACAGCGATGCATTGTGGGTAGCTCTCCCACAGCTCCTAACACCACTTTGCATTCTGGGTCACGGCCCGTTGGGACCAGTGGATGGTTCTGGGTACATGGCCTCATTGTCCCATAATGCACTCATCTCCTCCTCTCCCCCCCACCTTGAAAGCAATGGCAAACACTCTTTTCACATCTTTTTTTCCCTGCTTATCTGTGCAGATGCCATAACAGGGCAAGTTTGGACCCAGTTTAGCAGCCAAGTGCTGTGGGAAGCATTGCAAATACCTTGTGCATTATGCTGTGGTATGTCCAGAGCCTAGCCACAGCCGCCGGAGTGAGGAAGAATGTGAGGAGGCCTCAGAGAGACACACGTACGACACACTTGAGTGGAGCAATGGGCAGATGTTGACAGCAGTTGATCCTTTTGAGAAAGTGGAACGCTGGTTCCGGTGCCATGAGACAAGCTCAGACTGGTGGGATCGCACAGCGATGCAGCTGTGGGATGATTAGCGGTGTCTGCAAAACTTTCCCATGCGTAGGGCCACTTTCATGGAAGTTTGCAAATTGCCTTCCCCTGCCCTGAAGCACAGAAATAACAGAACGAGACCTGCTCTGGCAGTTGAGAAGTGAGCAGCAATAGCCCTGTGGAAGCCTGCAAGGCCAGACAGCTACCAATCAGTTGGGAATTAATTCTGTGTGGGGAAATCTAGTGGGGGCTGCTGTGATCCAAGTAGCCAAGGCAAAAAATAACCTTCTGTAGTGATTGAGAAACATACAGGACATAGCGGAGGGCTTTGCTGCGATGGGGTTCCAAACTATGGTGGGGCGGTAGACGGAACGCACGTCCTTATCTTGGCACCCGGCCACCTTGCATAAACTGCATGGGGTACTTCTCGACAGCGCTGCAGGCGCTGGTGGATCACAAGGGCCGTTTCACCGACATCGGTGTGGGACGGTCAGGAAAGGTGCATGACGTGCGCATCTTTAGGAACTCTGGTCTCTTCAGAAAGCTGCAAGCTGGAACTTGCTTCCCAGACTGGACAATTACCATGAGAGGCACTGAAATGCCAATAGTGATCCTTGGACACCCAGCCTACTCCTGGCTTCTGTGGCTCATGAAGCTGTACACAGGCAACCTGCACGTTTCAAAGGGGCAGCCCCACATAGCTGAGCCCGGGCTCAGCTGTGCAGCGCTGCCCCTTTGAAGTAACCCCCTTCCCCTCCCTTTGCTGCTTCTATCTGATAGAAGCAGCAAGGGGGGGAGGGGAATCAACTAGTTGACTAGTCGACTATCTGATAAACAAAAGCTTATCGGATAGTCGACTAGTCCTTAACATCCTTAGTTCACACTTTCCTAGGCCTTTTCTTGTGCACCGAGAAAGCAGCAGAGTTGAAAGTTGTGGCCAGACTGGTCATTGCAGGGCACTATTGGACACCTTCTGGAAGCCAGGAACAAATGCAAGGTTGAATTGACCATTACTCCTTGTGAAAAGCAGGAGTACTGAAATCTACTTTAACAGCCCTTAAAGTCAGTTTAGAAAATCGACTTAATGCAGCTAAGTTTGACCTCAACTCCTAGCATAGACCAGGCCTAAGCTCTCACATACCCGCATCTAAAGACTGGCCACTTAGAACCAGAAGAGGTCAGCATGTAGCAGTATCCACATGACCAGTTTGTGCACCTTATGGTAGTGCATTTTAGGTTTCTGTCCCAGTTTTTCATGCACTAACTGTTCATCTAGATGAGCCCTGAAACTAACACTCTACCATTTCTGACTGGCTAGGAGACATTGGTCAATCTTGAAGGACAGTGATCTGGCCACAATTATACACTCCCTCATCAGCTCGTATTTGAATTACAGTAATACAATATACCTGGGCATGAAGCCATCAGCCCTCAGGAAATGCCAAATACAACACAACACTTTACTGCGTTTCCTCGGCAACACAGGCTACTGTGAGCACATTAAATCTGTCCTCTTCTTGTTTCATGGGCTTCCCACAGAATATCAATTTAAGCTCATGGTCTAAACCACATCTTCAAGGCACTCAGTGGCCAGAATATATAAAAGATTGCCTAAAGCTCCAGGATAAACACTGTGGTCGACAGTTCAGCTCCTCCAGCACAATGCAATTTTCTACCATTTGGGGACAGCTTGTGTATGTAGGCAACGGTTTTCCCAAGGGACTGTCCCTGGAACCAAGAAAAAAAAAGGTCTATTTCTCCTGCCATTATCATCTGCATTTCCACATCAAAAGCTATGTATGGGACACATCGAGCCCACTTAATTAGCCTCATTAACACTCGACAGGTACTTATGCTGTTATACATATATCTTGGTTTCTGTTATTTCCACTCCAATTCATCTGAGGAAGTGGGTTGTGCCCACGAAAGCTCATGAATCTATATATTTTGGTCAGTCTCTAAGGTGCCACAGGACCACTCATTTTTAAAGTTACAGACTAACACAGCTACCCCGCTGAAATTTTTTTTACAGGAAGTAAGGACTATCACAAACCTGGCTACTGCCCACTTTAAGTGCCAAGTGCTCTTCTCTGATCATGACTTTGATAATATAAACAGAGAAGCAGGTATATTTAAAAAAAAAACATACCAGAACAACACATTACATTGCATACAAAATCCTCCCCACGAGAAGATGATAAAGTATGGCCCACACGTGACAAATGTTACTCATGTCACTTAATGCTATCTGAAAGTTGCTCAGATACCATGTACTCATAGAAGTGCAGGTGACATTTTTAAGTTAGTTGGGAACAAATGCCTGACAAGAGGAGCTGTTTTTATTAAACTAGTAACAACATGGTGGAATTCAGTCCAATTTGGCACCGAATGCACAATTACATTTCAAAGAAGTTACAGCAATTACCTATACAGCTGACATTTATCACTACCTATCAAAATAAACAGCTGGCAACAGGGGTCTTCTATAGTTATCACTGTTCTTTGCATGTTGGTTCGGAGGGTCAGCACCAACTGCCTGTCAGTATCTCAGTAACTATGCAACATACACAATGATTGGCTAAGAATGGCTGCTTGCCAAAGTAAACAGGTTTGTATAATTGCTGGTTATTTTCCACCAACTCTACTGTAAACATTAACATCTTTTCATGCAGTTCTTTCTTGGCTTCCTTACCGAACACTCGCATGACCTGCCTGTGATGGGAGTTCCACGTGCTTTATGAAACTCTGCTTATGAAGTGAATGTGTTATAACAGAGCAATGCCTGATGCAAGATGACTCACATAACCTATCATTGGGAAGGTTGTAATTCTCCCATTTGTATGCAGGTAGCATTTTTGTAGATAAAGTTTGGAATACTGCCCTGCATATCTTTATTTCCTATTTACTGCTTTGGGTCGTGCCCACTGCTGACACTTCAGGTGCAACATGAAAGAGGTCACCATCTTGATGGCCCATCCGCAAGAGCCAATGGACTGTAAAAGAGGCCAACATTTCTGCCCGTGAAGAATGGCTACAGGGGCCTTAGAGAGACATTTGACCATGTCACCTGATACTAAAATTCTGTAATTTTCCATGAGACACACAGGAAGGTTGTGAAATCTTCATTGCTGGAGATTTTTAAGAGCAGGTTAGACAAACACCGGTCAGAGAAGGTCTAAGATAATACTTAGTCCTGCCACGAGTACAGGAGACTGGACTATATGACCTTTCAAGAGCCCCTTATATTCCTACAACTCTATATTTATAACAGATCCAAGCTTGGGAACTTGCTCTTCAAACTTACTGATATAGGGAATGCAGTAAGATGCTTGAAGTCTTTCCTGGAGGGAAACACACAAAGGACAGTGATGGCAAATTGCACCTCTACCACCAGATCCCTAAAATGCAGTTTCCTACAAGGATCAATTCTCTCTCTGGTCCTATTCAACATCTCTATGCAGCCACTACAAAAAGGTGGTAAGATGAAATGGACACAACAGCTAGGAATATGGTCAGATGACAACTCTACTTATCCTTCACCACTAGCATCAAGATGGCCCAGTGCTCAGACGAGTTTAGCTCATGGATGAAGAGTAGCTGATCAAAGCTGCAGCATGGCAAGACAAAGGTGATGTTGGTGGGAAGAAATCACTTTGAAGAGTTCCCAGTCATTGTGCAGACTCTTTGGGATGAAGATTAACATAACTAACTAGAGGGATTTGTATACAAGACTACAAGGTTAGCTGATAAAGGTAATAGTATTGACCTAATATACTTGGACTCCTGTAAGGTATTTGACTTGATACTGAACAACATTTTGATTAAAAAAAATAGAGCAACATAAATTAACATTGCAAACATTAAATGGATTAAAAACCAGCTAACTGATGTGTCTCAAAATTTAACAGTAAATGGTGAATCATCATGAAGCAGATCTGTTTCCAGTGGGGTCTCGTAGGGATTGGT
Source organism: Pelochelys cantorii (assembly GCA_032595735.1). NCBI lineage: Eukaryota > Metazoa > Chordata > Testudines > Trionychidae > Pelochelys > Pelochelys cantorii. The sequence continues at coordinate 22,298,482 of CM064349.1, read as the reverse complement.
TCTTGGCCCTGCACACATTTTTACCTATGTGAGTAATTAACCATGGATACAATCTGCCAACGTGTGTGGTGGATTCGTCATCACTGACAATTTTTAAATTAAGATAAAATGTTTTCTCTAAGATGTGCTCTTGCAATTAGTTCCCTGGCCAGTGTTATACAGGATGTCAGACTAAATGATTCCAACGGACCTTCTGGCCTATTGCCTTTATGAATCTATAGATAACTGGTCAGTTCAGTTAGAAAGCTGGGCATCACCCTTCTTCACTGATGTTAACCTCTCAGATACCAGCATCCAAGAGAACTGCTTTTTGCCACCTCTGGCTGGCTAAGAGATCCACCTTGTCACCAGTTACACATGCCTTCGACATCTTCCATCAGGTTTACAACAATGCAATATACTTGGGTATGAAGCCATCTGACTTTGGGAAATGCCAACTAATTCAGAATATGGCAGGGCAGCTTTTCTGAAAGAGGGACTACTGAAAGCACATCAAATCTAGGCTCTCTTCTCCACATTGGTTTTCTGTATAGAATATTGAACCAAGTTCAAGGTCTCTGTCCTTGTCTTCCAGGTGCACAGTTGCCACAGTCTAGGATATCTAGGTGACCTAGCTTTGGCAAAAGGACTGTAGTTAACAATGGTGCTGCTTCAGCACTGTGGAACTTTCTACCACAAGAGTAAAAAATGTTTATGCAGGAGACAGGGTACTTTCTCAAAGACTGCTCCCAGAATGCGGAACAAACTCCCACCAAAGAACTACCACAAACTTCACTAGCTTCTGTTGCACGTGTGAAGTGCACTTCGTTTACTTTGCCTTCTTTAAAATGACACATTTAAATATTTATTTTAAAACTTCAGCATTCTGCATCCATAACAGAGTAGTAGAGAAAGTGAATCACATGACAGACACGTACCATGTAGCTTAATACACTACTGGCACTCATACTACCATAAGACTGGTACAAGGCCTTCTATAGACTGAAATAGGGGGAAATGCTTGTTACATGAATGCCTAATGCTACTTGAACCAGGGAACACTGGTGTCTGCTGAAATGAAGGGCTCAGGACTCGAGAATTCACATGGAAGAGACATGGATGCAGAGAGAACCCAGATTATCAACACAAAAAAAGGTGATTTTATGATAAACAAAAGGCAACTATAAACAAAAAATTAGATTCAATAATAAACTTTGTAAACTGGTGGACTAGATTTTTTTAAAAAGGAGTCATACAATGGCTTCAATTTAAAAATGGGTTACTTACCTTTTGTAACTGTTGGTCAAGATGGTTTGCTCATATCCATTCCAATGTGCATGCGTGGCCGTCGGAAGATTTCCCCTAGCAGTACGCTAGTGGGGTTGGCTGTAGCGCCCGCTGTAGCAACACCCCTGGTGGCACATATATACCCCTGCCATATCGATGCCCTCTCAGTTCCCCTTTGCTGGAACAGCCCGACAAAGGGAAGGCAGAAGGGTCCGAAGTGGACATGAACAATACATCTCAAAGAACAATAGTTACAAAAAGGTATGGAACCATTTTTACTTCTTTGAGCGATTGCTCATGTGCATTCCAACATGTGATTTAGCAGCCTGAGCAGAGGAGTCAGACCTCAACGCGTTGCTGATTGTAGGACAGCTCTGCCGAATGCAGCATCATTCTGTGCCTGCTCGGTGTGGGCGTAACGAGCCACACAGTTGCGCAGGGAGGACGTCTCTGCCCTACAGATGTCCTGAATAGGGACCTGTTCTGAAAAGGCTGTTGTGCCCTGGTGGAGTGTAGTGTGATAGGGTAGGTTGTAGCAAAGTTCAGTCCAAGCAGTGATCCAAGATGGTAGGTGCTGGGACGTAATCGGGAATCCCTTCATACGCTTCACAACAGAGATGAAGAGCTGTGGTGATTTACAGAATGGTTTGGTACGCTCGATATAGAAGGCCAAGGCATGTCTTATGTCCAAAGAGTGCAGTCTCTGTCCCTGTCTGTGGCATGGGGTATTGGGAAGAAGGCAGGCAGAAAGTTGTCCCGATCGACATGAAATGACACCACCTTTGGCAGGAATGTGGTGCGGGGGTCACAGCTGCACTTTATAAAAAGACAGAGTATCTGGGGGCTCAGAGCTAAGGGTCTGCAACTCCAACACCCTCTGGGCAGAGGTAATAACTACCAGAACGGCCACTTTCTAGGAGAGGCAGGATAAAGTAAGGGCTCAAATGGGCGTGCCATGAGCCAAAAGGACCAAATTCAGAACCCACGGAGGTAGCGGGTGCCTCCCTGAAGGTAAAGCCAGTCCCTTTTGGGAAACAACCCACCACCGGCTCTCCAAAATAGGGACTTTACTCCTGAGCCTGGATGGAATGCTGAAATCACCTCCAGATGGACCTTAATGGATGACAGCCAGGCCATGGGGTTTCAGGTGAAGGAGGTAGCCCAGAAGCATGGGGACAGTGGCCCGCTGAAGGGGTGTGCCCTGATCAAGGCACCAAAGGGAGAACCTCTCCCATTTCACGAGGTAAATTATCCTGGTAGAGGGCTTCCAGCTGCCCAGTCAGACCTCCCTGACCGAGTCCGAACACGGGAGCTTGAGTCAGTTCAGCAATGGAGCTTCCACGCTGGGAAGTGGAGCAGCTCCAGATTTGGATACTGCACCAGGCCGTAATGCTGTGTTCTGGGAACAGAGGGAGCGTCATCAGCCTGGTCGCTGATAGGGATGTTAAATTTCGTTTAATCAGCTAATAGAGTAGTGGATAGAATTTCCATCGACTACTCTATTCGTTGATGAGAGGAGAAACTGCCGAGCCGCAGCGGGTAAGCTCCCGACCTTGGGATCTAACCCCACTGCAGCTCTGCCTTTTAAATGTAGTAACAGCCACCTGGCTCTTACTGCATTTAAAAGGCAGAGGCATATATATTTGTATGCTGCCCCTCCGCCGGGAGACCAGACACCCGCAGCCATGGGCTATGGAGCATAGCAATAGCTGTGGCCAAAGCATGCAGTTTAGTCAACAGAGCCCAAGGCTGCCTGCAGAGCAGTTCTGGTGACCTTCCTGCAGCAATGCCACAAACTCCTGCCTAGCGCCTGAGGGGAGGAGCTCCCAGGACTTGGAGAGCGTGTTCCAGGAATTGAAGGCATACTGGCTGAGGAGCATGTGATGGTTTGAGACCCACAGCTGTAAATCCCCAGTCAAATAAACCTTGCACCCAAATAGGTCCAGCATCTTAGCATCCTTATTTTTGGGGGTAGGTCTGGGCTCACCTTGATGCTCAGTGGTTCATCACCTTCAGAGGGGTAGCCAAGTTTGTCTGTAACTGGAAAACCGTAAAAAACAACAAATAGTCTTGCAGCACCTTAGAGACTAACAAAACATGTAGATGGTATCATGAGCTTTCACGACCCACTTCTTCAGATGGATGGAGTTATTAAAGGCCCAGTTTCGAAATAAATAGGGGATCAGGGGTGGGGTGGGGAGAAATAGTCAATTAGAGTGTCCATGCTACATGAAGCTGATAGAGAAGGTGCTAATTGTTCTTAAGTACCCATTGTTTGGTTGTTTTATGTCATTAGGATGTGAAGTGTAGGGGGGCATCCAGCCAATGTCTTTATTCATACCTCTGTGATAGGAATCAAATTTGTGAATGAAGTTAAGTTCCAAGGCTTCCCCGTGGAATCAGCTTGTAGAACTGGCCTGAAACAATACGGTGACTTGGAGATCCATTAACAAGTGCCCGAGCAAGTTAAAATGTTCCCCAGCAGGTTTCTGGGTGTTGCCTTTTCGTATATCAGATGTGTGTCCATTAATTCTCTCTCATAGAGACTCTCCAGTTTGGCCAATGTTCACCATGTCCACCACCAACGACCCCAGCTGGACATGGGTGTAGAAGTGCTCGTATCTCTTCTGTGCCACTCAGCCCCCTTGGCCATGAGTGCGATTAAGGCTGGGGTTTGCCAGTACACCTTAGTGGTGGTCTGGATAGATTTAATGAGGGGCAAGACTACCCTTGGCTAGGCCCTTGGGCAAAAGACCATCCATGATCAGGCTGGACTTTTCAACCACCTCCTCAGCTGGGAGGTTGCAGCCCTGGCCACATGCCTGAGCAGGTCCTGGTGCGCCTTAGAATTCATGGAGGGAGGGGACATGGAGGTGCCCGTTACCACCTCATCCGATGACTGCAAGGACAAGGCCATTGGGGGAAATAGGGTCTTCTTGGCCCACAGAGTCCTCTTCAGTGTCCAGCTAAGGTTGAGGATCACAGAAAACTGTCTGCAAGGGGACCACTGAAGGTGTGTGCTTGCTTTGTCCCACAAGGTCCTCTGTAGGAGGAGGGGCTGGGACGACCAAGGAAGCAGTAGGTGGTGTTCAGGCTGAGGATGCCATTGAGGCTAGGGGGAGAGGTAGATACGCTGGAGGGCAGGGATAGGGTCCAGAGTAACCTAGACAAATTAGAGGTTTGGGCCAAAAGAAATCTGATGAGGTTCAACAAGGACAAGTGTAGAGTCCCACACTTAGGATGGAAGAATCCCAAGCATTGGTACAGTCTGGGGACTGACTGGCTAAGTAGCAGTTCAGCAGAAAAGGTCCTGGGGATCCAGTGGATGAGAAGCTGGATGAGAGTCAACAGTGTGCCCTTGTAGCCAAGAAGGCTAATGGCATATTGGGGTGCATTACCAGGTGATCAAGAGAAATTATTATTCCCCTTTATTCGGCACTGGTGAGGCCATATCTGTACCATGACCAATTCTGGGCCACTCACGACGAAAGGATGTGGACGCAACGAAAATGATTAGCAGGCTGGAGCACATGACCTACAAGGAAAGGCTGAGGGATTTGGGCTTATTTGGCTGTGTCTAGACTGGCAAGTTTTTCCACAATAGCAGCTGCTTTTGCGGAAAAACTTGCCAGCTGTGTACACTGGCCGCTTGAATTTGCGCAAAAGCACTAACGTTCTAATGTAAGAAATCAGTGCTTCTTGCGCAAATACTTTGACGGTCCTGTTCGGGAAAAAGTCCTTTTGCGCAAAAGGGCCAGTGTAGACAGCTCAGATTCGTTTTGCGCAAAAAAGCCCCAATCGCGAAAATGGCGATCGGGGCTTTCTTGCGCAAAACCACGTCTAGATTGGCACGGACGCTTTTCCACAAAAAGTGCTTTTGCGGAAAAGTGTCCGTGCCAATCTAGACACTCTTTTCCGCAAATGCTTTTAACGGAAAAACTTTTCCGTTAAAAGCATTTGTGGAAAATCATGCCAGTCTAGACGTAGCCATTTAGTCTGCAGAAGAGTAGAGTGAGGAGGTATTTGATAGCAGCCTTTCAACTTCCTGAAGGGGGGTTCCAAAGAGGATGGAGAAAGGCTGGTCTCAGTAGTGGCAGATGGCAAAAAGAGAAGCAATGGTCTCAAGTCGCAGTGGGGGAGGTCCAGGTTGGATATTAGGAAAAACTATTTCACTAGGGAGGTGGGGAAGCACTGGGATGGGTTCCCTAGAGAGGGGGTGGAATCTCCTTCCCTAGAGGTTTTTAAGTCTCGGCTTGACAAAGCCCTGGCTAGGATGATTTAGTTGGTGTTGGTTCTACTATGGGCAGGGGGCTGGACTTGATGACCTCTTAAGGTCTCTTCCAGCTCTAGGATTCTATGAGGCAACCCTGCAGGGCGGCCCTTACCCTTGGTGGTAGGCCTACAGAGTCCAAAAGAGCCATTGAATTGGCATGTGCCACTGAGGGGGCCAGGCCTGCAGTGGTGCTGCAGTTGCCTCTGGATACCGATATTGCAAGCAGTGCAGGAAAGGCGAGTGGTACCAGTACCCAGAACACGGGGACAGAAACTCAGTTTCTGATTCAGATGTGTACTCTGCTACTGACCAGGGAGGAGCCCAGCCAAGAGGAGTATCCATGTTGGTTCGTGGCTTCAGGTTTCCCATGGTGCCGCCAGCACAGAAGATTCCCAGGTGCCTCATGTGGTGCCACAGGTGAAGAGACTGGTACGAAATAAGCCACTGATGGTGGTACTGCTGGGGCCAAGATTGAGGGTGCTGAAGATGCCACCATGGGTGTTGCCACCAGGGCTGAAGAAAGGAGGGGGCACACCTGTCTCACATGGAGCCAGTGCCATTACTTCAGTGAGGTCTCACATGGCCTTAAAAGTATCTAGCATGGCGGGAAGATCGAAGTCTTCTTTCATCACCACTGGCACCGGAGAGTCCACCAACACTAGACTCAACAGACCCGCTCTTGGGCCCGGAGTTGACCGAGCTGGGGCCATGGGACTTGGTCTGGGGAGGTTCAGCACAGTGTGGGCTGACTCCAGGACCTTACTAGACCTGGAGGGGGAACACCACCCATCAGTCTTCTTCTTCATGGCATTGGATCAATGCCTGGAGGATGAACCTATCCATATTCTGTGTAGATTGGTGCAGTGATCCCTACACTTGGCTGGGCGTGGTACCGAGGCCTCCTGCACTGAGGCAGCACACTGCACATTGAGGGAATCAGGGTCGTGTCTGCCTGTGTGAGGCCTAAGTGCCAACTCCGTGAGCAGTAGTTTAAGCTGCTAATCTCTCTTCCTTTTAGATCTTGGCTTAAACCAGGGGTTGGGAACCTATTTTGGGTCAGGGACCACTCCCCCATGCCCCCAGCACACCAGAGCCTTGGGGAGCTAGTAAGCTGTGCGCTCCAGCCCCGTAGGGGAATGGCAGGGGGGGTTGGAGCACCAGCAGGGGCTCCTCAATGCTGGGGGTGGAAGAAGAGTCCTGAGCTTCGGGGGCCAGATCCAAGCAAGCCAGGGTCTGTGTCTGGCCCCTGGACCTTAGGTTCCCCACCACTGGCTTAAACCCTCTTTAAATACTACATTTACCTTGCAGGTGACCTTCTCCCAGTCACTTCAGGGAGGCAGTGTATAAATCACTTCCAGGCAAGTGCTTGCTGCACTTAGCAGACTAAGCCCTGGAGTCACTGCATGCCCCAAGAGCACAAACAATGGGAGCTTCTCCCCCTTCCCCCCCCCCCCAACTAACTACTACTAATGAAAAAACCCCCAAAACTAATCTACACTACAAAGTAGTGCTAAAGGCCACAATGCTAGGGATTAATGACTTTCAAAGCAAGAGGTCACAAACTCCACCGACCAACCCTCCCTGGCAGAGATATACACGTCCAGTGAGGCACTGCTACAGCGGGTGCCACTGCTGACCCTACGTACCACTAGGGAAAATCTTCTGACATTCCAATATGCGTGCGTGCAGTATCTGAGCAATCACTTGAAGAATACTTACCTGCCTCTTTAAAGGGGTATCAAAACAGTTGCTCCCACTGTTAGTTAGTAAAAACTAAGAACAAACAATACATGAAGAAAATACAAAAGTTCTTCAGATCAAAGTTTAGCTGTAGTGTTTACTCTACTAACACCATTATCTTCCCAATCCTCAAAATCAAAACATAGCAATTTAGAGACTCTTATATACAAGCCTGAACTATTATATTAAGGAAAATTCTCGGACATCTGAGAAGATCCTCGCACAAAACTATTTGAATAGTACTTATTAGATTTGCAGCTTTCAAATGGTTATTTAATCTTACATCTTACCTTCTAAGCATCAAGTTAGTAAACTAAATCCATTCAAAGTTATGAGCACATTTCAAACTTTGTTTATTTCTGAGCTCCTAGACACAATGTTTTCTATTGACAGTTTTAGGCACCTAGGATTAAAACATAAAATGCAAACATTTATATTAAAAATTCCATATTGTGTCTATTTCTTTGTGTACAAATTTATACATGACAAAAATAAAACAATCTTCTAGAATAACATTGTAAAAAAAGTGCTTGCTGTTCAGATTTATTAACCCCACAAGCAACATGCTCAAATGGAATTACTAATCACTGAATTTATTAAAAGGCTAATTTAAGGCACAGAAATCCCATCATATCTCAGAAGGCAAGAGCAAGAATTAGTCCCATAAGCTTTCTTCACTTCAAGTTTTGAACATATTAGTAGCTGAGTAGAATTTCCAGTCAAATTTCTATCATTGAAAAAAACGGGGAATCAAAAACATGTTTAACTTTTCAGGAAACCTGGTTTTGTTTCATCTTTTAATCAGAACCAGACCTTTTTATGTGCTAGTTCTTTATTTTTTTCACTGGATGTCTTCTGTTGCGTGGCTTTCTTGGGACAGTACTTAATCCAATACAAATAATTATTAGGACCTTAATTTCTAAATCAGTAGCTGTGGTAAAGGTATGCAACTTTACTCATGAAGTTACTTTTAATTAAATCTTTCATCTTATACTGCAAACACACAAGTAAAATACTTTCAAGACGTTATAGGTAAGTTTCCGCTACTTTTTCCATGTAATGGATTGTGTGATTTCCAGCAGCATAGCACAACACAGGTGGATTTGCAGTGGAACAGTATAAGGAAGGAGAAACCATGAACTGATTTATACAACTTTGTAGTCCAGGCGCACATTTTAAATATGTAAAAAACCCAGAAAATTTGTTATTTCTTTGATTTTCTACACAGAAAATTAAACTTAAAAAGCTTACATTTCTTATGATGCTGTTCTCAAAAGAGCAGGAAAAGCTAAATAGTTTAGTGAAGAAAAGAAACCATGAAGGCTGACATTTGCCCTACTTGATACTTTCATCAGATCCTTTATACTCAAGTCTCAACTGCGCATCTCTGAATGTACAATGATCATGTATATCAAACTAAGGTCTGATATCAACACGGCCTGGTCAACATTAGTCTATGATTGGTTTGGTCAATAACTCAGTTGTGATACTATACTTGTGGGCACTTTAGTTTTAAATTCCAGTTTTCAGTATGATTTGCTGAGAAATTATGTCTAGCCTACATTTTTCTTTCACCAATTCCAAGCTACCTAAATGAATTATGTTATTTAAAAAAAACACACCTTTGATACTATTTTTATACTTAGATCAGCAGTTCTCAAACTTTTTGGGCTCTGGAGCCCTTTACATGCGTAAAAATTTATGTGGAACCCTAGCAGTCCACTGATTGTATGTGTTGTACCTATTGATGTTTCCATCGCAGTGCACAGTTTGAGAAACACTGACTTAGATAAACTCTGGATTACAAATCTTCAGATCTGACATACATATTAATCCTCCATAAGGAACATTTAATTTGCAACATTTGAAAAACGTGCTTCACAAAATACTAGCTTCCTAACCAGTGTAGAGTGATCACTGGCACAAATATCTACATATCTACTTGAGTGTTTATATGTAGGGATATCCACTCACTCTCAGTACAGACGCTATACCCTGGCAATCATCTCCTTCCCCTATCTCTCTCCACCTACTTGCACTGGAAGTCTCACTATGATCAGAGTTATTTCTGTTCGGTCCTATTGCCAGCAATCTTTAATTTTACACATTCTTTCTACAACCCAGTGCAGTGTGGGGTACAGAGCCTCAAAGCGTAAGAAATATGAAATGAATCTGTGTTTGAGATTTCAATTTAACAATACTGGTTTAAGAAAAGAATTAAAAATTTAATGCAAATACATAAACTGATGAAACATTACAGATAAGATTTTAAGCATACAAGTCAGGAAAAATCAAAGCTGTAGTTACTGAAAGCCCCATCAATTCTATCACATTGCATACACTATATTATGGCAGTACAAGAAAACACTATATACAGTAAGAAAATGCTACATATTCATGCAATGTTCTCAAGTTATGGCTGCCGTGGGAATAATAATTAATTTTCCTGACTTGTTTAAAATCTTAACTATACTGTTCATTACACTTTCTAATATTTCCTTTTAGATAAACAAGCACACGGAGACCAACATTACTTGTTCGTTGGAAAAATGCATGATCTGAACAAAAAGCAATTTTGGCATGAGCTCTTTTCACAGATACGTGCATGCAGTTTGTTCCATTAATCTGCTACCTGTGCTTCACACACTTTACTTTTTAACACTGATCTTGACAAGCCTTCTCATACGCTGTTAATAACTTTTCCAGAAACCAGAAAATTTTGTTGTGCAATCCTCCAGGAGGAGGAAAAAAAAAAAAAGACTTCACTAAGTTAGGCTCTATGTAAAAGTTCAAAGACATTATACATGATTCAGTTTCTATTATGCTGAGATCCCTTAAGACAAACATTCAAAAGTGCAGGGACATATGTAACAGCATTTACAACTACGTCAGTGACATTTGCTGTATCCAAGTCAGAAAGTGACAGTAAACAGAATTAAAACCCACTGGTGTGTGTCAGACAAATGTCCTGAAATTGTGGGAAGAGTATTCTAAAAAACTAACAAAGTAAATCGCAGCCCTACAAAACTCCCAATAGTTAGCTTTCCTTTTAAAATTGTCAAAAACAAGACCACATAATGCTCAAAAATGTAGGTCACTGGACTGCTTTGATTCCATGTTCCAGGGCACTGCTGGACAGGTACATCCCTCCCCTTCAGGTCACTGAATCTTTCTTCTTTCGGAATGGCGACTTCAGTCTTTTCCATACACTGCTTTTGGGTTTGGATTTTTTTCCCATGGCCATTACTGCTTCCTTCTCTTTCCTACGGATTTCTCGCACAAGAGCATGGAACACGTCATCGATATAATAGCGGTATGCGGCTGAAGTTTCAAAAAAAGGGCAGCTGAACTCCCGTGCTAAAGCAGAGCCTTCTTCTTTGGAGACCTTCAACAAAGTACAGATTTGTCAATGAAGTGTTCATTCCTTCCCTCTCTTCTGCTCCCTCCTGTTCCTCTTGCTGAATCATGTGCATTACTTCTGATATTACATGACAGCAATTTTCAAGTATTTAAAAGGGTGTTATGCGGAGGCGAGAGAAAAATGGTTCTCTGTGGCCTCTGAGGATAGGACAAGAAGCAATGGGCTTAAACTGAGCAAGGGAGGTTTAAGCTGGACATTAGGAAAAACTTTCTGTCAGGGTGGTTAAATGCTGGAATAAATTGCCTGGGGAGGTTGTGCAATCTCCATCACTGGAGATATTTAAGAGCAGTTTGGAAAGACATCTATCAGGGATGATCTGCCCTCATGGCAGGACCAAGCACCATCTAAGGAGACTGGACTTGATCTCTCAAGGTCCATTCCAGTTCTAGTATGCCATGATTCTGCAATTCCATAATAAAACTACACGCATTCAGTGCTTAAAATGCACCACCATCTTATGTCCCTCTTTCAACATTACTAATACAAATAATTATTTAAACATTACACCAAGAGCAAAAAACGTAATTCAAGGAAAGGAATAAATAAATACATTTGAATAATCCTCAGCATTGTTTTAAATTTGCGCCAAACTTCACTTCACCACAACCCACTTCTGACAATAAAAAATTACTACACAACTCAAGGAGTAGGAACACAAGCCTGAGCTCGCCCAAGCCCTGCCACACTGGGTGTGGGGGAATTCAGCTCAGACAGCAGGACTTGAGTGTTGGCTTCAGCCCCAGGCCTCATCAAGTTTCATGCCAACCCTGGCAACCCCATTAAAACAGGTTTGTCACCCACTCTGAGGTCCTGACCCACAATTTGAGAACTGCTGTTTCAAGACATGCACTTTCTGAACTCTTTTGGGTAGTTTACCTGTCGTAGCAGTGTCAGATCAGATTTGTTCCCCACAAGAACTACAGGAGTGTCATCAGTGCGCCGAACACGGTAGATCAGCTGTTTGAATTCACGCACTTCATGAAAACTGCGACGATCCGTGATTGAATAACAGATGATAAATCCCTCACCTGCCCTCATGTACTGGTCCCGCATGGCTGTAAATTCTGCCTAGAAATAAAGTTGTATTTCAATGCCCATATAAGCTCAACAGCTATCGATCCATCTATCATCACTGGCAGCACTCTATCCATTTTAACAACAGCTATGCACCACACATCATACTGGCTTACTTAAGCCACAAATGGTCACTAGAAAAACTGGAGATTTTATGAATTCCCTCTCTATGTGAGAGATCACTTCAACACCTGAAATCCACAACCAAAAGTGCAACATGTAGTAGTCAGAGTTAAAAAAACGTTATGAACAATCTGTTTCCTTTCTATTCTTTTACACAACCAAGTACTGGGGAAATTTGGAACCAATGAAGCAAATGAAAGACATGAGAAGAGATGAAAGTAACTTAAATTTCTTATAGTTACTGTCCTATCACAACCTGCCCTGTCAAGGGGTGGAGGGGAGGGAGGAAGGGGCTTAGCAATACATTTCTTACAGGTACTGTTGTAAGTGTGAGGTGGAGTGCAAGGGACTTAGGGCAAAGGATTGAGGACGGCGGTGTGTGTGTGCGCGCGCGCGCGCACACGCAGGAGTTAGGGCAAGGGGTTGCGGACAAGCATGCAAGAGTCAGGGGTGGGATATATGATGGGCTCAGAGCAGAAGGACGTGGAGGTGCCTGACAGAGGGGAGTAAGGGCAGGGGCTGGGGGTGTAGGAGTGAGTGGGGGGGGGGGGGAAGGGCACCATTTTAGAACAAAGAAAGACAGAGACAGACAATACATTTTTAAAGGATCTCTGTGAATATGCTTGGCCATTAGTTCCAGCTATTCATATTTTCATTGCTCACACACCTGTCCTGCTGTGTCCAAGATGTCCAAATTTGCAGGTTCATCATCAATCCGTATTCGTATTTTATAAGCATCCTCTGTGGATTTAGAAGATGGGTGGGTGACATTCAGTAAAACTATAGTACCTCTCTCATGTACACAAGGAAAGATGCAGATGCAAATACTATCAAGCACTGAGTACGTTATCTGTTGAAATCATTAAAAACTTTAATGTAGTTCTTTATCAAGTAATTAAAACTAATCAAAATGTAACTGCTATAACGAGACAGGGATTTGGTAATTGATCTATACAGAAATCTGCTTTGATCAAAATTTTCTACTTAATGCTATTCTTGATTTAAACCAACAGAAAATACATTACAATTGATTTTATAAAGTAAGACTTCAGTTTTGCACATCTTAATAAAGACATAAGAATACACTATTACATTTCTCTCAGACTAGTGGGCCTTCCCCAACTGAGGTGAACAGGAAGAGAAAATAATTCTAATGACAGCCACGAACAGCACTGCCAATTTCCTAAATAGGATAAAATATGAAGTGCACATCTAGTCAACAAGCACAAAAGCACAAAGAGGCTGCTGTAGTGTAGACTAGGGATGTGAAAGTTTAATTGTGTAAACAGTTAACCGATAAGGGAGAGTGTATCACGCAGGCTCCTGCTCCACTCCCAGGGAATGGGGCTGCAGATAAGAGCCAGTGTGCGCCCAGCAGTGTGCGCAGGACAGCAGCCAGCTTCCTGGGGGCGGGGTAGCAACCGGTGAATGCCAGGAGCTGGCTTAAAAGACGGCTCCTAGCATGCACCAGCTCCCAGGGAACTGGCTGCCACCCCAAATTCAGCAGTTACACGTTTACTCAATTACCCGCTTTACATATAAGCTTTACACTGCAGTGTCCTCAGTGTGTGTAAAATGCAAGTACGGAGATCAGTACAGATCCTTTAGAGAGTAGTAGGAATATGGTTATTTCTTTGTGCCCAGTTGTGGAGGTAAATGCATCTGGTTAACAAGAGCCAATTCCACTGCTCAATTTAAAAAAAAAGTGTGTCATTCAATTAGACATTACACTACTACTTATCCAAATGTCAGCATAAATTTTCCACTAAGAGTGTGAACTCAATTTACAGTTGTGAAGTTTTCTTCTCCACATTTTCAAAATTTAAAGGCAACAGTAAAATCATCAAAGGCTAAGTCTACACCAAAGGGTAAGGTTGAATTAAGGTACGCAACTCCAGCTATGTTAACTACGTAAGCTGGAGTAGATGTGCCTTGATTCGAGTTTCCCTGCTGTCCCCACAGCAGAAGGCCAATAGGAGCAAATATCCCCCTTGTTTTCCCTTACTCCTTGCAGGAGTAGTAGTACTGGCCACTGACAGGGGTACCCTCAGAGACTGATTTAGCAGGTCTTTACTAGATTGATCATGGCAGTGTCAATCTTCCCCAGTAAAGACATGGCCTTACTCTCCAATACATACAAGAGTCCCTTTGAATTACCATCTCAATCATGGACCTCCAACTTCAAGCAAGCTTGTGTTGCAAAGGGAGAGGCAGAGCTATACACCAAACTGATAGCCAGGCAATTAAATATATGCAGTAAATTAGCTAAATGTAGCTTTCATTGTACTGAAAATTTAAGAGTATTTGGTTATGTTTATAGTTATTTATTTAATATTATTGTGTGTGTGTTTGGTGGGGTAGCACACAGAGCGTACAGTAGTTACGTGGTACTCTTGGTTAATGGTAGTTGCAAATGTGGATCCCAACTCACAACTGTGAGTACTACTGCTCTAGAGTCACCTACTAAAGAAAAAGGGCAGTTACTCTCTTCCCCCTTTAAATCTGCTGCACAGTTATAAAAAGTAGCAGTAACAAAATGAAACAAAGGCAGTTATGCACGACTGAAACTATCACAATGCACACGGCAAAAACAGTATGACTGAAGAATCGATGGCCATCAAGAGGTATTATTTTTGTTATTAGACTGTTATTTGTGACTGGCAATTAACTTATTTTAGTTTTTTTTAACTTTTTCTGCGAGTATTTAATACCACCTAGCTCTTATATAGCACTTTTCATCAGTAGATCTCAAAATATTTAAAAGGGAGATGAAATATCAGCTCCATTCTACAGACAGAGAAACGGATTCGTATATTCCAAAGCTTTTTAAAAAAGGCTTTTTTTAAAAAAGGCTTCCAATAGTGATTTTAAAATTGTCAGTTGGAGAATCGACCATAAACTGCTCCAATGGTTAATTATTCTCACTTAACAAACGTAACTTGTATTTACAGCATGAATTTGTCTAGTTTGAACAATCCAACCACTGGATTGTTTTATACCCTTGTGTGCTAGACTGAAGAACCCATTATTAAATATTTGTTCTTCACATGGGGAACAAAGTGACTAATCAGGTTATCCCTTGGCATTCTCTTTGTTAAACTACACAGATGTAAGAAGCTCAATCTATCACATAAAACAGGTTTTTTAAAATTCCCTTAGTTCTCATTGGTTCTCTCTGAACTCTCTCCAATCTTTCAACATCCTCCTTGAATTGCGGAAACCAAGTCTGGGTACATTATTTCAATAGTGACCAGTGCTAAATAAAGCGTTAAAACACTTCTTTACTTGTGCTCAAGATTCCACTGTTTATGCCCGCCAATATCACATTAACTCTTTTGGCCAAAGCACTGAAGTGAAAGCTCATGTTCAGCTGATTACCCACAATGACCCCTTAATCTTTTTAGTGTCACTACTACCCAGGCTAGAATCTCCCGTCTCATTCTTAAAGTATGGTCTCTACATTTTTATCCCCCCCAATTACCTGTATATATTTAGTTATACTAAAAACACATGGTATGCTTGTGACCAGTTTACAAAGTAATCCAGATCTTTCTGCATTAGTGACCTGTCCTCTTCATTATTTACCACTTTTACTGTATCACGAGCAAACTTTATCAGTGACGACTGTCTTCTTCCAAGTCGCTGCTAAATGTATTAAACTGCACAAGGCCAAGAATGATCCCTGAGGAAGCCTACTAAGCGCACACACACTCACTGAGGATTCCCCATTTAAAATTACATTTTCAGTCCTATCAGTCTGCCAGCTTTTAATCTACTCAATGTGTTAAATTTGTACTGCTCTAATTTTTTAATCAAGATGTTGAGAGGCACCAGCTCAAATACCTTCCAGAAGTATGAGTATGAGACATCAACAACATTAACTTTGACAACCAATCTTGATATTTTTGATGAAATTACAAGTTAGTTTGATAGGACCTATTTTCCATAAACTAACATTGACTGGCTTTCATTATAGCCTCCTTCAATTCTTTATTAATGCACTTCCATATCATCCATTCCATTATCTTGATCAGGATAGATGCCAGATTGACTGACATAGCTATAATTACCTAGGTCATCCCATTTGCCCCTTTTAAATATTGGCACATTAGCTTTCTTGCAGACTTCTGGAACCTCTTTGCTATATGACTTAATTAAAATCAACGTGAATGGTCCAGCAAGCTCCTCAGAGAGCTCTTAAAATCCCTGGATGAACATTATTTGGACTTGCTGACTTAGTGTCTAACTTTAGTATCTGATATTTACTCCTGTGGGAGTTTGGCACAACTGCATAATGCTGAATTTGCACAGAAGTTAATGTTGTGAGCACATCATTTTCATCTTTCCTCCCCCCCCCCCCCTACAGAAATGGACTACAGAGCTGCTGGCCCTGGCAGAGCACAGCTCGTAAACAGAAGAGACTGCCAGAAAAATGGGGAGAGCGCTGGAGTTCCTTATACACCTGAAGGAAGGAGGTGGTGTGCAGGAAACTCCACATAAGACCAAGCATCAGTTTTTTTTTTAATTTCTTCATACAGCACGCATTCTAAATCCCTAATAATTTTTGTTGCCATTTGCTGAACTTTTTCCAGTGCTCAGATATATTTTTGAGATAAGGCGACCACATCTGTATGCAGCAGTCAAGATGAGGGCGTACCATGGATTTATATAGAGGCAATAAGATATTCTGTTTTATTGTCTTTTTTTTTTAATGATTCCTAACATTGTTTGTTTTGACTGCTGCTGTGCACTGAGTGGATGTTTTCAGAGAACTATCCACAATGATTCCAAGACTTTCTAAAGTGGTATAATTGAATTTAGTCCCCAGCATTTTGTACATATAGTTGGGATTATGTTTTCCAATGTGTATTACTTTGCATTTATTAACCCTAAAATTCACTTGCCATTCTGTTGCCCAATTATCTAGTTTTGTGAGATCTTTCTGAAACTCTTCATAGTCTCCTATGTTGAACAGTTTAGTATCATTTGCAAATATTGCCACCTCACTTTAATAGTTAAATGTAAATTATTTAAAAGAAGTTTCAGCAGCTACTCATTTACACAAGTTGTGTGTAGGGAGAGGGCTTTTAAGCTGACTCCCGGCACATACCAGCTCCAGGCCACTTGCCCTGCCCTCCACCCCCTACTGCTACCTCTGTATCAGATGTAAAGGCTCATAAAAGTCAGCTCTCTGTGGCACTGGCTCCCATCTGCCCTCTCCCTGCCCCACTCCCTCTGTAACAAAGGCAACAGTGGGTGGTGGGGGAAGGTGCACAGAGAGGCCTACCTCTAATCATGAAGGTTAACCAATGAGTCCAGGGTCATTGGTTAATATAAGGTTCATGGTAAATGATTCCACAAAAGCTACTTCTTAATTTGCAAAGATTAGATATTGGCGAAGTTTTTCTTACCAATGGTAGGATCATGGTCCTCTGGGAAGCGGTGGCTGATAAACTGCATAGTCATAGCTGAAAATTAACATTGGATAACACAGTTACACAGATGACTCCACACATCTGACCCAAGTTGTTTTTAACCTACAACAGCTTATGCCCGAACCAATCTGTTAGTCTCCACGGCATTGCAGGACTCACTGTGTTTGCAGATACAGACTCACACAGAGGCCAGTGAATTCCAGGCCTCCAGAGGAATCTCACAAGTAGAGGGCACGGGGCAGGATAAATTGCAGAAGTGCTGACTGTACAGACACATGGATGTGATCCAAGGGGCGCTAAACACGGGAGCAGGGCAGGGGGAAAAGACACATTTTGTTCCCTGTCAGTCTCACGGGCGATAGGGCAACATGGAAACGATCAGTGAGAAACCCTAAGCGCTGCTCTCTGCCCCACTGCCTCCCCACACGAAGGGCTCTCGGAGGTTGGGGAAGACCCGAGCTTGAGACTCCCGAACGGCTGGGTAGTAACGGACACTGGCTGCCCCTCCCCGGCCCGGCCCGGCCCGGCCCCCCTCGCACCTACCCCCCGGCCCGGCCCGGCCCGGCCCAGCCCGCGGGCAGCCCCCCTCACACCTCCACCTCCGCGCGCCCCCCCCCCGGCCCGGCCCGGCCCCCCTCGCACCTCCACCTCCGCGCCCGTCCCGGCCCGGCCCAGCCCGCGGGCAGCCCCCCTCACACCTCCGCGCGCCCCCCCCCGGCCCGGCCCGGCCCGGCCCGGCCCGGCCCCCCTCGCACCTCCACCTCCGCGCCCGTCCCGGCCCGGCTCCGCCCCGCCCCTCGGGCACCCACCGCTCTTGCCCACGCCGCCAGCTCCCAGCATCACCAGCTTGTACTCGCGGGGCTGCACCGCGGCGCCGGCCGGGCGAGCTCCCGCGTCCATCGCCCCGGCCGGGCCCTCTTGTTCCGCTCCGAGCCGCGCAGCCAAAATGGCGGCTCCCGCCCTTGCCCCGCCCCTTCCGCGCGCGCGCAGGGAGACACCGGGCCGCGGTCACCGTGTCCCGGCCGCGCCGAGGGGCGGCTCCTACCGCCCAGCTCGCTCCCGTCCCCCCTCCCCCACTACATCTTCCGTCCTTCCTCCCGCCTCAACCCGCTTCCCCTCCCCCCCTTACCTCAGCTCAGCCCCTTTCCCTCCCCCCGCGGCCTCAGCTCAACCCCTTCAGCGCTGCTCTCCCGTGCGCCCTGGGCGCTTGTGCAAGGGCCCAGCAGAGAGGCCCGTGCTGCCCAGCTGCTAGCTCTGCTTCTGGTGGTGGTGCAGACATGACACAATTTATTCTGCACGGGGATATAAAACCTTGGAACGGTTATGCTAACCCCCTGGCGGTCAAAAGGAAGATCTGGGCGTTTCTTCTGGCTCCCTTGCCCTCAGTAGCAGCTTGTAAACATGGGGAGGGTCAACTTTCAAAAGACTGAGGAACTGTTAGAGCCCAGCCTCTAGCCCGAGTGGAATTGAAATCAGGAAGGCCCCTCAGGCTCTAAGTCAGTGGGGTCAGTCTATGCCCACAAAAGTGGGGAGTCTTGGGCCACCTTGTGGACTAACATTTATTTGGTTTTCCTAGGCAAAAGCCCCCAAAAGCTTGTGCCCAAATAAGTCTGTTAGTTTTTAAGGTGCCCCAAGACGAGTCATTGTATTTGCAGGACGGGTTTATTAAAATTAATTTATGGGAATTAGTTTTAAAAGTTGGAAATATGTTACTATAAGCATAGCAAGTACAACTATATGAATACAATCAAACCCAACAATAATACCCCTGCCAAACCAAAGTACTGCATTGCATGCACCATTCTGCCCTTGTACAGAGGATGAGAGAGAAGGAAACCACAAGACAGAAGTTGGTCATAACACTTAATGCACTACTGAAAAGAGCTCAGATACTGCAATGATGAGAGTAGCACAAGAACCTAAATAGAACAGAACAAAATGTCCCGTTAAAAATGATTTAATAGGTTTTAAATACTATAATAATGGCTTTTATTAATGAGTAAGTATGTTTCATCAAATCCTATGTTT
This sequence comes from Pelochelys cantorii, assembly GCA_032595735.1. Lineage (NCBI taxonomy): Eukaryota > Metazoa > Chordata > Testudines > Trionychidae > Pelochelys > Pelochelys cantorii. The sequence goes on along the minus strand of CM064349.1, from coordinate 22,279,122 downwards.
GTTAAAACACCAAGTTGGAGACAAAGGTTGTCACCATTTCCACCCAACATGCACGGGCTTGTACTCAAGAAAGCAATCTGATAGAACTGAAGAAAAAAAGATGGAAGCCAAAAGAATATTTGTACATTTATTTATAAGGAAATTATCTTTCTATAATTATTTACAACATGTAGGAAACCAGAGAATAAGTTTATACAAAGCCAGCCAGTTTGCACGGTAGTCAAAATGTGTACTTATTACAATACTTCAAACTATTACTCATGTTTCAAATGCAAACCCGCACCTCCATGTACATTGTGTCCCACCACACATTAGTGGCTTCACATCAATGTTATCAATACAAAAGAGTAAATCTTTTGGCAACAGCTTGCCATGCTAAGAAAGGCTGTGTTGCAGTTCCCAGTCACTGTAAACAATCCACAATTTATTCAGAGGTTCTGCTTCTGTGCTTCAGTGTAATAGCAGAGCTTGCAATCAAGTCTTTGGAGACACACAAACCAGGATGCTATATTAAACAGTCATGAAACAAAACTGGTGGAATCAGGCTAGAAAATTAATGACACCAACATAACAAGTAGTATCACATAGGCCAGCTGAAGAAGGTAAGTGTGAACACACCAATGACATACCAAATATGTCCAAGTATTAATAACAAGTCAGATCCATCCAAAATAGAAAATTATGAGGAAAAAAACCCTACAACCTCCACCCTCCAAGAAATTTGCCTCGAACCAAAAGTTGTTTTGAGTTACTGGAATTGCATTTTAGAATTAAAGGGGGGACACCATACATGGGATATGCCTAAAGTAAATAAAATTAGGAATTTAAGGAAACATGATCTTAAAATTAATTGTGTAATGCATAGATGTTGCTTTCTCCAGTGAAAGTCCAAACACCGAGGACATCTTTTGTCACCAGACTCAAAACACATTGACAGAAGGAAAATTACTTAAAATACAAATGCAAAATTTGTACTGAAGTCAACCTGGCCGGCTATCTCCATTTCTGAAACTATACAGGATACATAGCAAATGCAGGGGAAGAGACCTACTTCCCTGTTTTCGTTCTGTGAGCACATTCCCCCACTGTACAAAAAGTCTGTGCTGCACCAAGTTTGTGATTTCAAATAACTTTTCATAGATGACAAATTCACACCAGAAATATGGATTGTAAAAATATAATAGAACCCCTTTCCAAAGGGAATAGTGCACCTTTAGCAGTTTCTGCAAAGGTAAAAACAATGTACATTTGCAAAGTTCCTTTTGTAATATACATGCATTATTGCTAGAGAAAAAAGGTGTAACTGAGGATACAAAACTGTTCTGTAGCTTCTATGGTGCCATCCAAAATGGCATCTGTTGTTTAGCTCGTTGCTGTGAGGAAGGATACTGGTATCCCAAACTCCATCCCTGCGAAAAATTACTTGCATTTTTATGGCCACCGTGTTCCTCTTCTTCATCAGATGAATCTCCAGTATAAGACACTAATCCAAACCCCTTCTCAGCAGTTTTCATCTTCTTAGCCGGATGATCTAAAGGGAAAGAAAAAAACATCTCCCCGCCCCAGAGAAGGAAAAAAAAGATAAAAATACCCCAGACAAGTTAATTAATAAAAAGAGATGTTAATTATAAATCGTTAGTTGGACACCATTTTCAGGTCACAGGGTCAATGGTCACCCAAGGTTGGCGGTCACACGAAATATCAGCAGCAACGGCACATGTGATCCATCAGAACCATGTAAGAAAGCAGAGAAAGAAAAAAAGAAACACAAAAAGAAAAAAAAAAGTCAAGTTAGCAAATGAGTTTAAAGTGACTCAATTTCACCGTTAAGAGATAAATATGTAAAGAAAAGTCCAAATTTAATCATAAGAGGTCATATATAATGGCAAACTCTGGCACCAATACCGGAGAAAAACTGAGGTTAAGCTAATATACTGTCTCTGCAGCTCTTGGATACAAGAAAATGTGCAACTTGCAAGGGCATGAACAAGTACAAGAATTTAAATGTTCTCTCAAGTAGCAAATATTTGATGCTACTGAACTGTATGAAAAGATGGAATCCAATGATATCTATCAGTTGTGTACCACTTAGGGAGAAGGTATACTAGATACGTGGCTTATATTAACAACTAACTTAATGTACAGAACTATACAATTTAAACCTGATGCAATATAAAACTGTGATATATAACTCTGCTATACAGCAATTCTTATGGAGCTGTGTGTGGGCTGATTATCAAAATTAAAAAACAAAAACAGAGACCTTCCTCTTTCTTTCAAAAATGGAGTTAAACATATTACTGTTCCCAGGGCTTTTCTATCACTCAAAAATTTACTTCAGCTCTCAGAAGCTAGATCTCACACATTGACTGTTCAAATCAAGAAATGCATGGGTTTAAAGTCAATGGAACATGACCATCCTCTCACTTAAAGCTGCAATCCAAAGGACAGCCCAGAATTGTTTGGACAATTCAGTATTTGCCTAAGTCAACATCAGATTGTACACTGCAAGTTTAAACTTGCTTTTGCATATACATTTGGTTTATTATGCTCACCGTGGTTGCCCAATAAGGACCCCGATCCATTTCTTTCTTCGGATTCTGTTTTCATTCCGGTCACTGGAAAGGCTGGTGGAGGCATCAACTGCCTGTATTAATAAAAACATTATTAAATTAAATAATATAGTATTTTTAAATTAAGGTAATTATTGACTAATTAAGCAATATAAAGTAGTGGGTTAGGGATTTAAAGGAGAAAAAGAAGGTGTAAAATTAGACAACATGAGATTGGAGTAAATTCTAGCATCTTGCTAAAGATCTACCAGAAAGGGTGCATCTACACAGCACTCTAAACTCGAAATTGCGTATCTTATTTCAACTGTATTTCGAAATAGCTTATTTCGAAATTTGGTGTGTCTACACAGCGCCAAATTTTGAAATAATACGCTATTTCAATACATTCCTTAAACCTCGTGGAATGAGGGTTACACGGATGCCGCAATAGCACACCCATTATTTTGAAATAATGGGCATATTTAAAAGAAGCGGTGTTGCTATTTCGGGATACTGGAGGTATCCCGAAATAGCCCCACAGTCTAGACTACCCAAACAGATTAAGATTGTCTTATGAATTCCCATCAAGCAGATTTGAGTTTAAAACTTTACCAATAGTCCAGACGTATTTCTTCATGACCTCAATAAGATTTAGAAAATTATTTCTCAGTCTCTTTTAATAGGCAATTCCTTATTTGAAGTAAAAAAAAAAATTTGCTGCGCTTTCACTTTTACTAAGCAACTCAGTGAGAAGCCTACATAATTTGTGAGAGTTTCAGAAGGCTGACAAGAGAAACCTGGAAGGTAAAGGTGTGGAGGGAATGGGAACCAAAATCTTCTTTAGATTAAAAGAAAATTTTCAATCCCTTACAACCTTCTGATTAGCTTTTGTGACCCCTGTGAAGATCACAGCCCTCCAGTTGAAAAACACTGTTTTAGAAGTTCAGCTTTTCTTTAGAATTAACATATATGACTAATCCTAATCATACTTTAGTTAAACACAACATTTACCTGTCCCTCTCTCTCTCCTTTCCTGAGGAACTTGCGGGCTTCGATCCTGCCTCATCGATTTCACTCTGACTGGAGAAGCCTGTACCTAAATTAGTCATATGAATGGGTCCATGCTATGAGCAGAAAAACACATGGCATTAGCAAATCTACAACTATGATATAAGTTACAACTCCTTAATGAAAATGTCAGGAAGCCCAACCTTTCGAAGTATATTGCCAACTATAGACTGGGGTTAATATTTTCAATTTTCTGGGTCTAATATTCATGATTGCACTATACATAAGATAAAAGATCAAGAAATATTTATTGCTCTTTAGCATAGTTATTAAAAATGCTTTTCCCTAATGAATCCTGAACAAGGTAACTTTTGTTTATAAACACCTATGAATTGTCACAAAGACTTTTGTATAGCATCCATAACCACAGTATCTAAGGCCCAGATTTTTAAAGATATTCCAACTCTTAAGTGCTTTAATCCCTTTGGAAAATGAAATGTAGGCTCCCAAACCAAGTTAGACGTTGCTATGCTGAGCACGGCAATGTATAAATATTTTTAAAAATATGGGCCCAATGGCTGAGGCAGAAGAGGCCTTACATCATATCTAGCCTATCTTCACTACAATGTGCAATTTTATGACCATTAAACGGTCATACAACTACCTACTTCCTTTATAGACTAGAACAGAATGCTATAATGAAACACTAATGTTCACCTCGCATCCATTTGTGGGTGCAAAGATACCTGCCATTGGAGATTCTGATCCTGAATAGCTTTTTAAAGGATTTTAAATGCAAGTTTGGTTAAATTTTACCAAGGGCAATTTGGATTCAGAAAAATACTTCAGGTATGAGAAGGCACTTTTGCATGGTGGAAACTTCTCTTAACACACAGAAATGTCTGGGTAGAAGTTGTAAATTATATTATATCTTTATGAAATTAAATATGTCTGTTTGTATGGGATAAAATTTTTATCTCATAACTTTATGCCTCATGTGATCCCAAATAAAAAAGCTAAGTCTTTTCTTACTGTAATCTTCCTAACCATTAAAACTGCCAGAAACCTGAATAGAAGACTCTGGAAGCAAACAATACACTTTGTCTCACAAAAAAAGCAACAATTGCTTTTCATTATGGAAGACTAAAAAGGAAAGAAATATTTTTAATCTGAAAGAAATGGGAGGCACTAGATGCAAATGGTGCATCTGGTCAAAAGTGTGAAGACTGATCTTCATCACTCACAATTAAATTTAAAATTCTATTTAAAAGTTCACTAGCATCTCCTAAAGGTGTTGGATGACTGTCATGAAACAACTCAAACTACATTAAGAATGATTAATTTACAGTAAAGTCTCTTGGTAGGGAAGAGAACGGGGGGGCAGGTACTAAAATTGCTTATTTTATTCCACCTGGTATCCCAGCAGTCCTGACTCTCTCTCATCTGGTAGCTCCTCAGTGAAGCGCCTCTTTTGGCCCTGGCCCTGGGGCTGGGGTTGGACTTGTGGCGGTGTAGCAGTTGGCAAGGCTGTTTTTACCGGGGCAGAAGGAAGAAAAGGGCCACTCAGTGGACTCTAGTGACAAAAAAAAACCCAAAAAAACAGCATGTACAAATATGTAACAGTTTAAACTGATTAAAGTTTACATAATGAAATAAAATACACTTCACTGAGTGCGAGTGCTAAAAAGGCAAATAATTTAAAAATTGTATTAGCGAGTTTAAATACCCATTAAGCAGCAAAGTTGTGGAATGCTGTCTTAAAGTGACTGCTATTTATAGCTGTTCAAACTAGGTATGTATCAGTGTACAGCAGGGGTGGGCAATAATTTTTGTAGGGGGGGGCCACTTCACCAATGTTGGTAGTGGTTGCAGGCCAGCCCTGGAAGGGGCTGGGGCTTAGGCGGAAGTGGCAGCTCCCTGTAGGCAACATGCGGGTGGGGGTGGAGACTTCGAGTGCTCCCCCGTGCGAGACCACGGGAGGTTCCTCCTCACCCCACCCTGCCAGAGGCGCGTGGAATCCAGAGGCAACCACCAGCCCTTCTGAACAGCTGGTGGTTCCCTCTGGCTTCATGCATTCCTGGCCAGGGAAGGAGATTTTGTGCACTCCCCCTCCTCCAAGTCTCAATTGGCTTGGTGGACTGTATCTTGCCCACCCTGGTGTACATGTTTAAACAGTTAACTGATGAGCCTGGGCTCATCGGTTAACTTTCACGATTACACATAAGCTTCCCCCACCCTGTGCTGCTGCCGCCTCCGATACAGAGGCAACAGCGCGGGAGGCAGGTACAGGTGGGGAGCCAGCTTTTAAGCCAGATCCCCACACGTGCCTGCTTATGGCGCTGCCTCACCCCTCTCTCTTCATGTGTAAATGTACAGCCACTGAAAATTTCAGTGGTTACACATTTACCAAAAAAACCTCCCCACATTCTAACATGCCTAAGTCAAACTTGCTCTACTAGTGTAACTGTAGTGCAGTTTATGACAATGCCCGTGGTAATTCAAATTACTTCCAACATTAACACAGATAAAAGGAATTCAACTAATGGATACATGTTATAAATGGAGTTGTCATCTCTTATTTAGGTGATTGTAGCAATACCTGACTTGAAGAGATCCAATAAAATAGCAGAAGTATTATACAAGCATATCTAAAAGAAGCAGTTTTGAGTCTGATTTCTGTTAGCAGAGGCAGAAACTTGTTAGCTGAGAACTCTAGGCCAAGTTACCTACCCATCCCTTTCCTTACCTGGCCGGTGCTAGCTGGAGGTTGCACTTGAGAAATTGGATACTGTGTGGGCACAGGTGGTACTCCAGGGGGCATTGTTGTTAACACTCCAGGTGCCAGTGGCACTGCTGGTGGTACGATGCCCGGTACTCCATACGGAGGTTGAACTGGCTGCTGAGGAGGAGGAACAGGGTAGCCAGACTGGTAGCCATTGGCTGGGTAGTATGATGGCTGAGGAGGTAGACTATTTATAGCAGCAGGTTGTGTGAAACCTGGTGGGGGAGAAAAAAAATAAAAGCCATTACTTCTAAACCAGCTGCAGAATCTAAAAAAAATCCATTTAACTGACAAGGAAAGGTAAAGGGGGGGCGGTGTTCACTGAAGATTAATGAGGGGAAAGATTTTCAGATTTTCAGCAGTATTTGGCAGGGGAATGGACTTGATGACCTTTCAAGGTCTCTTCCAGGTCTAGTACTCTATGATTCTATGAAAATTAACAGTGAAAAACTAGACTGTTGCCCAATACCATTGGACTGATACAGATGTAAGTGTAAATATTACTCTCCGAAACAATGTAACTTACAAACTACAAAGATGTTAACACATACCTGCTAAAGGTACTGCAGTGGTTATTTGATTCACAAATCGGGAGTATTCAGCATGAACCTTTAAAGGATATGACTAGATTAGCAAATAAATGTATACCATGAACGCTGTCAGATTAGCTGCTTTGCAGGAAGAATGTTTCTTATTACATAATGTGGCCCTAGCTCTACCAAATGAAGAGTAATGTTAATGATCCAAGCAATAAAGGGAAAAGGACAAAGCTAAGTCACCGGCATGGTGTTAGTATGACAGATTTTGATCAGAGAGATATTGTTGGAGTCATTAAAGTTTAGATAAAACACTCCAAAGTATTTTTATCCACAGAAATGCATTTTAGAATCTCCAAACGACCATGAGGAGCCCATATTTAAGCTCTGATAGAACAAGGAAGAATTTGGCACATGAGATTGAGCTACTATATCTTAACAACACAACAGAGAAAGAGATAAGGGATGGATTCTACGTGCATCTGAATCTGAGCAAGACATCAATTAGCACTGAAAAAATTGTTATGTTGCAACCGACTGTTTCTCTCTAGGAGCACAACCACACTATAAGAAACAGTAGGGCTTCTGTAGGTGGCACACACCCTGATTAATTTAGTTTTCTGCTGCTGCTGCTGAAATCAAGTCCTTACTGTAAGTCTGTTCTGAAAATAATATCACCCCCAGGGGTGTGTGCAGGAATGTAAACAGTCCCCTTTTTTGGGGGATGGTGGTAGTGCCAGATACAGAAATCCTGTGGCAGGGGAGTAGGACAGCAAACTCTTCTGCAGAACTTCTGCTCCTGGGCTGCAGTGCGAAGAGCAGGGCAGCTCCTCCCAGGACTGCAGCGGGGAGCGCATGGGGCAGGAGGACTTCCCACTGCAGCCCTGCCAAAGAGCAGGAGAGGGGAGCTCTCGTGCTCTCCTTGCTGCACCCCAGGAGCAGGAGTTCTGCATATCTTGCAGATTACTGGGTGGGGGTGTGCTGGGCTCCAGTTCCCTCACCCTCCACACACCGGTGTTCAAAGCCAGTTGCTTCCTAGAAATATGCCACCAGCAACATGCCAAAGCTTATTTTTGCTAAAAGCATAATGGAAGCAATTAACACAACTGAGGCACAGCAGAGCTAAAAGGGACTCTTGAAATCTCATGTTTGCAAATAGGTTACCATGAAAAGTCACTTACAGTTTGCAGCAGATTTTCACACAGTTTTTTGGCAGCTGCCAGACCTTCCGGTTTTGGATGACTGAAAAAACAAGAGTCAGGAACATAAAAAAATGCATTAACAGTCTTGCTCTTTTATAAATTTTATGACTAGACTTGGGTGCTTCTTCCTTTTTATTTCCTCCCTTCATAGCACACACAGTACCAGGTCTTTTCTCCTTTCCCTCACACAGGTGATCTCAACTGCCCTATCTACTCAACACTTTACATTATTCCTGTCCCTCAAGTGTTGTGTTCAGTAACAATTAGAAGGTGCTTAGAATCTACAGATAGAGCAGTGTTTTATGAAAGATTTAAATGAGTATGTAACATCTCTTTCCAAACAAGTCCAACCAGAACTATGCTGTACCATCAGGGGCGGCCCGTGAGCCTAGGCAAACTAGGCAGTTGCCTAGGGCACCGCCGGCCTGGGCGCCTGATGATGACATCACGGGGTGTCCCATGATTATGTCATGGCCATTGACGGCCGTGCAGGCGGGAGCGCTGATCGCGTCTTCCGCCTGGGGCGCCAGCTGCCGCAGCCGGCCTCAACCCACTCCTCTGTACCATGTTCTTGTGCAACGCAGGAAAGATTAAACTGTTTCATTCAAGTTCGCTCAGCTGTCAGATGAAGATGCTGTGCTTTCAGCATCACCTGAAATAACATTCACAATAACTATAATTGCACAGATTCTTAAAATTACCCATACCTTATATAGATATACATGGGTTCAAAGGCTTCTCTCCCTGATGCGGGTTCTATGCAGCCCGAGCCCTTCCCACGTAGAAAGACCTTGGCACCAGTCTCAATTTGAATGTGTTGTAAGTAGGAGCATCCAGGCCCTTCCACCTTTTCCTTCACATTAAACGTAGGTACAGCATGTTCCAGACCAACAAACAATTTGTCCTGCACATAATGCATCTGCAGACATAACAGGAGACAGCTAAGCATTTCACGTACAATGTTTACAACTCATTTACAAAAGTTAACTATTCTCCTTCTGGAGGAGGAAGTTTAAATGTTGGATGGTACAGTCAGTCCTCTGCTTGCCTGTAAGAAAGACTGCTCTCTCCATTGCTTTTCTCTAGGAGGGCGGTATCAGCAGAGCCCCGCTTCACAGACTCCACCTTCTTAGTCCTCCAGTTATCACAGTGAATAAGATTTTAAAAAGATGAATATATAAATGGGTAAATCTTCCAATAGGAGCATAAAGTGCTGTAAGAAGCACTGGTCTGCATTACATACCCCTGACTGGAATGGAGGCTTCTGGCCAACAGCAGGAGACAGCTGGGCAATAGGAGCTGGCTGGTGGTAAACGGTAACTGTAGCTCCATTGAAAGTTGGACTGGAACCAGTGGCAGCTTTCACTACTCCATTAGTAATTATTTCTTTAATTCGATTTACAGCTCCTGTTCGGTATAACACAACGCCACTTTCAGGAAAAGCATGCTAGCAAATGGATATCTTTGGTTTCTTCATATTTTAAAGCCTTTCCTTTGACTGGACTACCCGAGCCAGAAACCGGCTCTTGCTGTAAACAATATTTACATTACTGGCTTGCCTGATCTCAGTGCGTCGTTATTAGCGAAAGCTGTGTGATCTAGCATTTTAAGGCATACACATAGAATAACTATGGTTGATATGGAGCAAGATGGTGTCCAGATGCAGTCCAGCAAACTTAGAGGAGCAAAGGCAGCTTTACCCCATCTTTGCAGCTGCTGAATTCAGTCCTGGCCACGGATTGGCATGGACCACAAATGCTGTTCTAACCTACAGCTGTTACAGCTTACAGCTACCTAAGGAGCTGCTCCACAGCCCCCAATATCCCCAATTGTGATCCAGCAATATTCCAGCATCTCAGTATGACGGGGCCTGCAAAGGAGAACAGGATGTGGTGACCTATGCTGCCCCTGTGCCAAAAGAATTCCCAGCCTGGAACCCAACAGGGGTTCTGGCCCAGAAGTGGGGTCCCTGTATCAGACTGCATGTGGAAACAAGATGTTTCCTTCCCCTACTAAAGTTTAGAATGATCTATGCAGTCGGACGGTCTGCATTATTAGCAGTCATTTAAAATATTTTATGTAAAAATTACATAATTGACATTTGTCTCCATTGGCAAATCTGCACATCACAGGCAAGGATGCAAACTGGTTTATCCAGCTGGGGGTGGGCATATGAGTGCTGCAAGGAGATAAACTGGGAAGGTGAACTGACAAGAAGAACAGATGGGAAGTTGAACTATTTCATTTATTCCTTTGCTTTTTAAAAAAGGGGCCTTGGTGCACTATGTAGCCTAGCCTCTCTAATTCAAAACTCACCTTTTGTAATGATTACACTGAGGGCTGGTCTGCACTGGGAGCTTGCACTGGCAAAACTGTGTCTCAAGGGGGTGACAAACCTGCATCTCTGAGAGATGCAGCTATGCTCACCTATCCCCCAGTATAGACAGTGCTCGGAGGAGGTAGGTCAGCTACCGCCTCAGGGAGCTGGATTACCTTTACCAGTGGGAGAACCCCGCCCGTCAGCATAGGCAGCAGCTACACTGGTGCAGTAGCAGTATTGCAGCTGTGCCACTGTTGTGGCTTAAATGTAGGCGTGTATTCTTAGATTTGAATATACATGATCAGAGAGAGGGCCTCCATCTCCTCCCCGCCATTCTAGTTCTCCCTATATCTCATCTGGGCACAGATGACAGTTTATTCCTTTTGACAGTGGGGCTACACCTGAGCTCAGCAAGTCACACCTTGTGGTCCATCAAAGCCTCAGTTTGATAACTTGTAGGATGCAAATGGAAGACATTTCTGACTTTTCAACCAACAAGGGATTTATCTTTACCTTGTCCCAGATAATTTACAGTTTGTAATAAAATATATAGATCCAATTAATTAAAAACCACAAAAGCACAAGACACAAAACTATGTATTACTTACTGTCAACTAGTTCCCGTGTCTGCCCCTGGACATGGAGATATAAAGGCCGATCCCTATTAAATGGGAACCAAAACATTCTATTAGTGTACTGACATTGCTATCCAGTGATGAATTCATCCCAATTCCATTATGTTTTTGATAACGCTACATACTTTTCCTTAATAAATATAAGATCAATGACCCCTGCTGAACTCTGAGAGAAATGTCAACAAAACAGATCAGCAACCTGAGAAAGGGTAAATAACTAAATATTTCTTAACTATGTATTTTCCTTTTAATTTCATGACCCTTGATATGCAAAGTGATACAGTCTACATAAATTCAGAAGCTCCTTATTTGAATGAATGACTACTCCCTAGATTATTAAAACCAGGTCTTGAAAAATATAATTACTTTTCATCATTTACATTACATTTACTCTTTGGATTTCACTCATCTGGTTCAATTGCCCAAGCATTGTCAGTTTCACTGTCATGTAAGAGCCCCAATCATGGGCCTTAATGTGCTAGGAGCTGCACAAACACAGCTAGATATGCAATCAGTATTTAAACCTGATGATGAATAGCCTATTAAAAATCTCCATAATTACCACACCACTGACTTACCCTTCTACATAATAGGGAGTCTTTGAGGATAACTATGTACATCCATATAAGTATTCAACCATGATGCCAAATAATTTAAAAGAACTACAAACCCAGGTCCCACTTTTGCTTTCTCCTCCACAGTCATGAACCTCCCTCGAGTAGAGACAGCTGCTCCACTCAGACGACTTATCTGTAGACATGAAAACAAAAATCTGTCCTGAATAAGAATTTACTTCAATCACAGGATGACTGTCAAATAAGTTCTGCTCAGTTGCAAAGACATGGAAAATAGCAGAAAACTCATCACGGACCTTTATTAATTGCAGTAATTTGGAAAGCCAGAAAAGAGCCGCGTTTAAAAAAATTTGCTGGAATACTATAAACACTCACGTATGAACTCCAGTCATCTGAAGAAGCGGGATGTGCCCACGAAAACTCATGATACCATCTACATGTTTTGTTAGTCTATAAAGTGCTACCAGACCATTTGTTGTTTTTTTCATTCAAGTATTGTTATGCCTGCCTGCCTCTTTTTTTTTTTTTTAAATAACCAGACATTTTGCTGCAACGACTTTAAAGTCATTAATGCATGGAGCTGATAGGGGAGCCCCGAGTGGCTGACAAAATTATGGTGTACACCCAAATATTGCAGGATCCACAATTCTGCAAATTTAAGTAGGGTCTTAGTAATGAAATAAGTGGTAACTAAAATGGGGACCAGATCATTAGCAAAAATTAAACTGATCCAACTTCAGTTCACCTTTAAATATACAATAACATTACACTGAAAGAACATATTTAAACCCGAAAAGGGGGATTTTGTTTGTTTGCGGTACCAAATTACAGGTTTCTTTAAATAAATAAATAAATAAATAAATAAATAAAAAGACTACAAATCCTCTGGCTTAGCAAGGCACTTCTTTCATGGGTAGTTTATTTCGCTTTGTTTTTTAACATCTTCATTTGAAACATCTGATACTGGTTACAGCTAAAATCTAGAATAGATGGACCAGTAGCCTGATCCAATATGGCAATTCCTATATTCCTACAAACACTGCACAGACATGTTGCCTCTATAGGCAAGAGAAGGAAAGGTCAGGAAAAAAAATCAATGCATTTACAAATATTCTAACTATGTGAGTAATCAAAGTCATACCCAAGATAAATAAGACCATGTGGAACAGAAGGCACTTCTATTTTAACTAGGGATCTTAACAATCGTGTATTTGTGTAACAGTGCAACCGTCCCCCATCATGCTACTGCCTCTTTATCAGAGGCAACAACACCGGGGGGTGGGAACAGGCAGCTCTGCGGGAGCTAGCAAACACTGGGAGCCATCTTAAAAGTTGGAAGACATGAAAAGCTGGCTCCCACCTACCCCAAGCCACACACTGCTGCCTCTATCAGGGGGCATGCAGCTTCACGGGGGACAGTGCTCATGAGGAGCCGGCTTTTAATCCAGCTCCCATATAGAGGCATCAAGGGGAGAGGGCGTGTGTATTTGTTAGGATTAACCAATAAACCTGGGCTTATCTGTTAATTGTGTAAATGATTACATGCTAACATCCCAAATTTTAACACCATAAGCAAGACTGAATTCATTGGTCCCTAGGAAATACAAGATCTAATGTAGTTGTTCACCTCTAACAACATGAATCCTCAAATTGGAACATTAAAGCTAACTCAAGGGAGAGCTGAATGTTGTTCTAGTCATAAGCGCTACCATGGCTCAGCATATCATCTCTATGTAAATTATTTTGAATATTTTCACAGACAGTCACATATTTCACTATTATATTGCAGAGTTTCAAATTCAGAATCTAATCACTATGGCCAATAAATTACAATGTGGTTACTAAGCCTTACCCTCTCCCAATCCACAAGCCAAACACTTTTGCTAGGAATCTGCCCTGCAATGATGAACATTAATCTTTTTAAACTTTAAAAACAGTTGAAAGTCAAAGACTTAGACACAGCTTCTTCACGCACCTCATCCTGAGTTTGTCCTCTTGTCAACAGGTTTCTGCATGTGAGGGGTACATCATTGATTTCCACTTCTGCTACTACAAGGTCATCTTTACTTTTGCTTGTAGCTGGACCTTTCCCTGGGGCCTGTAGCTTCAACAGATCATTACAAAACTGATACAGGGCAATACTTATTTGTACTCTATAATAGGACAAATTGAGCAGAATAGTCCCTTAACACAAGTAACTATTTTATCTTTCTATATCCCCTCTCATTCCCTGAACTCATTTGCTTTACAAACAATAAAATAAATTAACTATATCTAGTATTCATTACTTACCTACCTCTTCACAACTTCAAACACTCAGTATAAATACCATCTGATTAATCCTTCACAACACTTCTATGGGATGGCTGTTATTTTCATTTTACAGAGAAATTCAGAAAGAAAGGTCTTGGTGGCAAAGGAACTGGATTCCTTTGAGACTTTGGACAAAACATAATTTCTATTTGCCTCAATTCCCCACATGTAAAATGGGGATGCTTTCTTTCACACACTGTATAAACTGTAAGCTCTTCTAAGCTGTGACTATCCTATACTGTGTGGTTGTTCAGTGTAAAATAAAATGGGGACCTGATGTCAGGTGTAGTTTTTAGAGGCTATAGTAAAACAAAATCACAATAACAGAGGCACAAAGAGGTATACTTGTGGGAGTTTCCATTGCTGTAGAGGACAGGATTAGAATTAAAAATGATCTTGATACACTGGAGACCTGGTCTAAAATGAACGAGATGAAACTCAATAACGATAAATGCAATGTTCTAGACTTAGGAAGGTAAAATTAAATGCTCAAATAGAAAATGGGGAAGAACTGCCTACACAGTAGTACTGCAAAAAAGGATCTGGGGTTATAATGACTTACAAATTAATTATAAGCCAATAATCAGATGCTAATGTAGTTTTGGGATGTACTAACAAGAGAGTCATGGGGTAAGTCTACACTGCACTCTAAAATTGAAATAAGATACGCAATTTGCGCTACTCAAATTGCGTATCTTATTTCAATTTTATTTCCAAATAAAGCACCATTTTGAGACATCCCTTATTCCTTGTGGAACGAGGATTACAGGGATGACGAAATAGCACGTCCATTATTTTGAAAATTATTTTGAAATAGCAGATGCATTCCTTGGAGTCTTGCAGTCTAAACATACCCATACATAGCATATAAGAGATAGCTGTTTTGCTCAGCCTGGCACTGGTGAGCATATTGTGTCCAGTTTTGACCACCACACAATATGGACAAACTAGAGAGAACCCAGAGGAAGCAACAAAAATCGTACAAGGTTTAGAAACACTAATTTATGAGGAAAGGTTAAAAATCTTAGTTATGTTTCATCTTCAGAAATGACAAGCGAGGGAGGACCTAACAGAAAAATATACAGCACGACTGTGCTTATAGAAATAAATTAAGAAACATGAGAAATTATAGTACATTCAAATACAGAGCATGGACATGCTTCATGTTCTACCCATATGACTGGATAGATTGTTTCAAATCAAAATACCTTCCCATGTTTCTTTACAGTTCCAGTAGACACATGCCTCCTAGCTTTTATTTAGCTAGCGTGATAAAAATAACAGTGCAGTTGTGATCGTGCACGTATGGCACGGGCTTAGGGTCTCAGAGCCACACAGTGCTGCTGCCCATACTCTTCAACTACACTAATGTTTTTAGCATACAGTAATTACTCGTTTAACACGTGCCCGCTTAACATGTTTTTGCTTAGCACGATCATTTTCTGAAACATATCTACTGTGTTAAATGAGGAATTACTGTACTAGCTTCATCAAAGCTGGGGAGCATAAGTCTACCTTAACTAGAAATTACATCTTTGGATGCATCATAACCAGGGCTCAACAAACTATACAATCTACTCGCCCATGGCGAGTAGATTTCAGCCGCGTGCCCCATTCATTCGCGGAACGCGCATGCACAATGCGGCTCTTGCGCATGCACAGTACAGGGATGGTGAGCGGTTTTCGCCACCGTTTGTCAAGCCCTGATCATAAGTGTACTTTTTGGGAATTTTTAAGCACATTACTTATGTTGTGTGTTTGTTTTTGCACCTACATGGAAAATTTCTTGTGAGGCTTCTTTAATTAATGCTCTAAACATGCCACTGAATACGTGGCTAACTTTAACCACGTGAGCAGTGTGGGCTTAAAAAGATTACCTGTTAAAGCTTAAAGTCATCCTGGAAGAGGATGAATTGTGTTGTTTTTATAGGATTGAAGAATTAATATGCATAAAGTATTTTAAAGACGCTATATGTTCAAAATAACATTAAATCAAGCTATATTTTCTTCCTTAGAATTGTAGAACTAATTTCCCCATAACTGCAGCACCTCAGTTTCTAATGCTTTCTGAATACAAAGTTGGACCCTTCCATTGAATCTTCTCTTATCAGAGCTTCCCGTTCAATGATTATTTTTTCATAATATTTAAACCACTTTAAATTTTTAAAAAACATATACTGTTTTTGAATAAGTCAGAAAACGTGAAATCTTTTGCATTTCACTGGGCTTGACTTCATCCTCAACCCCTCAACACTTGGTCCTCCTAGTTGCAAAGTACAGCCATTGTACTACTGCTGACATAAAAACAGGTGGCTGTCACCACTGCCCCTCACTCACCTTGTCTGTTGTGTTCGCTGTGGGTTTCAGTTTTCCTTTAGCCATGAGCATTGCATTGATTTTTGCGGCCACCGCAGCAGCTGCATCCAAAGCCCCTGATGGGGCCGCAGAGCTCTCGGAACCTGCCACAGCAGAGACGCCATCAGCGCTGCTTGGGAAGGGGCGGCCAGGCAGCGGGGCCGTACCGGGGAGAATGAAAACAGCAGGAGATGGACCAGGCTGGTCCCATTTACTGCGGCGCCTAAGGAACAAAACATGGTCAGACCCTACAGCCCCCACTAGCCCAAGTCTTCAAAGCCACCCCCAACCTGCAGCCCCCAGCCCCCCCCTACTGCCTCCAACCGCCCCCAGCCCGCAGCCCCCAGCCCCCCCCTACTGCCTCCAACCGCCCCCAGCCCGCAGCCCCCAGCCCCCCCCTACTGCCTCCAACCGCCCCCAGCCCGCAGCCCCCAGCCCCCCCCTACTGCTTCCAACCGCCCCCAGCCCGCAGCCCCCAGCCCCCAACTGCTTCCAACCGCCCCCAGCCCGCAGCCCCCAGCCCCCAACTGCTTCCAACCGCCCCCAGCCCGCAGCACCCAGCCCCCAACTGCTTCCCGCAGCACCCAGCCCACAGGACCCAGCCCCCAACTGCTTCCCGCAGCACCCAGCCCACAGGACCCAGCCCCCTGTTGCCTCCTCCCCCCCGGCCCCCCCACTGCCTCCACCCCGCCCCCAGACCGCAGGGCCCGTCCCCCCAATTCTCGCCCCCCCGCCCGCCCGCAGGGCCTGGCCCCCCGCTTGTTCCAACACCCCCCCTAACCCCCAGCGCCGAGCCCCCGCAACCCCATCCCCCCCTACTACTTCCACCCTCCGACCAGAGCCGGTCTCTCGGGTCCCGCCTCACCCGCCTGCGGCCCCGGAGTCCCGCTGGCCTGCGCTCCCCGCTGACATGGCTCCGACCCGGCTCGGACACCAGCGCTCCACACCCTTCGTCATTTCCGCCAGCCCCGAGCCAACTGACGCCCTTCCGGCCGTCGTCATAGTGACCGCTAGGTTCCGACGACTTCCGGTGCCCGATTCCGCAGGAACTCTGCCCCAGACGGACCGCTAGCCCGGCAACTTCCGCTCACAGTCCCCAAGAGGACGTGGCTGGTGGTCGTACCGCTCCCCGCTGTGCTGCCGGTAGAGCGGGTGACCGGCGTACTGAGGCACTTCCGGTCACGGTTCCCGGCAGGATGCGATTGGTTGACGGACCACTCCTTGCCGCGCGGGTCACCGAGTTTACCTGGGCACTTCCGGTCGCGGTGCCCCCGCCGGGCCGGGTGAGTTAGTGGCCCGCAGCCTCCCCTGGCAAGCCCGCTTCCGGCCTGTCGGACCGCGAGGGGCCGCCAGGGGCGTCACAGAGCGAGGGGCGAGCAGGGGACCGGAAGAGGATGAATTGTGCAGCTCGCGCGCGCGCGCGCGCCCGGAGACGGGGGGGGGAGGGGGGATGACAAAATGGCAAATGAAATTTAATGTGGATCAGTGTAAAGTGATGCACATTGGGAAAAATAATCCCAGCTCTAGGCAGGATATGATGGGGACTCGTGTAGCTACAGCTACTCAAGAGAGATCCTGGAGTCCTGGTGGAGAGTTCTCTGAAACCATCCCCTCCATGCGCAGCGGCAGTCAAAAAAAGCAAACTTTTAGGAATTGTTTAAAAAGGAATCGAGAATAAGACAGAAAATATCTTATTGCCTCTGTATAAACCCGTGGTACGCCCACATCTTGAATACTGCGTACAGGTGTGGTCGCCTCATCTCAAAAAAGCTATGTTGGCACTGGAAAAGGTTCAGAAAAGGGAACTAAAATGATGAGGGGTTTGGAACGGGTCCCATGTGACAAGAGATTAAAAAGACTGGGACTTTTCAGCTTAGAAAAGAGGAGACTGGGGGTGGGATACGAGAGAGGTCTATAAAATCATGACTGGTGTGGAGAAAGTGAATAAGGAAAAGTTATTTGCTTGTTCCCATAACGTAAGAACTAGGGGGTCACCAAATTTAATTAATAGGTAGCAGGTTTAAAACAAACAAAAGTATTTCTTCATGCAGCACACATGTGGAACTCCTTGCCAGAGGATGTTGTGAAGATCCGGACTTTAACAGGGTTCAAAAAAGAACTAGATAAATTCATGGAGGTTAGGTCCATCTGTGTTTATTAGGCAGGCTGGGCAGGAATGGTGTCCCTAGCCTCTGTCTGTCGGGCTGGGAATGGATAGCAGGGGAAGGATCACCTTATGATTCCCTGTTCTGTTCATTCCCTCTGGGGCACCTGGCATTGACCACTGTCAAGCTGGCAGACTCTTAATACATTTGAAAAGCAGAGGCGCAGCGTCTGTGACTGAGTGCAAGCTGGGAGTCAACTGATTCCCATCTCGTGCCCAGTTCCCGCTACCCGCCTGCCTTCCCTGGTCCCTGTGGAGACAGTGCTGCAGGAGCCAGCGTTTAAGCTGGCTCCCCCCAGCACTGGCTCCTGCTCCCCCCCCTTGCTGCCTCTGATAGAGGCAGTGAGGGGCGAGGAAGCGACTAGTCAAGGGATTAGTCGACTATCCGATATGCTTTTGCTTATCAGATAGTCAACTAGTCACTTACATCCCTGTCCCTGAGTGTTATGGGAGTCTGTCACTTCACTTCATACAGACGGGGGTCCCCACAGCATGGCTGGCCATCATATTCCTAGCAGGGCAAAACCTTTGCACTCTGGCTGGTAGTAGCAGCTGTTTTGGGTTTCTGCTTTTCACCCAATACATTGCTTGGTGCTGTAAAGGTCAAACTGCCCCCCTCTTAATCCACTCTGCAGCATGCTGTTCTGCAAGATACCGGAAAGATGCAGTCATCTCATCTTTCAATACACATATTCCATGCTCCTGCTGCCTCCCAGCTTCCCTCAGTTTTCCCTTGATCCCTGATAGCCTTGATACCCTCAGTTCCCTCCCCTATCTCAACCTGTCGCTCCCTGAATCAATAGCTGGAGGGAAGTGGGCCTGTTGACTGGTGAATGTGGCTCAGCATCCTTGCCCTCCATCTGGAGCAAACCCAGTCCCCAGGGAATTTGCTGGCTGGGGGACTGGAGCTGAGTTGAATCTGCCAGCTCAAACCCCACATCAGCCTCTGTTCCTCCTTGGACCTCAGTTGATCCAGACTGGAGAAGACATCACACTGCTGGGGGACTGCCCTGCTTCTCTTCATGCCTTTCCAGGGGCCACCCAATTAGATCCCACCCTTCCTCCCACCGGACTGTCCTTCCTGGGCAATGTATGTTTTTGGAGCCCAACTCAAACAAGTAGCGGAGCAGGCAAAATAAATACACTTTAGGGCTGTCAAGTGATTACGAAGATTAATCATGTTTAATCATGCAGTTAGTTGTACTGTTAAACACTGAATGCCATGAGAACACCATTGAAATATTTTGGGTGTTTTCTACATTTGCAAAACTATTGATTTCAATTACAACACAGAATACCAAGTGTACAGTGCTCAGTTTATTTTTGGTTACAAATATTTGCATCATATAAAACAAAAGAAATCATTTGTTTTCAGGTCCCCCATTACAAGTACTGCAGCGCAATCTCTTTATTGTGAAAGCTGAACTTGCAAATGTAGAATTATGTACAAAAATAACTGCATTCAAAAGTAAAATGATGTAAAAGTTCAGAGCCTACAAGTTCACTCAGTTGTACTTCTTGTTCAGCCCATTCTTGTTTCCAGTGTTGCCTGAAAGTGAAAACAGGCGTTCACGTTGCACTGTTGTAGTTTGCGTCGCAAAATATTTACATGCCAGATGCACTAAAAATACATATGTCCCTTCATACTTCTCCCACCATTCCAGAACACGAGCATCCACGCTCATGACAGGATCAGCTGGATAACAATCCAAAGCAGTGCAGACTGACGCATGCTCACTTTCATCATTAGATGCCACCTGCAGAAGATTGATTTTCTTTTCTTGGAGGTTTACGTTCGGTAGCTGCTGCATCAGAGTGTTGCTCTTTTAAGACTTCTGAAAGCACGCTGCATGCCTTGTCCCTCTCACATTTTGGAAGACACTTCATATTCTTAAGCCTTGGGTCAAGTGCTGTAGCTATCTCAGAAATCTCTGATTGGTACCTTCTTTGTGTTTTGTCAAATCTGCAGCAAAAGCGTTCTTAAAATGAACATGTACTGAGTCAACCCCCGAGACTATTCTAAACATGAAATGTATGGCAGAATGTGGGTAAAACCACAGAGCCAAAGATATACAAGTCTCCCTCCCAAGAGTTCAGTCACAAATGTAATGAACGCATTGTTTTTAAATGGGTGTCATTGTCACCTTGCACTAGGTCTGAGAAACATTCTTCCTCAGATTAATATAGGCCAAAATTGTCAGATGGGAGTGCTGCCACATGATGACATTCATCCAGATTTAACACCATTCAACAAAAGGGAAAATCAAAATAAAACCCAGATCGTTTGTCTAGAAGACTATACCTGGAGGTAGGTGCTTAATTTGAAGTGCTCAAGTTTGAAAATTGTTGCCCTAGTCCCTTTTTAATTGATGGTTTTTCATAAACCCAGAAGAGCTTAAATATAGATGGGTTATTAAGTCCAGGAGCTGACAAGTTGACTTTGAAAGCACGTATTAAATCCTTAGTATTATAACAAATATAATATACAAATCCTTAATATGATATCAATCGTTGTGCACATTGTTAGATGGTCTGATGTTTAGCAAGGGTAATGGCAATTAACTATATAGCCTAAAACAGCCTGAATTTTACCTTTCAGACCCTCTTCCCCCTCTGTTGGCATCAACTGAGGGCAGGTTTTGGCCTGCTGCTCGCTATCGAGGGAGTGCCACGTTTTCAGTTCTCAGTGCAGTTAGGGAGTTGAAAATGATGCCTGTGGGCAAGAGCTAAAAGGAACCAAAGCTTCTTTTTCACAGTAGGAGAAATAAGGAAGAGGTGGTCAGGAAGGGTGTGTCTACACCGCAAAGTTATTCCGAAATAACTATGCTAGCATCTACACAGCAGTTCTATTATTTACAAATAATTTCGAAATAACGGACAGCTTATTTCGACTTTTGTAAACCTCATTTGGAATAACGCTCATTCCAAAATAGCTATTTCGAAATAAGGTGTGTAGACGCTCTTCTTCTGCTATTTCGAAATATCCCATCACCAAAGCCATTCTAAATTATTCTTTCTGGGGCTCTAAACCGAGCTGGCACGTCCACATTAGGGAAACCTGCCTCGGACTAATTTTGAGGCTTCCCCGCAGTCTAGACGTGCTATTTCGAAATAAAGCTATTTTGGAATAACTATTCTGGAATAGCTTATTCCAAAATAACTGCAGTGTAGATGTACCCGAGCTGTCCAGACCAGTGCTGGTGCCCTATGCAGCCCACCACTGCTCCCCACTGCCCCTCTAAGGGAGCAGAGGCAGCTCTGGGGAGTGGGGGGTGAGAGCTGGGGGTTGCCAACTCTCCTGGACCGGACACACCGAACGCTATTTGCTACAGTGGTGTCCAGTCTGTCTGCTCCAGGAAAGCTGGCAACTGTGGAGCGGAGCAGAGAGGAAGGCTCACCTGAGAGCCTCCAGGCAGCAAGTGGGCGGCCGTGCTGCCTACCAGAGAGAAGCAGCATTTTGAAGGGGAAACGGCTGCTTCTCCAGCTGCTGGCTGCGTGGCTGCCCTCTGCTCTTCTACCACCCTCCAGCCTGCACTCGCTCCGCTTGCTGCTGCCTGGTGAGCAGGGGCCAGGAGCAGCCCATGGGGGCGTTGCCCGGGGATGTGGCTGGGGGTTGCCAGAGCTGGTGCTGAGCCTCGGGGGGAGGGGCATGTAGGGGGGAAGCTGGGCGCTGCCTGAATGCCAATGCTGAACCTGTGGAGCAGGGGGGGTGGCAGTGGAACTGGCGCTGAGCCCACGGGTGTGGGGGAAGTCAGGAGCCCTGGCACTGAGCCTGCTGGGGGGTGCAGCGGGGGATGTGGCTGCCAAAGACGCTGCTACCTGCAATCCCGTCCCTGCAGCACATAGGACACCACTAAATATGGGGTACCCCCATGCTGCCCTACGCAGCTGCATATGGTGTGTATGCCTCAGGACAGCCCTGCGTGCATACATGTGCTTGTGCATGACAGAGAGAGAAGCAGTGATGTGTAAGCAGTAAGACTCCACAAATCCAAAACTCATATAAGACACTTCAATAGTCCAACTGCTGAACAAATCAGGGAAGAAGCAGCAGCTGCATCCCTTGCTTTGGGGAAGGCTGGCAGGAAAAAAATCCCTGTTTTCCCAACACCATGTGATGACCGAGGGCAGAATTCGGCTCATAGTGGTTCCTGGCAAGCAGATAAGTTGAAGTTTTTGGTCAGCATTCTTTGTCCGAGTTATTATCGGCCGCCGGAGCCTGGGGGGCATAATCGGGCTCAGGAGGCTGACATCGGCCACCGGAGCCAGGGTGTGTGTGATCGGTTTCGGGAGGCTCATGTGGGGAAACCCAGGGGTCCGTGATCCGGTTCAGGAGGCTCACAGCAGCACCAGGGATTCGGAGGGGGCGTGATCGGCCTCAAGAGGCCAAGATCCACCACCAGAGCCCAGGTGGGTTTGATTGGGCGCGGGAGGCTGAGGTTGGATGCTGGAGCCCAGAGGGGTGTGATCAGGCGCAGGAGGCCGAGGTTGGCCACTGGAGCCCAGAGGGGTGTGATCAGGCACAGGAGGCTGAGGTTGGATGCTGGAGCCCAGAGGGGTGTGATCAGGCGCAGGAGGCCGAGGTTGGATGCTGGAGCCCAGAGGGGTGTGATCAGGCACGGGAGGCCAAGGTCGGCTGCTGGAGCCTGTGGGGGTGTGATCAGGTTTGGGAGGCTGAGGTTGGCTGCTGGAACCCGGGAGGGCATGATGAGGCTCGGGAGGCAAGTGTTGGCCGCCGGAGGCCACAGGGGCCTGATCGGGCTCAGGAGGCCGAGGTCGGTTGCCGGAGCCTGTGGGGGTGTGATCGGGCTCAGGAAGCCGAAGTCGGCCACTGGAGGCGGGGGGGTGTGTGTGTGTGTGATTGAGGTGGGGCGGCCGAAATAGGCTGCCAGAGCCCAGGGGGGCATGATTGGGGTCGCGAGGCTGAGGTCAGCCACTGGAGCCAGGGGGCGTGAGTCACCAAGTGTGGGGGAGTCCCCGGGCCCTGCCCCCCATCCACAGCCGGAGGTGACTCAGCCAGCAGGTAGAACAGAAGGTTTATTGATTCACAGAAATGCAGTGTAGCACAGGATCGTTATTAACACAGGAGCCAGGAGCAATCAGTACTATTCCTCTCAGGGGGGAGGGGCTCTGGCCCTTTTCCCCACTTCCTGCCTACCCCTTCTCTCATCTTCAAACCAGCCAAGACCAACTCCTTCCCTAGGATCTAGTCCCCCACCTGGAGTAAGCCCCGCCTACCCCTTTGTTCCCTTTCCCGGGGCCAGAGTTTCTTCTGCTGTCACCTGGCCCTCAGGAGGTGGGAGACCGCACATTCCTCCTCAGTGAGTCATGCCCAGCCTCTCCCTCACAGGTAGTGTTGCTGTGCCCAGGGAAACTGAGGCAGGCACTCACATAGAGTTATTAGAGAACAACACAGCACTGCAGAATCACATACAACACCACGAGGCAAACAGAGTGAATGCAATCCCCACTATATCACAGGGCTTGATCGGGGTCAGGCGTCCGAGGGCGGCTGGCAGGGCCCATAGGGGCAGGTGCGGGCTTGGGCAGCCGGGGGCGGCTGCCAGGGGATCAGGCTTAGGTGGCTGAGGGTAGCTGGAGGGGCCTAGTGGGGCGGGATCGGGCTCAGGTGGCCAAGGGCAGCTGGCGGGGCCTGGGTGGACGGGTTCAGGTTCGGGTTTGAGCAGCCGAGGGCTGAGCCACTTCCAGGGATTTCAGCAGGTCCTGGAGGAGAGCCCAGGCAGGGTCAGCACAAAGGCCAAGCAGTGGCCTATCACATCACCTGCCCCTCCCCCTGCCAGGACAGGCAGTCTCATGTATTTGGGGAACCCACGACAGCTCCCTTCCTCAGGACTTGCAAATGGTCACCCCATGTGTGGGCTGGTCTAGCTGGAACATAACACTAGCCAGGACATCTGAGGTCTCTTCTGAGGTCTGGGTGGGTAGGTGGCCAGGCCCCCTCAGGCTGTGTCCAGACTACAGGGTTTTTTCAAAAAAAGTGGCCTTTTTTAAAAAAAAACTTCCCCTGCATCTAAACTGCTGCCACGTTCTTTCGAAAGTAAATCAAAAGAACGTGGCAGTTTTTTCGACCGCGGAAAACCTCGTTTCACGAGGAAGAACACCTTTTTTCGAAAGTGCTCTTTCAAAAAAAGGCGCTATGTAATGCAAACTGTGCTTTTTTGAAAGAGAGCATCCAGACTGCCTGGGTGCTCTCTTTCGAAAAAGCAGCTTGTTTTTTCGAAAGTACTGGTTGTAGTCTCGACACTCTTTTTCGAAAGAGGCTTGCAGACTAGACATAGGCTCAGAGGATGACAGTGGCCTGGGTCACTTTGGCTATGTCTACACTGGCGGCTTCTTGCACCAGAAATATGCAAATGAAGCTAAGCGTGAAATATCGCCGAGCCTCATTTGCATACCTAATGAGCTGCCATTTTTTGCAGAAGAGGCTCTTGTGCCAGAAGGAGCTGTCTACACGGCCCCTTCTTGCGCAAGAAAAACCCTCTTGCGCAATGCCTCTACGCTGATTATTTTCAGGAATAACGGCATTGCGCAAGAGGGTTTTTCTTGTGCAAGAAGGGGCAGTGTAGACGCTCCTTCTGGCACAAGAGCCTCTTCTGCAAAAAATGGCGGTTCATTAGGTATGCAAATGAGCCTCGGCAATATTCCACACTTAGCCTCATTTGCACATTTCTGGTGCAAGAAGCTGCCAGTGTAGACATAGCCTTTGAATTTAGAAGCCCCAGCCCCCGATGTGTCTATCTTCTCATCCACAGGGTCATACTAAAACCAAAAGAATATATGAAAATGAACACTTGAAACATGTATTTATTAACAATTAAATCATTAGACCAATAGCATGTACAGGAGACCCCCAAGATGCGACCGCCCGAGTTGCAACCCCCCCAACACGTACAACCATTTTTGTAAGTGTGGAAGGGGCTGAAAACCCCCAATTTACGTCCTTGGCCTGCATTTACAACGGTGCATGACGCCTATCATAAATGAGGGTTCGAGTTACGACGCCCCTGACTTGTGACATTTCCCCAGGAACCGATCACGTTGCAAGTCGGGGCCACCTGCATATTAAAAATGTAACTTTAATTGTGAGTTTCCACTGCAAGCAAAACTCTTCATTTTAGGAATGCTTTTCTGGCTTTGTTGTGTGCAAACTCATTTATAATTGAAGAAATATCTAATTAACGTGCAACATCACTGTTAATGTTAAGCACTGTGAGCCCACTCAAACGCCCTTGCCCCATTGTAGAACGATGATAGTTCTTTACTTGTTTTAACATGTTGAATGTGCATTCACCTGAAGCCACTGATGCAAGGAGACTGACAAAATACATAATGCAATTGTGAGATTAGGAAAGACAGTCGACAGGCCGAGAAATGAGATCAAATATTTCTTGAAGCAGTTCTTTTGGCTTGCAGTCTGATGTGAAGTTGGTGGAATGTATACATTTCTGGAAGACAACCTTGTCACAGAGGTCGCTTGAAATTTCATTGTTGTACCTTGGTTGAAACAATTCAGCTGCTGAATATAGATCTTCCTTGCTTAGTTCTCTGAACTCCCAAAGGAATCCAAAAAAGGTACAAATGTGTCACAGTGACTCAAATCGATGTGTAAGACCAGATGTGTAAGACCTGCCCCACCCCTCAAGCCAGTTTGGCTCCTTTCTCCCTAAATCAGAGGAAAAACTAACCTGAGCAACTGGTCTCAGCCCCCTCCTTTGTCCTGTTTCCTGGACCCAAGGTCACCTGGTCCTCAAGACTTGAGAGACTTGAGTGGTGCCCAGCCTTCCCCTTCTCATCCAGATAGTGTTGCAATGGCCAGGGAAACTGAGGCACGTGCACACACACATACACACACACACGCACACATATGTACTCACGCACGCACACACACACACACACACACACACAGAGTTACTGCAGAACAGCACAGGAGAGTAGAATCAAATACAACACAACAAAGCAAACAGTGAATACAAAACAGAGTGAATACAGTCTCCATACGTCACACTTTCTGTCACAGGATATTGGTGGAGTTAACCCAGGGAATTCTCTGCTGCTAGATATTAGGGTTTCACTGCCAGGGGTTATTACTGAAGTTAATTAATGGGATTCTCTGGTACTAGATATTATTCAGTTTAACCTGTGGGTTAAACTGCCATTGGACAGTACTGGGGTTAATCTGTGGGTCTCACTGCAGTGGGATTACTAAGGACAGCCTGTAGGACTCCCTGCCATTAGATATTATTATCAGAGTTAACTTATGGAATTCACTGCTACTGGAAATTATTTAATATATGGGATCCCTGATACTGTATATTATTGGGGTTTCTCCATGGAACTCACTGTCCATGGGTACTACTAGGGTTAACTTGTGGGACTTTTGCCATTCTTGACAGTAGCCTGTGGGACTCCCTGCTACTTGATGGGAGCAGAGCATACCTGTGGGACTCCATGCTGCTGGCTATCACTGCAGTTAATCCATGGAAACCCAACTTCCCTACTGTGGTGTTGTGAGTGTCCCTAAATCACTCCCTCGCCATGTCCATGGTGATTCCCAAATTGTCTTCCTCTTGCTATGGTGAAGTGCTCACCATGGTGCCCAAGAACATCCTTAAAATACCTGTAATGCCTACAAAGACCCCTGAAATGCCCTTCCACTCATGCCCCATGGTGCCCAGGGCAGGGACACCACGTCACCACATGCCTTCTTCCCCCACGCTCCATGGCACCATTCACCCTCTGGGCTGGGGGCAACTGGCTGAGGATCTCTTGGGTGAGGGAGTCTGTCCCATCTCCCAGGAGCATCACGTCTTCTTTTCCAGTGGATGGCTTTGAAAGGCAGAGAGGGGAAGGGTGAGGCCAGCTCCCCTTCCGACACCGGCATCCCAAAATGGCCGACGTCCGCAGGCCTGGTCAGAGGCCTGATTTCCTCAAGCCCAATCCAACTGCAGTAGGAGGGCTGGTTCCCTGCCCTGCCCCTCCTGGCAGCTCCCTGCTCTTTTGCCAGCCCTCAGGGATGGAGGACAGAACCGCTGGGCATGTGTGAATTTGAAGGGGCCAGACTGAGAGTCCTGGAGCATGGACAGCAGCAGAGCAAGTGTCCGCTGAGCACAGCCCCTCCAATGGGGGGTGTCCCTCAACTCTGCTCTGGAGGGGATTAAGTGCACCCCAGTGGGCAAGGCGCTGGCCAGAGACACACATGGGTGTCAGGACAGCTGGGTTCTATTCCTCCATCTGATATAAGATCCATGGGAGGCTGTTCTGTGCCTCAGTTTCCCCTTCCACCCTTAGCTGCCTGCTCTATTTCGACTGTGAGCTCTTTAAGGCAGGGACTCAGGGCTTCCTAGGGTGGAGCAAAAGGGGCATTTTGCTTTGGCCTCCCCTTTGAGGGGTCCCCCCAAACCAGAGTGGCTTAGCCACTCCATGCACTGGGTTGCAATGCCCAGAGTGGCGAGGCAGGCCCGGCCCTGCAGGATAGGAACCACCACAACTGGGTGAGCGTAAGGCAGAGCCCTCCTGCCATCCAGAGTGTCACCTCAGTTTTGGAAGTGTGTGTGAGAGGGTATCTTTGGAAGGGTGGGGAGCCTCCGTTTCAGATTTTGTCTCAGGTTCCCCAAAACCTTTGGGCGCCTTTCAGGGACTGCCTGGCACAACAGGGCCCTGATCTCGGTTACTCTGTATCTGGGCAGCACCCGGCCCGACGGGCCCTGATCTCGGTTACTCTGTATCTGGGCAGCACCCGGCCCGACGGGCCCTGATCTCAGTTATTCTGTGTCTGGGCAGCGCCCGGCCCAATGGGGCCTGATCTCGGTTACTCTGTGTCTGGGCAGCGCCTGGCCCGACAGGCCCTGATCTCAGTTACTCTGTGTCTGGGCAGCGCCTGGCACACTAATGTTCAGACTTCATGGCCAGGTCATTGGCTAGACTCTACTGATTTCAACATAGACCATTGACAACAGCTGGGGACCTGGCTGGCCCATGTCTGCAGCTGGAACACAAATGCTTCCCTGCAGCGTAGTTTTCCCTGAGCCCAAGGGCTTGGCTCTTGCCCGTGGCACTGACGCGCATGTACCACGTGGGTCCCTCTCCGTGCTGGTCTGCAGAGGAGACGAGTGGTGACAGACCCAGCCACAGGACGCTGATGCTTTTGCCCAGTTTGTCCCAGCTCCTGATCTCCAGGAGAGCCGCCGAGAGGGCCAGCCATCAGGCAGCAACAGGCATCGTGTTGCGTGGGATTTGTTCAGTGCAGACGGGGCTTTAAAAACAACCTCCCAAGGGGCGAAATAAAGTAGGCCTGTGCTAGGGGTTAAGTCTGGGTCGGGGAGGGGGACCTGCCTCTCCGGCCAGCTCTTCAGTGAAGCCGGAGCCTTCCCACCACGCTGGCTGCCCTTGGCTCCCTTGGCTGACCCCAAGCCTCCTGCTTTTTAGTCCCCTTCACCAGCCTCTCTGTCTCAGACCGCCTCCGGATGGCGGAGGGGAGGGGGCCATCTGTGACACAGCCCCCATATCTCGGCTGGAAGAGCCTGTGCCTGGGACCGGCACCAAGGGGAGCCGAGCGCCACGGTGGCTGGGATTTGGATTGCGCCAGGGCCCCCAGGTTGCTTTTTAACTCAAGCGTCTTGGGGAGGAAAGCCGGTTTGAGATGCCCCGTGCCTCCCCCCGCCTGGCCTTTTGCACTGAGCTGGAGCCTGGCTCACCCTCCTGTTTGCTGCCGCTCGGAGGGGGCCTCCTTCTCGGCCCCCCCCTCCGCCCCCCGGCTGTGCTTGTTCCAGTGAGCCGCCAGGCGGAACTAACGTATTTAGTCTGTGGCGAGCGGGGAGCTGAGGTTCGAACTGGGTCAGCAGCAGGGATAGCGCGGCGCGAAGGGAGTCCACTGGGGAGGGTTGCACAGGGGGAGCATTGCCTTGGGGGGGTCTGGCATTGGGGGGGGCTGCCCATGCTCTTCCCCCACTTTGCACCCCTCACCCTCTTCCCCCGGCCTGCAGCCCCGTTGGAACACAGGGAGCCCCTTTGTGTGGCGTGTTGGGACTGGCAGACAGAAAAGGCAGAGGGGTCCCCCAAAAGTGTCGCTTTCCACAAGTGGTGTAAGGCAGCCTGGCCAGTTAGAGGGGCTGGCACATGGGACCAGCATTTCTCTAGACCCCCAGCATCTCAAGCACTAACTGGCGTTAAGCTCCCTATAGAAACGCAAGGAATTATTGTTAATTAACGAGTGCACCTTATGGGAAGCAGGTAGACATGCATGCAGCTAATCTCCACTGGGTGGTAGCTCCCGGACCTGCTCTTGAGCATCAGCAATCATCCTTGTGGGTCCAGCCCTCCAGCATCAGCCTCATGCACTGAGGGAGGGGGGAGTGAGTGGGCCAAGGCCATGGAGGAAGGCAGTGGCGGAGATGAGACCTAACTCGCTAGAGTCCTGACTTCCAGTCCCCTGCCCTCACCACTGGAACTCACTCTCCTTCCAGAGCTGGGAAGGGAACCCGTGCGTCCTGACTCTCAGCCCTCCCCCCGTTCGAACCACCAGACTTCACTCCCCGCCTAGACCTAGGAAATGAACCCAGCAGTCCCGACTTCCTGTGCCATACCCACTAGACCACACTCCCTCCGTAGCTCTCTCATAGTTTGCAGCCCAGCTGGTGTCCCAGAGGCCTTGCCATCAAGAGAGCTCCATTTCCCAGGGACCAAGTCAGGCCTGAGTCAGGTGCACTTACCCAGAGTCTGGAGCAGTGTATGCTAGAACCCGACCAGCTTGGGTGCTCAGCTGATGCAAGGTGGGGGCAGGGACAGAGCTGAAGTCCACACAACGGGTGGGTGTGAATGTCTGTCCCACCCCCAAAATAAACTCCCTTCTCTGCAGGTGTGGGGACCAGGGAAGGGGCGTAGAATCAACCCCTTAACCCACCCAGAAACAACCCATGCGTGTAGCCTGCCCATCCTCCCAGTGGCTGGATTTTTCAGCACACAGGCTGCATTGTGTGCAGCAGTTCCTGGCTCAGTGTGACATCCACCGCCAGTACCCGCAATCAAGAAGGATTGCCCCTGCCCAGAGGATCAGTCATCGAGCAAGGAGCTGCTGAGAGAGAAGAGCGAAGAAAAACCTGTCCAGCGCCTCACTCCGGGGGCGGGATGGGAGCAGAGTTTCAGAGGGTTCTCTGCTTGGCTGGTGCGCCGGGCCAAGCTTCACGCCTGCAGACTGCCAGACAGGCCGTGACTCGTGGCGAGCCGATTCCAGGGTGGGCCGCTCTGGTTTTTAGGATCGGTCACCGCTGGCATGACCAGCTGAGGGTTTCTTAGCGGGCAGTGGGCATGGTGACTTGCCAAGGCATGACCTGGGTTCCCATAGGAAAGCCAGAGACAGGGGACAAGAAGGGTTAGCAGAAGGCTGGCTGGTGTGTATCATGAAGTGGAGAAGATGGGTGGAGGAGAGGTAAACGTACTAGCCTGCCCATAGCCAGACCTGGTTTTAACTCCCACTGTGGCCTCTGTGACCAATTAGGCCCAGATCCTCTGGGATATTTAGCTAGCTAATTCCCCTCAAAAATTTGTGATTTAGGCTGAGTCCACCCTGCAGACCTATATCGGTGTAAGTACGTCACCCCAGGGCATGAAAAATCCGCCCCCATGCGATGTAGCTACCCTGACTTAGCTCCCCGCAGAGACAGCACTGTGGCAATGGGCAATGGAGCCGGCTGCATAATACGTCCCAGGCATGGCTGGAGTTTGTACAGCACCTAGCGTAATGCACTTGTGAGGGGCCTCAGATAAGATGGTCCTAGGTGCTTCATGAATGCCAGAGAAATCTGAATTAATTTTTCTGAAGGCCCTACCTCCCCGCAGTCCATTGGAGTGCATGCCCGGACCGTGAGCCAGGAACAGCAATTCCCAAATTGTCACCAAGGAGCGGGGAAGGCCCCAGAAGAAAGACATCAGAACTGCATGGCAATCGGAAGGTGGAAGTGCAGCCCTGTGACTTGGCATGGGGAAAGTGGGGAAATCCCACCCACACTGACTTCAGTGACCTGACACCAGCCAGGCTCCATTAATTGAACCCAATCATTCTTGTCCAAACCACCCGTGTTTACAACAGAGATGGTGTTCACCCTGGAGCCTACCGACAACAACATACCTGTTGACACTATTAACTCCTTCTTGGCTAAACTGCTCTTTGCAGCCACATCCAGCTGTTTGAGGCTTGTAGGTGCAGCCTGGGATTTGGGGGCAGAGTTAGATGATTGATACCACAATTCCCAGCCTGCCATCCTGGAAACAGTATCGATATCTTGACAATTCCAAAGGCAGAGCCACCTACCCCTCCATTTACACAGGGCACGGCACAGAAGGGGAGTCTCTGGTAGGCTAATATAGAAAGCAGGGCGGAGGAGCTCAGATTAGAGGGTCATTGGGGGTTAACCCAGCCTCTGGCTGCCACTGGAGGTCAGGTAGGGCTGGAGCAGCTGTGGTAGACCCGGCTGGCACCAGAGAATGCCAGAAAGAGGCAGCAGAGAGCATGAAATTCAGGGTTCAGGGGACCTTTGGGGTTCATCCCCACAAACTCAGGGCCCTGTGCCTCCGTCTGCCATTGATCCAGCAGCCCCCACCTTTGGGTAGGCGCCACTGCAGCCTCTTACAAAGCGAGAGATGGAGGCAGTGGATCAGCCTGGTGGCCAGCTGGTAAACGGCTCCATGTGTTTGTCGCATAAACCTGCACACCAGTGCGTGCCGGGCTGAAACCACAGGGGCGTCGCAGCTGCATCGCGGGGTGCCTTGAGCCAGCCCGTGTGACGCCGAGCTTCCTCAGACCAGCGCTTCCAGCTTAGGGGAGCGAGAGACGGAGCCGGTTGCCAGGGTCCCAGGCGACCCTTGGGTGGCCTTTCTGCAGTAAGTCAGGTGGGCTGGGGAAAACTTGCCCCGGCCACCCCAAGCCTTGCTTGTTCTGTGGCTAGAGAGGGGATTTCAGCCTCCGGAGGCCTCCTTGGGAACCTGCCCTGTCCATCTGACAGCTGGATGGGGGTGGAGAGAGCTCTGTAACCAGGGGCTTCTCCCAGGCACTTAGCCATGCATGGGTCCTCTGGGTGGCATCCACAGATTCCTCGGGACAGCGGCACTATCAGGGTGTCCTTTCTGGGTCCCTCATTTCGACTAGGGATGTAAAATCCCGGTTAACTGGTTAACAACTAGGGTTAACTGGTTAACTGATTAAGTGCAGGGTCCCAGCTGGAGACTGCTCCAGCCTGGCCCCCCAGCTGCATGGGGGCTGCTGCTGCCAACTTCCCTGCACTCACAGGGGCTGCTACTGCCTGCTCCCAGTCCCCCTGCATGGGGTGGGGGCATCAGCAGAAGCCAGCAGCCGCACATGCTGGGGAGGGGGGCTGGGAGCAGGTTGCCACCTCCAGAGCCGTGCATTGGGCTGGAGCAGCCCTCCACCTGCAGCAGGCCACAGGCTGCATTCCTAGCTGAAATTCCTTCCTTGTTGAACAAGATCAAACAATTCCTGCCTCGGAGGAGAGCCGGGGAAATGTAACCAAACCACCCAGGGCAGATCAGATGGGCCCAGAGCCCCATGCACAACATGCCAAAGGCTTCCGTACCTGCTGGCACCTGCCTCCTGGCTCTGACGCCGGAGCATCGCGAGGCAGTCACTGGTGGAGGGCAGAGAGCCATGTCTGGGGCTGGGTTCCAAAGCTCTCAAGAGGGAGTGGGGAGGGCGGGGACTGGGACTCCCCTCCAGGAGTTAGAAGGGACAAATCCTGGATTGGGAGTTCATCCCTACATTAAGGGTGATTAATGTTATCATATCGCTATACGTGCCTGTTGGCCTAGCTATGGCGTGGCGCCCATCCCCAGGGCATCTGACTCCCCCAGCTCTTTCCTCCCGAGCATATGTGCTGCTTTCACACCCACCCCCACCCCCGAACTCTTCTTCCCAGTCTCTTTCCTGATCCTGCCTGAGCCCACCCCACAACTGTGCAGAGCCCACTCCCCCGTTTGCGCGCGTCAGCTCCCCCCTTCCCTGATGTGACTCCTTACTTACCTCCCCCATCTCTGCCCTTTCCCTCCCCTGCATCTCCACCCTCCTCTGCACCTGTCTCCTTGCCCCCCAAGTCTGCCCCCCATGCCTTATTCATCCCCTCGTCTGAGCAGTGCTGCCCCCTCCTGGAGAAGGGCTGTGTTGCAGCTGCTCAGCTGTCAGCCCTCTGGGGAGAGGGAAGGGGCAGGAAGCCTTGGCTGCTGGCTTGACAGCCCTGGTAGCTGGGAAGCTAGATACATACCCCCAGCCACAGCTGGGGAGCAACACTGCAGCTGGGCCGAGCATCAGAGCAACAGCAAGAGGCAGGCTGTCCCCTTGGGACGTGTGTGTGTGTGTGTGTGTGCGCGCACGCAAGAGAGTGTGCATGTGTGTCTCCTGGCATGTGCATGTGTATATGTCACTACATGTGTGTGCAGGGCCGGTCCTAGATCACATGGTCTTCAACACCCCCCACCCCTCCATTTACAGTTTGAATGCCTTATGTGTTTATTTCATTTGTAGCCCATGTCACAACTTTCTGGTACAAATTGCATGCATGATTTATCCCTCTCGTAGAAGACATTACATTTGCACCTTAGGCTCTGTAATCCAGTGTTTATTCATGCCATATATAAGCAAATAAAAATGTATTTCCTCGAAGTGTATAGAAACATTTTAAGAATAGCTGGTATGTACAGAGCGGGGCTGACAAACCTTCTAGGAGGCTTGAGGAAAATGTCTGGATGGTTCCTTGAGGTGCTACAAAGGTCCAGAACATTCCAGAGAGTCAAGTGGGAAAAAAAATCCACGTACGGAATTCCTGAGACGTTTCACTTCAAACGTTCTATTTGCCTTTTTGTCGCTAATAAGAAAACCAGCATCCCAAGCAGGGCACCCGCCCCAGTCCTGGCACCGGCCTGCTCCTACATCTGGCTCTGTGTGTGTGTGTGTGTGTGTGTGTGTGTACGTGCACACATGCTCCCAGCCTGCCCACCTCTCGCACGAGTGTGTCTGTGTGTGTGTGTGTGTGTGCACGCACACATGCTCCCAGCCTGCCCACCTCTCGCACGAGTGCGTCTGTGTGTGTGTGTGTGTGTGTGCGCGCACGCACGTGCTCCCAGCCTGCCCACCTCTCGCACGAGTGTGTCTGTGTGTGTGTGTGTGTGCACGCACACATGCTCCCAGCCTGCCCACCTCTCGCACGAGTGCGTCTGTGTGTGTGTGTGTGTGTGTGTGTGTGCGCACGCACATGCTCCCAGCCTGCCCACCTCTCGCACGAGTGTGTCTGTGTGTGTGTGTGTGCACGCAC
This sequence comes from Pelochelys cantorii, assembly GCA_032595735.1. Lineage (NCBI taxonomy): Eukaryota > Metazoa > Chordata > Testudines > Trionychidae > Pelochelys > Pelochelys cantorii. The sequence goes on along the minus strand of CM064349.1, from coordinate 22,244,346 downwards.
ACATGCTCCCAGCCTGCCCACCTCTCGCACGAGTGCGTCTGTGTGTGTGTGTGTGTGTGCGCACGCACATGCTCCCAGCCTGCCCACCTCTCGCACGAGTGCATGTGTGTGTGTGCGCGCGCGCGCACATACTCCCAGCCTCCCCACCTCTCACATGTTGTTTCCTGGCCTCGTGAACTAGAGTAGAGATGCTAATGGGGTTGGCGTGGGGAACACAGGTGGGAAAAGATCCCGGCAGTGGAGGAGGTGGGCGGGGAGAAGCCCAGCTGGGGAGAAGCGCCTAGCAAATGTTTGTAATGCAAACATCTCTCTGTTTACTCTGCTGCCATCTGCTGCATCTTGGCACTATGAAGTGGAAAAGCATTCATCATCATCATCATCATTATTATTGATTATAAAAATAATAATTAGGAGCAGCAGCAATGATCTGCTTTGCATTCCCAAGGGGGAAAAAATGGCATATTCCCAGGTGAGAACTATGTTTCTTGAAACATAGTTTCTTGAAAGGTGGTGCCCAGAACTGGACACAATCCTCTAATTGAGGCCTAATCAGTGCAGAGTAGAGCGGAAGAATGACTTCTCGTGTCTTACTCACAACACTCCTGTTAATGCATCCCAGAATCATGTTTGCTTCTGGGATGTATTAACAGGAGAAACCCTCTAACTGTAAGGCTAGTTAAGCACTAGAATGGGCTACTGAGGGATGTGGACTCCCCATCACTGGAGGTTTTTAAGACAAACACTCATCAGGAATGGTCCAGGTTTCCTTGGCCCTGCCTCAGCTGGACTTGATGTTCCCTGGAGGTCCCTTCCAGACCCACATTTCTCTGATTCTCTGTGTCTAACTTGGAGCATGTGTTTAAGTCCCCACAGGCATGCGAGCGCTGGCTGGCATAGGGATAGTTTTCTGAATCGGGCCTGGGAGACTCAGTGAATGACCTGACTCTGCTCTCATAGAACCACCCTAAGGCTACATCTACACTGCTGTTTTTTTTCCTGGCAGAAGATATGCAAATGAAGTGCTCATTAGCATATCTAACACTCTCATTTGCATATCCTCTTCCGATCCTTTTTGCAGAAGAGGTTTTGCTGTTAAAAAGCCCCGTGTAGATGGGGCCATTTGTTGGAAAAAAACCCTTTTGCGCAAGATCCCTTATTCCTCAAAAAATGAGGTTTACAGGATCTTGCGCAACAGGGTTTTTTTCCAACAAATGGCCCCATCTACAGGGGGCTTTTTAACGTCAAAACCTCTTCCGCAAAAAGGATCGGAAAAGGATATGCAAATGAGAGTGAGAGAGATGGTAATGAGTGCTTCATTTGCTTATCTTCTGCTGGGGGGCGGGTGGGGAGAAGGGAGTGCAGTGCAGATATAACCTAATAAGAGATGTGCGCCGCGACTGCCATGGCAGCAGAATCGCAGGGGAAGTGGGGGAAGGCTCCGCCCATACTGCACTTGTTACAGGATTGGAGCCACACTCCGCCCACGCTCATTGCAGGATCGGGACCATGGGAGGGAAAGCGGGGGGAAATAGAAATGTCAACCTCTGCCGAGGCCCTGAAGAGGAAACACTGGGTGGAACGTGATTCAGGCCAAAGAAGTGACTGTGCGAAACAGGCCCAGCTTGCTCATCATCTGCTTTCTGCATGCCTCTGAGTCACATCCCCTGATCCTGGCAACTCCGCCCTCCAGCTCCCCACCTGCCCGGGGGAGTGAGCAAGAGTATCCTCCAGGCCCACTGAATTGCCAGCTGCAGGGACTCTGTGCCCAGGGGTGGTGGAAAGAGCCATCTGGAGTTTAAGCTCTTGGGGGTGCAGACTAAGCGCTGGTATATCATCTCAAAAAAGATACACTGCCATTGGAAAAGGTTCAGAGAAGGGCAACTAAAATGATGAGGGGTTTGGAATGGGTCCCATGTGAGGGGAGATTAAAGAGACTGGGACTTTTCAGCTTGGAAAAGAGGAGACTGAAGGGGGGATAGGCTAGAGGTCTATAAAATCATGAGTGGTGTGGAGAAAGTGAATAAGGAAAAGTTATTTACTTGTTCCCATAATATAAAAACTAGGGGCCACCAAATGAAACTAATGGGCAGCAGGTTTAAAACAAATAAAAGGACGTTCTTCTTCACACAGCGCATAGTCAATCTGTGGAACTCCTTGCCTGAGGAAGCTGTGAAGGCTAGGACTATAAAAGGGTTTAAAAGAGATCTAGATAAATTCATGGAGGTTAAGTCCATAAATGGCTATTAGCCAGGATGGGTAAGGAATGGTGTCCCCAGCCTCTGTTTGTCAGAGGGTGGAGATGGATGGCTGGAGAGAGATCATTGATCATTACCTGTTCTGTTCACTCCCTCTGGGACACCTGGCATTGGCCACTGTCGACAGACAGGGTTCTGGGCTGGATGGACCCAGTATGGCCATTCTTATGTTCTTAATCTGGGTTGTGATTTTACTGCACCAGCACCTTGAGATCATGGACCCCTAAGTCCTGCTTATCCACCCCCTTTGCAGTCCCTGTTCCCCACCCTGCAAGAGGTTACCCCAAAGATGCAGACAGGAACGGGAGAGAGGAAAGGGAGGTGGGTGAGTGCTGAGCTCTTTGTGTAGCCACTTTGAGACACAGCAAAAGAAAGCAGGGACTAGTGGTGAGAGCAGGGGGTTTGGGCACCAAGACTCTCTTTCCCACCTCTGCGAGGCAAGTGGTATCTAATGGCTAGAGTAGGGAAATGCCACTTGGAAGACCGCAGTTCTACTTCCACTGCTGGGAGGAAAGCAAGGTTTAGTGGTTAGATCAGGCGGCTGAGACTCAGGGTTTCGGTGTTCTATTTCCTGCACTGCCTATGCACCCTTCGGCAAAGGCTCAGCCTTGCTCTGTGCCTCAGTTTCCCCATCTGTAGAATGGTGACGAGGAGAGTGGGACAAGTCTGTGACCTCATGGGATTCCACTTAGCAAGAGATGGAATTACACCTTTTGTTCCTGCTGGAACCCGTGTGGCTGGGGGAAAGCTCCCGTGACTCGGGCTGAGGGGGAGCAAGTCCGGTGAGGGCAGGATGGGATTCTGTGCAGCGTGATGGTCCCCGCTGGGCCAATCCACAGAGGGCTTGAGCCTGCGACAACCCTGCACTTGGCTCCTTAGATCATGGGGCAGTCGTGCTTGTGTTTAGCTCTGGGGAACGGCAGCGCAGGAAACCACTTGCCTGGAGGCTTTCCCAGCTGCTCCCATTGGCTGGAATCACATGCCTGGAAGCATGGAGCTAGGTAAGTGCCCCAAAACCTCTTATGCCCAGACCCCAAGCCCCCATCCCTTCATCCCCTCCAGCCGAGACCCTGTACTCCCCCTCACACCCTCTGCTCGCTCTTACCTTCTCCCTTCTTTCCAGATTCCTCCAATCGCACCCCACTCTTGCACCCTCCCTCCTTCCCAGACCCCCACCTTTGGCCCATTCTAGCACCCAACCTCATGGCCATCATGGGTGGTTGGCTGGTGGTCCGCAGAAAGGTCTGTATTGAGCAGGGTGGGCTGTGGGCCAAAAAGTTTGAGAACCACTGAGCTACGCTGAAATAAAAGCAATAACCTTGGAGCAGTGAATCAGTTGACTCTGACTGGTGGGGATCACACTACGGCACTAAAAGCAGTGGGGTAGATGTTCCTGCTCTGACTGGAGCCCAGGCACGGAGACCCACTCCCTCTTGCTGGGTTTCAGAACCCAAGAGGGCACGTCTGCATTGCTCCTTTTAGCCCTTTGGCCCAGAATCAGTTGAGCTGAACTCTTAGTCAACGTGTGGAACTCCTTGCCAGAGGATGCGATGAAGGCTAGAACTTGAACAGGGTTCAAAAAAGAGCTAGAGAGATTCATGGAGGTTAGGTCCATCAATGGCTATTAGCCAGGCTGGGTAGGAATGGTGTCCCTAGTCTCTGTTTGTCTGGAAATGGGTGACAGGAGAGGGATCACGTAAGGATTACCTGTTGGGTTCCCTCCTTCTGGGGCACCTGGCATTGGCCACTGTCGGCAGACAGGACACTGGGCTGGATGGACCGTCGGTCTGACCCAATGTGGCTGTTCTTATGTTCTTATGAGACTTGTTTTTTGTTATTTGCTATACAGACGTACCTTTAATCTGCCATGGATTTGGAGGAAGGTCATTATGCATCTTGGTGGTGTTAATTAGCACTCTCTGAACGGCACTCTGGGCAGACCACACAGGCTCAGCAGATGATTTTAGGCACTGATCCTGCAGCCAGGCCCCCTGCCGGTGTGTGAAACCCTACAGGGCTGCAGGATCAGGGCCTCAAGAGACTCTTTCTGCCAGCAGACAGATTTCCCAGGGCTCCGCTCCCATTTGGCCCCCAGAACAAGTGGCCCAATTTCCATCCCGGCACCCAACTGCTTCCACAGGGCCATCTTTGGTGAGCGCCTCCGCACCTAGCGTGCTTCCCACGCACTGAGCTCTGAAAAGCAGGCCCCTTGTACTGCGGCGAGCTGGGCTTTCAAGGAAAAGGGGCACCTCACTCCCACCCTGTGCAATTGGGAAGTGCTGTGATGAACCCCACTTCCAGATGGGGGAACTGAGGCTCTCATTTGCCCAGGGCGCCTGGGGTAGAGCAAGGAATTGAATCTAGGTTCACTAGTGGGCTAACCACTAGGCTACCCCACTTCTCTGGGGAAGGGTTTGTTTGACCTCTGTCATGCCTCTCTCTTGTAGGGTCCTACCTGCTCTCCCACCCTTGTATCTAAGTATTTCACAGTCTCTAATGTATTTATCCTTACACCGACCCCAGGAGGCAGGGCAGTGCTGTTATTACCATTGCACAGAGGGGGAAACTGAGGCACGGTGGGGTGAAGTGACTTGCTCAAGGTCACACAAAGAGTCTGTGGCAGAAACTTGAATCCAGCCCTCTGGCCCCTTCCTCCCTCCCCAAGTCATGGCTCCAGACTTGCCTGTTTAACACTCCATATATTTACTCAGGCCATTTCTAAGCCTTGCCCATTAACACGTAGGTGCTGTTTTATGGATGATTTGACACATGTACCTGCCTCTCCCTGCTGCTCTGGGATGCTTCTCCCACCCTACCGAGGGGGCCGAAATCTCCTTCCCTCTACATCTATAGTCACGTCTACAGTGCAAAGAAAAGACTCCCCCAGCAGCAAGCCTCTGAGTTGGGGTCAACTAATTTTGGCTCATACTAGGGGGTTAAAAATAGCAGTGTAGCTGTTTGCTGTGGGGCTGGAGACTCTCCTTCCTCACTGGGTCTCAGATGCTCACCCCCCCCCACATTGTCTACACTGGTCTAGCCCTACAGGGGCGGCCTAAGCCAGCTGCCCAGGTTCTGAGACTTGCTGACTTTTTTGGTAATGTAGCCCCACCCTAAAGGCTTCTGGCCCCAGAGAACTCCCTGCCGCTGCGCACTGGGTGTCCTGGGAACTCACAGAATGAAACCCATTGAATTATACCCCCCTTCTCCGTTTGGTCTGAGCAGGCCCCCTATGGTGGCAGCAAACCTGTCTGCTCCAGCACAGCTGCCATGTAAGCTAGACACATCCCTGGCTGGCTGGCGGTACCACATCCACTAAGGGTGGGTGCTGAGCAGGCAGGGGCTGCAGTCTATTGGGCAGATGGAGGGAAAGCTTCATTAAGGGCCCTTCAGGTGCTGAGGGTGACTCCACGGGGGTCGCGTTCTGGGGCTAAGGTAGAGAAGAACTTCCGAATCCCTGTCTGTCATAGCCTCTCCAGGAGTCTACTGGCATGTTTGCACTGGACTGAGACTTACAGAGCACTGGATTGGGGCACAGGTGGCTTGGGTTCAACTCCTAATGCTCTAGGAATGAGGTGACCTCAGTTTTTCCCTCTGTAAAATGGGCATAATGACTCTCTGAAGGGCACTTTTTGACGCACAGAGATAGGGATTTGGTTTTGCTGATGGCAGTGGTGTGAATTGTGGTGCACCGAAAACTGCAATACTTGTAAGCTGGCACTTTAAATTCTCAGTGGCCTTCCTGGTCCTACTCCAGGCAACAGGGCTCTGTAGGGTAGCATTCGATATGGGCCTAGCAGCAGTCAGTCCCAATCTGCAGTCAACCTAGAGTAGGGGTGGGCCATCATTTTTTTCCGGGGGCCACTTCAAAAATTTCTGAAGTGGCCCCTGGCCGCTCTGGAAGGGGCGGAGCCTCGAGTAGAAGGGGAGGGGCTGGGATACTTCCGGGTTCCCCACCCCTAGACTATGATTGGTCTGGGGGTGAGGGAGTGCCTTTACCTACCTGCCCCCCACTTCCCCTTTGGTGCCCATGCCCCAGGCTGGGAGGAGACTTCCCATGCTCCCCCGCCCCCAAGCCAATCAGGACCTGGGGGCGGGGAAGCATGCAAAGTTTCCTCCACTCCATCCTCCAGCCCTGTCAGGTCCTGACTGGCCTGGGGGCGGGGGAGTGGCAGGGCCTCTGTGGGCCAGATCCTCTCGCTTGGCGGGCCGAATCCAGACTGTGGAGGCCCTTTTGCCCACCCCTGACAAGTGAGGTATGCCTATCACAAGAGCAAGGTGGAGTGAGGTAGGCCTATCTGCCTTATGGCATGCCTACACCAGGGAGTTATTTCGAAATAACAAGGTGAGCGCCCACACTACCAAGCTGGTTATTTTCAAATAATATCTCGTGCTTGTGAAGAGGAATACGCTTATTTCGAAATAGTTCTTTCGGGAGTTATTATTTCGCAATAACTTATTTCAAAATAACCTGGTAGTGTAGACACAGCCATGGGGAGCAGCTTGCTTTCTCTCTCTCCGGTGTTGGTTCTTTTGTGTTAAGGTCTGGAGTTGAAGGAACGAATTTGTGTTACACTGCAACCTTCCAGCAAGAGTACTGATGTCTTGGTGTGTGTGTCATAAACATGACATGAATGATTCCGCCTCAGAGTTCAAAGCAATAGGACCTAGACTCGCCTTCCTTCTTGCAGTATTGGGTAAAGGAAAGTTGGCAGCTCATACTTGAGATCATGGAGTTCCAAGGACCAAAGCAGCATTCCTGACCCCATGTTCCCAGGAACTGTTTGTCTGCTCCTCTTTGGACTCTGTGCCATAGCTACCTACACAAAACCTGGGCCAAGTGCCATCAGGAGCTCTATTAAAAACTCTGGATTGTGTCTCTTGCCAGCACTCTGTTGCCTCTTCAATCCGGACTCAAGGGCCATTTTTCAGGGAGCGCCTAACGCGTCTCCCCCTGATAACAAGCAGTTCCTATGTCAGGTTTTCATATGTCCAGCCTCAGGTTTAATCTTGTAGCCAGGCAAGATTCTTCCTTTTTCCATGACCAGGCAGGGTTGTATTGTCTACCTGTCAGTTCTTTTGTGTTTACCACCAACACCCAGATTTCACAAGAGAACTCTGGGACCTGGCAGGAATTCATGAGAATGCCTTTTAGCTGGTTCCAGGCACGGTTTGTCAGACCTGGCGCTGTAGCAATGGGACAGGGAACGTCTATTTGGCCTCTTGAGTTTGCAATATTCCGATATGCCGAAGCCTACACAAGCTGGGTTCTCCCCAAGCATCTGGCCCCGTCGCTCGGCATTGTGGTTTGTGCCACTGCAGACAAGTGCCAAGGAAGCGGCAAAGAGATTTCTCCCTCCCTATTGACTGACACTGCAAAAGCCCTAATAATGATTCTTACTCGGTGCAACTGGATATGCAGGTACACTGAGGCTATGTCCAGACTGCAGGCTTCTTTCGGAAGAAGCTTTTCCAGAAGAGATCTTCCGAAAAAAGTCTTCCGAAAGAGCACGTCCACACTGCGAAAGCGCATCAAAAAAGTGATCTGCTTTTTCGACAGATAGGGTCCACACTGAATGGATGCTCTCTCGCATGTAAGCTGTGATTACTATGGGCGGAATGGCCACCAGGGCACCTGTGCTTTTTCCTCTTTCCTCTTCTTGCGAAAGAACTCCCTCTTCCCCGTCCACACACGCCTTTTTCCAAAAGAGTTCTTTCCCAAAAAGGCTTCTTCCTCGTAGAAAGAGGTTTACCAACGCTGGAAAAACCCCTCTGTTCTTTCAGTTTACTTTCGAAAGAATGCGATTGCAGTGTGGACGTTACTCAGGTTTCGTCGGAAAAACAGCCGTTTTTCCGACAAAACTGTAGTGTAGACATAAAGCGATGATGGCCCCCTCCCTCCCCGAGACTTTCCACTACATGCTTCCTCTTCTTGGCCTCTCTCGCCTGCCACTCTTGTGTCATATCAGCAACATGCTCAAGCTGTGTGTCTCCGCCAGGCAATGCAACCTCCCCCCCAGAGACGAAGCTCAATGAAGCCGTCTCTAACGCTGACACTGCAGCCGCAGGGACAGGGTGGGACGACTACAGTCCTTCACCTCAGCCAGACTTACTGACAAGACTTTCCCAGCAGCTGTTGCCAGCGCTAGGGCAGAGTTAAGGTTGCAAAGTGGGGCTGATACATTCCTAGTTTTCAGAGGTTTAGACAGAGGGGCAATCAATGCTCTGGAAGGGCAGGAGGCCAGCCAGACTTAACGCTGTGATAACCAAGTTTTTGGGCAGTGAATTTCCCTAGCTGTTTGGAGAAGTGCAGGCGGGTCAAGACACTTCACTGAGGGATGACAGGCGGTTTCTTGGGAGCATGTCCCTGTCGCTTGGGGAGGATGGGGCAGGAGTGGCTCCAGGGAGGAAGGAAGGTGGTGAGCGATGGGGTGTGAGTAGCACATCAACCAGGAGGCAGCAAGGGAGGACACAGCTGCTTCCCCCACGCGGGGGGGCCAGTCTGGGAGAGGGCTCTGCACAGGGGAGCTGCCAATGGGCCCACTGCTTGATGCATGCCCCTTTGAACCTGCTGGCATCGAGCAGCCACCGCTCGGGCCCCGCCCCCCCGCAGGCCTCGCGCGGCCGATCGGTTTCTCCGCGGTCGACTGGCGGGGCTTGAGGGAGCGTCTCGCGCGGCAGCGGGCGGCGACAGGGGGGGGAGGGGGGGAGTCACGTCACTGGGCTGGGCGCGCGCGTTGCCCGGCGCCTGTCAGGGGAGGGAGGGGGCAGAGGCGCAGGCGAGAGGCCGCAGGGAGCCCGCTCCCCCGCCAGCTCTTCCGCAGGTGAGTGAGAGGGGGGGGGCGGCCTCGCCCCCTCCCCCCCCCGCTTCGCCCCCTCCCCCCCGCACCCAAGCTCTCCCCCCTCAGGCTCGCTCCCTCCCCCCTCAGGTTTGCCCCCCCCCCCCGGGACGGGAAGTTGGCAGCGACGCAGGGGAAGAGACTCGCGGCTTTTGCCACTGTGCGGGTGTTGGCTGCAGGGTGGGGTTTGGCTGGGCGGCTGCTCCCCCGCCCCAACGGCCCGGGGCGGGGGGGGGGGCAGGAAAACAACGGCCCTCCACTGGGGGGGAGCGAAGGGGGGGCACTCCTCCCTCTTTGATGGGGGGGGTCCTAACTCTTTCTCTCTTATGAATGGAAGTAATTTAAAAAAGGGGGGGGGAGTTGGGGTGGGTTCTGCAGCATTTCTCTCTCCCCCCCCCCCCCCGTGCAATGACTAACGCTTCACGTGGGGCTTGGTCCATTTCAGCCAGTGTCCACCCACTTGAAAAGTTTACAAGAAACTGATTCATTATGGAAGAGCGTGTGTGGGGGGGGTGGGGGGGCGGAGTCCTTTTGCTGTCTGGCTGTTGCCTTTGATGGCGCCCGGGCTTGAAACAATCAAAGAAAGTGTTAACTCCCCTCCCCTCGCCCCTGCCACCCTTTTGTATTGTTCCTGGGCGCTTTCTATCCCCCGCCCCTTCCCCCCCCCCCCCGCATGGGTGGGTTTTACAAAGTTTGTTTCCTCGAGGAGGAGCGGGTGGGTCATCGTCTGTCTCCCGTCTGCTCCTCCCTCCCACCTTTGTCCCCCCCCAAAAAAGTACAGGCTTGGAAGCATTGGCGAGGCAAAAGCTGGGACGTTGTGAGCTTACGTGGGCTGGCCAGACAAACTTTCGAGCCTGCGGGGTGTGGAAGGCCTTTCGCCTTCCCCTTTGAAATGAGGGAATGCAACAGGCCGGGTGGATTGTGCACAGAAAGCAAGTTGGAGGAGAGGCTGTTACCCCACTGTTGATAAAGCATTCCCCCTCCTCCCTGCCCCTGCATGCCGGGTAGTGCTTTATGATGTTTGGATGACGTAGAGTTTGTGCAATATGATTATTTCCTAAGGATTTTAGGGTCTCTTCCCCACCATGCTCTCCTTTGGGGGTTCACGTTTTCTACCTTTAAGGATTTTATTAATTTCCTTCTGGATTTCTTTGATTTGGAGGAGGGGGGAGTTGGAATCTGCCCTGCCCCCAACCTCATTTCTCTGGTGAACGTGAAAGCTTTCCAAAGCACATGATTTTGTAGAATGCTTAATGTAACTGGGAAGGTTTTCAGGGAGCATGTTTACCAAGGCCTAAATTACCAGAAGAAAAAAAGTTCTGTGATACCTTAGAGACTAACAGATGTATTAGAGCATAAGCTTTCCTGGGTAAAACCCACTTCATCAGATGAATTGGAGTAGAAGTTACAGAAGAAGGGGTGTGTATATATAAGTAAGAAGTTGCTTGTGTTAATAAAGCTAATCAAGTCAGGGTGGAAGTGGGTCATTCACAGCACTTGGTGTGGGGGTATGAATATCCAGAGAGAGGAAATTGCCTTTGTAATGTGTTAATGTAGTTGAGATCCTTATTCAGTCATAAGTTGACAGTGTTGAATTTGCAAATGAATTCCAGTTCAGCTGTCTCCCTTTGTAATCTGGTTTTGAAATTCCCTTGTAGAAGGATGGCTACTTTAACCTCCCTGGACATTGTGTAATGGATTTGAAAGTGTTCTCTTGCAGGTTTGTTTGTAATCATTCCTGGTATCTGATTTGTGTCCGTTTATCCGTTGCCGTAGAGACTGTCCGGTTTGGACAGTATGCAGGGCAGAGGGATATTGCAGGCCTATATCATGTTATCGGATGTGCTGACGGATGAGCCTGTGATGGTGTGACTTGTGTGGTTAGGGCCTGTGATGGTGTCACTTTTATAGATGTGTGTACAGATATCTATACACATGGCAACAGGGTTTGTTAAAGGAATAGGTTCCTGGGTGTTTCTGTGATGAGTTGTGTGGCTGCTGGTAAGTATTTGGTTTAAGTTGGGGGCCTGAGTTTATCTTGTTTCAACTCTTTGTATGTTAAACAGAACATATCTTATGTTCTTATATCTCTGACAAGTCTATTTTTTAAAGCTCCTAGGTTGCTGCTTTCTCACTTCCTGAATTCCAGGAGCTATATACTGTGACTTGCCAGTTAGTGGGCCTGATTCAAAGCTGATTGTAGTCTGTGGAAAAGATTCCCTTTCATTCATTAAGTTCTGCATTAATGTTCATCTTCAGACACCCAGTGTTTTTGGTGGGGGATCTGAATTGGAGAAGTTGGGACATGGACTTTTAATGGGCCTTAAGGGGATGGTAAGTGTGAAAATGTAATAGCTGCTGGACTCTGAACTCCCCGAGGGGACTCCGAAAACCCCAGCTCTGTGTGGCTCAAGAAAGACCACACAGCAAGTTGGAAATTCCTGGCTCCCAGCCCCATGCTTCATCTGTTAGTACATTCTAGCATTCAGTAAAATAGAAGGTTTCATTATCTGGACTTTGAGGCTGCCTTCCAAAGTAAGATAGCCAGACCTCTGGGCGCTCTCTTAAACAGAACAGAAGACTCTGTTTGTAATAGCCATTGATTCTGCAATGCTCAACTATATTTTTGTGGGGTGCAAGGAGGGGAGGAAAAGTGACAGCAGCCCAGTAACTGGTAAACTAACTTAAAAAGAAAAATGTGCCAGAACCCTGTCAATGTGAAATCAGAATCTGCAATAGCTTTTCTTAGCACAGAAGAGCAGCATGCTGAATAATTTAACAATCTAGGAATAACTTGAGAGGAAGGATGGTCCCATGATTAGGACTAATCTGTGACTTGGGAGATCTGTTTAATTCCCTGCCTTGCTGCAGACTTCCTCTGTAACCTTAGGAAATCAATGGAAGCTAAAACTCTAAATATGTTTGAGCAGCTGTACCTTGGTCTGTCTTTTCCTGAGGTTTCTTAGGATTACCCATATTTTACAGCTTTCTCACAGGTTTGGGAGGATAAATATGGTAAAAATAGTGAGGTGCTCAGATACTACAATAATGGGGGCCAGATAATCCTTCAGGAAAAATGTATAACCTGCTTACTGCTATACAACAATTCTTGGGCGCCTTTTAAAATTAGCTTACTCTGCAGAGAAATAAATTGGTGAATTTCTGGCCCAAAGAGGCTTGTTGGTATCTGTGTTGAAGGGGGTATTTTTCTACCTTTTAAGAAAAAAGTCTTGCTGCTAATCTTGTTGGAACCAGGGTCATCCTGGTTCTAGTTGATATTTGCTGGGGAACCTGAATGTTTGGCCTTGTTTGTGGTGACTGCAGCTGATGGTCCTGGCACTGAGCAAAACATAGCAGTTGAAAAGCAAAGTTTCTGATTCCAGGTTCAACCCAAAACAACCCTATCCTCTCTCTAGATGGATGAATTCCAAGGAGCATTTTGTGTACAACAAATCTTGTAAGGCTGTCAGTGGAAATTGGTATTAGATTTATTTACCCTTTCCTCTGTTTGCTATCATAACTGGAATTATAAATATTCCTCCATTATAAGAGCTTGGCTGAATGAGCAGAATCTTGCCAGGGGCACATGCAACACAGGGTGCTGTGAGGAGAGAATTTAAAGACTCCCTCCCCCAGGAGCTTTCAGTCTGAAGCAAATGTAGTATGCAAAATCATCACTGCTTTTCTCTCTTGCTAGCCTTGCTGCTAGGTGCTTTGGCTCTGATCTTTTGGTCTGGTTTAGGCAGGTTGGATCCCTGAACCTGTGTGAAACTACATTTATGGGCTGGGAGCTGTATGGGGAAGTCAGATTGTAGGATATTTTCCATCCCCCTTTCCTCAGCTCAGTGATTTGAAGTGCTGGACAAGATTCAACTCCTTCAGGTTAATTATTCACATCAATGGAGAGTTTCATATGAACTATCTTATTTTGGGCCTTTATTTTCCCCTTTCCCTGGGGAGCTCACCCTCCCCCCAAATGATTAGTGATTTTTTTGACTCTTGTTTTTGGGTGCCTGACTCAAAACCGTTTGGGCCTGATCATCAGCTGGTGGAAGCTGTCATAGCTCCATTATGGACCTGGCAAGTACTTGACACACTCTGAATTTTAAGCCCCTTTTAAGGCACTTTGAGTTCAGTCCACAACATGACTCATTGCTTTTGAAAATCACGGCTTCTTTATTTTGAAGTCAGCAGTGGCAGAGCAGAAGTTGCCAAGATATAATGTGTTAATTGTCAAGGCAAGAAAGAATCTAGTATCAATAAATCCTTATCTGCCACTTAAGAATTATAGGATGTCAGATGGATAAGAATTTAAAAAATATTAACCTGTCATCACTACTTGTCCCTCTGTGTGGAAGTTTATGTTTACATAGGCTGACATTTCACTTTTGTTTTTAATTACTTTCACTTTCTAATTCTCATGCCCCTTAAGACAGCTGTTTGATTGGATTTCCTGAAGCTACCTAGAAATCCATGTGTGGTTTTTCAAAAGCACTCAAGGCCCTGATCCTGCAAACACTTACATGCAAACTTAACTGTTTATTGTTATGAATAGTCCCATGAATGCATTTAAAAACATGAGGTGAAATCAGGAGGCAAATAACTCAAGTTAGATTTCAAAGTGCTTTGTAAAGCAGGTAACATTATATAGACTGGAAAACTGAGGCACACGAGGGTGGGTGCCTGGCAGAGCCAGGAATAGAACAAGGTCTCCTGAGTTCAAATCCAGAGACCCACCCATTAGGCTGCACTGCTGTGTCCCGTTTAGTTGCTTTCTGTGGTATTTGTGGGTTTTGGGGGGGTTTTTGCCTTTCGGGATCATGTTTTCAAGCTTTTCTTTACAACCACAAGGGCTAGAACTTCAAAGAATCTCTTGTAACCTCCTGACTCCAGGATGTAGGGCTTTAAGAAAAACATTTACCATAAGACTCATGATTCAAATGGCAAGAATCAGCAATACCACTGCAAATAAATCATATTTCTCTCTTCTAACCCTCTGAAGCCTTCTCCAGATAACAAAAGAACTATGTGTGTGTGCTTATACACAAACACATACGAATGGAAATTGTAGAGGTAATGAGCCCAAACTCCATGGCTTTATCGCTGCTCTTCCTTATCTCAACCGTATCTCTTATCTATAAGTCTGTTTACATAAATTAGGATCCCTTCAAGGGAAGGTGGTGACATTAATACTGCAGAGCATGTGAGATACTTCTGGCACTGCATAAATAATAATGTTATTTTAAAAAAACCACCTCCCACTAACCCTACATCTGGAGACCAGCGCTACAGATTTCCGTGGGTTTGGGAATCACAAGCACATAATCTCACTTATTTATGTTTTTAATTTAAAAATCATAGAATTAAACAAAACACAAACACAGTTTACTTCTTGAGTAAATTCCAAATGCAGCTGATAAGCTACTTCATAGCCTGCAGGTGCATGTCTGCCTATTTTTACAACTCTGAATCCCATATTCTTTTCAGTTGCTTACATTCTTTGCCAGAAATTTTTCCCTAATGGCCTGGTTGTCCCTAGCCAGTAAGCTGCACAGTTCTTCATCAGAGTAGCTTTGTAAGGTAGTGGGTAGGACACCAGTCTGTGACTTGGGAGACCTTGATTCTCTTCCCTGCTCTGCAGCTGATTTCCTGTTTGACATTGTGGTTCCCCTTTCTAGGCCGTGCTTTTTCCATTTCTACCCATTTGTCTGTCTGTCTAGCTTTTGTTTTTTAGGCCCTGATCCTGCAAACTCTACTTATGCACTTGCCTAGCGGTGACTCGTGGAAGTAAAGTTAAATGTGCTTAACTGTTGTAGGATCTGGGATTTGCACTGTAAAATGGGGGCGATAATCAGTTCATGTCTGTCTGGTCAGTTTAGATTGGGGGCCCCTTTACGGGAAAGGTCTGATCCTCCCATAGTATGTGCGGTGCCAGTGTGACAGGTCCTTGATCAGTATTTCTGTTACACTGCTGTCTCTCTCAAAAGGATCTGATAAGCTTGGAATTATTTCTTAAGTGACACAGAGGATGCTGTTTTGACAATGAGTTTGTCAGTTTACTCTTGACTAACATAGGATGGAGGGTTTTTTAATAGACTAGTTTAGACAGCTGCTCTAAGTGTCTGAGTTCTGTGGTACTGTGCTTAATATGACCATGTGCTGATGTGAAACAGTCATAATTTTTCTGTTTCATTATTTGCATCTTAGCACTGACTGGGATCAGGGCCCCATTGTGATTGGTACTATATGTGTAATCATAGGACTGGAAGGGACCTTAAGAAGGCTGCTAGTTCAGTGTCTTGCATTCAAGGCAGGACTAAGTATTGCTTAGACCTGACAGGTGTTTGTCTAACCTGTTTAAAACATTTCCAGTTCCTGAACTTTCACAGCTTCCCGAGGCAATTTATTCCAGTGGTTTGGAAGTTTTTCCTAATGCCCAGTCTAAACCTCCTTGCTGTAACTAAGTCCATTGCTTCTTGTCCTAGTCTCAGAGGTTAAGGAGAACAATTTTTTCTCTTTCCTCCTTGTAAAAGCTTATGTACTTAGTCTCATTTTTGCATCGATTATTTGATTACTCGATAGGGTGGCACTGCCACTTTGAAATGCTGCAAGGGCTCTGTGCACTGCTGTCCCTTTGAAATGCCGCTGCAGCATTTCAAAGCGGCAGTGCTGCATGGAGCCTGGGGTCCCCAGCTGACCTTGGGCTCCATGCGGTGCTGCTGCTTTGAAGTACCCCCGCTTGCTGTCTCTGATAGAGGCAGCAAGGGGTGGGAGGGGGGGGAGGGAGAGTGACTAGTTGACTATCCTGCCAACTATCCGATAAGTATTTACTTATCGGATAGTCGACTAGTCCTTAACATTCCTAAATTGTTATCCTTCTCAGTTTTCTTCAGACTTAAACAAGCCCAAACTCAACATTCATGTAGATATAATAGTCTGTGGCCTGAATTCCTTACAGACAAAGATGGGAGAAAGAAATAACTGTCACCTTCCATTTAGAGGAGAAATTGAGTCAGAGAGAGTATGGGGCAGAGCTGCGGATGGAACCTGGGTTTTTTGAGTTTCCCATCCAGTGCCTGAACCGTTTGCTACCCAAACTTTTGGAAATGTCTCGTCAGCTGGGTGTGGCAGTGGGACAGTTGGAATGGACCAGGGCCATTCAGTGGGTTGGATGTTTCTAAAAGATATATTCTGGTTCAAATGTGAATTAATTCAGAGCTGTTCTCAAGCCTGTGGTTTGCAGGAGGTTGCACTTAGATGATCACAGTCTTAGAATCTATGAATCTGTAAATGAAAAATGAGCTGAAAAGCATTTTTGACTGACTTAACAATGCTGCTTTTGTTATCTCACCCCTAAAATAAAGACTGCAGCACTCCTTAATCCTTGCATTTTCCTGAGCTAAAGGAACTGGCAGAGGATAGCTGAGGGATTGATTCCTCCCCAGGGGCTCTTTAAATGTGTATATTTTTAAGTAGCTATTTTTGAAGTCTGTGCAAAAATTCTGATAGCCATCTGGGGAATCTCACACAGTGTTCTTTAAAAACTAAAATACTTATTAGCTGTACGGGTTAGTAAACAAACCAAATAGAAAGGTGGTAGTGAACCAAGTTAGGGACCCAAGTTATATTGACTTTGTTGTGTGGCTAAAGAAATCCCTTTGGTGCTTCTGAAAATTTTCCTTTACTTTGGAACGAGAGACTGTGTGTCCTGGTATATAGGATGCTCAGTTAGGTTTTGGAGCCCCAAGTTCTGTTCCCATCTCTGCCGCTGGCTGGCTGGCTTTAGACAAATCACTCCCAAATGGGGACAGTGATACTGACCTCTGTAAAGCACTGTAAGATCTATAGACAAAGGGAGTGATGTGTAGTGATTGGAGCCAATTGATAGATAAGACCCCTGGGTTCTGTTTCTGTCACTGAGTTGTCACCTCAGACTGGTTATTTCCCATTCTTGGTGAAAGACAGACCAGACCCTGCCTCAGAGAGCTTTCAGTATAACCCATCTGTAAAGTGGAGTTAATACTCATCCACTTTCCACTACTATACCAGACCATGGTCTGCCAGGGCCCTCTGAATTCTTATTCTGACTTGCCAATGACTTACTGGGTGATCTTGAGCAATTTGCTTCCCTGTTCCACGCCTCAGTTTCTCCTGTCTGTAAAATAGGAGTAGCAGTCTTTTCCTTCCACACAACGGGGTTGTGAGGCCAAATCAATGTTTAAACTCTTTGGGATCTTCTAATTATCTAATACAAGGTGTTGTGGGAGGAGGGCTTTAGCATTGTTGGGATGCCTTTGTGCCTTTGACACTCATCAAATAATAGAAATGCAGGGCTGGATGGGACCTCAAGAAGTTATCTCGACCAGTTCCCTGCATGGAGGCAGGGCCTAGTAAGCCTACAGCATCCCTGACAGGTATTTATCTAATCTACTATCAGAAACCTGTTCTGATGCTTAATTACGCTAACAGAAAATTTTTCCTCCATTGCACCCCAAACGGTCTCAGCTGACGCATGGCAGCATTTGATTCATGCCAGCTACAGCCTTTGCTCCCATTTGTTTTAGCAGCAACATGTATTTCTTGCTATCCTTTTCCCCCCTCCTCTTCACAAATCTTCCTAGCTTAGCAAACCATCAAGGCTGAAGAGGAGGGTGGGGAGGCAGGCAAATAGAAATCAAGTTCCTTGGAAGTAGTGTCACTCTGTCTCCTGCAGTCTATTGAATCTTTAAGTAGACAAACTAATATTAGCTCTGGCACAGGGCAGGGCAGACCTCCCTGAGCCAGCACAACAGTCAAGGGGCACTCATCCCTTGTTTAGCTGAAAGTAAAGTATTGATTGTACCAGTGCCCATTGCCTTGAAGGTGCCAGAGGCATTGATTTCCCACAGCTGGAGTGTCCATGCCAGCAGGGGCCTGGTTTTGATTGTCATTCAAACCTGTAATTTGGGAATTCAAGATCCTTTCATGAGATATTTCTCCTCCCTTCTTGCTCATCCTCTCTCTGCAACCTGGTGGGTAGAGCCTCCGGAGACCTGAGTTGTGTTCGCAGCTGTACTGCGGGCCTGCTGGGTCACTGTGGGAAAATTGCTTCCCCTTCCTGTGCCTCAGTTTCCCCATTTGTAGAATAAGGATAATGACACTGACCTCCTTTGTAAAGTGCTTTGAGATTTCCAGATGCTAATCGGTAGGTAAGAGCTACAGCAGTGGGTAGAGCTCCTCCCCACCAACCTATGATCTAGTGCTTTTCGTCTGGAGCGCTCAAAGCACTTTACAAATACATAACTTCCATTAGAGTTGGGAGGCAGTGACTGAGATGTGGGTCTAATCATGTTAGGTGTGGTGCATTCACCTAAGATATGTCAGCACTGCAGCAGAAGACCTGTGTCTGACTCAGGTTGGCTTACCTGGGCTTGGGCTGTGGGGGCTAAAAACTGCAGTGTAGTTTTTTGGGCTGGGGCCCAGAATCTGGGACCCACCACCTACCACGGGTTTTCCACCCACGCCTGAAAACACTAAAGTTTTTAGTCCTTCAACCTGAGCTCATGTTGAAGAGACTCTGTTGTTGTTGTTGTCGTTTGTTTTTGTTACAGTGTAGACAAACTCCCGGCCTAGAGGATGGTCCCTGCTCCAGACAGCCAACCATCTACATCAGGGGTGGGAAACCTTTTTTTGGTTTGGGGGCCTCTGACCCATAGAAAAATCAGTCCGGGGCCGCACAAGTGAGACGCCAAACAAAAAAAGACAACTAAACCTTCACTGACGTGGCCCCTGACTGAGAAGGAGAGAGACACTCTCCACATCCCTCTCACACACCGGATCCTGCGCTAGTAGATTTTGTGTGCTCCAGCCCCACGGTGGGGCGGTGGAGGGACTGGAGCACCAGTGCGGGCTCTCCAATGCTGAGGGGCAGCTCTGAGCTTCAGGAGCCGGATCCAGGCAAGCTGGGGGCCACATCTGGTCCCTGGGCCTGAGTTTCCCTACCCCTAATCTACATGGACATGAAGTGGGAGAAGAAATGGAGAGACTTGTCCAAGGTCGAGAATAGAACTCGTATCTCTTGACTCTTCACCAGATCATGCTACCTCCCTGTGTGATGGTCCTATTAAATCTGTATTGGTGCGGTGAGTTGCATAACCTGCTTGCTCTGCATCTTGTACCTGAGCTGGGATGTTAATCCTTCTCCTCATCCTGGATGATGCATCCTTGCCCTGGCTGCATGTTGATTTATACTGTGGTAGCTCTTAGACATCCTTGAAGATGCCTTTTTGTGCCTGAACGCCGAGATTGCAGAGTGAAGTGGGGTGGGGTCTTTTCACTGGCTCTTTACAAGGGAGGGAATCGAATTTCCAGAGCAGCTCCCAGAGACAGCTGTAAACAGGGGCGGCCCTAGACTAGCTGCCAGCAACTGGCACCGTAGGTGAACCATGCAATCAACGCCCCCACCTCCAAACACCTCAATGATATTGTGCCACCATTTGGCGCCCCATTTAACTTGGTGCCCTAGGCAACCGCCTAGTTCGCCTATATGGACGGGCCGCCCCGGCTGTAAATTAGGCTACTGATTTAGGTGCCTATATTGGGATTTGGGTGCCAACCGGGCCTGTGCTACATGGAATTTTGTTTCAGGCCCTTAATCTACTGCAGAAGTCTCAACCCTGAGCTGAGGAGACCCAGGACCCTGTTCTGATTCTCTGAACTCCAGCTCTGGTTCCAGTCATCTTACTTCCTTTGAGTGAAACCAGAGAGTGCGGCCTGTTTGTGTTAGCGCCTAATCCTGCTTTGTGGGATTGTTTTTCTTCCTCTTTGTCCTCCTGGTTCCTCTGCAGCAGTGGGGAGGATGGCCAGTATAGCTGTAAACCCAGCACTGCTTGGCGGAAGCCTTAAAATTTAGCACCTGTGCAAGTGTGCTAATGTCACCCAGGCATAAGGTGAACGAGAGCTCCTGCTCTGCTAAAGCTGAGCCAGCAACACCCCTTGTTTTCCAGTCTTGGCTCCACACTCATACATAATTGTTGTTTCAGTCTCGACACGCAGCCTGTACTATTCCAGCCTCGAATTCCTTCACCTCAGCTCTGCCGGTGTTGTAGACTTGCACACCACTACAGTGGGATTGTAGACTATCAGGCAGTCTGTGGGGCTGAGGGTACAAATGAGATTTCCAGGTGAAAATCAGTAAGTGAGAGCTACAGCAGTGGATAGAGCAGGGGTGGGCAATCATTTTTGACCGGGGGGGGGGAGGGGAGGGGAACTCCAAGATTTTGGAAAGTGGATGAGGGCCACATTCTTCCATGATATTAATGGAGGAGATGCAGGGTCTGAGATGGAGGTTGGGTGCAGAAGGGAGCTTGGGGTAAGGGATTGAGGTACAGGAGGGAGAGTGGAGTATGGGAGGGAGTTTGGGTGACGGAGACAGTTGTGACCTAGGGCAGGAGACTGGGGTGCAGGGTTTTAGAATGTGACCTATGGCAGGAGGGGGTTGTGACCTAGGTCAGGGGACTTGGGTGTAGGGGTTTGGTTTGTGACCTAGGGGAGGGAACAAGGGTGCAGGAGTTTGCTTAGTAACCTAGGGTAAAAGGGGATTGTGATCTGGGCAGGGGGTTTGGGTGCTAGATCTGGGAGGGGGTAAGGGTGCAGGAGCAGAGGGTTTGTGTATGTTAAATGGGGGGGCAGAGGGCTGGGGAAGAGAGGGGCTGGGGTGCCAGAGGCAAGCTCTGGCCAGGAGACTTACCATCCAGCAGCCTAACCTGTCTGCCTACAGAGCTAAATGCTTGAAGATCGTAAAAAGTTTCTCAGCCAGCCTGCCTGTCCCATGCCTGCACAGGCTGCCCGGCCATGTGCTTGTGTGAGATAACTGAGCCGGAGGGAGCTAGTGCTTCGTGGCTGCTTGTTATTCAAACTGGCCAGTGGATTTGTGCTGGGGGCAGGAGTTACACCTGAAGCTTTCCCCCCTCCCAGTTTTTGAAGAGAAACAGCCCTGCTTTTTCTGAATGGTGTGCAGGGCTGCGGGACAAGCAGGGGAGCCTGCCTGGGGCTCACCACAGCATCCGCGGGCTGGATCCAGCCCATGGGTGGTGTTTTGCCCAGGCCTGGTGTAGGCTCACCCCCAAGCTCTTATCTAGTGCATTGTGTTTGGAGAGCTCAAAGCACTTTGCAAATACATAACATTTCATTGATTAGAGTTTAGAGGCAGCGACTAAGATGTCAGTTTGTAAGTACCTGGAGGGTAATAGATAATGATCAGTAGCCAGTGATCGAAAGCCAATACCGATGAATTGCTAAGAGGAGTGCAAAAGAATAGCATGAGCATGTAGGGACAAAATCAGAAAGGCTAAGGACACACAGTTCTGTGTTGCTAGGAGCATTTAAGTCATTAAGAGGAGATTCTTTAAATTAATTAGGAGCAGAAAAAGAGGACAAATGCATAGGTTCTCTACTTAGCAGGGAAAGAGAGGTCATAACGGATGATATCAAAAGGGCTGAGGTGTTCTATGCCTGTTTTGTTTCAGGCTTCACTAAAAAGATGAATTGTAACCAGATCTTTAACACAGTATTAACAACAAGGGGGAGGGAATGCAAGCCAAAATAAAGAAAGAACAGGTTAAAGAATATTTAGAAAGGTAAGTTACATTCAAGTCAGCAGGACCTGTTGAAACTCACCCTAGAGCAGGGGTGGGCAAAAGGGCCTCCGTGGGATGGATCCGGCCCGCCAAGCAGGTTGATCTGGCCTGTGGATGCCCTGCTGCTCCCCTGCTCCAGGCCTGGGGAAGGGGGAGCATGCGAAGTCTCCTACCCCACCAGGGACGTGCGGCACTTAATCCACCACCAGGTTTGACTCTAAGTGCCATGCGCCCCTTTCAGAATGGGGGCAGGACAGGAGAAGACTTTGTGTGCTCCCCCAGCCCCCAAGCTCTGATTGATCTGGGGTGGGGAGAGTGTGCAAAGTCTCCTCCTGCCCTGCAAGGGCCCATGGTGTTGAGTCAACTGCCAGCTGCCCCTCAGCTGGTGATTGACTCTAAGCAAGGCACCCCTTTGCGGGGTGGGGGCAGGGAGCAAGAGACTTGCCTTGCCTTGCCTTGCCCTGCGGCCCTGAATGACCTGAGCGCATAGTCTCCTCCTGCCACCAGGGGCTCAGGCGCCAAGAGGGAATCGCCAGTTGTTCAGAACAGCTGGCAGTTCTCTTGGGGGGGACTTGGCGTGCTCCCTGTGCCCACAGGCCAGTCGGAGTCTGTGAGTGGAGAAGCACGGAAGTGTCCTGGCCCTGCCCCGTCCACCCAAGGCCCCGCACCTTCCAGGGTAGCCCAGGCCACTTCAAAAATTTCTGAAGTGATCCTCCCCCCGTCTAAAATTATTGCCCACCCCTGCCCTAGAGTACCTAAGGTACTAGCTAAAGCAATCTTGGAGCCATTAGCAATTATCTTCCAGAACTCATGGAAGAGGGTCAGGGGCAATAGAACTGGAGAATGGAAAATGTAATATGTATCTTTAAAAAGGGGAACAAAGAGGACCTGGAGAATTGTGGAGGAATCAGCCTAATTCTAATACCTGGAAAGATACTGGAACAAACTCTCTTTCACAGTGGTGGTAGCATGGCCCATTGGGATTCTGTATGTGGCTCGCAAGACATTTTGTTCACCATTGTCCATGCACTAGGGTTGCCAGATTCCATTGGTTTACGTCTGTGTAGTTTTGTTTCTACCGGTATTATTAAAGTCATGTGCAGTAAAGCAAGGGCACAGGAAGTGAGGTACATGATGATTGCAACAACATTGTGAGAGCCATTCACTCCCTCTGCATCCAATCGGAGTGATGCTACAGTTCAATCGGCACACCGCACAAATTTTAGGTACGTCAACGCTGTTCCCAAAACTACTCTATTCTTGGAGGCTGTCTTGGTTACCGCAATCTTGCGGCCCTCTGAGATGGAGGGCCACTCATGCAGCCCACTCGCTAGCATAAGTTGCTCATTACTGCTCTTAAATAGTCAGTTTGTAAGTATCTGGAGGATAATAGGGTAATCATCAGTAGCCAATGTGGAGTTGTCAAGAACAAATTAAGTTTACTGGCCTAGTAGATGGGGGGGAAAAGCAGTAGATGTAATGTAGGTTTGTGTTAAGGTACATTACATGACATTCTCAGTAGCTAACTAGGAAAATGTGCTCTAGATGAAATTACTATAAGGTGAGTGCACAACTGATTGAAAACCATTCTCAGAGTTATCTATGGTTCACTGTCAGAGTGGGAGGTTGAGGGCATATCTAGTGGGTGCTACAAGGGTCAGTTCTGGATCTAGTACTATTCAATATTTTCAGTTATGACTTGGATAATGAAGTGGAGAGCATGCTTATAAAATTTGCAGATAACGCCCATGGGGGGGGAGCATTGGCCCTTTTGGAGGAAAGCACCAACTTTGACAAATTGGTCTGAAATCAACTAGATGAAATTCAGTAAAGAGAAATGCATAATGCCTCATTTAAGGAGGAAAAATCAAATGGACAGCTACAGAGTGTGGACTGATTGGTATTATGCTTATAAGAAGCACAGAGGATCTTTTTCAGGGGGAAAAGGCAATACACTGCGTTTATTGAAAATACAAAATGAAAAGACCATGTGCACTGAACACCCCTGCCCCCCCATTCCCATCCCCTGTCATGGCTCAGTTCCGGCTTGCTGGCCGGGCAAAGCTGTCTGAGTGAAGAGTTGGGGTTCCTCTGAGGCTTGGCTTGCTGGACTGAACCCAGAGTTTAATGGCCAGAGCTCCCTTCTTATACATGCTTCAGAGGGGTAGCTGAGATAGTCTTTAAAGTGCTACCAGACTATTTGTTGTTAAGTTTTTCCTGTTACAGACTAACAAAACATGTAGATGGTATCATGAGCTTTTGTGGGCATAGCCCACTTCTTCAGATGACTGGAGTGTTGGATGTCCAGAACCAAGAAACTTGATAACAATCTTCAGATGTGGTGAGGCTGTGCTTGACTGTTCGCTGTGGGTTGGACAAGAAGTAATGGGCTTGGCCTGCAGCAAGGGAGATTTAGGTTATCTTTCCAACTGTAAGATTAGTTCAATGCTGGAATAGTTTTCCAAGGGAGGTGGTGGGATGCCCAGGGCTGCAATTTTTTTAAGCATAGGTTAGAGAGAGTCTAGATGTTCTAGGTCCTGCTTCTGCGAAGTGGGCTGGACTAGATGACCTCTAGAGATTCCTTCCAGCCCAACATTTGTGGAATTTTATGGCTCTAGTGTCAGGAATAATTAATCCGCTTGACAAGAGGTAGCCTGTGGTAGCAGACAGAGCCTGGGAGACAGAATGTCCTGACTTACTGCTGCATCTCTTGGCTGTCGCCCTGCACTGCTGCCTCTGATACAGAGGTAGCAGCGTAGGGCAGCAGCCGGTGCATGCTGGGAGCCAGCTTTTAAGCAGGCTCCCAGCATACACCGACTCCTGGGGAGCTGGCTGCCCCTCCACCCTCCCATGTGGTATCAGAGGCAGCAGTGCAGGGCGGCAGCCAGGAACGGTACGCATGGGGAGCCAGCTTAAAAGCTGGCTTTCGGCATGCACTGGCTCTCAAGGAGCCAACTGCCACCCCGCCTGTAACTGCTGAAATTTTCAGCGGTTACACAGTTACTCAGTTACATGCATTTTAACATCCCTAATCTGTAGTGGCTGGTTATAGCTAGATTGGCAAATCCTTTCTAGTGCAGACCTGGCCTAAGATGCACTGTTTTCAGGACTATTGTTTTGTCCTTTTCTAACAGGTACATGAGATCCTTCTGAACATGCAGCATTGTTTTATTAAAAATGGTACCATGGGGATCCATACTTCTTAGCTGTGTTATGGAAGCCACCACAATCTGTCATCTTGCTCATTTCAGATCAGGCCTGATCATGCCAGGCACATGGTAAGAGCCAGTCCCTGCCTTGAACCACCTGCACTGTGAATAGGCTAGATGCTATGTGCTAGAGACAATCTGCCAACCCCCCAGTTCTTAAAAAAAAAAAAAGTTTTTCCTGTGTCTTGGACCCTTCCAGGAGCAATTGTCCAAGCTTTTCTCCATCACCATTTTGGCTAGAAACTTGCCTTTTAAAATTTTTAGCTGAGATTGTCGTGTGATCATAAGACTCCAGGAGGTGGGGCTTTAAGGGGAAAAAAGCAAGTCTCAGAGAATTTGGAGAGAGAGAATCATAAATGTTGGCTGGTCTTACCTCACTCAGTACACGAGTTAAAAGTCTGGGTGAGGGCTATTATTCTACCATCCTTGCACTCTGGGATATTGAGGGTGAGGACTAGGACTTTTGCCTCCCAAGCATTCCGGGTTAGTTAGCTCTCATGTATGAGCCAGATTCTGTTCTGACTCTTGCTGCCACAGCTGTGCTGAGACTTTGCAATGCTAATGGGAGAGAAGTGTTAATTTACATTAAGGAAATTCACACTGCCATTAGTGCATCAGTGCAGTTACACCCATGCAAACATTATCTTAGAGCAATTTAATCTGGTCTCATATGGAAATAAAATGAGATGGTGTAAGCCTGCTTTGACCACTGCAGAGTGCCTACACTGGGGCTTTGCATTGATAATACACGTGCACATGCCATTAATGAGTAAGGTCTTGACCACACTAGAAGACTAAATCGACTGAAATTAGGTTGACATACAGCTGTTGCAGTAATTACTCCAGTGGTTCATGTCTACCCTATGCCCACTCTAGTCTTTGGGGCACGTTTTCCCCAGGAGTGCTTCCACCGACTTAATTGTGTGGGCACTGACAGCTGGAGCCCCCTCATCCCGAGGCAGGGCTCGCAGTTGGAATCTCCCCCCCACCATCTCCCTAGGGTAGACAGCCAACAGAAGATGGATGCAAGTGTTTACAAAGACACTGTTGCCATAACTACATTGACCTAAGCAATGAGTGGAGGTGGAGTTATTAGGTCAGCGTGCTGGGCAACTTACCAGGGATGTCAGATATCGATTAATCTAATAACTGTGTAACCCCATCAAAACTTAGGGGTTACATGATTATTCAGTAGCTCCCGGGGACGGGGATGGCAGCCAATGAGCTCCTGACCCCACTCCCGCGGAGCCCCCTGCCACTCCATGCTGCTGCCTCCGATACAGAGGCAGCAGCAGCCCCTGTCTGTGGGGGGGGTCTGAGCTCCCTATGGATAGAGGCTGCATTGGTATCCCATTGAGCAGCCTCTGTCGATGGCGAGCCTGGGCCTGCCATGGACAGACTGCTCCTTGGCAATCTCCCCTGCATGCCCCCGCTCCCACGCTGCTGCCTCTGATACAGAGGCAGCAGTGGGGGGGAATGCATGTAGCTGATAGGATTAACCAATAAGCCCAGGCTTATCGGTTAATTGTGTAGTCGACTACATGTTGACATCCCTACAACTTGCATTGGCAGGAGTGATGGTGTAGTGTAGACACTTAGCATTAGGTTGACCAAACTCTGTAGTGTAGACCAAGCCTCCAGTAAGGCCCCATCTGTATTTAAAGTCTGTGGTTGTGCATCTGCATCCTGAGCAAACTGGTTGAGTGGAGGAAACGACTGTTTACCTTTTTAACAGTTTCTTTAAAGATGTGCCTGTTCCTTGGCCCTACTACTAGATCCTGGGGATTTTCCATCCCTGTTAGGAGGCAAAGAGGGAGACCCTGGTGCCAGTGTGTGCTGATGGGTGGGGAGAATAACTCGGCTGCAGGGGCGAGAGTTTGGGGAGAGATTAGGCAAGAACTAATGCTGTCAAGGCAAGCGCCTGTCCACTTCCTGTGTGTGTGATTGATAATCTGTATGCTGCAGGAACATTGGAGCTGATGCACTGCTGAAGTTTGGAAGGTTACCCAAGATTTTTGCCCCATGCCCCTGAAATTGAGTCTGGCCCTTGGATTCGCTGTGAGGAGAGCAGTTCCCACTAAGGCAGATCCTGTTTGTTTTTTTTCTCCAGCACTCAGGGAATCTTTCTGTTCCAGGCTTTGGGTCAGGGAGCTAGGTTAATCATCTCTCTGCAACCCTCCAGCATGAGGGCAAAGTCCCTGAGCCCAACCTTTGGCCAGCATGCAGCAGCACAATCATTTCACAACCCTGGGTGACAGCATGGGTTAGGTAGACTTGAGAATGTTTGCTGAATCATCTGGCGGATAAGACCTCCCCAGTGCCCATCCCTGGCTACTAGCAGCCTGCTGATTCAAGGGCGAGGCATGGATCTCCATGACATCATGCAGCTGACTTGGCAGCAGTGTCCATAGGTCACATGACTGCCCCTCACCTGGTTGATTCATAGTTCAATATATTTGTTGTTTGCTCTAAACCCGGATTGCAGTAGGGTACCCTTGTTTTCCCTCCTGAAGCTCTCCTGTTGCTTTAAGTGACTGCAGAATTTTCCTTGTTCTGGCATGATGTGACCTTCGGTGAGTCACATACTTCTGTGTGCCTCAGTTTCTCCATTTGTAGAACTGGGTAATGATACTGCCCTCCTTTTTAAAGTGGTTTGAAATCTGCTCATGGAAAACACTAGATAAGAGGTAGGTAGTAGGAACTGATGATTGTTCTTATCCTGAAGTGCAGTGTATCCGCACTAAGTGGCTGTTAATTACTAGCAGCTGCTGCCTTGGAACTAGGGAAGTAAGGGAGTAGTCGACTACTCGCATACCCCCCCCCCCCCCCCCCCCCCGCCCGCCTCTGTATGAGAGACACTAAAGGGCAGGTGACAGAACTATGTAGCACTTTAAAGACTAACACAGCTGCATCTCTATCACTACCAAAGGGCAGGGAAGCAGTAGCCGATGCTGGGAGGAGCCAGCTTAAAAGCAGGTTCCCCAGAGCGCACTCTCCACAGTGCCACTTGTTCCCCCTTCCCCCCCTCGCTGTTGCCTCTATCAGAGGCAGTGGGGAGGGTGGGGGGGGGAGCAGGGGCTGCTGCCACGAAGTCGCCCCTGTATGCGGGAGGTCCCAGCAGGGAGTCGGGACCCTCCGCCGACAGGGGCTGCTGCCGCAAAGCTCTGCAGTTAAAATGTAGTAGGAGCTGGGTGGGCAGGTAGCCTGTCTCAGTCCCAGCTCATGCCGGTCTGGGACAAAACCCTGCTGCGACTCTGCAATTTAAAATGCAGTAGGAGCTGGTAGGGCAGGCTGCCTGACTCGTAATGCCTTTTAAATTGCAGAGCTGCAGCAGGGTTTGGTCCTGCACCTGGCGCGAGCCAGGACTGAGCTGGGCTGACTATTGACTAATCGAGTAGTCAATAAAAATTCTATCGACTGCTCGATTAGCTGAATACCCACCTCTTAACATCCCTAATTCGAACCAGAGGTGGCTGCATTTTGTAGTGGGTGAAGGTGATTGGTGTAAATGGCTTGTAATTGTGTAAAAGGATGTGGAGGTTTCAAAATGAATAGGAAGGATGAAATCAAATCTTACGGCAGCCACCTTATGCATCTCTTTAGCTGTGAGACCTGACTGCATGTTTCAAAGAGACTAACAGGCCAGGGGTCAAAATGCCAGAGAAGTGAAGGCCCTGGGCTTGGACTTGGGTGACAGGGCTTCAGTTTCTAGCTCTGCAGCTGAGGCCGTGAGTGAGTGAAGCTCATGCTTAACTTGAAACCTGGCATCAGAAAGCACATGGCTAAAGTTAGGCAGTGGCTTCGGGGCATCCAGCACTTTGGCTACAGTTAAAAGCGGTACAGCACCATAGCATGAGCTTTTTTATCAGAATAGATGCAGGCACAGTAGGTGCTGTTCCATTATGGTGGCAAAAAATCCCACCCCTCACCCACTGAGTTAAACTTGGACAAAAGCTGTGAATGGAGCCATGAATCAGTAGACCTCAGTTTCCAATCTGTGAAATGGGGATCAAATCTTTCCTTTGTCTGGCTCATCTGTTGAGACTATGAGCTCTTTAGATCTCAGTTGGTGCCTCTAGGTGTTCAGTAATACTTAAGGGCTTCAGTCAAGGACCATGGTCCACTGGTATGATTCCATCTGATGAGCAGGGACTGTTTGAGACAGCTCCCTTTGCCCTGGGTTGTGGGAGTGAGTTCATAAATCAGGCCTGAGGCACCTTGTTCCCCAATTATCTTTGTAACAAACCCTTCCTGGCCAACAGCGATTCTCTAGGCCAGGGCTTCTCATACGTCATAGGACTGTGACCCCCTTCTGACAACACAGTGACAACACAAACACAGGAGTGGGGACTGAAGCCTCACCCCATGTGAGCCCTGCTGCCCAGAGATTCATCCCCAGGCAGGGGACTTGTAACCTGAAGCCAGAGCTTGTGCCCCAAGTGGTGGGGTGGGGCTTCAGCTCCAGGTCCCAGCCAATCTAACACCAGCCTTGGTGACCCCATTAAAATGTGGTCACAACTCCCAGTTTGAGAACTGCTCCAAATGGGTGCATCAGGTCCTCCAGGGAATTCTGCGTAATGGTTGCTAATAACAGCTGCAAAAGGATTCTGTGTTGGCTGGAAAACCTTGGGGATCAGAATGGCATCGCAACACGTGCAGATTCTGGAATGGCTAGCGCTAAGGAAGCGGAACCGGCTGTGCACTTGGCCAGCCAAGAATGATGCCTGGGCACAGTTTTGCTGACCTGTGAAACTTGCAGCAGCAGCAAAGTAGCTTTGGAAAGGCTGGAAAACGTGTAGCAGTTGATATACGTTCTTTGATATGAATGTATGCAGCAATCCCAGGTACAGCTATGCATCTGGGTGTTACCTGAGCTACCAATGGAGGTTGCCACCAGCATTCCTGCAGAATTGGGAGCGTTATTGAAGGGTGACTGGCCTGGATTGGTGTCAGTAGTGGGATTCTGGACGACGTGGTGCATTGGCTTCTTTGTTTGTTGCTTGTATTGCAGGAGCAGTTAGGTGCCCTTTCGAGGGATCAGGCCATCTGTCCACTGCTTTGGTTTCCCCTCCTTCAGCTTGCCAATAACACTGCATAAATGCTTGTGAATCATGGAAACAACCCTTTGTGAGTGGATGACTTGTTAAAATATCATCACAGTGCAATGTTAACGACAAATCTCTTCCAGGCTCTATAATTCCTTCCCCACCCAGGCCCTGGTGCCCTAAAGCTTCTTGCCATTAAGGCTAGTTCTTACAGGTATCATTCATCAGGAGCATAACCCACTTCTGGGCAGTGTCCATGTAAGCTATGCACTTGTGTGACCATCCAGGAGAGACTGAACTGCCGCCCAGCTGATTAGCAGAGCACCCACAGCCAGCAGTTTGTGTTTCTACTGGTGATGTACATCCACACATGTCGTGGTGCACATAACAAAATGTATTCTGCACATGGATGGAAAAAATTAGAGGGTACATTGCTCCCAGGGATGATAGACAGCGATTGAATAGTTATGTAACTGCACAAAATATTGGTTTCGTGACTATTCAGTAGTCCCCGGGGGGCAGGGCCAGCAGCCAGTGCACTCCCAGCCTCACTCCCGGGGAGCCCCCTGCCACCCCGAGCTGCTGCCTCTGTATCGGAGACAGCTCTATGGGGTGGCAGGCAGGAGCTGGTTTAAAAACTGGCTCCCTGCACAGACTGGCTCCCACCTGCTGCCCCACGCTCCCACCTGTGATAGAGGGGCAGCAGCACAGGGTGGCATCAGCCTTTGTATGTGGGGGTCTGAGCTCCCCATGGACAGAGGCTGCACTGGCATCCTAGGGAGCCAGTTCCCCACGTATATTGGCTCCCGCCTGTCCCCTGCCCCGCGCTACTGCCTCTGATAGAGAGGCAGGAGCGTGGGGGGAGAGGGAGCGGCTTGCGTGAGCTGATACTCATGGGGAGTTGGCTTGAAAGCTGGCTTCCCGTGTGTACCAGGTCCTGCCTGCCCCCCTTCACCCTGTGTGCTGCCACCTCTCTATCAGAGGCAGCAGCACTGGCGTTGGGGGCAGATGGCTCCATTTCTCATGGAGAGCTGGCTTAAACCCAGCTTCCATGCCCTCCCCCCTTGCTGCCTTTGTCTTATTGGTTAACCATGTACTCAACAACACGTTGACCTCCCTAATTGCTCCTGGGCCTTTCTGACTCCAGGGCATCCATCTGCAGGAAATGCCATAATTGGGTGCTGCTGTTGCACGACCCTTGGTGATTTATCCCAGGACCCTGGTATGCAAGCCCCATTATGCTACATGCGCACAGTGAGAGACAGTCCCTGGCCCACAGAGCTCACAGTCTAGAGACAATGGGTGGTAGGGGAAACTGAGGCACAGAGAAGTGACTTACCCTGTGTCAATGGTGGTGTGAATAGAACCTGGGTCTTCTGACTCCCAGGGCTGTGCTCTATCTGGGCAATGCCGTCTCTTTGGAAGGATGGAGGAAAGGATGTATTATGAGCCTCATTGTATGGATGGAGAACTGAAGGTCCATAGAGAACTGTTGGGTTGGTATTTCTCGTGCCTTTTGGAATGCCCATGAACTGAAAGGCTGAGTGGTGAGACGGGCTGCTGGTTATGCCGGCGTGGCTGGAACCCAGCCATCTGTGCATTCTGCCACGGATCAATGGCTGGGAGTGGGGCGGGGGCAAGGTCCACTGCACAGGATGT
This sequence comes from Pelochelys cantorii, assembly GCA_032595735.1. Lineage (NCBI taxonomy): Eukaryota > Metazoa > Chordata > Testudines > Trionychidae > Pelochelys > Pelochelys cantorii. The sequence goes on along the minus strand of CM064349.1, from coordinate 22,212,725 downwards.
GCTGGGCCTTTGAGGACATCCTGGCAAGCACTTGGGGATTTGAACGGGGAAGTGAAACCTAGCGCACTGCATTGTGGGAGCCTGCCTTCCGACCAGCCGCTGAACTGCTTGGCAGCTGGAGAGTAGCTGCTTGTTGCAACTGATGTTCTATAAAGAGCTGCCTGGAAAAACTCAAAGCTTGGTCCTGGGAGAGAGTTTGACGGGGAAGGGTGAAGCCCCCAGCTTTCTGAGGCCTGAACGCTTTGGGGATCAGCCTCTGGGGTAACTGAGGTCACTGGTCTGCCCCAGGTCAGTAGTTGGAGTAACTGGCACATGCCACAGCAAGGGGGTGCTGTGTCCTTCGCTGCACTGAGCCCCGGGTGGGGGCAGCAATGCTGTGGTGTCAGGACTCCCAACGCGCTCCACAGTGCCCCCTGGCCAGAGCCAACATGTGTGGCCTGAAGTCCCTTCCCAGCCCCCCTTTGTGCCCACAAAGCTGCTCTGCTGGCTGCGCTTGGGCTCAGGGTCTGCACTCCCTTCGGCAGTCGCAGCAGCCCTTCTAGGGTTCCCTGAGATTCCTGTCCTGCACTGGACTGTGGCATCGCAAACCTTTCTGCTGCCCTGGCTGCAGCCCAGTCCGGCGTCTGTGCTTTGCTTCTAGTTATGGGGCTTCCGTTCACCAAATGTTTGTTAGGGGTCGAAGAGCTGGATTGGAGGACCTGGCACAGTCTGCTTTGCAGGGTCTGGGTCCCATGTCAGCACAGAGCGGAGGTGGGTGAAATGTTGCCAACCCTGCTTTGAAGAGGGGGAACCAGGGCCGAGAGGGCTCAGCGCCACAGCTCGTCAGAGAGAGTGGGAGTTGGGAATGGATCATAGTCCTTTTTCCCAATCCTGTTAGCTCTAATTGCTAGATTGGCCCCCACAGCCAGGAAAGGAACCCAGGAGTCCCCAGCCTCCCACTTGTGGCTTATTGGCTAGATTGCAGCTGGCTTGGAATGGTGAAATCTTCTATTTCCTGGCTACTGTGCAAATCTTCAGCTGCAGTCTCTGTGTCTAATTTGTGTAAGTCGCACCGAGCGCGGCTAGATGATTTGCTTGCAAACACAAGTGTGTCTTCTCCATGGGTAGGTTCACCATGTGGCTCTTCTAATGGTTGTTAACACTGTGTTGCTGCAGTGCTCTTAAATGGGACTGTGTGAGAGAGCTTAAATAGTTTTGTGTTTCTGTGTGAGAATTGTGCACACTGGTTGCATGTGAGTCACTGTGTTGTAACCTCTCCTATCTATTTCCCATACCCGTGAACCTCTTGGGGCACCTCTGTGGACACTCACAAAGCACTTGGGTAAGGAGTGCTGATTTAATTTGAGGAAGTCCTCTCCCCACTGCCCTGACACCTTGTGTGGCTCGGGAGGAAACCACGCAGCGTGACAAGCTGTACCAGGCTCTTGCTAAACACCTACCCTGCTACACCTCCCTCCCTTTTTCCTGGGCCCCCTACTTAGGCCCATGCCCGGAAGGGAGGGGTAGGGGTCAGTCTACTTCCAGGGTTTTGCTGTGCAGCTGCATTAGAGCAGCGCTCCAGTAGCTGGGAGGACAAAGGGGCACAGCCCTGGACATAGTGTTGTCTTGCACCTGCTAGGAGATCAGGGAACTGCAGATGGAGGGCGAGGGTATCTCGTTTGAAACCACCCTGGCCCAGCCATCTCCACAGGGCATTGTGTCTACTCTGGTCTCGTCCCCTTTCCAGTGCCAAGACCTGTGCCCTTCCCCGTCTCCCTGTGCTGCCCAGGTCTCTGGTCCCTTCACCTGCGCCACACTGCTGCTCTATTTGTGTGTGCCCAGCTCCTGTGCCCGACCTTGTCTGCTCCCACATGCCCCAGCTCCATGCAGAAGCCCATTGTGCCTTGGCAGCCTGTGTGCAAAGCTGGGCATGCTCAGGATGCTGCACATTCAGGACCCTGGTGGGTAGCAAGTCCACTGCCTGGTGTTCCTTTCCACTGAGAGCGAGGGCGTGGCTGCCCTGCCCTCGAGGGTCACCCCATATAGGGCTGCTGATTAATGGCAATATCCGCTGTTGTGTGCCTTAAATGGTTTGGGCCAAGCCCATAGCACACCCTTCCAGGGTCAGGGCCACCCCTGGACTGGGGAATCCTACAGAGAGGAGGCTGAGGGGCTGTAACACTGACCCATCTTTTGCAAAGCCTTTTGAGATCTATGGATGCAAAGGGTCATAGAAACCCACTGTCCTTGTTCTCTCTCTCTTCAGTGAATGCCCCAATGCAACAATGGGAGAACCTGCTCTGTTCTGGCAACCTCAGGTCACTTGGCATCATTTTTTCCCCATGGTATTTAAGACAAATTCCGACCCGGTTAATTTTCAAACCTGCTGAGGGTAGGAGGGGTGAGTGTACAAATATGTGCCACATCCATCCCATCCTCTTACTGCCTGGACTAGGGATGTAAAGGAGTAGGTGACTATTGACCACCCGATAAGCCTATGCTTATTGGGTAGTCCAGTCGATTACTCACATTCTCTCCTCCCCTCCCCCCCCTTGCTGCCTCTGTATCGGAGGCAGCAGGTGCGGGGGGGGGGGGAGCAGGAGCCGGTGCTGGGGGGAGCCAGCTTAAAAGCCGGTTCCTCCCAGCACTGTCTCTGCAGTGCTGCCTGTTCCCCTGCTCCCCCACTGCTGCCTCTATCAGAGGCAGGGGGGATGGGGCAGGGGCTGCCCTGCTCCTCCTGCCTTTTAAATTGCAGGGCCACAGCAGGGTTTGGTCCCACACCTGGCACGAGCCGCAACTGAGCCGGGCTGCCTATCGACCAGTCGATTTTAAAAAAAAATAATCTATCGACTACTTGATTAAATACCCACATTTTAACATCCCTAACCTGGACTAGTGGCTGTTCTGCTTTCTGAGTCCTGCAGCTTCCAAGCCTTGAAATGCAGCCCCTTCTCCAGCCCCTCCATGTGTAAGTGGGGGACATGACTCTAGGTTAAAGCAAAGCCCAGTGTCATTGGGGGGTAAAGGTGCTAGCACAGTGGTCCCCAACCTTTTGGGGCTCCCGGGTGCCTGGGGGTGGGACCGTGCGTATGCTGCGTGTCCGGGGGGGGGGGGGCATGTGTGCACTGCGTGCAGGGCCGGCTCTAGATTTTTTACCGCCCCAAGCAAAAAACATTTTTGTTTACCTCGCGCCCCCCCTCCCCCGCCTGCTGCTGCAGGACAGGCACTGAGGAGGAAAGCACCCCTTTCACCTTGCAGCTCTTTGACTCCCACCACGCCCTCCAGCCAAATCCAGCCTACGTCTTGTCTCCCCTCCACACACATCCCCGTCTACCCACATCCCGACCCCCCCCTCCCACCCACTCACCAAACTCAGTTTCCACTTTCTCTCCCCTCCCAGGCAAACTCTACCCCTTAGTGACTGGACGCCGTCTGCCCACCCTTTTGTCCCCCACCTGATCCACCCTGCGCCCTCTCTTCCCTCCCAGCCAAACCTAATCCCTTCCCTCCCCTCCCCTCCCCACCGGACCCAGTCCGCTCCCCTCTCCCACTTCCCCCTACTGACCGAACTCCATCTCCTTTCCCTCTCCTCGCCAAACCTCGTGTCCCCTCCTCCCAGCATGTGCGGAAACGTCGGCGCGCCCTGAGGGAGGGGTGAAAGTGGCATGGGTCCCCCTGGGGATGCACGTGGACACAGCCGGGAAACATAAAAGGCAAGGCCAGGGACACCTCTCTCCCTCCCCCTGCCCCAAATCTCTGAGCTGGGGCAGGCGAGGCCCCCTCCAGCTGCTCCTTACCACCAGACCAACCAGATCAGGCTGCAAAGTAGCTCTCCCCTCCCCCTAGCCTAGGCGCCTCTGTTGGAATCATCCTGGCCCGGGGAGGGCCTTCCTTCTACCCGGCCCCACCAAGGCTGCAGCTCTCCCCTCCCTCCACAACCAGCACTGAGGCAGAGAAAAGGGGGGGGAGAGTCGTCCCCCATTTGCCAACATGTGCTACCCCCCCCACACACACACTCTCCTGCAAACTCCTTGGCCAAGGGCGCCCGCTCTGGCCGAAGGGGTCACTTGTAAGCTCAAGGCAGGCGGAGAGATGACCAAAGGCACCTGGCCCCTTGCCTGGCCCCGGATTGCTCTGTGCAGCCTGCCCCACACAGCCCAGGGAGAGCGGCTCGCCCACCAGGGCCATAGAGCTCCGACGCCGCTGCTGTTCTCAAAGCCCATGGTGCGCTCCCCTGCACGTCGGGCCGCACTGGCTGGTGCCAGTCAGAGGAGCGCGAACTATCCCCGGGCGCTGGAGTCTGCTTCATGGATAGGAGGCTCCCTCGGGCATTTCCTGCTCCGCGGCCGCTGGGTGCTGGGCACCGGAAACTGCGCCGGAAAGGCGACCAGAGTGGCATGTGGCCAGCGCTCCTGCTGGGGCCGCCCTGCCGCGATGCCCTCTCGCGCTAACTAGAGGGCGCACTTTTCTCCCTGGTGCCGAGGGAAGGCAGCGAGGCAGCCCTGGAACCGTGATGTCATGGCACCTCAGCCAATCACGGCAGGGCTGCGAGTGCGACTTGCCCCACGCACCCCGCCTGCCGAGGGTGGGTCGCTGCTGGCCCATTGCGCGCTCTGCTGCCCCGCCCATTGCCTTGGGCAGCCACAGGGAGGACCGCGTCGGGTGTAAGGGTTAGGAGTTCAGGAGTTCTCCAGCCAGTGTCTCTCATGGGTGACTGGAATGCTGCCCCGGCAATGTGCCGCACCAAGCCCGTGTTTGGTTTGCTTGTGTCTGGAGCCGGCACTCTGCGGGCACACATAAGTGCCCCAGCAGGCACCATGGCGCTCGCGGGCACCGTGTTGGGGACCACTGTGCTAGCAGCACAAGACGATTGAAAGACTTCAGCTCAATTTAGCCTATGTCGTGGGGATCCCTTGTGCAGATGAGGACAGATTTGGACCACTAACCCTGCCCCGGGTCCCTAAGAGGCACAGCAGTTTTCCAGATGTGAGACATCTTGTGGATTCTAGAGCACTTGGAAACCTGGCTGTTGAACAGTAAGTGAGGCTATGTGTACACTTACAATCCTAGGGCTGCAGCTGCTCCTTGCTAGCACTTTGGTATTGGTACTCCTCCCATTGCTATTATCAATCCACCTCCCACAAAGACAATGGCTGGGTTGAGTGAAAAATTCTTCTGTTGGCCTATATGGGACTTAAGTTGGCTTAATCATGTCGCTCGGGGCTGTGCAATTTCCATACCCCTGAGTGTCGTAGCTGCGTCAACTTAATTTTCTCGAGTAGACCTACCCCTAGTTTTAAACGTATGCATAGCGGAGCTGTCGCTTTGCTTTAATCAAAGTAAAGGTGGAGAGGTGACTTGATCATGGTCTGTAGACACCAGTATCAGGAGAAGGTTTCTGCTCTTGAATTGAGCAAAAGCCGAATCAGCACCAATGGCTGGAAGCTGAAACTGGAGTAATTCAGACTAGAACTAAAGTGCAAAATTTTAAATGAGGGGACTTAATCTTTGGAACAGCTAGTTTGGGATTCTGCATCCTTAGCAGTCTGTAGCTCGAGGCTGGCTGCCTCTTTCCAATGTGCTCTAGCTCAGCCAGAAATTGCTGGATGAGGTGCATCACAGGCCGGAGCAGGGAGGCAGCCCAAACGATCATCATAACCCCTCTTGGCCTTGAGCTTTGTGACCGTCTCTGTTGTCCATCAGCCCAAGAGACTCGTTTGTTAAAAAAATACTTTCCAAATTCATATTCTGAACAAACCTGAGAGGGATATCTAGCTTCTACCCATGGATGAGCCAAAGAATTCCACTAATCTCAGCAAAACCAACCAGCCAGGTTATTAGACAGTAGGCACACGCTGGGTCTAGTTCTCTGCTGGTGTGAACTGGTAGAGCATTATGCTAGCAGCAGGTTTGCCCAGTTACACAGCAAAGCAGGAGTGCATAAGAGAGGGATTGAGTGTATGTGATGCACTAGGGCAGGGAACAAATGGTGCAAGAGTATATAGTCTCTGTATTGTTTTCTCTCCTTGTAATGCCAGATATTGGGGCCTTGCAGATCAGCTTCCCACAGAGGGGAAATGAGTGACAGAGAGGCTGGGTATCTTTGATTTATGTATATGCATACATCAGTCCTGGGATCGGGATCATCAGACAGTGTGAAGAGCAATCTCTTCTCCCAGGAATTGCTGCGGAGTGCCAGTGCCTAGTTCTTGGAGAGCAAGTCTGTCTCAAGAACTGGCTCCCATTGGGGCCCAGGCACAGAGCAAACACTTGTCCTGTTCTTGTAGCTCCCCCAACACACAACCGTGTCTAAGCAAAATCTATCCTTGCATGTCTTCCCGAGACGGAACACTTGCTTACACACCAAGAAAAGAATTTGGGTGGCTGTAAGAGTGCCACCTGCTTTAATCATAGATATGAAATATCACCAATATAGTGAGACTGTGGTGTTGTAACTTGCAAATTTAATCTCCTTTTGGGGCAAGCTTCAGGGATGCTTATCAGCTCAGCCCTAAAGGTGTTTGTGTGTCTTGCACGCAGATTTGTAAGTCCTACATGCTTGTGATCTCTACAGAGTTTTTTCTTCAGATCCTTCTCTGAGAGCAGGGACTCTGACTCAGTTTGCCCTTTGCAGCCATTTTTCTTTCTGGAGCCAGTGGAAAAGAGTGTGTGTCGAGTTGCCTTTTCTTGGGGGGGGGAGTCACATGTCTAGCATCTCTGTGTTCAGGGCACAGCCTGTGCCTTCACCCCAACATGGGGAGCCAGGTCCAGCCGGTTCAGGGTTGTTTGCTAGCCTGGCTTAAGTCTACATTGCTTTGCCTGACTGACCCCTAGGGCCTTGACTCTTTCGTAATGAAGGTGGTGGAAAGGGAAGAGCATTGCTCCAATGCTTTGAGCTCTTCCAGCACCAGACTTAAGGGTGCGTCTTGTCACTGATGCATCTATGAAGTAAAAAAGTGCATCTATGAAGTAAGGGTTTGCTCACTTGGGCCAGGATTTTCACAGGAGTTTCAGGTTCCAATTAGGCAACAGAACAAAGGCCTGGAGCATCATAAGAGTCTGGTATTTCAGCAGTGTGTTGTTAACCTTGCCTTTGTTTTTGGTGCCTAAATGGCAGCAGAAACTCTTAAATGCCTGGCCCCTCTGCACATCTGATGCCTGTCCACTTGCTAGTTACATGCTGGAAACTCAGCAGGAGTAAAAGAAGGTAGCCAGCTTCCTCCCAGGCGTGTACAAATTGTAGCCATGGGGCAGGGCTTTTGAAAGCTTGTCCCTTCCTGGCTTTTTTTTTGTAAAAGAGGCCGGAGCAGCATGAAACACCGTGGGTGTCTGTGCGAATTGTCTGGGACTCCTAGGCAGGCAAACCTATTGGTTTCCGAACAAATTGGGCATGGGCTTCACTTTAAGCGCATGTTTCATTGTGTGATGGGGTTGCTGCCCCACTGGACCTTAGCAGTTAGATGGGGAAACGCTTCACGGGGCTGGCTGCCTTCTCCTTCAGGCCTTACCAGATGCTACAGAATGCTCTCTTCTCCTCCCCCCCCCCCCCCCATCCTCTGTTCTACATTTGCTTAAATCTGTCTTGGGCAAGGGACGCCTGCCTGAAGCAGGCGGTGTGATGTGTTTGTGCAAATGCAATTGCAGCCTGACGCTCCAGCAGTCACTGCAGGGTGTGCTTTTGTGCTTTTGTGCTCCCTCAGGTTGGCAGGCTTTTTTCATGTTGGATTAATCCCATTTATTATGGCAGCGCCCAAGGGTTAGCTAACGGGCCCTGCTGAGTGTTGGACAGACTGACATGCTCTAAATAGTTCTGAGGGTGAGGGAACAGGTATCCCCCCTCTGGCTTACAACACTGTATTTCAGACAGAAGGACTGTTTGCTTAGCACACCTGGCCACCCCTTGTCCTGATGAATGTTATTGCAGTTAAGCAGTGCTTGCCTACATTTGCCAAGGATATTTCTTTTAGAGATGTTAACAGGTAATTGGTCACCCAGTACCCAGGGAGCAACCCCTGCCCATGGTGTGCTGCACGGGGCTGGGTGCAGCGGGGCTGGAACAGCCCCTGCCCGGGGTGGGGGAGGGAGGTGACGGCACGCTAACCCAGCTGTGGGGCGGAGGGGCAGCCCGGCCAGGCTGGAGTGCCATCCCGGTCCCGCTTAATCAGATAACCAGTAAAGTTTAACATTTAACTGGTTAACTAATTAAACAGGATTTTACATCCCTAATTTCTTTTGCGGCACTCAGCCAGGCAGCCGCCAGCCAACCAGCAGTTCTGCTCCTCTGCTGGGGCTGTTGGCAGATTCTGCGAGTGGGAAGGCAGCCCAATTCGCTTGCCCTGCCAGCCAGAGCCTCCCTCAGGGGCTGTCCCCTGCTGACCCTGGTGTTTGAGCACAGCCCCTTCTGCTTTCCTTACACTGCACTGAGGGGCGGGGGCGGAGAGTAGGAAGAGGCACCTGTGAGTCCTGGCCCCGCTGTTGAAATACTAGAAGGTGTCCTGTCCTGATGGGCTACTGGACAGGCAACTTTCTGTGTAAATAAGGGACGCCCCCTGTGGTGTTCGGGACTGTTGGTGACCTGCACATCCCCCCAGCCCAGCCTGAGTGTGTATGCATGGAGGCATGTCCTGCTGTGATGGCTCTTTCTCATGCCCAGCTGCTGAGGACAATTCCATTTTGAATTGCTCTCTGGAGCACTGGCCTTGGCGCACCGCATGTTCGTTTAGCCGTGTGCATTCTCCACATGGTACTTGCACAGCTCTAACAGAGGCCCGGGGAGGGCTAGCATGGCTACTTTACAAGCCTGCTCTCCCCTTCCCTGGGCTATTACCCAGCTGAGCCACGCACCTTGAATGCCCTGGATCGCATTCTTGTGAGTGCACTGCTGGGCGACGTCTGGCTGGGCTGCAGGCCTGTATTTCCATGTATTTGTGCAGAGCATGTCCCCTTCCCCCTCCTGCCCTTCCCATCCATGATAGCAGCATGAAAACCAGGATTGCTGCCCTTTTGATCCCTGCAGTGTGCATACAGCAACGCCGCGGCTTAGCGGGCTCCCAGCTTAGTGGTGGAGGGGCTGAAGCAATGGGGCTAAGGACTGAGGCATGTGGGAGCTGAGCAGGCTCCTTGTTCTGTGCAGGAAGTCCTTGACCTGGAGCTTGGATTTTCAGACAGGCAAAGTCTCTGCAGCTGTCCTGGACCTGCTGTTACTCATTCAGCACCTCTAAGAGCCAGGCTGTCCTCACACAGGCCTGGACTGTGGGTGTGGATCAGCTGGTTTAGGTTCTGGCTGCAGAGAAAAAGATAACACAGGTTCCCTACCCACTATGGCTCCTTCTAGTTCTCTGATACCAGGGCAACCCAGCCCCAGGATGCTGGAGCAGCATCCTGTTATGGAGTGGTCCTGAGTCCTTCGCAGCCTTAGCTGCAGCCCATAGCCACCCCGTGCCACACTCTCCTATGTTTATGGTCAGCGCCAGTTTCCCCACTCGTGTCTGCTGCAGAAGCCAGCTCTGCGTACTTCCGCCTTGTCGGGCTCCCTGCCCCCCCAGTACTTCCTGCCCGTTGGCGTAGGCAGCCCTTGCTGCTGGGGTGCTTCCCCCTCAATTAGCGCCTTCCTGCAGTAGTTCTCCATGAATTGGCACCCTCGGTCAGCTCCCTGCCTTCCTTCCAGTTAGGGCCTCGTTAATAGACTGGCGGGGATTTGAGTTAGCCCCTGACGCCGCAGCATGCCCTATCCCATCTCCCAGGGCTCTGCTGGGGGGCTGAGGTAATAAGCAGGCTCCTGTAGGCTTGGGGGTGGGCGGGAGCCTTGTGCTGTCCCAGGGTGGCTGCTCCCGCCCCCATGAGCGGTCACTGCTGCTTTATAGGGCCAGCAAGCCCCTGCCGCGATGCTCCCACCCTCCCAATCCAACTGCCGGATGGCAGCAGCAGCTGCCCAGCTTCCTACCCCGGCTGGGCTGTGCTCAGGAGTCCTGCCCTTCATCCTGCTTTGCAGCCTTATTGCTCGCTTGCCTTTGCGACGATTTTAGGGGGTCCTGATCTTCCCGGCTGCCAGGCAGCCTTTGCTCCTACTGGCTGGCAGGTGCTGAGGGGACTCTGCCCCAGCCAGGGGACATGTCACCGCTTGAGAGGCTGGGCGCCAAAGTGCCTGAGTGCACCCTGAACCTAACCTGAGCAGTCCCTAGCCAGATAGGGCGAGCACAGAGCTGATCAGTGGGAGGGGATCTCGGTGGCTGGAGTGCCGGGGCAGCAAGCCACTGCTGAAATGAGAGACCCTGCGAAGAGGAGAAAGTCGGGTTAAAATTAACCGAGAGGGAGCAGGGTCTAAGAGTTAGAACAGGGACTGGCCATCAGGACTCCTGGGTCTGAATCCCCTTTGTGTCGCTGGGAGCAGTGTGTCGCCCTCCCTGTGATGTGGCTTGCTCAGCTGGACCCTTCTGCCCTTTGGGAAATACAGGGTGATCTGCTCAGCTGAGGTAATCGGGCATGTTCCCACTGACCTGTGTGCAGCTCGGATGTTGTTAGGCATAGTATCAGAGCACCTCCTGCTCTCTAGTGTATCCACTCACCCCCCGTGGGCAAGGGAGTGCTGTTATCCTGGACACTCGGGGAAACTGAGGCACAGCGGCTAAGTGACTGCCCCAAGGTCACACCAGCAGTGTGGAAGAACACTCTCCCAGTCCTAGACTAGCACCCTTCCTCTCGCTGCATTGTTGGTTTACCCCGGCTGTGGATCTGCCCCAGAGATCACCAAGGGCCAAGAGGGCTGGGTGCTGTAACTGCAGGGCATGCGGCATGTGGGGCTGTCTCGTTGGTTTCTGAGAACGTGGTGGGGTCATGCCTGGAATGCTGTCTCCCGTGGGATGTTGGCGCCAGTGGATTGCAACGCTCCTTCCCCGGTGACTATTCCAGTGCTGGCGGGGGGGATGCGTCAGACCAAGTGATTTCCTTGAGAGAGAGCTCGCGGGCTGCCCCGCAGAAAGCGAGTGGTGAAGAATGTAGCTAGTGCCGTGGTGGGTGGATGACGGGACGACAATCATGAAAGATCACGCGTCCCATGCTGTGTCTCTGGGGTGGGACTCAGGACGCCGAGATGCTAGTCCCATTTTGGCCACTGGCCTGCGGGGTGGCAAGTTGCTAGCTCTCTCCCTGCCTCTGTTTCCCCTTCCATTTCCTACTTAAGTTCCACCTGCTCAGTCTCTTCAGACTGCAGGCTCCATGGGGGTGGAGACCGTCTCTCACCGTCTGTGCTGCACCCAGCACAACAGAGCCCCAGTCTGTTTGGGTCCCAACATGCTGTGGAATACCTGGTGCCACCTCTCTTGATTGGACTCTTGCACGCCATCGTGTGGAGTGGTGTCACTGGAATGGCGTGGTTGATGGTGCGTTTGCCAACTGAGCACATTGCAATGGTGTTTCTGCCCACTGGAGTTGAGTGTTGGCTCAGTGGTTGTAATGCTGTGGGGTTGGTTTTAATGAGGATCTGCACCAGGATGACGAGAAACTCCATGTGATGGGGCAACCACTCTAACTAGTGAGTAGGGAGCAGTGGAGCAGCAGAGGGGTGGCTGGGTGTTTGGCACTTGATCATCCGTCTGATTGTGGTTTTCCCTCTCGTGGTTTGTATTATTATTTGGATGGGTGGGTGCCGGTATGGGAGGAGATAGGATACGGGCCCCGAAGAGAGACCCCAGTGGCTGAGTGTCCAGGGAGAAGGGGGATGCGTAAGGGAGGAAATAACAGGATGGGGCAAAGCACAGGGGTTGAGATTGTTTAGTTATGAGGGGAGTATGGGAGATGGGTGGATGATGGGTCAGAGACCAGAGGAAATGTGTGATAGGCAGGTTTGGGGTAGGACTGTGGAGGCAGAGGAGGGAAAGAACCAGGAAGTGAAACTGGCCAGCCCAGCTGTTGGTGTCTTGGCTGCCAGCAGTGCAGGAGGAGTGAAAACTCCCAACTGTCTGCGCTCCGTGGCTTTGGTCCCAGTCACCTCCAGGGTGGAGGATGATTGAGGTGCAGGGCTAGCCCCTGCCCTGGGGAGAGGGAGCCGCCATGCGGAGGCCAGTGGCACGACCCCAGACTTACCCTGGGGTTTCTATTCCGATGAAGTCCATCCTTGTGTGCAGGAGGGGGGTGCCTGATGGTTCCGAGTGAATCCACCCCTCCCTGCTGACACAACAGCAATGCTTAGTGCTCGGTGGCTGCTGCCTGCGCTCACCATAGCACGCATGAGGGTTCACAGTGGTGCATTTGTGTCTGGATTCCTTGCCCCGTGTGCTGCAGGGAGCAGCAAATGCTCCGGAAATGGGCCGCGGGTGCCCGCACTCCCCGTGCTCTTTACTCCCTCTGGGCCTGGGCTAAGCTCTGTACCTGGTTGCAGCGTGTGGCTGGTTCCTACTGAACCGGCGTGCCCCTTGGTGATTGCTCCGCTTGGTCCCTTTGCTTTACCTGTCTTCCTTACACCTCAGCCAAGCCCTTTCTGGGAGCGGGGGATGGGTAGGTGATTGGCTTGTCCCTGCATGTTGTCAGCCAGCACCAAAATGCAGCTACTTCTGGAGAGGAGAGGAGCAGCTATTAAGTTACACCCTAACATTCTGTTCCTCTGAGGGGCTTGGGGGCTTTGAATATAACCCCCTCCGTATTTCCCATATGCCAAGAGTTAATCCTTTTCCTCAAGCTGGGGAACTGAGGCACGGGGGCAGGGAGCAGCCTCCATAGAGCCTGTGTTAGAAGTGGAAATAAGACCCTAAAGCAGGGGTGGGGAACCTAAGGCCAGGGGGCCGGATGTGGCCCCCAGCTTCCTTGGATCTGGCCCCTGAGGTTCAGGGCTCCCCCTCCAGCATTGGGGAGTCCATGCTGGTGCTTTAATCCCCCCCCCCCACTGCCCTACTGGGGGGGGGCTGGAACACACAAAATCTACTAGCCTGGGCCCCCTTAGGCTCTGGTGTGTGAGGGAAATGTGGGGAGTGTCTTTCTGCTTCTCAGTTGGGGGTCACGTCAATGAGAGTTTGTTTGGGGTATTTTGCTTTTCACTTGTGTGCGGCCCCCGACTTATTTTTCTGTGGGTCAGCAGCCCCTGACCCAAAAAAGATTCCTCACTGCTGCCCTAAAGCATCCCTTTAGCCTCAGGCCCATTGATGGGACAGATGAGGTGACTGGAGATCCAAGGTTTACTAGTGTATTAGGCTAGCTCACCAACAAAAAGCCAGGCTGAGCTACTGTCTTGCTCCAAACAGTTGCCCCTATCCAGGCCCACAGTGTAATCAGAACGCAAGTCACTCCACAAAATTGGCTCCAATCCACTGATGCCTGCAGCCCTCCCAATGCTATTGAATAGCTAGCAATTAGCACTGGTGTGTAGGAATGTCAGCTCCTTGCTTCAGAGAGCCCTAGCAATGCAAGGAGTGCGAGGGCAGGTGGAAAATCCTGTACTGCCTCCCTGCCCCCCAGTGAACCCAGGCAGGGATCCTTGCTTAAGATGATCAAGCAAACTGGGCAGTAGGTATGCCCCAGTCTAATGGGACTTGGGGGCCTGAATCCCACAGTTAGGACGAACTCCAGAAAAGCTCAGTCCTAGCAGAGTTTGGCCTGGAAGGCACCTCAAGGGGTCACCTAGCCCAGCTCCCTGCACTGACCCAGGACCAAGCAAACCTAGACCATCCCTGAGAGCTGTTTGTCCAACCTGCACTTCAAATCTCCAGCCATAACCTCCCCTAGAAGCCCAGCCCCCAGAGCTTAACTAACCTTAAAAGTCAAAGGTTCTTCTAATATTGACCCTAAATCTCCAAGTGCAGAGCAAGCCCATTGCTGCTTGTCCTACGCCCATTGGGCAAGGAAAAGATTTCATCACCATCCTCCGTAAGGGCCTGAAACATGCTTGAAGGCTGTTACTGGGTTCCCCCACCCCCATGAGTCCCTTTTCTCAAGACTAAGCAAGCCCAGCCTTTTACCATTATTCTTAGGTCAGGTTTGCTAACCCTTTTACCTTTCTGTTCTCTCTGGCTTCTCTTCCATTTGACCCCATCTTTCCTAAAGCCTGGCACCCGGAGGTGCTCCAGCTGAGGCATTACCAGCGCTGAATGTAACTGGACAATTGCAAACACCATTCCCGTGAACACGCTTCAGAATGGCGCTAGCATTTTTGCAACTGCATCACATTGTTGGCTCTTACTCAATTTACAATCCACTGTAGCCCTCCCCCCCACCTGCTGCCGCCTGATATCCTCGTCAGCGGTGCTACCACTCAGTCGATTAATGCCCTCTTTGTAGTTGTGCAATTGATTTTTTTCCCCTTCCAAAGTGAAGCACTTTGTACTTCGCTTTATTCCATTTCATCTTGTGGCCAGTTTGTCAAGGTCCTTTTGAATTCTAGCCCTATTCGCCAAAGTGCCAGCAACCCTCCCAGTGTGGTGTCCTCAGCAGCTTTCATGAGCCGGCTTAAAAGCCAGTTCCCCCCAGCACTGCCTCCGCGGTGTTGCCTGACCCCCCATGCACTGCTGCCTCTGTCCACGGGGAGCTGGAACCCCCCACAGGCAGAGGCTGCTCCGTGGGAGGAGGAGCAGCCTCTGTCTGTGGGAAGATGGGATCCCCCATGGACAGGGGCTGCTGCCTCTCCACGCTGCTGCTGCTTCTGTATCAGAGCACAGGGCAACAGGCAGCTGGTCTGCAAGGGGAGCTGGTTTTTAAACTGGCTTCTCTCTTGGACTAGCTCCGCTTGCCACCCCACACTGCTGCCTCTGATGCAGAGGCAGCAGAGTGGGGTCAGGAGCGCACTTGCTGCTGGCCCCACCCCCGGGGATTGTAGAACAGTCGTGTAACCTCAGAGATTTCACGCGGATACTCAACTATTCCATTAACTGATAGCCATCATCCCTAGTGCTGACTCCGGAATGACCCCACTAAATCCGCCGTCTCGCTTTGATTCACGAACCATTGAGAACTGTTCTGTGTGGGGGGGGGGTGTCAACCACTTGTGCACACACGTGCCTCTAGATCCCATTTCCCTAGTGCGCAGCTGAGAATGCAGTGTCAAAAGTTTTACTGAAATCAAGCTGTATCCTGTCTGCTGCTTCCTGGGCCCGTTGTCCTGCCAGCAATGAGAATTCAGTTTGTTTGGTATGACTTGTTCTTGCTGTTGCTTATCACTCCTTTGCCTTGCAGGTGCTTACAAATTGATCAATAACTTGTTCTAGTATCTTCCCAGGTATTGATTTCAGGCTGACTGGTCTGTAATTCCTTGGGTCCACTTTGTTCCCCCTTTTCAAGGCAGGTACTTTGTTTACCCTCTCTGGTTCTCCTGGACCTCAGCTTCCTCCATGAGTTCCGGCAGATTAATTGCTAACAGTTCTGAAATCACTTCAGCTAGTTCCTTAAGTACTTTAGGGTGCATTTCATTAAGCTGTGCCGACCTGAATCCATCTAACTTGAATAGTCTTTAACCTGTTCTGTCCTTCCTTGTTACTACCAGGGATGTTAAATATTGATTAATTGAATAGCATTTAACCTCATGAATTCTTATCAATTAATCGACTATTCTACAGTCCCCGGGGGCGGGGCCAGCAGCAACTCAGGGTGGCAGCAGTCCCTATACGGGGAGGGGAGGGGGGCTGAGCTCCTGGACCCAGTGCGAGCTGGAATTGAACCAGGCTGCCTGCCTGCTTGGCTCCTTATTACACTTTAAATGCAGAGCCACAGCAGGGGCTAGGTCCAGACCCAGCGCGAGCCAGGACTGAGCCAGGATGCTGGCCAGAGGATCGGGGGTGGGGTGGGGAATAGCATTAACCAGTAAGCTTTTGTGTATCGGTTAATCAACTACACTACTACCTCCCTAGTTACTGCCTGGCCACTCTGAAGCTTTTCAGTGCTCTGTGCTTCCTGTTTGGCTAGGGAACGTGGTTGTATTATGACAGTCACAGGTCCCTGCGTAGACGCAGAGTGAGACTCTGTCCCCACCCTGGTGAGCTTGCAGGCTGCATAGCCACCGCAAAGCTGGGAGGGAAAGCAGAGGCATATGGGGAATGGCGTGTCTGAGGGTGGTGGCAGAGCTGGCAATAGAATCCAGGTGCCCTCCCACTGGACTGAACTGTGGTGTCCTAAAATAGCCAATGCAGGAACATGGCTCTTGTGTCTACAGCACTGCTGAAAGGCAGCCACCTCTGGGGCGAAGCCTGGTGCCAGACTCCACAGTGTCTTATGCAGCCACGTGGGGGAGGGGGGTTGAGAGTGGTGGGTTTCAGCCCTGTTGCATACAAGCTGCTTATACTGCGATCGGCCTAGACCCACACATTGTGACAGCCTAATCTCTGGCTTCATTGCCGAGGAGTGGGCTGGGTTGGAATCTGTCCCTGGCAGCCTGCCTCCTGGCTAATCTGGAGGGTCTTCCTCTGCATGTGTTGGGCAAGGGGCGGCAGAGAGCCAGACAGCTGGTCAGGACTGAGAGCCATCTTACCACCCCCTTGCCTCCGAGATCAGGCTGGGTGTCAGCTCCCGAATGCTGCCCACATGTTCTCCTCCAGACTACACCAGCCCTGTCCTCACCTTGCCTGCTAACGAGAGAGGCGCCTGAGGCCAAGACGCCCTTTGGATCGTTCTCCTGGGATAGCCAGTCTGGCGCTCACCGAAATCCCAAGCAGTTGGCCCTCGTTTCCCTTCACCACCCTGCACTTTGGAGCTCTCTAATACAACCAAAGCTAGTTTGTTCCAGAAAATAGAGATTGCACTAGAAACAAGAGCGCGCGGTGGAGAGGTTACCATACAAAACAGAACGCAATGCTGGGTCAGCACTGCCCTGTTGGTCTCTTTCCTAGCTAGTGATGCCTGGGTCCCCCAATGTTTAACCTGTTGCGGAGCGGGCTGGCTGCACTAGAACCAGGAGCTAAATGTTCATGCAAACACCCCTGCTCCCCAAGGAATTTCCTCCATGACTGGATCCCACAAACCCGTCCGTCCTCTGTGTGTGACACTGAAACCATATTTTGTCCCTTCACGGCCAAGGCAGCCCGGGTCCTGCTGCAATTCTTGTTTTTCACCTTTAAGCGCTTTGGATTGTTTGTGTGGTGCAAGGCTTAACAATGGAGGCTTGCATTGCATCACTGGCTAAATAGAGGAAGAGGGACAACTCCCTCCTGCCTGCGTGGACCATCGTGGGGCTCTCTATCCCAGTGGCTGCTTTGTGGACTTGGAGTAAAACCATACTGTCACTAGAAATGCAGTAGTCCTTACTAGTACCTATGCCATTGTTTGAATCTTGGCAAGTTACAAGCTTTCTTCGGACACCTTACAGCTACCTCCTGATGGAGAAACTTAAACGTGTGGTCCTGTAGCGTGTTAGAGACTAACAAAAATATGTAGATAGTGTTTAGCCTTTGTCTCCAAGGCGCTACAGGGACCACTCCTCATTTTTTAAGTTGTTGCAGACTAAGATGGCTACCCCGCGGAGACTCTCAATGGGTAAACGTCCTGTGGGATGTGCTTGATATAGTGAGTTTGTCAGGTCAGAGGGGAGAGTTGTTTGCAGAGCCGGGGTCCCTTTGCCGAGGAACCTGTGTGTCTCAGCCACGGGCTGCAGTCCTACTGCAGAAAGCCACAGTTCAGCCTCCGTTATTCTGAACCCTGGGCAAAATGTCACTGAGCCTCCCACACCTGGAAAGGAGGTGTGGTATTGCTCATGGGGGCGGGGGATTAGTAGCTGGAATTATGCATGGGGGCTGGGGATTAGCTGGAATTGTGCATGGAGGGGAGCGAAGGCTGGTTGCGGGGAGGGGAGGCTGCTGCTAGCAAAATGGGAGACTGCAGAGGCCCTGAGATTATGGGTATTGTCACTAATCCCTCTCCAAGACAGATTATTGCACTCGGTGCGATAACACAAAGCCAACACTGCTGGCAGGGGCGCCTCCTGTTGTTACTGTAGTACAAATGGCATTCTCTAGGCTAGCCATCTGGGACACTTGCCCCCCTGGGCGCTAGGTACTGTACAGGCACCGAACTAAAAGCCAGCCCCAAAGGACTTACTCACACATGTAGACTTAGTGTCTCGATTTGAACGTGGCATGTGAATTTGTGTACATCTGATCCTGAGCCTTTGCAGCCACGATAGAGCCTTTTAAGCCAAGAGCCTCCACACTTTGCTTCCCTGGGTTTCCCCTGCGATTTCGCTCGGATACAAGGTTCTTCCCGTGCTAAACTGCCGCACGGTGTTTAAACAGCTGCAGCATTCCGCCCCTCCCAGCCAGCTACATTCTCACTGCTTCCTGTGTGCCCGTAGCACCGTTGGGCTTACCGCGATTCTCCTACTCCAGGGCAGAAGAGGGCCTGGCGCTTTGAGCAGTGGGATCTCAGGGCTGGTGCTGTGACGTTGGAGCAGCCGTGATAAGTCATGTATGTGTCTGCTCCTTCCCTGTAACATGGGTGCTGGGAATCCAGGGATGGGGGCTGATGCTACCTAGGAGTGTGGGTGGGAGCCATGGAGCAGAAACAGCCCTTGGAGCACGAGTGAGCAACTCCATGTGTCTCTCCCCTGCTGCAGGATGTTCCAGACGTTATACAATTACTTTTGGTGGGACCGGCTCTGGTTGCCAGTGAACCTGACCTGGGCTGACCTGGAAGACCGCGATGGGCGGATCTATGCCAAGGCCTCGGACCTCTACGTCACCATCCCCTTAGCCTTCCTCTTCCTTATCGTCAGGCATCTCTTCGAATTGTGAGTACCCTTTGTGGAGGCCGAGTTGGTGCTGTCTGCCCTTGCATCCTGGCTGGAGCATCCAGCTGCTTCAGGGAACCCTGCAAGGAGCGCCCACTGGTGGATGGTGAGGGGGTGTCCAGCCCCGAGGGGAAGCTTAGGCTTAATCCCAGGCAGTTGGGGCACTGGGTGGATGTTAAATGCTATGTGCTCCTGCAAACTCAGGCCTTGTTCTTGTGCCTGAGCGATCTAGAAAATCCCCGCATCCCACTCCCTTCCCAGAGTTGGGAATGGATAAGCCTAGGCTTATCAGGTAGTCCAGGCACTACTTGACTAGCTGCTTCTTGCCCCCTTGACTGCCTCTCTTCAGCCTTGCCTACGTTTGAAAGGCAGAGCCGCAGCGGGGTCCGTCCTGGGGCCGGGAGCTAACCCCGCTGCCCCTCTGCAGTTCCCCGTTATTGATGGAAATTCCATTGACTACTTGATAAACTGCCTTTAATCAGCTGAAGATCCTTACCCAGGAGCCCGGATTCCCTGCCCTTGCTCTAATCACTAGACCCCACTCCCGCTCAGAGGCAGGGATAAAACCCAGGAGTCCTGCCTCCCTGCTCTAACCCCCTGGATCCCATCCAGAGCTGGGAGCAAAGCCCAGGATCCGGAGTCCAGCCTGTGGGTCGTGGATCCCTCCTAGGTTCTGGACATTGGCTCCAATCCTGATCGAGTGGGGCTGGGTGAATGAAGGAGGAGAATCTCCTTGTCTCCTTTACACCCGCCCGCCTTCCCTCCCTCCCTCTCCCGTGCTAGAAAGCCCCATGTCCAGACTGAGGCTGTGACCTGCGCTGACCTCAGGGAGCGAGATGAAGCGTGGCAGATGGCCTTTAACACTGGGCCTCTAGGACTATGGCACACGTAGAGTATATTTATATGCGCCCGTCCCAGGACACGGCACAAGTGCTGCATTGTGCACGCTGGCCCCGGTCCGGAGTAGCTCAGCAATGCTGGGGGCTGAGGCAGCACCAGCTGTACTGAGGCATTAAAGAGCAATTTGTTGTATGAACCACCCTCCTGGGGGGCGAGCGGAGACCAGGGAACAGAGCTGGCTTTGTTGGGGGGGTCGGGCCCATGCATGGGGGGTGGGCGGAGCTGTCGGGAGCTGCCTGCCCCGGGTGCTCTGTGCCAGCGGGCGTCTTGCTGCGATTGCCGCTGGGTGGGAGGAGCAGCATGGCGCTAGGTTGTGGAGGGATGTCTCCTCGCACGCGGTCAGCAAACCTCCTGGGACGCGTGCTGAGGGGGCCGCTGGACACGTGTGGAGCAATAGGAAGATTGACATGCCCAGACCTTCTCTCCCCCTCTTTCCTGTCGCCCGGCCTTTTCCCTCCCCTCTCTGTTAAAGACATGTCACTCCGTGCGCTGCAGTCACGCCTTTCCCCCTCCGCCTTTCTTCTCTTCCCTCCCTTGATTTTTTCTCTTGCTCCCCAGCCACCATTTCAGACCCCTCCCTCTGATTTTTAACCCTTTCCTTCCCTCTACGCCTCATTCTGACAAGTCGTCCGATCAACACCTGTTGACTTCAGCCCTTGGCGCCTCTGGCTGGAAAGACTCCTGGGTTCTGCCCCCAGCTGCGGGAGAGGAGTAGGCTTAGCGATGGGGAGGCTGGGAGCCAGGACTCCTGGATTCTGTTCTCATCAACTGTATGCCAAGGGAATGCGTCCCTCCCCTGCTCTGTGCCTCAGTTTCCTCATCTGTAAAATGGGAAGGGTGTTGCGATCTCTCCAGGGCCATCTGCAGTACATAGCTGCACCCCTTTGTGCTTTTGACTGCCGCCTAGTGGCCGCTGCCTTGCAGATTTCTTATCTGTGACTATTGACGGGTGGCGCTAGCACTGGGATCCAAGGTCTGTCGGGATATAGGAGGAAGCTGGTCTGTGCTATGCAGGGTCCTAAGGCTGACCAGTAACTGTGAGTCTGCCAGAAGCTGCCCAGATGTAGGGGGATGCTGTTCCTGCCCTGATACGTTACAGCCTAACACCGAGGTGTTTTATGGGAGCCCCTCCGAGCCCAGTGGCGTCAGATGCAGCCCCTGCCTCAGACAGCTCACGTTCTCCTAAGCCCCTCTTACCCTTCTGTGGCACGTTCCATCAGCGCTTTACACTGGACAGCAGCATCACTGTCCCCCTTGCAGAGAGGGGAAACTGAGACATGCAGGTGCTGTGACATGGCCACGGTCATCTAGCAGGCCAGCGGCTGAACCCAGGTCTCCTGAGGCTAGACCCAGTGCTGTACTCACTAGGCCACACTGCCTCCCCAGCGCAAAGCTGTGTGAGGGCAGTGGTGCTTTCCTTTTTTCAGACTGTCCCCCCGTGTTATAAAGAGGCCGAATAGCCCCGAAGGGAAGGACCCCATGTTCTAAGGCGGGTCGGCAACCCCCAGCCCTGTGCCACAAGCAGCACGTGAGCCCATTTTTATTGGCACGTGGGGCGGGAGCTCAGCCCACCCTTCTCCCCTCCACGCAGTGGGGAGCCGATGCTGCGGCTCGAGCCTCAGCCGCACAGCTGCAGGCAGGCACAGCAGCTTTGGTGTCCCTGGCTCTGCCTCCTGCTTCGGGAGGGGGCGGGGCTGGGCCTGCTCTGCAGAGCCGGGACTGTGTGGCTGGCACATACGGGGGGTGCTGGGGCTTAGGCTGCGCAGCTCCCCACGGGCTTTGTGAGGGGCGGGGAGTGCCTTTCCCAGCACCCCGCTGCGCCTGGCTGGGCTGGAGCTGCAGCTGGCAGGCAGAAGGCTGAGCTGGCTGCGCAGGGAAGAGGCTCGCTCTCTTCCCCCCCCTCCCCGGCCTCAGCCCAGCGCTGCTCCTTGGGGGCTACGAGTCCCAGCGCTGCTGCCCTGCCCGTGAGTGCACTGGGGGCACAGGGATGTAGAGCCAGGAGGGGTGGGGGGGTGAAGGAGGATGCGGGGGCAGGATGGGAGGGGGCAAGGGTCGCACTGAGGGGCATGGGGCGATGCAGGGGATCAGGCTGGAGGGAGCGAGGCTGGAGCAGAGGGAAGATGTGTGATGGGGGGGATATAATTTTACTTTGCAAAAGCTGCACTTTCCTTTACTCCCCACTTCTTTGCCTCCCTCCCCATTTAGCTATTTGGCCGCATTCTCTCTCACCTTTTTCTGCGTTACTCCCCCCACCCCCGCCTCCAAACTTCCTCTTGTACCCACACCCTCTCTTGTCGCCAAACCCTGCCCTCCTCACCCCCCTCCCACCCAGATCCTGCATCCCTGTCCCACGCGCTGGCAGCGCTGTCCCACTCATTGAGACCCTCGTTTTTTTTCCCACCCCAGAGCCACAAAATCCACTAACTCTGGAACCGCAGAAAAGTCAGTCTGGCCTATGGAAGCCCTGATCCTCAGTCTTCCCTGCCCCTTCCCCTCACCCCGTGGGGGTGGGAGCACCAGGGGAGCGTGGTGTCTCAGTTGGGGGCCACATCAGTGAGGGTCAGGGGTTTTGGGAGGAGTTTTTTTGCTTTTCACTTGTGTGGTCCCCGACTGATTTCTCTGTGGGTCAGTGACCCCCGACCGAAAATAGGCTCCCCGCCAAAAATACACTGAAAAATTTTGTTTTGGGACATAATATTTCACTTTATTTAAAATGAAGTTTGATAAACTAACATGAGCACGTTAAAACACGTAATCAGTTTAATAAAGTAAACTGTTCTCCCCAGCTGCAGCCCTAGCAAAATGGCTCAGGTGTAATTGTTGTTAACGGCGAGTTTTCTTAGCAACTGATGGGCCGTGGAAAGGTTTGCATTGAGCCAGGTGGGCCACAGGGCACGCGGTGTAGAGATCCCCCACCCCCGGGAGAGCGGCACGGCCCAGGGCAGGAGGGTTAAACCCTGGCACGCCACTTCGGAAAGGTGTCTGACCCCTGTTCTAAGGCATTATTCTGACCACTTGTTCTCTGCCTGTGCACCCTGCTCCCCCCCCCAGGTATGTGGCTACCCCACTAGCTGGACTTTTGAATGTCAAGGAGAAGATCCGATTAAAAGCCACCCCGAATCCCGTGCTAGAAAAGTTCTATGCTTCGTCCACGAAACACCCCAAGCAGGTACAGTGTGTGCCACCGGCAGGGGGGCAGGCCTTGCGCTGCAGGTGAGGTGCCCTGGGCTGCCCTCTCCCATGGGAGCTGGTCTGTGCGGGGCTAGCCAGGCCTGGGGTGTTCATGTGATGGTATGAAATCAGTTGGGCTCTGTGTGTTGGAAGAAACCAGGAGGCAAGCAGAGGAGCTAAGGAGCTGCCCTTCGCGCTTAGGGGGCCTTTGCGTGAGGTTTTAGCGATGCAGGGCCCAATGTGCTGGTCTTCCCCCTGGCGGGTGGGGTCCATTCATTACAAGTGCTCTGCCTCATCCCCAGTAGGTCGCTGACCAGCCTGCCAGCCTCAACCCTGGCGGGTTCCCGGAGCTGGCCCGAGAGGGAGGAGTGCCAAGGCAGGATTGAGGGGCATTGGCACAGCTGCTGGGGCAGAGGGGGAGCCCAGGGCTGCATTTGCAGAGCGGGTGGGGGGTGGGATAGCCAGGGGCTGCCAGGTGGGAGTGGGGGCACTAGCAGAGCTGGGGTCTGAGGCGCTCAGACCTGGAATAGCAGGATGATGCGGGGTGGAGCGGGGGGGGGGCACTGTTTGAGCTCCGTGGGGGGCAAATCCAGGGGTGAGATGAGGGTGGATCGCAGTGGGGATTGTGGGGCACTGGCAGAGCAGCATGTGCCGGGATAGCTGGGGCTGTGAGTCGGGGTCATGGGGGGCAGGGAGGAGGGGGGGCTGCACTTGTCTGGT
Organism: Pelochelys cantorii; assembly: GCA_032595735.1. Classification (NCBI taxonomy): domain Eukaryota; kingdom Metazoa; phylum Chordata; order Testudines; family Trionychidae; genus Pelochelys; species Pelochelys cantorii. Next base: position 22,189,261 of record CM064349.1, on the reverse strand, counting down.
TCGGCCCATGAGCTTTCAGCTTTGTGCTCCCACGTGCCAGCCCCCCGCCATTGCGGCCGCTGGCTCTGAAGGCTCAAAGCAAAGCCTGGCCCTGGCTGCGCTGGGACCATGGGCTGGGCCCAGCCTAGCTAGCTCAGGAGCAGTGAAGCTGCCACACCTGCTGAGGCGAGCCGGGGCCCCTGGAGAGCTCATGGGCTAGGGCCAGCCCCCTCCCCATGCACCTTCACTGTGGTCGGGACCTGGGCTCACAAGATCACTGCAGGCCACCATGCGCAGCCCTGATTGCCAGGCAGACAGCCCGCCCCGTGGTCTGGCCCCGCCCGCCCCCGTGGTCTGGCCAGGCATCTGGAAGCCACCCTGAGTCTCCCCCTCCCTCCCTCGCAGGGCGATGTCGAGATGCTCTCCAAGAAGAGTGGCTGCACGGTGCGGCAGGTGGAGCGCTGGTTCCGACGCCGGCGCAATCAGGACCGGCCCAGCTTGCTCAAGAAGTTCCGGGAGGCCAGGTGAGAGACCGGTGCCCCTTGCCTAGCCTGCGGCACCCCCTGGCCCATCCATCCCCTTGGGAATTCGGGACTCCCCTGGGCTCCAGCTGTGCGGGGCGCTCACTGGAATGAGACCTGGCAGGGCTCGGTGTGCAAGTGGTTCTCCAGTGCCTCTCTGGGCTGCACGCACAGCAATAGCAGCGCGTAGGGCACCGGGCGATGCCCCTTTGTGCCCCGCGCCCCCAGGTGCTGCACCCGCATCCAGTGGGCTGAGTGGGAAGCTTGTGGGGAGGAGACAGGTGGAGGCGCTTCCCTCCTTGCCCCAGGCCAGGGCCTGCTGTGAGCGCTGCCTCTCAGCCCAGCTGGGCTCTGAGGACTGTTCCAGCTCAGAGTGATGGGCTCAGGGGGCTGCCCCCCCCATAGCTAGAGCGCAGCTGCACGGCTCAGCCCCCAGCTTTCCCACCGGGAATAGGACAAGGCTCCATCCCTGCTAGATCTCGACAGGCCCCCAAAGGGTCACTGCTGACCCAGGCGGGCACTTCAACCCCACGACCTCTGAACCAGCTCCCCCAAGGCTCCCAGCACCCTTCCCGTGACACATTCTCTCCCCCCGCCCCACGTTCCTCTGGTGAGAACCATCTGCTTCCTTTTTCCAGTTGGCGATTCACCTTTTACCTTATTGCTTTCATTGCTGGCATGGCCGTCATAGTGGATGTAAGTAAGCGCTGCCATTTCGACCCCTTCCCGGCCTCTCGCCCTGTCCTGGCCAAGCTGCCCCCCCGCTAACTTCCTGCTCTCTTCCCCTCCCGCTCTTCTTGGCAGAAACCCTGGTTCTATGACCTGAGGGAGGTGTGGAAAGGTTACCCGATCCAGGTGAGTCCAGCACCTCCAGTTAGCACCCCTCAGCAGAGCTGACTTTCTCTCCTGCAGCTTCATGCAGAGAGTCCTGCCGTGGCTCAACCTCCAGCATAGCTGCCCCCGCTACGCAGCCCAGGTTCCCTGCTCCACTGGGATCTGCAGTCTGGATGGTTTCATGGCAACCACTTGGTGGTTAATATCTCCTTGGCGGGAGGGCTAAGGAATCACTGGGATAGTGCAGTAAGCAGCCTGTGGCCACCTAGAAATCTAAGACTCCTGCTTCCAGAGCTCAGGTCCTTGCTAGTTGAGCTACAAGGGAATCCCCCTTAGCTCTGTGCAGTATAGGGTTTGTGACGCACAGCGGGTGCCATTTGGATCGCATCCAGTAGAGGGCACCCAGGTACACTTCAGCAGAGCAGTATTATGATTTGGCCTCTGGTCCCATTTGCCTTGCAGACCACATTGCCGTCTCAGTACTGGTACTACATGATTGAGCTGTCCTTCTACTGGTCCCTCCTCTTCAGCATTGCCTCAGACGTGAAGCGCAAGGTAAGCAGTCTCCCCAGGGGCCTGGCTGGGGAGGAGGCGGGGGTCTCTGGGAAGGTGGGGTGGATGGAGACCTGTGTACATCCCCAGTCGTGGCCTGCTGCTGAATGGGGATGGGACTTGGCAGCTCGGGGCTGGCCCTGCCACTGCTGGGCAGAGGGGTCTGGAGAGAATCCCTCTGCCTTGGCTGGTTCTGGGACATGGGAGCTGTGGGGCTGCTGGGGCTCAGAGGGCTTCTACTAACGGGGTTGCCTCCGTTAGTCCCATAGGGCGAACAGTGCCCCTCCAGCTGTCCTTGGCATTGGGAACGTGCCCCCCATGCTACGTGGGTGTAGTTGGCTGATGGCTAGGCAACCCCTCTCCGCCCCTCCATTGCTCCATCGCATGCGGGCACCTCTGCCTCCCTCCAGGGCTGAGGGAGGGGCGCCTGGCAGGGCTGGGCAGAGGGTCAGGGGTTGGGTTAGGTCGGGCAAGGCCTGGCATATCCGAAACAGGTGGGGTCAGACGAGGGCCCCTCCATTTGTTTGTTGTGGGTGTTAACCCTTCCCCCTGCCCTTTCCTGCCAGGACTTCAAAGAGCAGATCATCCACCACGTGGCCACCATCATCCTGATCAGCTTCTCCTGGTGCGCCAACTACATCCGGGCCGGGACGCTGATCATGGCCCTGCATGACTCCTCCGACTACCTGCTGGAGGTGAGGGCGGGGCAGAGCAGTGTGGGACCCCTCCCCCCCACGGGCCCTGTGGCTCTTCCCCAAGGCTGACGTAGCACGCAATCCCGATGCCTGTGAGAGCAGGCCTGGCGGGGGGCTCCTTGGCAGCGTGAATCACCACGTAGAGCCGGTGGGACCAACTCCCTTGGGAATGGGGGGTCCTGCCCCACTGAGCCATGGGAATGGGGGGTCCTGCCCCACTGAGCCAGGTGTCCTGACTCCCATCCTTGGGTCTCTTTGGACGCTGAGCTCCTTTGGGCATGGCCAGTCACTCCGTGTCTGGGCAGTGCCTGGCGCACTGGGACCTCTAGGTGCTGCAGCCATGCACCTAACGTGTGACCGTTTCATTGAGAGAGATGTGCAAAGCCCCATCTGTCACTGGCGGCTACTCTCCAAACACAGGCCCTGCCTGGAAACCAGACCGTGCAGCTGCTGGTAGCAGGGCTGCTGTTCTGTTCCCGCACTGCAGCTAAGAACAGGGCCCATGGTGGGAGGTGCTGTATGTACAGAATGAGATGGTCCCTGTCCCAAGGCGCTCCCAGGGGAAACTGAGGAAGGGTAGGAGAGGGGCAGGCATCTGACTCCCTTTGACAAGTTGGCAGTGGCGTAGTGGGGGGGGGGCAGTTTCTCCTGGGCACCATGCTAATGGGGTGCCAATTTACTCCCCCTCTGCTCCCCTGCTCCCCGTGGCTGGAGCCTCCTCCCTGCCTCTCCACCCCCAGCCCGACCCTCCTCCATCTCCGCTGGTGGGTTAGAGTGTGCGGGGGCCTGGCCCCAAACTGGAGGGGGTGGGGGAAGACGTGGTACAAGCTTCCCCCCCCCCCAGGGACGGGCTCAGCCGTGTGCCAGGTTCAGTGCCCCGTGGTGGCGGGGGTGGGCACAAATGTTGCCTTTGTCCCCGGGCGCATAACGCCCTTACTAGCCTCTGCAAGTGGGAGAGCTCCCAAGAGGCAGTGGCTCCAGAGGGGCTCCCCCCCCCCCCCCAAGGGCCCTGGAGCTCACTGTCACTTTGGCCTCTCGCCCCAGTCTGCCAAGATGTTTAACTACGCCGGCTGGAAGAACACCTGCAACAACATCTTCATTGTGTTCGCTGCTGTCTTCATCGTCACTCGCCTCGTCATCCTGCCCTTCTGGTGAGCCACTGCCCCGGCCTCCGCCCATGTGCGTTGGGGCGCTGCTGCAAGGCCTCCCGCAGGCTCTGCTGCTGCATCATGGGGGGGTGGGGTGGGGAGTGCAAAGCTGGTGTTTCCTGTACGTGGCAGAGCTGGGACTAGAACCCAGGGCTCTTGAGCCCCAGGCTGCACCGCCAGCTACTAGGCTGCACTTCCTGTTTTGTTTCGGAGCTGCGTTAGCAGGAGGGTCATGTAGCTGCCCCACTTTCAGTACTGTGAACGTGCCTGGGCTCTCTTGTCCTTCCCTCTAGGATCATGCATTGCACGGTGGTCTACCCTCTGGACCTGTACCCGCCCTTCTTCGGCTATTACTACTTTAACTGCATGATGGTGGTGCTGCAGTCGCTGCATATCTTCTGGGCCTACCTCATCATCCGCATGGCCCACAAGTTCATAACTGGAAAGGCAGGTTCACTTTTGCTGGGGGACACGTGGGGGGTACTTACTTTGGAAGGGGGCCAGGAGGGAAGCCACCTCACTGGGATATTGGGGGGGGGGGGGAAGTGCAGGAGAGGAGCCGGTTTTGCGATCCGTTGGGGGAAAGGGGAGTTCTCCTCTTGCTTTAATGGGGACCACTAGCAGGATGTGGGTTGGCTTGTGGCGCAACAGTGCATGGAGATTCCCCTGCAAGGTGCAGACGGTGGGGGTGGGGCAGGGTGCTGGTGGTCACTGGGCCCTCTGTTGCCTTGAGGGCAGAGAAAAGTTGGGTCCAGCTCTTCAGTCACCCAGGCCCCTACTGATTCCTACGGGAATCGAGCCTCTAGCTGCTGGTGAGGCCCTGGGGCCTTGGTGATTGAAGCAGCTGCCTGACTTGGGGAAAGTGTCATGTCCCAGGCCTCAGGGGCTGTGCTGTGGTTTTAGGAACAGGAGGCCTTTGCTAGGGCAGTGGCAGGGAGATGCCAGAGCTCAGCAGTCAAGTCCTGGGGCATCTCCAGGGAAGGGAAGGCAGTGGGGGGGGGGGGGGGGCTTTCATGTCACAATTGTGGGTGCAGCCTCAGTCACAGGCAGCAGCTGGTACCCTCTGAAGTGTGGTGGACTCCGTGGGAGGGCTTTGCCCAGTTTAAGTCAAGATGGTGCCAGTGGAGGGGCAGGGCTGTGGGTGGTGGGCCTCAGACTAAGCCCCGCTCATGCTGTTCCACAGGAAAACTAAGGCTAAGAACAGAACCCAGGCATCCTGACACTCTCACCCTGCTCCAGGCCACTTGCCCCATTGCACGTGGATTCACAAAGCTCCTTTCTCAACCCCTCCAGGTGGTGGAAGACGAAAGGAGTGATCGCGACGAGACTGACAACACGGAGGAGGAGGAGGAAGTGACGAAGAACGGGCCCCTTTCCAATGGGCACCCTGTCCTAAACAACAACCACCGGAAAACCGACTGATTTCAGGCGCACGCGGACGTGGCGTCAGCTTGCTGCCTGGTCCCACCACCGCAGGCGTGAGCTGAGAGAGCCAAACTTTGAGAACTTCAGCTTCCACCCTGCTGCCAACCATAGTACAAGGGTCTCCCACCTGTCCCCTATAAATAGTTACTCCCCCCTTCTCTCCTCAGAATGGATCTAGTGGAAATAGCTGACCCAGCTAGGGGGGAGGCTAGAGGAACGGACCCTGCAGTGCCAGCACCACCCCTCCACATGTGCTTAGAATGCCCTTGTCACTGCAGATGGAAATGTGCCAACCTTGGGGGAGGGAGGGGTGGTAGCTCTTTGTACCACCAGACAGTAGTGTCCTTTCTCTCTCTCCTCACCCAGCTGCCTTAAAACCAAACAGGGAGGGAAGGATTCCCTTCTCCAAGGATAGCAGGCCCCATCTCCGAACTAGAGCAGTACGGTGGAAGGCCTTTGTCCTGGCAGCCACTGCTGCAGGGGGGAGAGGGGGCAGGTTGCTCTCATGGTGGTTTGGTTTGGTTTTTCACACACACGTGCAGAAGGCTGGTGCCAGTTCCTTCCCAGGCTGTTCTTGGCGAGGCATGATTTCATGGCCTCATTAGTTGCTCTTTTTCCTCTGGAGTTTCCAGAAAGGAATCCCCTAGCTGTGTTGCTGGTGGAAATAACACACACACACAGCTGAACTCGGTTGTCTCCGTATGTTCTCCGAGGCCTTGGGGGCTATTGCAAAGACTCGCTTGTTCTCCCTTGTTGTCAGTTGTTGGGTTTTTTAAATGACTGCAAGTCCTCCCTGGCCACCTGTTTAGCTGCAGAGGGGGAATCAAATCCTAGGTAAGCCAGCGACCACCCTGTCAGTCCCAGCTCTGCTGCTTAGCTAGTCTGAACCTGTGCACGCCCTCGGGGCAGCCAGCTGCAGAGTGAAGGGGTTCAGGGACTATGATGATTACCGGCTCCCACTGTGAAGGGGGCCTCGTTTTGAAAGAAGCCCCTGGTTCACATTTTGGCTTTACTTGCCACAACCAGCGAACAGCGGTCAGTGTGCTGGTAGCTGGCTCCCTGGCATGGCTGCCATGTGCCCATTACTCCAGGAAAGCAAAGGGTAAAGGACTGAGAGGAGCTAAGTCCCTGGCTTGTGCTGGGCGCATGAATAAAGAGCAGCCCTAGCGACCTTGTGCTGTTTATCGCTCTCCACCCCAGTGACAGACCTGTGCATCAGGTGCCATTTGTTAAACCAGGGGAGAGGCTAAATGAAGTAGATGAATGTCTGAGTATTAATGGCTGATTTATTAGACAACACTATTGAGTATTTGCTGGAAGGAAGCTGGGCAGCTTAAGACACTACCTAATATCTATTTCAACAGGGATTGAACATCCCATTGTTTTGCGCTATAAAAATTGGTTCTGACCAGCTTTAATGATCTATTCCATGTCCCTTTTTTTCCACACTCTGTGTACAAAGACATTTTCTCGTCCTCCCTGATTATAGATGGACAAATGAATCTGAAACTTATTTTTTTCTATTTATTTTTTTAAAGCTAGGACTAAGTACAAAAAGGAACTGGACCACAGAGAGTCTCATGTCAAAACCGATTCAGTGGGGGCTGATATGCTGCAGGCAATAAAACTTTCCAGGCTAGAGAGAGGGGTTGGAGACAAGGACCATTAACCTAACTTCAGACCAAAATGTTGTTTTTTAAAAGTTAAAATTTATTAAAAGTTAAATAAAACTAAAACTTCTGTACAACCAGGCCTCATGTTTTCTGCTGGAGTGTTGTTCCCCCCTTACCCCCTCCAGGGCTTGGGTCAGTATGAAACATGTAACAGCTTTCCTGGCAGCTCCAGCTTATGCTGGGTGTGGTTTTCATGGGAGAAGCCTTGAGCAGTGGCACTGGTCACTGGGAGCCTCCCAAGGCTAGCACAGAGCAGCCCGTTTAAGGCACTGCCAGATTTTCAAGTGAGCTGGGCCTGCTAGAAATCTGGATCCCTGTTGCCCACTGGGCAGTGTAGGGTGTGTTTAAAAGTCTGGCCTTTATTTGGAAAGGCAGAATGCTTGGGGGGAGCCAAGCCCTGAGGGCAGGTGCTGCATGTGTGGAAAGGCATCAGAATGCCACATGCTTCCTCCTACCCTACTTGAACCACAGTTGGCCTCCCTGTCCTAGAAAAGCTGCCTGCTGCAGCTCTGAGACTACACTTGAAACATTGGGGTGGCTACCGGCAGCTTGGGAGAGAGGCACTGCTGATTTGACTATTAATAGCACTTGTCCATTAGCGTGGCTGGATGGTAGAGGCATCGCTCGGAGGAGCTTTTAGCTGTCCAAGGAAAGGTAATTACTGTAAAACACTTCACTAGCCCTGGTCAAATGCTCTTCCTCCTCCACTAGCAAGGGTGGAGCTGCTACAGCTAGTGGCCCTTTACTGATCTAGGGCACCTCAGTGCCCATGCCCCACTTATGCTTTTGACTCACTCAGTGGTGGGGGCCTGCACTGATGTGTTTTCCAGCTTGGCATCTCCCCCAGGGGCATGAGTGTCACACTGGGTTAGACCAAAGGGCCAGCTAGCCCAGTGTCCTGTCTTCCAACCAGGGCCAGTGCCCCACAGGGAATCAAGTGGTCTATCCTGTGTTGCCCATTCCCAGCTCCTGGCCAACTGAAGCAAGGGCCACCTGGCTGGCTGGGAAGAGGCGCACAGCTCAGCAGCTTTGCTTTACCTCCCTTAAGCTTGCCTCACCTTCAGCTATAACCCTTTGATCCTGAGCATGGCCCCTCAAACCTAATGAGCAGGTCAAAGTAGACAGATTGTGTGTTTACACAGCTGCTAAAACGTACTCTGTCCAGCATCCCCTGCCCTTTGAGTGAGACATGATTTTACCCATTTAAATATCCCACACTGAAAGGCATTTTAGGAGGGAGATACATTTCACCTGACACTTTGTTCTGTAGCTCTAGGCAGACAGGGCCCATAAAACCTCATCTGCTTGAGTCCAATGTGGCTACAAAGGGCAGCAGCCGCTTGGCCGAGTGAAATCACAGGAGTTCGCCTGCTTTGAGTTTCTCAGGTTGGCACTGCAGTGATAACAGGCTTTGGAAGTGCCTTCAAGACCCCTGTTTATTCACTAGCAAGGGAGTCATTTCAAGGGTCTGGGTTGTAGGCAAAATCCCATGGACTGACTCCATGCCCCTGCTGCACAGAAGTAGGATGCTAGAGCCCCGCTCTGCAAGACTCAAGGGGGTTATGAAGAGTGCTCAGACAAATGGAACAATCCCAAAAGCAGGCCACGTTCACACACTGCTTCGAGGTGGGGGGTGTTTATTTTTGGTTGACTTTCTTAAGAAAAGCACATTACTGCTTTCAACAGCAGCCAGGCTTTTTACAACACAAACAAGTCCAAGGAGGACAGACCCCTTAACTCATAGCTCTTCTGGTGTAACCCAGCCTTGGTCCATGCACACTGTGCATTCAGCAATGCCACAGTGAAACCTCAAGCAGGCCCCTGGTCGATCATCCAACTGTAGGCCTCTGCAATGCTCCATTTAATTGAAATGCCGACAGGGGCACCAACACGAATGGTGGTGGCCTAGTTCTTTGGGTGGGAGACTGACGGTGGCAGACTTGCCTTTAGAGGAACAAGTGATGCTGGCAGCTGACAAAAGCAGGATCCTGCTGTGCTGGCTGCCTAGCAGGTGTCACACTTGCACCACGTGGTCAGGACAGTGGTTCCAAGTCTCTCTCAGCTTTGAGTCACCCAATCAAAGCAGAGACCCGCAGGTTGCTGGGACCATTGCCAGTCAGTCAGTCCTACATGCACAACCCAGCTCCTCCTTGTCAGCTGGGCACTGGTGTGGTCCTTGTACCATCAGGCATCTCATCAAGTGAGCTGGAGAACTGCAACCTGCTGTACCCAGCTTTGGAACTGCTACGCTTACACCTAAACACAGTGTGTAATGACAAACAGCCGAGACGCAACAGAGTATGTCACCCTCACAGATAAAGGGTTGTGCGGGGAGAGGGGGAAGGCTTACGGTTGAGAATCAACCTTTTCCTGGCTCAGAACAACCGGTGTCCAGGGGGGCCCAGGGCCAACAGGCAGTGGCACGGTTACAGCAGCCGGCCTCGGCATTCAATCGCCCCACAACAGCACAGCAGCTCCTTGCCCTCCACGCTGCCCACCTCGTAGTTATAATCCCAGGTGAGCTCAGTCCCAGCCCGGATCCGCCTGGGAAGGAAGGGAGGTGCCTGGGTTACTTAGCAAGCAGAAGGGGGCACAGTGACCCGCTGGGAGATTCGGGTAGCCCCAAGAAGGCACATGCATCTTGGCCACAGGACAGGGTGAGATCCGTGCCTGGGCAGCGCCCCCCCAGGCCTCAGGGAAGAGGAGCATTAAGGAAGCAGCCTGCTCAACAAAAGAGGTGGAGGGGGGAAGGCAGCACAGCCAGCACCTATGGACTGGAAACATTTCTCTGCTACCACGAGAACGCTGCAGCTTTTTGGGCAACCTCCAGCAAGCCAAGGTTGGTCCAATACATTGTTACAGGATCCAGAGGCAGGACAGTCTAGCGGTTAGAGCCCTAGCCTGGGACTCGAGAGACCAGGCTTCAATTCCCAATTCTACCCCAGACAACAATCCAGTCCTCATCAGCACCGAGCCCTGTCCTGCCTCGAACGACCTCGCAGGCTACCATGACGGAGGCTGCACCAGTTCTGGAGAGATGAAGCGTCACAGCCCGTGAGAGCGACAACATCCCCATTTCACCAATGCCCTTCCCCCAGAAGAGCTGAGAACTTGCAGCTCCCAGTTACTTGGGCAAGAGTGGGGCGAGACTGAGGGACCCCAAAGGCAGCCGGGGGCCTGTGTGTTTGACCATCTCTCCACCCACCACCCGCCCAAGCCCATAAGCAGTTAGGGATGGAGCTAGGAAGAGACCCCAGCAGCCCCGACTCCCCCACCCCGGCTCTCATCACAAGACCACAGTAGAATCCCCCTGTCGCAAATCACTAGCAACACATCCAAAGGGGCTTGGCCTCCCCATGACCTTTTAAAGCACCCGAGCCTTCAGGGACGAGAAAGCCAGGAGTGCGGCCAGCCCTTCCCGGCGTAGGACCTGGCATCACTTACTTGCTGGCGAAGAAGGCGACCCAAGGGAACCGGAGATCATGAGTGTCCACAAAGACGTTCTGCACAAACAAGTTGGGACTGCAGCTATGCTGTGAAGGGACAAGAGAGGCAAACTGATGAGCAGGCAGGGAGCAGCAGGCTGCGGGGTGCAGTGTTTTTAAACAGCAATCTTACTAATCAAGCCCCAGAAATCCGATTTAAGCCCATTGAAATAGGGGCTACTCTGGCCTTACTCCAGGTAGGACGTGTGCTAAGTCCCAAGACACATTCAAAATGACATTTACTCAATGGAACGGCTTCCGCAGAACCTTCTGTCTTGTCTACCTATCTATCTGAGCGCATCTTGGGTCTGCCTGCCCATCTGTTTGTTCAAGAACTCCTCCTCCACGGTAAGAGCTAGGACCACCACATCTGGCATGCAGCTTGCTCTCATCGTAACGTAAAGCAACGTAGGGGTTTGGTTGTGCCAGGACACTGGGATGTGCCCAGAATGGGATTGTTTCTCAAAGAAAGGAAAGGGAGGAAGCAGCTAGCAGGGAAAGTTATATTGTAGAATGACCACAGGGGGGCAGCAAGGGACCAGAGATGTTCTATCCCATTGGGACAGCAGGGAGCAGGGCTGGAGAAAGGGACAACTCTCCCATACATTTCAGAGAGTTTGTGTTTGTCATTATGTCTGTCCCCCATCTGGGGAACATGCACCCCTCCTCTGGCAGTGCCAGCTGCAGCAGCCATCGAGAGGCGCTTCTCACCTGGCTGCAAGCTGCTGCAGAGACAGGGGGCTGGGGTTGTCCTCTCTCCCTGGGGCAACCTGCATCCTGAGCCCCTCTGCCCCAGCCCCACCCCAGAGCAACAATTCAAACGAAGAAAAATGGTCAGTGAAGGACCTGAGCAATGGCAGGTAAATCCTCTAGTAAGATATAAAGAGCCTGTTTTTGCAGACTGCCCCACTTGGCATCTGTCTTCAATGCTTGCATTTCCATCCTGCCCCCTCTGCCCCACACATGCAACGTCGGGCCCAAATGTAGCGTCTCCCCTCCTTGCTAGGCTAGTCTAGAGCCAAGCGCAGGGGGGACAAACCCAATCGAAAGCAGACAAGCTGCAGGTTAACAGTGGCCCACAAGTCAGAGAGATACAGGGCTGGAAGGAGTCTGGAGAGCTCAAGTCCAGGCCCCTGCACTGGGACAGCTCAGTAACAGACACACCGAACTCAGATCAGTCCCGAGTGGATGGGTGTTGACTTACAGCCACCAGACCCAGCAGTGACTGGTCCTCATCTGATGGTGACAACAAGGGCAGGGCTGATGTTCAGAAGACAGCACTTGCATTTGGGGCTAGATCCGGACCCACGGGAGGCCAACAGAATTGCCAGGCCCCTGGGCAAGGGGGGTGGGGGATGCTGCTCCTGGAAGGGGAGGAGACTTGGACTAGCCTGCCCCTGCCAGGCCTTCAGCACCGCCCTAGGCTCTGGGAGTGATTTAAAGGGCCCAGGAGCAGTGAGGCCCAGGAGCCCCCGACCCCTTTGAATCAGCAGGCCCCAGGGAAGTTGCCCCCTGTGCCCCACCTATTGGCGGGCCTGCACCCAAGAGCAGTGAGGCTCCTGGGTAGGGTTTGCTTGAAATCAAACAGAAGCCAAGACTCAGGCAGCACAGCTGATGCCCCTGGAGGATGCACAGAGCCTGGGAGACAGCGAAAGGACAGGAAACTCACGTTCAGGTAGCGGCCCAGGTTCCCCTCGAGTTTGGCGTCGATGATGTAGCAGGACTCTTCGCCGTCATAGAACTGACGGGTGTTCCTGCGCACCAGCATGTTCTCCCCCTTGTCGGCGGATGCCATATTGGTCGATTTGATGGCAATCCCATGAGTCGATTTGAGGGCAAACCCTCGTGTGGATTTCACTGCCACTTGCCTTTTGACAGGGCCTGCCAGAACAGAGAAATGGTCACAGCCCCATTTCCTCCCACGTCCTGAGAGAGGTTTAAGATGGTGACGAGCTTTGACCCTCGCTCAGTGCCAGTCAGTCCCCAAAAAATCCTCTTTTTTCAGAATCTGAGGCCTAAAGTTGTCAACGCTGGCTAATTAGTTTGGGTGCCTGCTGTGAGATACCTTAAGGAGGGCCTGGTTTTCAGGAAGGGCCGAGCACCAGCATCTGAACTCAGGTCCCCTTAAAAGAGTCTCGAGTTGGGCACCCAAAACTAATCACTTTTGAGAAACTTTAGGCTTCAATCTCATTAGAATTTAGTCTACAGTCAGTTGCACGGGGATCAGGGTTTGTAACATGTAGATACGGCTCTTCTGCTCAGGGCACCAGACACATTCATCATGTTCACCACTCTCTTCTCCTCCCTGTCCAATCCCATTATCCCATCACCGGATGCCGCAGCTGCCCCTACCTAGGCCGGAAGAGGAATTCTTTTTATCGTCAACGTCCTCTTCCTCAGAGCCAGAGGAAATGGTCTGGATGTCATCACTGTCGTTTGCATTGCCCTGCGCTTGTCCTGCTGCCGGCTGCCCGTTCTCCCCCTCACTGTCCGTGCTACTTGACAGCGTCAGCACATCCTGGAAACATGCACATGTAACAGTGGCTCAGATGCGTTGCAATACAGGCCAAAACCATCCTTTTTACCCTCTTCAGAATGCTGCTAAAGCCGCTGGGAGCGTTCATCTACAAATCTGACACTGTTACCCTGGGCTTGAACAAAGACATTAACTGGATGTCACGTTATAAAGCCAGGTTTTTGCTGTTTATACATCTCTTGGTTTGTTATTTCCACTCCGACTCATCTGATGAAGTGGGCTTAACCCACAAAAGCACATGATTCTCTATATATTTTTGTTAGTTTCTAAAGTGCCAGAAGACTTCCCCTTCATGAGTGTTAACACTTCCCTTTCTCCAAGGAGCCAAGTTTAAAGATTGTGTCTTTCTATAGAACCCTTTGGCAGCTATTCATTTAAGCTTACGATATTCTTGGGAAGCCATTTTAAATGCACATGGAAAAGGCAGAGCCAGAAGCCAGGAACCCTGCTATACAGGCCTAACGACAATCACACGTGTTTTCTATAGCCCCTTTTGGTTTGAAGACTATTTGGCCCGGAAAGATTTTAGCCACTGAAATGTGCTGCCCCCTCTGTGGTGGTGCATGACAGCCGACAGCGCAAAGTGACACGACTGTACATGGTTATTACATGGGAAAAGAAAAAGGTTCAAGTTGAAACTGCAAGAGGAATTTTGAGAGGCTGGTTAGTAACTCCCAGGTGGAATTTGACCAGCCCACTAGGAGACTGCAATCTTCACCCTGTGGAGTGAAACAAGATCTTTCATGCCCACTAACTTTGGTTTAATCCACTTGCACAATGGCAGCCAAGCCTGGTTTGTTTAGCTGCAGGGCTCCCCGTACACGAGCATTTGGGCGGCCACCCAGGAGAGAGTCTAGTGCCGCCCAGCTGATTAGCAGCGCGCCCACAGCTGGCTGCGTGTGTTTCTACTGATGGTGCACAGCCACACGTGCCTCAACGCATGCAACAAAATCTTTTCTACACATGGATGGAAAAAAATTAGAGGGGAACTTTGGCGAGCTGCCTGCTTGATGTTCTGCAATTTGGAATTAATGATGCAGGAAGTGTCCTAACCCCCAAATTCAGTGCCCAACGTTGTACGAAATACACGACACATGCAGAGCCAAGAATCACAGTAGCCTGCGCAGTCTGGAGTGAATGATCTCTTACAATAAGAAATAGAGGGAGTGCCAAGATCCAGCAACGCCAATTCATACTCTCGGGGAATTACAAGAGATCAGCCACATGGGATGGGTCTAATCAGATCCCAGAAGATGCTCAGTGATCTAGGGGAAGGTAGAAGGAAACCTACTGTCCCTGTGAATGTGCCCGGGGCAAGTCTTTCTTGACACTAGTTCTGGCAGCCACCTGAACCCCATGCAAGTAAGAGTTTCCACAGCAGTCCCTCCGCCCTTTAAACCATACCCAAGTCATTACAGCTGCTTTCCCATAGCAATCCAGAGCCTTCAAACCCCACATATACGTGCCTGCAATTCAGAGCAAACCCTGGGAAGCCATAGCCCCAAGGAACTAGCAACTATAACCCACTGGACGGGGGGTGGCCCTTAGTCAAGTCAGTGCACGCGAAGGACTGGAGGGATAGAGAGCCTCAATGCAAAATGGAAGCCCCACGAGGCACAGGCCGATCTGCAAAGATCTAAAAGCCTCAAAACCCAATTCTCACATCAGTTGCTTGTTGTGGAGGAGCCAAAAGCCTTCTGCTCTGATGCACGGTCGTCTTGCTGGGTGGCCTCCGGATCCCCTCCAGTTTCATGGGGCTTGGATTGTAGCCATACACCTTGCCTGTCTCAGATGCCCTGGGAGCCAAGAACACAAACAAGTCACCCAGGCCGCTTCCTAGCCATCTCCCCCACCTGCCCTGGGGCTACTCGGAACCTAATGGCAACACCCTGATCCCAAGGGCTTCCGACAACTGGAGCAGGCAGGAGATGGTCATGCTCGACTAACCTGCTAATCCAGCCAGTCCTGTTCCACGGTCTGACCTGCCAGGGCTTCACCAGCCTCCATAGTAACACTGAAGCTTTTCCCACCCCCTCTGACACATAGCTGGTTTCTCCCTCACCCTTGTATCTGACTGGGCAGCGCCGTCAGCTCCTCTGAGATTCCCCACCGGCTGGCCACACAGGCTAGCTTTAAACTACGTGGAAGGCCAGCCCCCTCCCAAGCAACTGCGCCAATATGAGGCACCCAGCGTGCTCTGGCAAGCGGCCATGTTTCATTCAAATACTTTAACACTTACATTGAATGCTTGCTTGGCTCTTCAGGTTCCTACAAAGGGGAAAACGTAAGAATTACACTTCAGTGGCAGGGGCAGGACGTCCACTCGCCCGGCTCAGCACGGCTTTGGGCCTTGAATGCTGCCAAGCCCCTGAGGGGTCGGATGTGAGCACGAGGGTAGGAAGGAAGATGTCGCTGAGGGGTACTGGCCTGGGACTAAAGCCTGGGTTCTATCCGTGGCTCAGTCACAGCCTCTCTGCTTGGCATGTCACCAGCTCTCTTTGCGCCTCTGGTTTCCCATCTCTGCAGCAGGGAGAACGTGTCCCTACCTGACAGATACCCTGGCGGCAGCACAAAATAGCAGAATAGTCTAGCTCAGTGGTCACCAACCAGCAGATTGGGATCTACCGGTAGATCTTGGGCTTCTGACAGGGGTTCCTGACTAGTTGGGCCAAGAAGCTACCAAGTGCCGGCTCTTCAGCTGCCCTTCCCTGCACTGCTGCACATCTCCTGCCCTTTGCCTTGGAGACGCCCCTCCCCGGGGGCTTCCTGCTTGTGGTACAGAGCAGGGAAGGGAGAGGAGGAGCGTAGATGTCAGGGTGCCCTCTCTCCCACTCTGTATTCTATCTCCACAGAATGGGGGGGGGGGGTGCGCACAACAGGGCTTGGGATGGAGGGAGTTTGCTGGTTGCTTTTGAGTTGTGCAGGGCCAAAGCAGGAGTGAGCCTGCCTTAGCCACGCCACACACCACACCACACCACCCCCCAGGAGCTGCCTGAGGTAAGCAGTGTCCAGCTCCAATCCCCTGCCCCAGTTATGTACTCCCCCACCCCAAACCTCTGCTCTAGCCCTGAGCCCCCTGGATCCAAACGCCCTTACAGAGCCTGTACCCTGAACCCCCTCTTGCACCCCAACTCCCTGACCCAGGCTCAGCTCAGAGCCCCCCTCACACTCCAAATCCTTTAGCCCAAGACCAGATCCTGCGCCCCCAACCCTCTGCCCCTGCCTGGTGAAAGGGAGGGAGCATGGGGGAGGGTGGAGTGAGCAGGGGCGGGGCCTCGGAGCAGGGGCATGAAGGAGGCGGGGCCAGGGTGTTGGAGTTTAAGGTAGATCCTGGATTGCACTTAAAATTCAACAAATGATCTTGTGCTTCAACAGGCTGGAGACCCCTGGTCTAGCTAGACAGTCTGGGATCCACGAACGCCACAGCAGCTCTTCCAGGATCAGCACCCTTGTCCAGGCCTTCCCCAGCTCTGCGCCGCCATACAGAGGGGCAGCGATGCGCCCTCGCCCGGGGCTTTCCCAGGGATGGGGAAGGACATGTACTTAGAGCACCATCACAACAGCCTCTCGCTTACCTCCTTCCTCTGCGCCTTTGAGTCTGCCTCCAAGCCAAAGGCCTCCTTGCCCCCCAGCCCAGAGGTGCAGGGCTTCTCTCGGCCGCCCAGGACGTCCCCTTTGCCTGCCCTGGCCTCGCTGGTCTCGCTGGCCTTGAACGAGGAGGCGCTGTCGTTGTCCTGGAAGCTGTCTGACATGCTATTGGAGCTCAGCCAGGAGGCCACTTTGTTTTTGGAGGTCTCCTCGGACATGGGTGGCTTGCAGGCCGTGGTCACAACCACCTCGTCGTGGCTGATCTGCCTGGTGAGGCCGGAGTCCTTGGAGGCCGTCTCCGACAGGCCGTTCTCCTTCTGGCCCCTGGTCTGCCGGCGGGTAGCGTAGCTGCGCCACACCGAGCTGGTGCTGAAATCCTCGTCCTTGCAGAAGTTGTCGTCAGAGCTGTCCTCGTTGGACTCCTCCTGTTCCTCACTACCTGTGTTCTCCTCGTCCTCGTCCTTCAGGTCCACGCCACTACTGTCGGAGGAGCACTTGGCATCGCTCTCGTAGCCCTCCTTGAAGTTCTCCACGCTCTCGATGTGATCCAGATTGGCGAAGTACTCGTCCCCCATCTCTAGCCCCTCTTTGTCGGCAAAGTCGTCCGTGAGGATTTTCCCTGGAAAGCAAGCAGGCCGTGAGCTGGAGGAGGGGGTTTAACCCCTTCAAGAATTCAAAAGGAAACAGGCCTGGGGCGGAAGTACCCAACCCCCACAGGCCTGTGGCTAAGACAAGCAGGTACACCTGAGCTGAACCCAGCTGACCTGTAGATCATGGAGCAGGAAGTATAACAGTGACTAAGACCAGTGCTGAGTTTTCAACTAAAGCTATTTTTCGATGGAAAATTGGCATTGGACTCAACATTTTAAGTGGAAAAAAGTGTCTGGTTTTCATGGAAAAATTCAACTTTTTGTTGAAAAGCCAGATGCCAGAAAACTGGGGGGGAGGGAGTGGGGAGAAGGAACTCTGAAATGCCACCATAGGGCCTCATGGGAGTTGTAGTTCAAGACCTTCAGGCTCCCATTCTCCTCTATGTGCTGGGATCCCCAGAGGGACTGCATCTCTCACAATGCAAGTGAGCAAGAGGAGAGTCCATGGTGCATCATGGGATACACAGTACAGCCAGGAAGTCCAGCCCATAGAGAACGAGGGTGCTGAGGCAGCATTTCCAATTAGTCTCACTGCTGAGCTTCCCCAAACTGTAGAGCCAGCAGGGAGAACCTGGCCCTGTTTTAGCCCTTTCTGGTTTTTTACTTGCTGCATTTTAATGACAGCATGACAGCCCTACCCAGCTGGGGACTCTTGGAAGAGGGGTTCTCTGCATCTCCCACACTTTGCTTGGGGAAAAGGGGGGGACTGATGAGCCAGTGCCCAGTCTCTGTACTAGCTATGGTATCTGGATTCATGCAGGCCAAGAACTCAAGTTTGTGTAAGAACCTAGCACTGAGGCAGCATCAAAGTTAAGAAACCAAAGCACTCAACTACTGGCAACCCAGTGCTAGACTGTGAAAACAATCAGGAAGCTGATTGATACATATGCACCAAGCTGCTGAATTGGGGATGCAAGGAACCCTTCACGCCTGAGGAGTGCTTCACTTCTCAGTACTGGCATTGTAGTCACTGCGGATTCTGTATTTCCTTGTTTCCAGGGAAATAACTGGCAGTGAATCCTTCAAAAGGTTGGGAAAGTAAAGTTTAACAGGCATGCAAGAAGGTCTGTGACAATTCTGTTCCTATTGTAAGTTTTGTAAAAACAAACCCTAGATGACCATGTCATTTTAAAATAAATACTTGTTTTGTTTAAGGAAGGGTAAGAACATAAGAATGGCTATCCTGGGTCTGATCAGTGGTCCATCTAGCCCAGTATTCAGTCTTCCAACAGTGGCCAGTGCCACATGCTCCAGAAGGAGTGAACAGAACAGGGAATCATCAAGTGATCCCTTCTCCTGTCACCGGTTTCTAGCCTCAGCTAAAGAGAGGCTAGGGACACCATTCCTACCCATCCTGCCTAATAGCCCTTGATGGACCGGTCCTCCATAAATTATTCTAGCTCGTTTTTTAGCCCTGTTAAAGTCCTGGTCTTCACAACATCCTCTGGCAAGGAGTTCCACAGGTTGACTGTGCTCTGCATGAAGAAAAACTTCCTTTTGTTTGTTTTAAACCTGCTATCTATTAAAAGTAGTTTAGTATTTGATTTATGTGACTGATGGGGACAGCAGCACAGTCTCGTAGGAGCAGATCTGTGCTAGTGGTGTCCTATTTTAACCAAAGGATTTCCAGATGGATTGTCAGTAACACCAAAGAATGGCAGATGTACCTGCATAAATGCAGACGAAAGAGCCCTTGGCAATATCATCAAGGCAGCGGATTCCCCAGCCTTTGTTCTGAGTCTTGAACAGCTGGAGTCTGACTTGGAGTCCATGTTGTACCAAGCGATTGGTGCACATGTTCATGTTGCATTTGCATCTCTTGTTACATTCATAGACTCTGGGAAAGGAAAAGTTGATGGTTATCCCTGCAAGTGTCAAAGACCAGACTGATCTCTCAAAAAACAAAACAAAAAAACAAAACAAAACCCAAAAAACAAAACAAAAAAACCACACACACACACCACACACCCACCCACCCCTCACCAGAGTTGAGGCTAGAACAGCCATTATGCATTCTTGCCATTTATCTGATTTGCATTTGATCAGATTGCATCGGTAACACTTGTTACAGAGAGACTGAAAATTCATGAGGCCAGTTTGCACAGCTGAAGGGCACTGGACCTACCCTTTTTAGGGGCAGAGGTGCACAGAAGAACAGACACAACCCTGCCACTGAGGGGAAACCAGGCCAAAGTAAGTTGCTTGTCATGAGGTGAGTGATTTCTAACTATGTATTCGGGGAGGGAGAGGTGAGAATTGACAGGCCATGTAATAAAGCTGGACAGCGATAGAATGAAATCATGCATAAATACTTCAGTATTAGTAACAGGATCAAATCAGCAGTATATTGAAAATTCAGGGACAGGATTATTACAAAAATAAGCCTTAATGGTAGTGGACTGCCAAGTCAACTCTTCTACTGTGCCCACCATCACTAGGGAAGTGAAATCCCGTTTAATTGGTTAACCAGTTCAACACTATGTTTAACCAGCTAACTGATTAAACGGGGAACGGGGGAGGATCCAGCCAGGCAGGAGCTGCTCCAGCAGGATTGCCAGGCTGGGAGCCAGCCACTGATCCCGCATGGCGGCCCGACGAAGCTGGCCACGGGGTGAGGGTGGGGCACTGCTCCAGCGTGCCAGGTAACCAGTTAACTATTCACATTCCTAATCATCACGGTCCTTCAGTGTCTTCCAGTAGAGCAGTAAGCAATGTGACAGTCACAACTACCACTGACTGCACCCTCAGGCTAGGTCTACACTGCTGGCTTTTGTCGGCAGAGAGTATGCAAATGAAGTGCGACAAAATGCTAATCAGCAAAAGCCAGCAGTGTAGACAAAGCCTCCGTGTTCAGCCACACCTCAGCTCTGCAGGGTCTCAAGCAGCCACACAGCAACCAGCACGCTGCAGTCGAGTGCCTCAGAAGCTGAACTGCTCCCTGCTGCCATGTCTCGGACCAATCTGCCATGGAGCCTTAGCCATGCTTTGGGCTTGGACAGTCTGATCATCAGCGGTGCTCCAAGTGCTTTACAGCTGATTTCGTTTTGCAACAACCCATGAAAGGAAACTTCCCCGAGGGATTTTCTGCATGCCGAGGTCAAAGTCAATGAAGCCTGTGCCTCAGTTTCCCCATCTGTACACTAGGAAAGATGCAGTGCCCTATGTGTGGGGTTGCAATTTTTGCTGAGAATAACTACAGTCAGACTGTGAGGGACTTGGTGACTACAGTGATGAGGGTTAGAAGCATCTGGTCAAACCCCAGGACCCAGCGGAGAAGCCAGGACTAGAACAAGGGGGGTCTGAGGCATATACCTAAGCTCTCCAATCCCTTGTCAGATTGACCACCTTGGCCTCAGAAATCTCTCTTAACGGAAGCCCAATGCCACGCTACTCACCCTGTCGGGAGGCATTCCTCCAGCCTCTTGTGCTGGTAGCCAGCGTTGGGGTTGATCTGCCCGCCGGGGGTGCAGCCTGTTGCTTGGACTGTCAGCTGATGGCAGGCACATTTAGATCTAAAGGCGCAAAAATCCCACCCACGGATTTATTTGGCACAGTGTTCACAAGAGAAGTCAGACCTTTCAAGTCCTTGCTCGCTCACTAGTACGTGGCACGGGGACTTCCTGCCACCAGCTGGACTCTCAGTACAGGGTCACTTTGAGGCCCCCTCTACTCTGATGGCAGGTGACCTTCAAAACACTGGCTGAGATACAGGCACAGACGCCTTTTACCCCAAACAACTTTAAGATTGCTTCCCCAAGGGAGCAGTGGGCGCAGGACACGCGCCAAGCGCAATCCTGAAGCAAGTAAATCGGTGCGGAGAGGATCAGAGCCATAGTCTGAGACTGCAAAAGAAATCAGAACCACCAAAATGCTATTGTGGGCTGGAATATGAGAACCCCACACTCAAGCGGCCTCTGACTGCGACTCCTAAGCCCCCTGCACCCACACAAGGGGAAACAATTTTTGAGAATCGGCGTAAACGTGGATTTTAGAAAACCTGGGAACTGGCTAAGAAACAGGGATGTGGTCTCAGCCTTACGGCAGCCCAACTATCATAACGCTTTTCCAAGAAAGCATTCCCCCCCTTGCTACAGTCAGCTGGGAGTCTCAAGCCAAGCAGGGATGTGAAAGTGTAACCCAGGCTCATCGGTTAATGCTCATGGTTACATGCAGGCTCCCAGTACACGTGGGGAGCTGGCTTAAAAGCTGGTTCCCAGGGGGACGCCTACTCCTCCCACACGCTGCTGCTTCTGTGTAAGTCGACTCTCTGCATGTACTAGCTCCCACCTGCTCCTGGCTCTGATACAGAGGCAGCAGTGCATGGAAGAGGAGGAGAAATGGAGGCAGCAGCTGATGAGCTCCAGGAGCCGGCTTAAAAGACAGTTCCCGGCATGCACTGGCTTCCAGGCAGCCGCCTGTCACCCCACGTGAAACCGTGTAACCGTTGAAATTTTCAACAATTACACGATTACTTAATTAGATGCATTTTAACATCCCTGAAGTCAAGTGCCCTAGCACCCGGGCCACAATGGTCTCTGTGGATAGATTTGCTTTCTTATCACTCCCCAGATAGGACATGGGACTGAGCCAGGGCTGTTAACGTGCAGGACACAAAGGTCTGTGTGCAGAACCCTTCCCCAACCCATGGCCCAGAGACAGGCTGAATCGCACACTGCATTGCCTACTTGTCTCTGCAGCCATCTTTGCAGTCGCAGCCCACGAGGAACTCCCAGCTGGTGTTGATGTAGACGCCTTTCCCCGGGATGCGCTCCTTGCTATAAGCCACCTGCGGAGGAGGGGTGGTGTCGATCTCATTGACGCAGGACAGCGGCACGTCCTCCTTGCCTTTGGTGATGTCCGCAATGTAGTAAAAGGGCTTGTAGGGCTGGAACTTGCGGTCCACCAGCACGTAGGGGTCTAGGCAGAACATCTCCAGAAAGAGGAAGTCACAGTCCGTCTCGAAGAGGTAGCGCTCGATCTCTTGCATGGTGCGCAGGCACAGCCCGCACGGCGTCTTGTAGATGACGTGGAAGCCCATCTTGCGGTTGATGCGGCGGCGGGCAGTCATGCGCCGGAAGTCGTAGAGAAGCGGGATCAGGAGGGGGTTCTTGCTGCGGTACTGGTCACTCCGGATGGGGCGGACCCGTGACAGGCAGGTGTAGCTGCAGACGTGGGGCAAGTAGAAGAGCTTCTCCATTGGGGCCCGGTAGGAAGGCTCGTTGGGCACCCGGTCCATCATGCCGTGGAACGGCTGCACTGCAGTGGTGCCGGGCTGGCCACTGGAGTAGCTTCCACTGGAGAGACATAGACAGCAAGTAAGATACACGAGGGATCCTTCCCCTGGAGAAAAGCAACACTAACAGTTTGATTTGGCACAAAGTCCTCCTTGGTGACACCACAAGACAGTGGTGCTTCCCTGGGGGGCCTGACTACCCTGAGGAAAAAGCCACAGGGAATAGGGAGACGATCCTACGGTGGACAAGATTGTCAGCTCTATCCTGAGAGCTGCCTGGCACATCTCTGGCATTGTAAAGAGAGAACACTTCCTTCCATTATTAATACTGCCACAGCACTTGAGCATGCTGGTCCATGCCCAGTGCCTAGCACACAGGAGCCCTGTACAAACAGCACGGGTTCTCATGTAAAATATGCACGAGCCTCGGGAGTCTGCATGTGAAAGGTGAAAGAGACGAGAGCTTGCTTACCGATACTGCTGGTTCACTGCAGCTTTTCCCATGGGAGGAGTTTCACTCAGCACAGGAGAAGCAGGCGAAGAGTGTCCAGACCCCACCGAGCCAGGACGGAAGGACGTGCTTTTCTTGGCCACTTGCTTTCTGGACTGAGCCAGCTGACTTTCGGGGCTTCTATACAAAGGAAGAAGAACGGGGCACGATTTCAAGGCTAGATGCTCAATGAGCAGAAGGGGTTAACAGATGCCGACACCTAAAATGCACTCTGAAACTTGGAGATCCCCCCTCCCCCCGGCAGAACTCAGCCCATTGCTACCTGTCAGAGACAAACTCATGCAAAGATTTTCTGCGTGATGGTAAAATACACCCAACCCAACAGAATACACCAAACAGGTTGAAAACAAAAACCTCCATTTTAATAATGTTGTTGGCATTCAGGGGATTTCTGGGGAGTGGGGCGAGCCTTTGAGGATATTAAAATAATTTCAGGCTTTTAGGAGCAACCTGGACATCTGAAGATCCCTGGGCTGGCAGAAACACAGCAGAGCCTTTGGGATCTGTATCCGTGGCAGTTTTCAGCATCAGCGAGAGAGTAAAGTTTCCCAGTTGTAATGCTCTTCCTACTGTATCAGCTAGCAGCAAGAGCAAGGAGAATACAAGTCTCCTTTTTATACTGAGCTGCGAATCAGTTACAAAAGGGAAGACAAACTGCTGAGTGAAGCAGAACTTCTGTAGTGGAAGATGCCGGGTGCTCAGAAGAGCACACAGTTAAGTCTCATTCTTTGTAGAGATGATAAATGTTTTCCAGTTCAAATTATACTCTGACGGACAAACCACGCCACCCGGGAACCCAACCATTATATGTCAAACACTGGGCCGTGAGGAGGGCTTGGGGGGTGGGGGGGAGAGAGGGGTAAAGCAAGCTCTAAAATCCAGAACCAAGAGAAATGTTTATGAATGCTTAAATCCGGGGGAAATGGCTTGAAGAAAACCATAATGTGCAGCACTTGCAAACCCAACCCTGTGGCACTGCACAAGACCCTGAAAGTGAAAGTCGAAAAAAATCAAAACAAGACCAGTCAACGTCACAGCGAGGCACGAGGAGAACCCAAGACACCACAGCAAAGATGCTATTGTCATCTTACTCATAACCTTCAATGTCTTTACTAGCAGGATTTGTAAACCAACCATATCCCTTCGAACAGCAGCAATACTTGAAGGAGGACTCAGTTTATACTAGAAACTATTGTCTTGGCAGCTGTCTGCAACACTACAGACAAAGGGGCTTAGAACAGCAGCTTTAGTTCCATACAAGTAGCTTGGACTATGCGCTTTGAAGACAGGATCTTAAAAGTTATATTATATATATATATATATATATATATATATATATATATATATATATGATTTAAGACCCCAGCATGCCTTGCACACACTGCAATGACTGTTCTTTAACACAAGAGTGCAGATGAGACAGCTAGAGGGGGTCTGTATCTTGCAGTTTAGTGTAACAGACTTCTCGTCGACTATCATTCCTGTAGTCTCCTCAGTTTGCGTTACTTTAATGGCAGCAAGAAAGTCTAGATCTTGTTTGGACGTTGCCCTGGGAGCGGAGAACGAGGCGCCAAGTTTGGCATTCCTCAAGGCGGAGGGAACATCATGTCGGAGTAGAACTCTTCCTTTACATGGCCACAGTGAAAGAATGAAACTACAGCTTAGATTCACGAGCCTTGGGAAAGCGTTAGGATTAGAGTGGTGTACAAGAGCATTAACCAATTGTGGCCGCTACGTTCAGGGCAGAAGAATTCATGTTACATTGGCGTTCAGGATTACAGGCAGTGGAGCAGACCATGTTACTTGCATGCCGCTACGTCTGGAAAGATTCTCGTGTGTAATGCTCAACTTGCTGCACAGGTTTGCTACAGGTGGGGCACGTCTTAGCCCCCTTTTCCCCATGCAAAGAGGCACAGTTAGAGCAGAAGACATGTAGGCAGGGTATCATGCGTCCATAAATCCTGATGGGAAATCCGCAGTGGTGACAAAAGTGAACAGGGACAGTCTCCTTTTCTCTGAGGAAGTTTATCTTGAAGTCCCAACACACATGCTCAGGAAATCTTGCATTCTCCAACTCACAGTCTCCATTGCAATGTGGCTCTTCTCCTTCATCAAGTCCTCCTCCGGCACTAGGATGTGCCTCTGACAGCGTCCAACTCGTGCCTCCAGTAGTGGAAGGTGCATGTTGGATTTGGTTGGAGATTGACTTGATCAGGTCTGCTCCGTGACCATCAAGACCAACCCATGAGTCTGAATTCTCAGTGCCTTGTAAGTCAGTGAGGTCCATGAGCCGGTCAGTCCAAGTTGAAGAATGCAAAGCAGCAGGGGGCCAATGCCTGGATCGTGACATGAGGGAGTAATTCAGAGAAGCAGCAAACTTTGTAACTCGGCAATACATCAAGTGTGAAGCATTAGGACAAGCAGCTTTGCTCAGTGAGTACTGTGGTGTCAGCCTCCCCGCCCCAAGATCCTCATCCATCAGCCTTTACCTACAGTCTCCCCGCATTGGAATTAACACAACAGTGCAATCGAGAAATAAGCCAAGGGATGGAAGAAACCCACACCAGAAGACTCCTTCCTACAGGAATGGATAGAGCCAGTAACAACTAAAAACTAGAGATATTTGGTACAGTGGAGAGTCAATAAAGGTACTTACTCCATTTCAGCAGGTGGGGGAGAAGCAGGCTGTGTAGCTAGAGATATGGCCTGGATTTGTTCGATAGGTTTAAACTGGGAGCTGGTTCCTGTTAAGTCTTGCGTGTACTGTACCACCGGCCCTTTGCTCCTCACGGCACCTGGGGGAAGAGAGTCGCTATGTCAGTCAAAGACTGGTGCACCAATTAACCACACGATATTGGTAGATTCCAGTTACCACTCTCAAACTGTGCAACTGAATTGTGAACAGTGTGTTAAACAATCTAATCTATTCTTTGCAAAAACTTTCAGACTAACAAGCGCAGCTCTGAACAGCTAGCACATAGCAACGCTGCAACTAGTGACAGATGTGAGAACTCAAGAATGGTTACGTCCACATTAGCAGAGTTAAGACAGCAAAAATCTCATTTTCTAGTGCTGCAAGACAGTCCAGAGTTGCCAATTATCTCCAACAGACTGGACTCTTAATGGAACTCATTTCCTTGCCAAGTCTTTACAACTACTGAATGACAGGCCAATCTCGAGAAAGCAGTTTAGGGTGTACCCTGAGACAGACACTTGGGGGACTGACATACCAACATTAGGACGAGTCCTCATCTGCCCTCCTTGTTTCTTTTCCAGAGTGGAGGCTGTTGAGGTTTTCATGCTGAACATAGGCTCCAGGCGTGTGGAACCCCGGTAAATCCATTCGCAGCGTTTGTCATCCTGTAGCAGACAGAGAATATGGTAACGTTCATAGCATCTGAGATTCAAGGCAAGAAGTGTGTGTTTAAGGGGACATCAAGATTTGAAGTAGATATAAAAAAAAATACATACATGTTAAGAACATAAGAATGGCCAGACTGGATCAGACCAAAAGTCCATCTGCTGACAGTGACCAATGCCAGATGCCCAGAGGGAGTGAACAGAACAGGGAATCATCATGTGATCCCTCCCCTGTCGCCCAGTCCCAGTTTCTGACAAACAGAGGCAGGGACACCATATCTACCCACCCTGGCTAATGGTCATTGATGGACCTAACCTCCATGCATTAATCTAGTTCTTTTTTTAAATCCTGTTGAAGTCCTGGTCTTCACAACATCCTCAGGCAAGGAGCTCCACAGGCTGACTGTGCTTTGTGTGATGAGATGACACTCTTTCTAGTGGGCATTAAACCTCAGAATTTCAAAACTTTAGTGCACTAAGTGTGCTGCAAACCACACCACAGGACAAGTATGTCAAAAGTGTGCAGAAGAGCTTGCACTCCAGAGACATGGCACATGCAATACAGAACAGAGAAGGAGAGCTGACTGCAGCTAGCAAGGGAGGGAGTCCACACTCATAAGGAGACTCGGGCAAAGGAAATGCAGAAGATGGCAAAACTGGGACTGGGCCAATATGTGAGAAGATATGGTAAAGAGAGGCAGAAAGGCAGAGGTTCTCACACTGGGAGTCATGAGATTATTGCATGGGAGTTCACAAGCTGGCAGCCTTTCACCCTACACCCTGCTTTGCCCCCAGCTATTTATAATCGCGCAAAATGTTAAAAAGGGGAACACACGTAGGGGCTTGCTGTGCGAAAGGAGTCACCAATACAAACGTTTAAGAACCACTAAAGTAAGGATTCTGAAGGGCAGGACAAGGTGCTTCCATTTAAAGGCAGGCCTTGCCACCAAGGCACAGGATCGGTACTCAGGAAACCTACTTTCTATTTCCAGCTCTGTCACCAACTCCGTAGGTCAGGGGTGGGGAACCTTTTTTGGATCGGGGGCCGCTGACCCACAGAAAAAAAAAAAATCAGTCAGGGACTGCACACAAGTGAGATGCAAACAAACAAACCCATCCTCACTGATGTGGCTCCCAACTGAGGAGACACTTCCCACATTCCCCTCACGCACCAGAGCTTAGGAGGGGCACAGGCTAGTAGATTTCGTGTGCTCCAGCCTCATGGGAGCTGGGGGGACAGCCGAAGTGGCTGGAGTGCCAGCGTGGGTTCCCCAATTCTGGGGGGGAGCCCCAAGCCTCAGGGGCCAGATCCAGGCAAGCAAAGGAAGCAAAAGATTTAGATAAGCATGAAAAGAGACAGGAAATCAGGAAAGGGAGTTAAGCAGAGAGAGGGGTGGGGAATAGTAGCATTACTTTCTGTATTAGGACAGCAAGACTGTCACTTAAGCTTCTAGTCAGTTTCACACACGTTCTCTCCCACTAGCACAATGCTCTTATGTTTGGATTCAGGAGACTGCTGGGATGACTTATCCTCAGAAAGAAGCCAAAACAAAAACTTCCCATCTGTTAAATAAGAAACAAAGCTTGTGCTATTTAGTTCACTTGGTACACATGCCGATCCTACAGAGAGCCTGAAAATGAGGCATTTTTTAGAAGCATCTACATGACCTAAGAGCCGAAGTCATTTTTGAAAACAGGATTTGGGTACTTTGGAAAATTTCTCCCACTCTCATTTTAAACAGAAGTCTCTCAGGTGGTAGCTCCAAGTCAACCTACGGGTATCAGACCATGTTCCATGCAGACCAGAGGGACTGGCAGAATGGATCAGAATCAAGGCCCATTTAATCCACTATCCCATTTCTAACCACGATTAATAACCTTTTAATTCACTTTCCGTGGCAAGGAAGCTCATTTTGTCCCACCTGACTCAACGGGAAAGTGAAGTCCTCAGCCCCCAACTCAACAAAATACACCCAACCTTCCCCCATTCCAGGGGTAAGAAATGCTTCCATACCAGGAAGAGGATTTTGACCAGACTGCCATCCACTTCCTCCACTCTGGATTTCCACCAGGTCCCTTCCCATTCTGTTTTAATAAGCTGGCCGCTCTTGAGCAACACCATGGGACGGTTTGGGTAGGCACTGATGTACTCCTCTATGAAATCACGACAGGAAACATCTTCTATATCTTCCCAGGTCTTCTTTACTATTAGGAGAGGGGGAAAAACAATACGGGAGAAGGCTTTTACAGACCTATGCAGCCTATCTGGTGGTATTCTAGATAGATTTCACATAAAACAGATGAGACGAAGAGGTAAGAACGTCTAAAAGACAAGGAGGGATCATAATAGAGTGATTTTCATCTCCATCTTGCAAGCTCATCTCATCTGAAGTAGTGGGTTTTTCCCACAAAAGCTCATGATATTTATTTGTTAGTCTCCAAGGTGCCACAGTACTACTTGTTTTTAAAGTTACAGACTAACACAGCTACCCCCCTGAGACTTTTCATCTCCAAAAAGCTTCAAGCAATCAACCCTGGCATGCAAGAGAGCTAAGTTCTGCTATCTCGATTTCATAGATGAGGGCCTACAGGCAGAGAAAGATGAAGTGACTCCCCCAAAGCCATTCAGAGTCAGCGTCAGAAATCCCAGTTCTCTTTACAGATTTTTCCAATAGGGTCATTGATTTTAAGACCAGGAGGAACCATTATTATCTAATGCAGTGATGGGCAATCTGCAGCCCATCGGGGTTATTTGTGTGGCCAGCCAGGCATTTTATTTACTGTTGCCCACATGCAGGGTTGCCAGATTCCGCTAGTTTCTGGCTGCATAATTTTTCCTAATGGTATCCTAAGGTGACCCACATATAAAGCAAGGGGCAGGCTGATTCGCAGCCAGCATTGTGTGCAGAGCTGTGCACTCCCTTTGCATCCAATCAAAGCGCGGCTACAGTTCAATCAGCACACCCTGTAAATTCTAGGTACACAAGCGCAGCCCTCTCCTGGGAGACCGTCTTGGTTATGACAATCCTGCAGCCCACTGAGATGGAGGGCCGCTCCTGCAGCCCATTCACTAGCCTATATTGCCCATCACTGGTTCCATTCCAATGCCAGGTCAGAACACAGCTAGAGGCCTAGCAAAGCATAGGCGCGTGCAAACAGATAACTCACGTGGCCTGCAGATCGGGTACAGCTCCGACTGAGTGACATAAGAAGCATAGCCATCATCAAAGAAGATCAGGAACCTGGAATTCAAGCGTGGCAAAGGGGACACGTATTTAATACTGCTATCAAGCAGCCTTATGTGATGGGAGCGACGCTCATGAACGCAACTGAAGACACCTCAGTCTATTCGTATTACTGTAGTGCTCGGCGCCCAAGCCATGGACCTCTGGGCTAGGCACCAGACACAGAACAAAGAAATAGCATCTGTCCGAAAGAGCTAACAAAGTTATCCGATACCTCCACTTCCTCACCATGGATGGGAACAGCAGTGGAGATTTCACCCCATCATGGCCCAAGAGAATCCGTCCCACTTAGCCTTAAGGGCTGAGGAGAGGAGAAGCAATGCTTCTTTAAGTGGCCCAAAGATTCCTCAGCAGTGAGGAGCAACAGTGGGGTATGGATGAGGATTCCATACAGGACTTTTGCTCAGCCTTGGATCGGAGCATGATGGATAGAGGATCCACCCTCACTTTCAGCAGCACAAGAGTCTCTGTTCCAAACCACAAGGGCCATGGGCTTGCACCACGTAGGCAAAAAGCACCTCCCAGCAGCACCTCTACACCCTTGAAACACGGTGACACCAGAGTATGTGCTCCACAACGGATCAATGGCCTCTGAGTGGCATCCCATCCCTACACAGGGCATGCACAAGAGGGAGGAGTTTATTTGCTAGGCAATTCAGGGGAGGAGGAGGAAGAAACAGAATACTGATAAGGAAAAGCAGGGAGAAGTTTGTGTTGGGGGAGGGGGCGGAACAAAATCAAATAGGAACCAATCCTTAGAATCATCTTTTTGGTTAGTGGGGGAATACTGCAATTAGAGGGGCTATGGATTTATAGAGTGCAACGTGGTAGCTGTTTAATGGTATACAGTAATATTACATATCAGGTTCAGGACAGCAGTGTCTAATTGGATGTTATATTAGAAAAGATCACGAACACTTATTTGTTGCATACAACTTTGTACCATCAGCAATTTATGAGAGAGTCATATTTGACAAAGGACGTTTTGGGTTTTTTTTTTAATTAATCTCTTAGGAAGATTCAGCCTAAACCATATTTGGAAGAACGAATCCTGCCTACTTAGATGTACCCAGTTTTAGGTCGACAGTCTCTTTTCCTTAAGGGCTTTTCAAGGAAAGGGATACTGGTAATGCTGCTGGTCATTAAGGGTGCGTCTACACTGCACCATTATTTCAAGATAACTAGCGTTATTTCGAAACAACGTGAGCATCTACATAACCATTCTGTTATTTCAAAATAATTTCAAAATAACGGACAGCTTAATCCGAAATCTGTAAACGTCATTCCACAAGGAATAACGCCTATTCCAAAATAGCTATTTTGAAATAAGGCGTGAGTAGACACTCCATTGCTGCTATTTCGAAATAGCCCCTCACCAGGGCCATTCTAAGTTATTCCTCCCCAGTGCCGCCTGGGGCTCTAAATCGAGATAGCACGTCTGCATTAGGGAAGCCTGCCTCGGACTAATTTTGAGGCTTCCCTGCAGCGTAGACATGCTATTTCAAAAATAAGCTATTTCGGAATAACTATTCCGGAATAGCTTATTTCAAAATAGCCGTGCAGTGTAGACATGCCCTAATACTTCCACAGCCTATACTTCTCATTATAAGCATTTTAAGGCAATAGTTGCTTTGCCCTGTGTGGAGATCAAAGGTGCGTCTACACTGTAAAAAGGTGTGTTCTTAATTTAGGTTAGATAACCTGGGTTAAAAACCAACAGTGAAAACATGGCAACTTGTCTAACAGCTTGAGTTAAGGCTTATAGGGAGCGTGTGGTTGGATGCTAGGCACTATCCCAAGTTGAAGTGTCATGCCTCCATTGCTGGTTAACTCAAGTTAGCTAATCTGAGTTAAGAACACTTTTTTCCCCCCTAAACCCTGTAGGAGGAGGGTCAGTCAAATTGTACCTGCTATTGCCATATCTCAGAGGAAAGCTACAATCAGAATTCCTATTCTGTGTGCATGATTAGTGGAATAGGATTTGTTCTTGGGCTATTAAGCATTGAAGATCCAAACCACTTCACTAAAAGAGGTTGTTTGCCCAAATTCACAAGGTTTAGAATCTGACACACAGCCTCATATTCACAAGAGTCTGACTCTTGTGTATAAACCTGCCCCCGAGACTGGAACCACTATGGAGGAGACGGTTGTTGAATACCTCAATTTATTCTTCATGTTTGGTGTTTCAGCCACGATGCCAGCGTAGAGCCAGACTTGATTCCCATCCTTGTATTTTGCCACGACCCGGCTTCCAACATAGAGTTTCTCAGCAGAGGGATGATAATCATACGCAATGTGATTGCCAGAAAGCAAACTCTTCCCCTTGTTGTCAAATTTCACTTTGAACTTCTTACCAGCACCTGAAAAGGCATGTTAAAGAGAGCTCTGATCAATGAGAACCAATTACAATCATCCAGTCTGCCTAACTTAGTCGTGGGACTTCCTTGTCTTAATTACTGTTTGAACTAAAGCCTATCTTTCAGCAAAAACATCCACTCAGGTCTATGATCCAGGGTAGTAACGTACTTGAGAAGAGTCTAATTCACAAGATTATTAGCAAGACCACATCATTTATCACCTTTAGATGGACTATTTTGCAGTTATCTTTTTATCCAATGATCTGAAAGCACCTACAAACATTCAGCCTTAGCACCCTTGTGAGCCACACAAGTGTTACGCCCTTTTACACAGTGGGGAAAACAGTACAACCAGCGGATATGATTTGCCCCACCAACCACTGCATGATAAAACTGGGCCTAGAATGTAGGAATTCTTGAGACACCCCCCGCCCGACTCCCGTTTTAGCAGACAGTCCATGCTACCTCCACACACTTTTGCAAACAGAACAGAACACATTGTTATTCCATTGCTACTCTTAGCACAACTGCACGAGCGGTTCTAGTAGTAAAAACTAAAGCAGACGTTTAAAGAGAAAATAAACTGTCCTGCTTCAGAATACAGGAAAATCACTAATGGGGTCAGGAAGAAACTTTCCCTTGGGGGCAGATTATCCCACTATCTACTGCAGGGTTTCTTGCACCTTCCTCTGAAGCAGCTGGTCAGTTTCAGACATGGGGCCTGTGACTAGATGGATGACTATTCTCATCTGGTATAGTAATTCCTACGTTCCTAATGACATAGTTCTACCATCTTAAGGACACAAGTTCTTAACAGAGGCAAGATTCCAAAGACTGACCACCCCAGAGCTAAGTGATGCTAAATCGGAAGGTTAAAATACCCTTCTCAACATCATCAGGTTCTAGCAACAGGAAAACATTAAGTAACTAGTGGACTGGCACTGATCTTTAGACTCATTCTCACCTGAAACAGACTGCCCTGATCCACAGTTGGTGAGGAGAGCAAAGCACTATGCAATGAGACTCAAATATTTCAATCTCTTAATCTGAAGGGAAGATGGGATGGCTCAAAGGACATAGAGACAGGCAGCAGCACAAAGCCTTAAGACAGCATTTAACGTGTAGGTAGCAAGTTCAAAGCCAGGCCAGATGGGAGTGTTGTTGCCACCCAACATACAATATGCTGGCTGCTGCAGGACAAATAAAATGGTAGCCTAAATCAAGTTGACAAGGCCACATGGCAACCTACTGCATTATTACTCTCCTTGATTTTCTTGTGCTGTCCAAGGAAGACTACAAATCTAGCACATGTTGGTCACTAAATTCACAAGAATGCTTAGCATGCTGCATTCCCCTGGAGACATAGCTGGCTAGTTTACAGCCAAGACTGACTCACTCACCTACTGCCTGGATTGCAATCAAAATTCCTTTGTGCCACGTCTTGGTCCTCTTCTTGCCTAGGATACGCATACCAACCACCAGGTCACCATCATTGCTGAGATCACCCCCAGCAAGCCCAGAGCCCACCTGCTGGGATCCCGCAACAGAACTCGGGGGAGAGGACAGCCCATCTGTCCAGGAGAAAAACAAACAAACAATGATGTAAAGTCAGAAATCATTTTTCAAAGCAAACTTCTTACCTATGTAACTAAAACCACTTCAGTTTAGAGCTGGACAAACCAGAAACCTCATTAGCTTTCCACTGTTTATTCTATTTCATTCAGCCTCAGCTAATCAGTTTCACTTTCAGGTTCTCATGCTATAGCTCAGGGATGTTTGGGTGGCAAACCCCGCAGGGTCAGCTGTAAACTAAGCCCTTTAACAAAAGCACAGGTGTTATGAAAACAGTGCTAATACTGCTAAAAGATTGTCAGAAACAAAACACAAGTTTGGGGCATGAACCACTTGACAGTTCCTTCAAGCAGAGTAGTAGCAAAGAAGAGACAATTGTCCTTCTCTAGAGTGTTACAGAAAGGTTACTGCAATCCTCCCAAACATTTTCTATCTTAGAACAGCAGTGACCTATCTCTGACTGAGATACAAAGCCTGGGCACAAGGGCAAATGGCTAAGCCAAGTGCCCTCTCACGTTCTCACACACACATATACCTTTTTGCGGGTCCTGGGCATTTGTTTTTTTGTTAACGGCTTCCATAAATTTCTGAACATCTTGGGCAGACTTCCTCATTGCAGCCATAGCTTCTCGAAGCTATCAGGAAAGAAAGAGGAGGTAGAAATAAAGACATTTTTCAATATAAAATAGTATTTTGAGGGGTTGCAACTTCAACTTGATTTGTTTGGCCCACAAGTTTCTCTAGGAAGTGCAACGAAGCTCAACAAAATTTAAGACTGTCAACTCTACAGAGCAATGGATGCCTTCTTTAATATTTGCACAGTGCCTAGCACAATAGAACCCTGATTGATACTTGTAATACAAGAGTGCATTGCAAACATGAAGCTTTTCCAACTCACCAGTGTCTGATCCTTTGAGAGTCTGTTACTTGCATCACCTATATTTAAACAAAAGAAAATAGAAAAAGCCACTTGACGTTTGGACTAATGCTGGAAAGAGTATATAATCAGACCATAACCTCCTTCTTCCAAGACATCAAAACAAAGGGAAGGGGGCACAGAAAACATACGTTCCAAAAGAGAAGTATAATTTAGAGTATAATTCTTTTACACATTTATGAGAAGATCCGCTCTATTAAGTCAAAGATTTACACTGATCCTAGGGTGGGTCACTTAAGACAAGTTTCACAGCTCCCATGAAATGCAGCCACTTCTGAGGCGAAACGTGCCATTACAGAGTAGGGATATTAAATATCGGTCAATCGAATAGCCAAGTTGCCTCATGAATTCTTACCGGTTAGTTGAATACTCTATAGTCTCCGGGGCTGGCAGCCAGTGTGCTCTGGCCTAACTCCCAAGCAGCCCCCTGCCACTCTGTGCTGCTGCCTCTGTATCAGAGGCAGCAATGTGGGGTGCCAGGCAGGAGCTGGTCTGCGAGGGGAGCCAGTTTAAACACCAGCTCCCCTCACGGACCAGCTGCCTGTCACCTTGCAATGCTGCCTCTGATACAGAGGCAGCAGTGCGGGGTGGCAGCAGTCTCTGTCCGGGGTGTGTGTGGAGATGGTCTGAGCTCCCAGACTCGGCTAAAGCTGGAACTGAGCCGGGCTGCCTGCCCGCCTGGCTCCCAATACACTTTAAATGTAGAGTTGCAGCAGGGGTAGGTCCTGGACCCGTCGCAAGCCAGGACTGAGCCAGGCTGCTGGCCAGCCTGCAAAAAAAATTTATTGACAGGAGTGGTTGGGGAGGGACATGCATGTAGTCTATAGCATTAATGTATAAACTTTTGCTTATCGGTTAATCAACTCCACTATGGCATCCCTATTACAGAGGGATAACTGGCACATAAGTGTTGGGGTTAACAAGCAAGGGAAAATTTTGGGGTGGGATATCTGGACAAGTCTTAATTCTTAAGAGCAAGGGAACATTTAAAACGTATGCAGGTCATACAGAATCACTGTTAGTAAGGACTCTCCCAAGAAATACATAGTAATCTTAATGGAACTCCTTTTGTACCATTAAGAATGCCTGGAAGAACATGCCGATCCTTTTATGGTTAAAATGTGTAGTTCTAAGAAGTCCTACTATTTCAAAACTGAGGCTTATACCGTTAAGCCATCCCTCTTCAAACAGGAAGTTCTTGTGAACAGAATCTCAGGATAACAGGGGGTCACATCTAGTGACTTCAATGAGCGTGGTGAGTACTTAGGATCTCAGCTCCTGACCAAATTTCGCCTATTTGTTGAGGAGAGAGGATTCCCCAGCATACGTTCTCATTTCACTCTCCTTCCCCACCCAAAAGCTGTGCTTTGGGATGAGCTAACTAGTCCTTCTGGCTGCTGAGTGCTAGATGCAGCTTCTCTGCACAATTCCTGAGACAGCAGGAAAATGGGGAGGGGAGTGTCATATGAGAGCTTCCCAATTTAACTCCTTTCAATTAGGGAACAAATGCACTGACTTCACAAGCACCACTCTTATTACACTTCCCACAGGCTCCATGGGAGTCTCCATCTGGTCCTGCACAGCCTTACGAACAATGGTCCTAATGCATATTCTTGAGGATGCTCTTTGACCAACTCCCATCTCCCTTCATATTAAAACATAAGAATGGCCAGACTGGGTCAGACCAAAGGTCCATCTAGCCCAGTATCCTGTCCTGACAGTGGCCAATGCCAGGTGCCCCAGAGGGAATGAACCAGACATGCAGTCACCCATTCCCAACTTCTGACAAACAGAGGCTAGGGACACCATCCCTGCCCATCCTGGCTAACAGCCATTGATGGACCTGTCCTCCATGAATTTATCCAGCTCTTTTTTTGAACCCTGTTAAAGTCATATTCTTTCCAGGGATACGCTTTTATCTCCCCACCCCCTCCCCAATGTCACGTGGAACACTGAACTGCGCTTCCAACCCGAATCAATACTCATAACATCGTCGTCATCCTCATCTGGGATTTCGATCACTTCCATGGGCTTGGAGGCTGAATCTTCATCTTCAGAGCTGCTCTCACGATACTGAAGGCCCAGCTTGGAGTAGAGATCTTTTACCAGTATCTCACATTTACCAATGGCTCTGCAACATATTGAGGGGAAAAAAAGGGGCAAAGAGAAAGATCCAAGATGAATATAATTATACCCCACTCCTCCCAGGAAGAGGAGAAGGTTTTGCACAGCAGATACCTGCTACTTTAAGGGGTTACTCAGCAATTGTGGCCATTATTACCACTAAGCAGAACTGCGAGTTTGCGTAAGTAAGCAAACCAGAATTAGGGGTTGGACAAACTAACCCGAAGGACTCAAAGCCACTATACTAAACAGCTACCAAAGTGCACACGCTTAGTGAGTACTTCTAAAAATTTGAGTGCATGAAACTTGCCTACACATCGTCCAGCAAGTCAGCGGCAGAGATGGAAATAGAACCTGAAAATCCTAATAGACAGTTCCCTCTTCTAGTATGCTCCTTGCTACCTCCACTAGCTCACTCTTCAACACAAAGTTGCCACTGCAAGTATACCCACCTTGAAGCATCATCAAAGAGCTGGTCAACATATGCCACTTCTGCTTCTTTCTGTTCCACACTCTTTTCCAGCTCTTCCAGCTGCTGTTTCCTCTGTTTCACACACTCAAACTTCTCCAGCTCTTCATCAATGAATTGCTGGAGCTCCTCCATAGAGATCCCCAACTCCTCTATCACTTCTTGCTGCAACTCTGTTACTTCCTGAGAATCCATTTTTGCTAAAACCAAAGCAATAAAGAAATATGTGACAACATGCAAGCTTCCAAGGCTCTGTCACACACAGTGTATGTCAGCATAAGTATTGTACCACTCTACTAACCTGACTGCAGCATAAGACCTCATAAGCATATGGACATTTTGGATGTAAGAGTGTAACTAAACAGGTAACCAGTAAGCATGAGCTTATCAGTTACACAAATGGTTACATGTGGCTCCTGGTCCGGATCCTTGGGAGCAGCAGGTGAGAGCCAGTACATGTGAGAAGCCAGCTTAAAAGTCGGTTCCCAGCTCTCTGTATGAGAGTCCACAGCATGGGGTGGCAGCCGGCTTCCTGAGAGTGGGGCCGATGGCTAGAAGCACACTGGCTGCCGGTCCCACTCCTGGGGAGCTGGCGTGTAACCACTAAAATTTTTACTGGCTACACGGTTACAATAATAACCAATTTTTAACATCCTAAATGGACATAAGAATGGCCAGACTGGGTCAGACCATCTAGCCTAGCATCCTGTTTTCCAACAGTGACCAATGCCAGGCACCCCAAAGGGAATGATCAGAAAAGATAATCAAGTGATCCATCCGCAACAAATGTGTATGAACTGGTGGTTAACTTGAGTTGACTGAACATTCAGATGGAATAAAAAAAAATATTCAACGTAACTTCAAATATGCTTTTTTCTCAAAACTAGAATCTACACTGAATAGGACTATTCAGAGTGCTGCTTCCAATATACCAGCAAAAGAATGAAAAGCAGAAACACAAAGCTAGTTTTTTCCAGAGTTGTGTTGTTTATACTGAACCTCTAAATCAAAGTATCTACACTGTGTTGCTGGAAGTGGTTGTAAATGAAGTAGGGGGTGGAGGGACCCTAAAATAGCTAGAATTTCAGTTTGGACAAATTCTCCAATCCTTCTGAATTTTCAAAGATTACCCCTCACCTTCCTTCCCCTTCACAGCCATCTGAGACACTGCTGTGCTCGCTTCCATAAGTTCTACTTGCCTAACCAGAGAGGAAAAAAATAGCAAACTCCCTGTTGCCACCCTGTACCCCAAGCTTATGAACATGAAAGTAATTCAAGACTGCTCCCCACACATCCATCCATCTATAGAATATGGATGACAACAGCATCTAGATATTTGCCCTCAGCTCCTCACTCAACACATCTGATGGCTGCAACTCCTGCAACCACACAGCCACCCCTCTTTCCCACAACTCCTGTCTTTCCCCTATGTTATCCCATTTCCTTTGCTGGCTTTCCATCCCTGACTCCGGCCACCTATCTCTCATTTCTTTCCTGACTCTTAACCCCTGGTCCTATGGATCCAGCCTTCCTGGTGTAATCATTTTCTGACTCCTCACCTCTTACCTCAGTCCCCATTGCCAGCCCTCTTGGCTCCCCAAGGACACCTCCTCTTCAAAACACCTGGCTCCACACACATCATCTTCCTAGCCCCTCAGCCCTCTTCTCACTGACTCCCTTAAGGCATCTCCCATCTTTCAGCCCTCAGAGCCACCTCTTATGCTCCTACCACTCAGCCAGCTCTTCCTTTATGTCCCCCACTCCCGTCCTCCCTAGCCCCACTCCCTGGGTCCAGCCTCCCCTATCAGCCCCTGGATCCCAAAAGCCTCCCATGCCCCTTCCCCACCTCCCCAGCTCATTCCCCCAGGGCTGCCCAACCCACCCACCCACCTCCAAACCTCCCCACGTGCCCCACCCCAGCCCACCGTGACTCCCCAGAACACTCCCCTACAGGTCTCCCCACTCCTCTCCCGGGCTCACCAACACTTTCCTCTATGCACCCCCCATCGCCCCTCCCCTAGAGGCCCCCTTCTATCTGTGCCCCCATCGCCCCTCCCCCAAAGCCCCCCTCTCCCAGCGCCCCCTTCTATCTGTGCCCCCATCGCCCCTCCCCCAAAGCCCCCCTCTCCCAGCGCCCCCTTCTATCTGTGCCCCCATCGCCCCTCCCCCAAAGCCCCCCTCCCCCAGCGCCCCCTTTATCTGTACCCCATCGCCCCTTCCCCAGAGGCCCCCCATCTGTACCCCAACTGCCCCTCCCCCACAGCCCCCCTCAACCTGTGCCCCCCATTGCCCCCCCCAACTCCCCAGATACCCCCCCCGTGTTCCCCGAGCCTGCATTCCTCACCTCTCCCCGGGCCCGGGGGGGTGGGGCTGTTTCTGAGGAGCAGCCGTTGGTTGGGGGCGGACCGGATGGAACTTCTCAGCACTTCCGGCGACGGTAGCCCGCGAGGCACGAGCCCACAGCTGGATACTGCGCATGCGCCCAGCGCGGCTGTGGGATGTACTCTTAAAGGGCCAGCGGCCCGTCAAGAGGGTTGAGTCGGTGCGCATGCGCTGGGAGAACACATTGTTAAGGGCGCTGCAGCTGCTCTTAAAGGGACAGCGGGGAGGTGCCTTGCCCGAGGTCACAGAGCGAGTCAGTGGCAGAGCCGGGAAGGGACCCCAGGAGTCCGGGCTCCTCCTGTCACATCTCTGCGCGAGTCACAGGGGCTTCCTGGGCACACGTCTCTGAGCTGAGGCTGTAGCTGCCTGACATGTGCCCCGAGGCTAGTGCTGGGCTCATGTGGACGGGGGGGGGGGGCGGATAACAGCCTACTACTGCTGCTTTCTTGCAGCACTGCCCCTTCATCTCAGTGGGGACAGGCGCGGCACTGGTGGGCTGAGGCTTGGCGCTCAAATCTTGCTGAGGACCTCACCCTGTGCTAAGATGTCACAGGAGAGAAACATCCTGCCCCTCATTCCAATTGTGCACACATGACTACGTGCAGGAAAACCAGAGTGGGCTGGTCTGCAGTCACTTTCTTGCTCCGGTAGAGATGGCCGCTTGGCGTAAGCAACCATCTCCTCCTACTCCAGCTTGCTGTTGGAGCCAACCAGCCCAGATGGCTACTACTGTCTTCCTCAATAAGGCATTAGGAGAATCTACTGTTTCAGATAAGGAGAGTCAAGACTCCTAACTTCTGTTCCTGGTTTGGCCACGGGCTCACTTTGACACAAGGAATTTAGTATATTCACTTACCTCCCCAAAGTTTTTTGAAGCTGAATTAATTGTCAAGTGTTTTGAGATCCTTAGATGGATGATACCAGGTATTATCAGTAGTGTTAGAATCTGACAAATGCACAATTTAAGCTACAGAATCTTCATTATTCGTGCAGGGGTGGGGGATTACAGGGACCACAAGAGGCAAAGGAGTCACCCACAAGGAACTGATTAGCCAATTTTCCTCCTATTTATTGCCAGTCAATTGATCTGCTCTTCCTCCCAAGTGGAGGTGGGGATGGCGCTGTATGGGTCCACAATCAGCTTGGCGCACCTCACGATCATGGCCATCAAGAAAACGCACATCAGGATGACAAACCCAATGGCAAACCCCTTGTCCACATCGACGTATGGCTGCACTGTCGGGCTCTCCATAGGACTCCGCCTTCACACCCTGCTCTGTCCTCTGAGCTCTGGCACGTCCATCACCTGCACAGCAGAGTTTGGGATGGAAATCATTATTTTTGTGCATAATTTATATTGTGATTGTGTAATCCATACACCTATTGTGTGTGGTTCACTGTCCCATGTAGTGGCACTTAGACCACTTACAGTGAGAGATAAGTAATAGAGCTGTAGCTGTGTTAGTCTGGTCTTGCTGAAACAAAAGACAGGACTATGCAGCACATTAAAGACTAACAAGATGGTTTATTAGGTGATGAGCTTTCGTGGGCCAGACCCACTTCCTCAGATCAAATTGTATCCCTTTGGTATATATGATCATGCCAATTTTCTTCCACAATTTGATCTGAGGAAGTGGGTCTGGCCCACGAAAGCTCATCACCTAATAAACCATCTTGTTAGTCTTTAAAGTGCTGCATAGTCCTGTCTTTTGTTTCAGTGAGAGATAAGAATGCGTGAGTTCTACAGCCTAAGATTAGAGCCAGCTAGCTTTACAGCTTAAGCTATAGCGGCTCCTACACTAAACTCTAGAGAGCCCAGGTTTGAACCTGCTGGGAGGTGGTTACAATTGCACCAGTGGGTTCCAATTAAGTCTCTAAGGTGTTTGGTGTTGTAAACAACCCAGTCACAGGCCCAAAGAGCTCACCTATGAAATTAGGAAGTTTGCATTACCTGCAAGGGTAGAAAATACTAGTGTTTGCTGCTCATAGGTTTAAAGCCAAAAGGGACCCACATGATTATCTACTCTGACCCTATGCACAGGCCACAGAATCTCACCTATTCAGTCCTGTAGTAGGCCCATAACCACTGGCTGAGTTACTGAAGTCCTCAAAACTTGATTTAGGAAATTCAAGTTACAGAAAAGCCACCATTTTCTCTGGGAAGTGTCCTGTGCCCCACAGCACAGAGGGAAGGAAAAAAAACTCTCCAGCATCTCTGCCAATCTGACCGGAGGGAAAATTTCTGTAGTAACTCAGAACTCTCCTACTCTAGCGTCCCATCTTCGGCCGTGGGAAATATTTGTTAACAGCTGTTGTGGATGGGCCATATGTCATTGTAAGCAATCTTCTCAGATCATCTCCTCCATAAACTTATCAAGCGCTTCCTTTGGCCCATCAACCCCAGTATGTTACATGTGAGAGACATGCCACAACATGTTAGTTATGTACCGAGTACTGCTGAGAGAGGACTGATTCCCACATTCCCCTAAACACTGAGACATAGAGTCACTTTCTTTGGCTCAAGTCATGTTTATTTCTCCATATCTACAGAGTGGACCAGCTTCAAGAGTGGGGATTGAGAAAGTGCCATTAACCCACTGGGTAGGGCACTCATCTCAGAGGGGAGAGACCTGCGTTCATGTCCCTTCTCTGATGCAGGCAGGCATTGGCCATGTAACCACTGAGCTAAGGAGTGTAAGAAGGGCAGCTGTGTTTTGTGGGAGGTCTGATCTGATAGACAAGCTCTTTAGCGGCCTCAGCATGCCTGTGTCTGTGTCTCCATTCCACATGAGAATAATAGCGTTTCCAAGAAGTGCTGTGACAATACGGGCATTAAAGAGGATGAAGTGCTTGCTGCGATGTGATGCGGGCCACGGGAATACTTTGGATAGGTGACCTGACACATCATCAAGATGGCAGATTTCAGTTTATTTAGAGTAACTTGTTTGTATCCTGTTGTAGTTTAGTTCCAGGAGACACTGAAAATACTTGGCTGCTGGCTTTTGGATCGTTCATGCTCAAAGCATGTGCCCAGGGCTATGTCTGGTGCGGGGAGTAGTTTCCCATGTGATTTCACTACTGGTGTATTTTCACTGTTTCAGATGTGTAATCATGTTGCTTAGTGCACTTCTGAAAGGCGCTCAGATGCTACAGCGATGAGCAAGCTGTAAGAACCTGTATAGACTAGAAGTGGTGAAAGTTTGACTGTCTCAGTAATTTTGGAGTCCTCTGTTTATCCAGAGAACAGATCCAGGAGGGTCAGCAGCAGGAAATGCATTCCTAATTCCACCCACCCTCAAACCTCTTTCCCTGTTCTGGAAGGACTACAACTGAAGGGGTCACTCAGACGCCGGAGCCTCTCAGTCCATTTCATCTTTGCCAAACCTGCTAAAAAGTGAATGAGGTGGTAAGCTTTTTGAGGCTGTTCTGTGTTTGTACAGCACCTAGCACAAAGGGGTCCTGATCCGTGACTCCCTCCCCCCCACCCCCTCCCGGCACTACAGCCCTGCAGATAATAATAGGTCTCCCTTTACTGCAGTATCTGAGCATCTCACAGTCTATAATATATTTATCCTCATGACATTAGTGGGAGGTAAGGCTATAAAAAATGTTTTGCAGCTGGACAATTGAGGCATGAGGAGATTAAGGGTCCCATGGTCGCACAGAGATTCTGTAGCAGGGCACAGTCTTGAACTGAAGTTTCATGAGGCCCTGGACTCTTAGACCCTTGTTAATGTTCATCTCTCTGAGGGGAGGAGATATTGATGGCTGGGGTGCTGGCTGTGCAGTGTGGACACCGGTCACCCTCGGGATAGACTGAAACCCACCAAACTTAATTTCCTGTATGCCGGGTTAAAATCAGTTACAATTCCCTGATGGGCCAGCAGGTGGCAGAGAAGGAAATCATGTAAGTGTCTGACCTGCTGTTTAAAATCTCCAATAATGGAGATTCCACAACCTCCTTAGGCACATTGTTCCAGTGTTTAACCACCCCGACATTTCCTAATGTCCATCCTAAACTGCTCATGCTGCAATTTAAGCCCATGGCTTATTATCCTGTCCTCAGAGG
This sequence comes from Pelochelys cantorii, assembly GCA_032595735.1. Lineage (NCBI taxonomy): Eukaryota > Metazoa > Chordata > Testudines > Trionychidae > Pelochelys > Pelochelys cantorii. The sequence goes on along the minus strand of CM064349.1, from coordinate 22,145,916 downwards.
TTAAGGAGAACAATTTTTCTCCTTCCTCACTGTAACAACGTTTTACGTACTTGAAAGCAGCTATTGTGTCCCCTCTCAGTCTTCTGTTTTCCAGACTAAACAAGCCCAATTCCTTCAGACTTCCCCCCATAAGTCAAGTTTTCTAGATTTGTAATCATTTTTGTTGCTCTTCTCTGGACTTTCTCCATGCACATCTTTCCTGAAATGTGGTGCCAGAATTGGACACAATGCTCCAATTGAGGCCTAATCAGTGCAGAGTAGAGCAGAAGAATGACTTCCTGTGTCTTACTTACAACACTCCTGCTAATACATCCCAGAATTGCACTCCACAAATGTTGGGCCTGCCCAGTCCTACAGCTGCTCTAACTTACATTCCACCATCCTGAGAAGCAGAGCTTAGCCACAATGCATTGAGCTCTGGCTACACCACAATTCATCCCCCTCACCAGAGGCCAGTGCAGGACCCTTGTAGTGGCTGCACACCAGCTGGGGAGCCCCCTGCTTTGGGGAAGGACTCTCAAGGGGCTGTTTCCATCCTCTTTTAGGCTCGGTTATGTTGCTCGAGTGGCATAAACAGCGGAAAGATTTTTACAGTGGAAATTCTGATGCCTTCGATTGCAGCCGTGTGCAGCATGAAACGGCTACAGATGTGGACGAAGATCAGAGATGCCGCCTTGATTTTCCTCCAAACACACATGTCTCCAGGAGCTTTGGATGGCAAAAATTCGCAATTTCGCTGGTTTTTTGCTCCCTTCTGTTTAGCCATCTTCATTTCTTCGGCTCCCCATAGTAATGCCTAATGCAGTCATGTCAAATGAAGGGTAGGAGAGTAGTTCATGAACTAGATGTGGTCATTCTGCATCCAGGTCATAATTGTCACTTCCAATGTCCGTGCTACAGCAGGCTGTGTGTGGGGGTTGGTTTGTTTTTGCTGGTTGTGCCTTTCTACCTCTCCAGCCCCAGGGTAAAGAGTTTGCCCAGCGCCTAAGTGTAAAAAATGAAAATCTTTCCAGCGAAACAAAGCAAAAGAACACTGAGGTCCTTTGCTAAGGGAAGTTGGACTCAAGAGGAGGGTGGGTAAACAACCTGCCGCCAGCTAAGAAATCCACAGCTCAGCCATGCTGTCAGGAGATGACTGATTTATAATACCAGGGCTGCTTTTGACCTTTGCAGCTTTGTTGCAGATCATGATTTGAATAGAGCAACACAGACCCCTGGGGAGAGAGAGTTCCTGTCCCAAAGAGCTCAAAGCGTGAGACCAAGAGCAGAGGGGAAATGGAGGCCCAGGTCCTCAAGGTTACTTAGGTGCCAAACTCCCATTGAAATCAGAGGGGTCAGGCACTTAAAGACCCTTGCAGATCTGGGTTCGAGTGGCTTGCCCCAGGTCACAGGAGAAGCAGAGCTAAGATTAGACCCCCCTGCCTATATTTTCAATGTGGAGACCAGACCCTTAGCCATCAGACATTCCAGGCAGAGCCGTCCTGTCCATAGGACAGTTCGAGGCGGCCACCTCAGGCCCCATGCTTTGGCAAGCCCCCACGGCGGACACCTCAACCGTCCTATGGATGGGCCTGGCGTTGGGTGGCAGCAGGGGTCACCCTGACCCTCCTGCACTCTCCACAGCGGTAACCGGAGCCACCCATCAGCCTGTTTTGCTCCGCCCCACTGCCCTCTCTCAGCCCACTGCACACAGCTTCTCCATGGCAGCAGGAAGCAGAGTGCTCCGGCCCCACGGTGCTCTGCTTCTCGCCGCAATGTAGAAATGAGGCGCAGTGGGCTGGGAGAGGGCAGCAGGGCCAAGCAGAGCAGGCTGCTGGGCCGCTCTGGCTCCTGTTGCTGTGGTGAGTGTAGGGGGGTGGGGTGACCCTTGCTGCCTCTCCACAGCAGGCCCGTCCATAGGATAGTTGAGTTGACTGCCAGGAGGCCCCCCAAATCTTGGGGCCTCAGGTGGCCACCCTGGATTGTCTTATGAACAGGACGGATCTGCCTGAGAGCAGGGGCAAGGCTTGGGGAAGGAGTGGGGCAGGGGTGAGGTGGGTTCTGGGGGCGGATTGCCCCAGTCCTCACATCCCCCATGGAACAACCTTGCTCCCAGGAGGAGGAATAGGGCATCCAGGCCAATTCAGGGGGAGAAAAATGTTTATCACGAGACAATGAGATAAATGAGGGTTTCACGGTAAAGATCTATTTCCAGCAATGCAATAGCGGCAGCTCCTTTCACCTGTTCAAACCCCTATTCACTGCTAGAGAGGGCTGAGACGATGAGGACTTGTCCTTACCACGCCTAGCAAATTTTATTTCAATTGCTTTGCTTCGGGTTGGTTCATCTACACTAATGCAGCTACATCACATCCATTACACTGCTGTCCATTAATGTGCAGACTGGGTGGAATTGTCAACAGTCTGCTCTGCGCTCCTAAAGCACCTAACATTGGCTTAACTTTGCTCCTTTGTCTTTAACGGAACAGCACCAGGCCGACGCTAAGGATATGTCTAAACTACAGCAGCACAGCTGTGCCACTCGCACGCTATGGTGTAGACACTTCCTCCATTACCAGAAGGTGTTTTTCCATCAATGGAGGCAACGCCACCTTTCCAAGGGGTAATAGTCTTCCACTGATCTAGCTGCCCAAGCTAACTATATTGCACTGGGAAATTTTTCACAGCCCCGAGTGGTGTAGCTAGGTCAACTTATTATTTTTTTTATATGTAGTCCTGGCCTGAGCGCTTTCAAGAACATAGCCTATAGGATTTTGCATGTCCTTTAGTGGCAGTTTTCATTATAGTACTTCTCTGTACAAGAAATGCCTGTTAGATACCATCATTCAGCATGCTTAACAGGAAGTTGGATGTGTCTGTGGTCGGAGAATGGAAAATAGAGCACAGCAGATTGTTAACAGCAAGCCTGAAAGCTGTCTCTTTATTGAAAAGCACCCTATGTGAATGCATGTGTAACAATGGATAGAGCTGACTTTCATGGGTGGCTGGGGTGGGGCGGGCAGCCTGGCTCTTATCTGGGGAGCGGAGATTGCTGAAGGGGCAAAGGGGCATGGTCTCGGGGGAGGAGTTGTGGCTTCGGGCAGAGGGGGTGGGGCTTCAGCTTTCTTTCCCCACCTGGGCCTTCACCCACTGCCCATGTTCGCTTTTATGGCCTGGATTTCATATCTAAAGATGATTGAGTCTTAATTACAGATTCTTTCTATATTCCTAACTTATAATTCACTGTCTTATAAACTGGCTTGTTCAAGCCAAACAAATTCAAATTAAGAATAAGGAGCAAAATTGATTACCCCCCCCCTCCCCCGGGACAAACTACAAAGGGAAGCGGTGGATTCTCTGTCTCTCATTGTCTTCAGAACAAGTCTGGATGCCTTTCTGGCAGAGCTGTTTTGCCAGGCATGAGTCATTGCTTTCAGTATAGAAGTTCTCTGACCTGTGCAACAAGAGGTCTGACTAGATGATCTATCTAATGGTTCCTTCTGCCCTTCCAGTCTATTAATCTTTTATGTGGGTACAATGTGCTCTACTGCTGTGCATATCATACTATTAGATTCATATAGACACAGATGTACTTTACTGCCTGATGGATTCACAATAACGATTGGGCATTTCTGCAATCCCAGAGTATGTGATTTAACAAGAATATGGCATGAGTCATCTCAGCCTGGCAGCGGTTATGAAAATATAAGAGCTTAATTTTAAAAGATGCCTCTTTTCATAGCAGAGCAATTTTTAACAATTTATTCAGAGCTCTCCAACAAAACAGACTGTAAACGTTCACTGCACAGTCTTAGCGTTTGTCTATACAAAAAAGGGGTTGCCAATGCAGTCAAACTAGTAGAGGTACCCCATCAAATCTTCTTAGCAGAGATAATTTATACAGGCAAAACATTTCCTTTGCCACTATATCTTAAAGCAGGTCCCCAAATGAAATAAGCCATGCTGCCAAAAGTACTTTGCTGACAGAATAACTGTACACAATAGGGTTTCTGCCACTATAGCTGTGTCATTTGGGCTTTGATTTTTTTTCACACTCTGGACAAAGCTATGCCAATAAAACTTTTAAGTGTAGACCAAGGCTCAGTCATTTCAGCTGCCAATTAAATGTGTTGCTTTGAGAGTTTGTACATTAATTCTGAGCAGCGCTACAAGTGACATTGTTTTAATTCCGCAGTCATCTGAAGAAGTGGGCTGTGCCCACGAAAGCTCATGATACCATCTATATGTTTTGTTAGTCTTTAAAGTGCTACCAGACTATTTGTTGTTTTTTAAGTTCTTTTAGAGACTGTCACACCAGAGAGGCCCCCAAATGTAGGTGGAATAAGTAGGGTTGCCAGGTGTCTGGTTTTGAACCGGACAGTCTGGTATTTGAGCATTCTGTCTGGGAAACAAATTAAGAAAATACTGGACATATAAATGTCTGGTGTTTTCTAATTAAGTTATTTTATTATTATGAGTATTGGTACGTAGTTGCGTATTGCCTGGTTGGTAGATACACTCACACTGCGTGAGTCACACTGTGTAAGCGTGTCTACCAGCCAGGCAGTACACAACTACGCAGTAGAGAGGCGGGGGCGGGGCCAGGGCGGGATGGAATCCCCAGGGCTGGACTCGCTCATGCGCCCTGCCGGGATCTGCATGCACCCGGGCTAGTCCCTCTTCCCGCCGGCTGGTTTGCCCTCCTCCCGCTCTTCCCCAACTCCCTCCCGCTCCTCCCAACCTCCTCCTAGCCAGCCCCGCTCCCCTCCCCGCTGGTCCCCCTTCATCCCTATCTGAGATCAAGTGTGTCGGGTATTTTTTTTGAAGCCATCTGGTAACCCTGGGAATAAGAAAAAGAATAAGCTTCGTTTTGTTTTAAATTCTATTCTGAACACAGAAGTTCTATTTTCTATTTAGTAAACAATTTGGTGAAAACCCACTCCTCAGAATCTTACCGATGAGCGCAGGAAACAGAAACGCAGCAGCTTCTGGCTAAGCCAGAAAGTGAAACTGACTAGAAACAGAAAGTGAAACTAAGCTGCCTCCTTCTATTGTCCAAATTGAATAAATGTGCCCCCCCCCCAAAGTGTAAGCAAACAGCATTGATGGTGAAAACTCAATAGGGTTTTTAAAAATTTAGTAGCCATTAATATATCATTTGCAAGATAGATGAGTATGTATGGGGCTAGAGCGCTCAGTTATATCACATGCACTATAATATTTTATCACATTTATAGACACACAAGAAATAGCATGTACAGAAATAGAATCCACAGAAAGTTACACACGGTATAAAGATTTTTCTAAGTGTTACATAACATTGGCAACCTGTTACCTTCACACATCTGGATTTTATTGACCTCTGGTCATTCCTTACCTACCCCAAAGGATCTTTCAACAGCTCCCATCCTCTGCCCCATGGTGCGACTCTTTCCTTACCCTTCGCAGTCTGGCTGAGGCTGTGACTCTTTTGCTCTCCCTAACTCCTTGCTGTGTTTGCTGTTACAGAAGCTTCATAAATACTTCAGAAATGTGACGGCATCAAGTTTCAGGCACTCCCAGTAATGAGAGCAAAATGATCCCCCACAGATGAAATTATAGCCCAGGTCGTCAAGAAAATATTTCCACAACTGTCTTTCAGCAGCGGGATGAAAATTGCTGGGCACAGGGCACATGGCGTAAACCAGATTCTCACTAGCCCATGGGTGTTTTCACAGATTGCTTGGTAGGAGGTGCTCTCATCTTGTTGGAGACCCCCACCAGAGACCTGACCCTTCATTCTAAACACAGTCCTGTTTACTTCAGCTATGCCTGGGAATGACTTGTTGCTGGATTGGGCTTTAATGCCTGGATCTGTGTAACGCGGAGAACCCTCAACTCTGTTGCTCCCAATGGGAGCTGAAGCTGCCGTTGTCTGATGTGAGGAGGTTCGTGTCATTATTTTAGATTTGGGTTTCTCAAACTTCATCGCACCGCGAGCCCTTTCCGGCAACAAAAATTACTACATGACCCCCGCCTGAGCCCACCCAAGCCCCACTGACCCGGGTGCGGGGACTAAAGTCTGAGCACCACCCCGGGCTGGGAGAGACTTCGCCACGCCCCGTGCAATGCGCCCCTCCCGCCGGAAGGGGGGCTCCGGGCAAAATGGGCAGGGCTAGAGGGCAGCCAGGCTGCACAGACTGCGCCATGCCTCCCCCGGCTAGCCCTCAGCCCTGCCCGGACTGTGCCACGCAAGGCTCCAGCAGCGATTTAAAGGGCCAGGTCAGCAGCAGCAGCCTATAGCCCTGGGCCTTTTTAAATTGCCCCATGACATCTGCCTCCTTTGTGGGCAGCCCTGGCCCCACTGCTCTGGGCCGGGGGGCCAAAGCTGAATCTCAGAGGCTTCAGCCACAGGCGGGGGGAGTGGGGGCTGCCACCAGATCCCCAGCACCCAGGGCTGAAACGACTTTGGCCCTGGGCGCTGGGGATCAGGCTTCAGCCTAGGCTCAGCACGTGCAAACCAGCCCTGGTGACCCCTTTAAAAGGGGGTCGTGACCCACAGTTTTAGAACCGCTGTTTTAGATAACGTTGGTTATAGGCTCATGTCATGATCATGATGGTTAGCCAGCAGCCTGGGGATTAAGGGGTTAACTATATCTAACCCAGGTAGAGTTGGCCAATAGCAATGTAGGTAGGAATTTCAAACTGGGGCAAAGGAATTTTTGGTTTTTCTCTCCTTTGTCCCTGGGCAGTTTCTCTCCAGCTACTGAGGGACACAGACAGAATGTCTCCCTCCAAGAAAAGACTCTTCACTGCCTGTAGGTAGGGTCAAGTTTAGATAAATCCATTAGGTTTTATTGTTTTATGGTTTGGGAAATGGGATCTGATGTCTGTGCTTTAAAAACGGGGTTTTCTCTCTTTTGCAACTAAGTTTTGGCCCATGGTGGAATTCCCCATGAGTATATTATTTTGTGACTCTACCATCCAGTCATTATGCTTGCAACAGGAATATTGTGGTGATAATAAAAGTTCTTTCTCTTTTCTTTACCTGTTATTGGCTAATTTGTGTGTCCTGATTTGTACTTTAGGGGTGAGATTTCCCAAGTGATCTCTCCCCTGATTTTCTTATCATTACTTGGGTGGTGGCAGCAGAGTTTTTATCCCCAAAATCTAGGTTGTTAAGAAAAGCCTGGAAAGATAAGGTTTTGGGGTACTTTTGCAGGCCCCCACTTCTGCATTTATCGTGCCAGAGTGGGGAAGGAGCTTTGACAGCTCACCAGTTCATCTGATCTGAACATTACAAGGTTCTTGTCCCAGAAGACCCTCGGATATATGACAAGGATGCTCAGAGAGACAAAATGTAGCCATGAAGACTTTTATTGGGATATATGGAAAGGTAAACAAATGGTAAAATAACCAGAGTTAAAAAGGCAGTAATATTATTCTAGAGATACATGTGATCTTAAGTACACTAAAGCTTTGATTAATACATCCACACTCTTCCTTGGTAACCTGGTTGTAAGAACATAAGAATGGCCATACTGGGTCAGACCAAAGGTCCATCCAGCCCAGTACCCTGTCTGCTGACAGTGGCCAATGCCAGGTGCCCCAGAGGGAGTGAATCGAACAGGTAATGATCAAGCGATCTCTCTCCTGCCATCCATCTCCACCCTCTGACAAACAGAGGCTGGGGACACCATTCCTTACCCATACTGGCTAATAGCCATTTATGGACTGAACCTTCATGAAATTATCTAGTTCTCTTTTAAACCCTCTGATAGTCCTAGCCTTCACAGCCTCCTCAGGCAAAGAGTTCCACAGATTGACAAAGCGCTGTGTGAAGAAGAACTTCCTTTTATTTGTTTTAAACCTGCTGCCCATTAATTTCATTTGGTGGCCCTTAGTTCTTATATTATTGGAACAAGTAAATAACTTTTCTTTATTCACTTTCTCCACACCACTCATGATTTTATATACCTCTAGCCTATCCCCCCTTAGTCTCCTCTTTTCCAAGCTGAAAAGTCCCAGTCTCTTTAATCTCTCCCCACATGGGATCTGTTCCAAACCCCTCATCATTTTAGTTGCCCTTCTCTGAAGGAAAGGCCCAGCCTTGCCCCTGGCAGGCCAAGCAAGCTCAGGTCCAAGTTCTTCCAATCTTGAGTGGGAGGTGCAGCTCTTAGAAGCTGAAGAGCTAAGAGCAATAGAAGACTAAAGAAAGCTAACTTAGACTTTTACTAAACTGACTCAAAACTTGTAATTAAGAACTCCCAGACTAATGAACAAAAGGACGACAAACTAAGAATAAAGACGCTTTCTTGGCATGGGGGGTCACCTTTCCTATATAGAGCTTGAATACTGGTGCCCTCCTTTGATGTCCAAACTTAGGGTACTCCAGAGGTATCCCAAAATAGCTACCCCGCATCTTTTGAACGCGTCCTCTATTGCAAAATATAGCGGACCCATTATTTCGGCATCCCTGTAAACCTCGTTCCACAAGGTATACGGGATGTCTCGAAATAGTGTGTTATTTCAAAATGTGGCGCAGTGTAGATGTGCCAAATTTTGAAATAGCCTATTTTGAAAGAGAATCAACATAAGATATGCAATTTGTGTAGCGCAAATTGTGTATCTTCTTTCGAGCTAAGGGTGCAGTGTAGATGCACACTTAGTTTCCTCACCCACAAAATATCAGCGTGCACTTACTCCAAAGGCTAGTAGATTTGTATGTATTGATGACATAGATATGCATATTAATGATATTAGCTCATTCTCATGTTTGTTATCTCTGTCCCTACTGGGTTTTTGTTTTGGTTTTGGTTATTTCTAAGTGCTTTGTGACACACCTGTTAAGTTTAAAGAGGATATGAACATAGGTAGCCCAAACCAGCTTCAATGCATCCTTATCTATCCATGTTAAAGATTGCGACCATATATGGACCTTTTGCTTTAGCGCATCACCACCTATCTAGGTGAGAGGTCCCGAACATATGTACACTAACTTTGCCTTAGCTCATCACACAGGATGCGGCCTGGAGGTTCCTTGTGTTAGAGCCAAAAAATACTCTAATGTAAACCTATAAATCTATTATAAGAAAACATAAGAAAATACAAAACCCATAAGAAAAGATATATAGGCAGGCAAGCAGGCTAACTCTGTAAGCTACAGTGCTAAGTGCCTTGCAGGATTGAGCCCTGGATGTGTGTGTCAGAATGAAGGCACCACTTGATCAGTTGAATTAAAGGTGGTTTAGCACATTGCCTACACATCACTTAAGTCTCACTTAAGACATTGACACAAGACTTAAATGGTATGTGAGTCCTGGGTTTGCCCTCTGCATATTTGACCATATTTGACAATATGGTTGCTGCTCTTTCCCCTGTAGCGCTTCAGACCATCTTAAGCGCCTTCGCTGAAGCGTATGAGAATCTCGGCCTCACACTGAACAATATAGAATCATAGAGCTGGAAGAGACCTCAGGAGGTCATCAAGTCCAGCCCCCTGCCCAAGGCAGGACCAATCCCAACTAAATCAACCCAGCCAGGGCTTTGTCAAGCTGAGACTTAAAAACCTCTAGGGATGGAGATTCCACCACTTCCCTAAGTAACTCATTACAGTGCTTCACCACCCTCCTAGTGAAATAGTTTTTCCTAATATCCAACCTAGACCTCTCCCATTGTAACTTGAGACCATTGCTCCTTGTTCTGCCATCCCTTACTACTGTAAACAGCCTTTCTCCATCCTCTTTGGAACCTCCCTTCAGGAAGTTGAAGGCTGCTATCAAATCCCCCCTCACTCCTCTCTTCTGCAGACTAAACAAACCCAAATTTAGCTCCAGCCCCCTAATCATTTTGGTTGCCCTCCACTGGACCCTCTCCAATGCATCCACATCCTTCCTATAGTGGAGGGCCCAGAACTGGACACAATATTCCAGATGTGGCCTCACCAGAGCCAAATAAAGGGGAATAATCACTTCTCTGGATCTGGCAATGCTCCTCCTAATGCACCCTAATATGCCATTAACCTTCTTGGCTATAAGGGCACACTGTTGACTCATATCCAGCTTCTCATCCACTGTAATCCCCAGGTCCTTTTCTGCAGAACTGCTCCTTAGCCATTCAGTCCCCAGACTGTACCAATGCTTGGGATTCTTCCATCCTAAGTGTGGGACTCTACACTTGTCCGTGTTGAACCTCATCAGATTTCTTTTGGCCCAATCCTCTAATCTGTTTGGTCACTCTGGGTACGGCTACACTAGCTCGTTAGTTTGAGCTAGGTAGGGTAATGAGGGCAAGTGGAGTTGCAAATGAAGCCTGGGATTTAAATATCCCGGGCTTCATTTGCATGTTCCTGGGCGCCGCCATTTTTAAATCTCCCTTAGTCTGAACTCCATGCCCGCGTGGAATGAGGAGTAACGGTAGTTCGAATTAGGATCTTTAATTCGAACTGCCTAGTCCGTGCCGCGTGTAGCCGCGGGCACGGAGTTCGGACTAAGGGGGATTTAAAAATGGCGGCACCCGGGAACATGCAAATGAAGCCCGGGATATTTAAATCCCGGGCTTCATTTGCAACTCCGCTTGCCCTCATTACCCTACCTAGCTCGAACTAACGAGCTAGTGTAGCCGTACCCTCTGGACCCTATCCCTGCCCTCCAGCGTATCTACCTCTCCCCCAGCTTAGTGTCATCTGCGAACTTGCTGAGGGTACAATCCATCCCCTCATTAATAAAGATGTTGAACCAAACTGGTCCAAGAACAGATCCTTGGGGCACTCTGCTAGAAACCGACTGCCAACCTGACATTGAGCTGTTGATCACTACCCATTGGGCCCGACAGTCTAGCCAGCTTTCTATCCATCTTACCATCCATTTATCCAATCCATATTCCCTTAACTTGGTGGCAAGAATATTGTGGGAGACCATATCAAAAGCTTTGCCAAAGTCAAGGTATATCACATCCACTGACTTTCCCATATCCACAGAGCCAGTTACCTCATCATAGAAGCTAATCAGATTGGTCAGGCACGACATGCCCTTGGTGAATCCATGTTGACTATTCCTGATCACTTTCTCCTCTTCCAACTGCTTCAGAATGGATTCCTTGAGGATCCCCTCCATGATTTTTCCAGGGACTGAGGTAAGGTTGATTGGTCTGTAGTTCCCTGGATTGTCCTTCCCTTTTTAAAAGATGGGCACTACATTTGCCTCAAACATCAAAAAGACCAAGGTGCTCCATCAGCTCTCACGGACAGGACAATCTCATGTACCATCTATTAAAATCAATGGAGAACTGCTGGAAAACATGGAGCATTTCCCGTACCTTGGAAGTCATCTCTCCGCTGAAGTCGACATGGACATGGAAATCCAGCATCGCCAGAGCTGTGCCAGAGCTTTTGCCCACCTGAGACAAAGGGACGTCAGTGCCAAGACAAAGCTCCTTGTGTACCACGCAGTGGTTGTTCCAACACTGCTGTGTGCATGTGAAACCTGGACAACATATAAGCATCAGCTGAAAGCACTTGAACAATATCATCAATGCTGCCTCAGGAGAATCCTAACTCTCCCTTGGGAGGACAGGCGCACAAACACTAGCGTCCTGGGAGAGTCGAACATGACCAGCATTGAAGCTATCATCATCTCCCAACAACTTCGCTGGACTGGTCACATGGTCCGGATGCCTGATTGGCAGGATGGAGGAGTGTTGGGGGCCAGAGGAAGTGATTTAAGGACATGTTGAAGGCAAACATGAAAAAGTGCGGAATCGGTCGCAACACTTTGGAGAACCTTGCCCAGGACCGTCCACAGTGGAGAGCGGCAATCTGAGAGAGGGTGGTGAAATTTTAGAGGTCCCACCGCAGCGCAGACAAGGAGAGGTGGAGAAGGAGAAAAGAGCGGCCAAAACTGCCCCATGTCCCTCTAATAGCCACCATCACCTGCCCCTTCTGTGATAAGACCAGCAGCTCCAGAATCGGGCTGGTCAGCCATCTATGGATCCACAAATAGGAGGGTCACAGGAAGACATCCTACTCGTTATCGAGTGACCACCGAGAGAGATATTTCACCTTTAGGCCCTAATCATGCAGCCAGGGCTGGATTAAGACCTTTAGTGGCCCTAAGCACTGAAAAGATTATGGTGCCCCCCCATATGTAATTCAAAATAAAAACAATACTATATTGTAAAATCTCTTTTTTTTTTTTTTTTTTGTGCCCCTGCTTTGCTGGTGCCCTAAGCATGTGCTTACTCTGCCTTTTGGGTAATCCAGCCCTGCATGCAGCCACTTATGGACAAACTTCACTTCAAGTTAGCAACGCCACGTTCTAGATGGGCTAGTTGCCCAAGTATATACGTGTGCTGCCGTAGCTTCATTATTGTTGTTACCTGTGCATAAGAAAAACAAAACAAAACAATGAAACTAGGAACTTGCATATTTACTCTCATCTAATTCAGAACTGATAAAAGGAAATACTTGTTCACGCCTGTGATTAGACTGTAGAACTCATTGCCACAGGAAGTCATTGGGGCCCAAATCTTCACAAGATTCAACAAGGCATTGGCCATTCATATGGATAACAATAGCTAACGGTAGAATTTATGCTGTCATAATTTTTGGAGGAGATATTACACTTCATGTCTGATGGCTTAAAAGAGTACAGTGTATTGAAAATGTTAAAATTGCAAGCTGTCACTAACTCATAAGGGGGTTTCCTCGGTGTGGTGACAAGCGAGAGGGCTCTGTAGCGAAGTGAAGATCAATGCCTGTTTACAGCCAGGTAGCTTCCAGATGGGCCAAGTTATCGCTCTTGGGTTGTTTTGGCCCTTGCGTGTTATCGTTCTGAATTCGAAGATGTAAAGAATGTTACGTTGCAACCTCGTTTTACGTGTTTCTTTAATTTCTGTACACATTTGTCATGATGAGCATCACAAAGATAATCTCTAGCAATTAAGGACTAGGGAATTTCTTGCACCTTTCCCTGAAGCAGCTGGTTCTGGCCCCTGTCAGAGACTGGATACTGGGCTAGATGAACCTTGGGCCAGATCCAGTATGGTGACTCCAGTATCTAGTGTTTCATTTTCCCTTTTGCCATGCAGTCACTTTATCAAAGTGGAGAAAGTCTGAACAAGTTACAGAGTGAAAAAAGAGAGAGAAAAAAGGAGGAGGTAGTGTATGGGGAAAACCCTAGACATTAGTCATTCTGTTGCACAATGCAGCTAGCCAAAAAGGGAAAGGGGGTATGAGGGAGTGGAGAAAGGAGGACCTGGCATTCCAGGGGTTAAAGAAATCCTCTGGGCCCAGCTAGCCCTGCCCGGCTTTACCTGCAACCAATGCCAGGCCTGGAGGGAGGAGGAAAGGAAAGAGTCTGGCTCAGCAGTCTCAGGGCATCAGCCAGAGCCTGTTGACTCAGCAGTCAGGGGAGCAAGATACCCCCTATGCCTCTGGAAAAAAGGGGGAACCTACTGAGATGCCCCACCTAAGGGGAATCTGGACTCTTGAGGCCATGTCCCAATTTAAGGACTTGGATAGGGAGTGGTTCGGAGTTCCTGGGCCAGGAACACAAAGGGGACAGGTTGGCAGTGTCCCTCCCCTCTTTTGCCTGCTTACTCAGTGACCCAGCCACTAAGCTACACAGTCACCAGGGTCCCGGTCACAGGGAGGGAAGCCAAAAATGTCCAATTTTGAACACTTTTTGAAGTTGGAACTGAAATTCGGCATAAAAATGCTATTTTCCAGTGGAAAAAAATCATGTTTGATTAAACCCATTTTTCAATGGGATCTTTTTTTGCAAAAGGGGGGGGGGGATTTTGACCATGTCTAGTTTATCATGGGGACAAACGGGGTGTGGTACTTTTGGAAATAAGAATGGCAGCTGCCATCATGCCAGTGAGGATGAAAATGAGAAGGCAGCCTCATGCTCCAGCCCATAATCTGATCCCCAGCTGAGGTGCCAGGAAGAAATGCCCTTCATTCCATACACCCCCGGCATCGGACGTCCTTTTTAAAGTCCTGCAGCAGGAGCTGTGGAAAAGGCTGCTGTAGCAACGCCATTGGAACAGGCTCCTGTCGTAAGCCTCCTCTTTCCCGATCCAGACACAAAAAGGATGTTGGGACTGAACACGGGGTGAGGAGCAGTTCTGGAGAGAGGTTTTGTGGAGAGCATTGAGACCCTTCACAGAGAGGTTCAGAACTTGTGCAAAACCAAGCCCTGCCTAGCCAAGGCCATTTTTATCACATCCATGTGGGAGAAGTCCCCAGTGTAATCCAGAGTCAAGCCAGGTCCCCAACAGGGGATCAGATTAGATGAACTCTGCTAGATAAGCTGATTACATAAACCTTACCGGACAAGCAGAAGCAAAGGTCACTGTAGCCAACAGGGACAAACACCCTCAGAAACATCCCAAGCATAGGGAAGGCCAACTCCAGGGACAGAGCAAGAACAGTTCCCCCGCCTTCTCTGCCCTGACCTGCCGTGTTTCACTGAGAACCATTCAGAGAGCAGAAGAAAGTGGCAGCAAGAAAATCTCAGGATTATTCAGGACTTGGCAGCCCCCCCGCCCAGATTGGAGCTTCGTGGTACCACATCCTCATGGTGAGAGGTGAGACAGGCCCTGCCCCAAAGAGCTTACAGCCTGAATGGGCAAAGGCAGGGAAGGGACACAGAAGTGACACAGCTGAGCTGGTATTAGGCCTCCCAAATTGATACCACTGGACCAGATTAAACAGACAAAGCTAATGCTGGTGCCCTATGTTGGAATTGCTGCATCATATCAGACCAGTTGCCCTCTTCAGCCCGTGTCCTATCTCCAACAATGGCCAGTACCAGCAGCTTCATAGAAAAGTGCAAGAATCTCCTTAATGGACTATTCCTGGGCCTAATCCATCACCCACTGATGTGCACGTGAAGACTCCCATTGACCTGAATGGTCACTGGATCAGGTCCAGAGAGAGTGAGCCCTAAATATCTTGGTTCCGATTCTGCCTCCCTTGAAGTCCACGGCAGATTTAGGGTGGACTTTATTGGAAGCCGGGTTAGCTCCATTATGCAGGGAGGTACAGACAGCACCCAGAACAGACAATAGGTCTGTCAGATCTGATAATATGACAATACCCAATGTTTTGGAGGAATGCAAACAAAACCCGAATGAGACATCTAACCAACTGGGTAAGTCTGTACTCTGGTGAGTGGGATATTTCAGAGCTGGCTTTTCACCGGATGAGCACGTAGAAAGGCCCCTGAGTGCCTGGTCTCTGCTCTTCTCTGGGAAGGGAGATCAGCCATCCATAAGGCACTGTCCCACTGTTCCTGGACCCCACACAGCCTCTGTACACGGGAAGTGTTGGATGGAAGGTGGAGAAAGGCAAGGACAAGTTGAGGAGGTGCTGATATTTCAGTGTCCCTGGCTACTGGCGGCACAGCTGTGAAAAAGTAAATGCTACTGGAATGAGGTAGCAGGGCATGGGAGTATGTGAGAAACCTTGAAGCCATGGTGTGTCTGTGAGCTGGAAAGACCATCATGAGCCCCAGAGCTGCTGTAGAGGCTGTGGGTCATGGAATAGACAGGTCTGGCCTTCTGGGATTTGCAGGTTTGTGTAGCTGGGTGCATCTGTTTTTGCACATCACGTCAGGGAACCATGTTCGCTGCAAGTGCCGCATCCTTCTTGCACTTGCCTTCTTTTGTGTTGCGAAGATTAATTTGCAGGGTTGAGGCCATAGCCCGTACAGTGTTTGGAGAATGCAGAAGACACTACAGAAATGGAAGGCTTATTTCTTTTGCATTAACCAAAGGCAGAGTTAAAAATAACCTCACTCGCAAAAGCCCTGGGGGAGACAATTTCCTCCTCATGACCCAGGCTCACGTAATTGATGTTAATAATTTATAAGGCCAAGGAAGTTAAGGGTTCATTTCCAAAAATAAAAACACTCCCCCCATCACTGAAGGTCTCCCCCTTGCTGCCTCACTCAAAAATTGCAACTGCCTCTGGCAATATTAGCTCCCTCGCTGTCAGGGGGAAAACCTGGCAGAATAATGGAGATAAACCTCTCCAAAACTTAAAACCAAAGAAATGGACCTGGGTAGGTAACAAACCCAGGCCCCAGCAGACTCGCTAAGAGCTGAGAATTCCCATGCTGGAGCCCTCCACTGAAAGCAGCCTGTTGCAAAGGTCACCCACAGAAAGGGTTGTCACATCCTTCCCTGGGTGAGCCCAGTCCCTCCTGGGTATGTGAGGGTGTGCAAGCACCAAGTCCCAGATTATAGGATGAGACGAGGGGAAGTGTATGGCGGGGAGGAGAGAGAGCGCTGCTCTGGGTAAGCGGGAAAGCACATGATCCCCAGGTGCGGGAGGGTATCGGCTCAGCCCCGGGTAGGGGGAAGCACATGATCCAGGTGGGGGGTATATAAGCTCAGCCCCAAATGTGCGCGGGGCAGGGTAGCACATGATCCAGGTGGGGGGTATATAGGCTCAGCCCCAGATGTGCGCGGGGCAGGGTAGCACATGATCCAGGTGGGGGGTATATAGGCTCAGCCCCAGATGTGCGCGGGGCAGGGTAGCACATGATCCAGGTGGGGGGTATATAGGCTCAGCCCCAGATGTGCGCGGGGCAGGGTAGCACATGATCCAGGTGGGAGGTATATAGGCTCAGCCCCAGATGTGCGCGGGGCAGGGTAGCACATGATCCAGGTGGGGGGCATATAGGCTCAGCCCCAGATGTGCGCGGGGCAGGGTAGCACATGATCCAGGTGGGGGGCATATAGGCTCAGCCCCAGATGTGCGCGGGGCAGGGTAGCACATGATCCAGGTGGGGGGCATATAGGCTCAGCCCCAGATGTGCGCGGGGCAGGGTAGCACATGATCCAGGTGGGGGGCATATAGGCTCAGCCCCAGATGTGCGCGGGGCAGGGTAGCACATGATCCAGGTGGGGGGTATATAGGCTCAGCCCCAGATGTGCGCGGGGCAGGGTAGCACATGATCCAGATGGGAGGTATATAGGCTCAGCCCCAGATGTGCGCGGGGCAGGGTAGCACATGATCCAGGTGGGGGGCATATAGGCTCAGCCCCAGATGTGCGCGGGGCAGGGTAGCACATGATCCAGGTGGGAGGTATATAGGCTCAGCCCCAGATGTGCGCGGGGCAGGGTAGCACATGATCCAGGTGGGGGGCATATAGGCTCAGCCCCAGATGTGCGCGGGGCAGGGTAGCACATGATCCAGGTGGGGGGCATATAGGCTCAGCCCCAGATGTGCGCGGGGCAGGGTAGCACATGATCCAGGTGGGGGGCATATAGGCTCAGCCCCAGATGTGCGCGGGCAGGGTAGCACATGATCCAGGTGGGGGGCATATAGGCTCAGCCCCAGATGTGCGCGGGGCAGGGTAGCACATGATCCAGGTGGGGGGTATATAGGCTCAGCCCCAGATGTGCGCGGGGCAGGGTAGCACATGATCCAGGTGGGGGGTATATAGGCTCAGCCCCAGATGTGCGCGGGGCAGGGTAGCACATGATCCAGATGGGGGTATATAGGCTCAGCCCCAGATGTGCGCGGGGCAGGGTAGCACATGATCCAGGTGGGGGGTATATAGGCTCAGCCCCAGATGTGCGCGGGGCAGGGTAGCACATGATCCAGGTGGGAGGTATATAGGCTCAGCCCCAGATGTGCGCGGGGCAGGGTAGCACATGATCCAGGTGGGGGGCATATAGGCTCAGCCCCAGATGTGCGCGGGGCAGGGTAGCACATGATCCAGGTGGGGGGCATATAGGCTCAGCCCCAGATGTGCGCGGGGCAGGGTAGCACATGATCCAGGTGGGGGGCATATAGGCTCAGCCCCAGATGTGCGCGGGGCAGGGTAGCACATGATCCAGGTGGGGGGCATATAGGCTCAGCCCCAGATGTGCGCGGGGCAGGGTAGCACATGATCCAGGTGGGGGGTATATAGGCTCAGCCCCAGATGTGCGCGGGGCAGGGTAGCACATGATCCAGATGGGAGGTATATAGGCTCAGCCCCAGATGTGCGCGGGGCAGGGTAGCACATGATCCAGGTGGGGGGCATATAGGCTCAGCCCCAGATGTGCGCGGGGCAGGGTAGCACATGATCCAGGTGGGAGGTATATAGGCTCAGCCCCAGATGTGTGTGTAGGGGAAGCACATGATCCCCGGGGGGGAAGAACTCGGCCCCCGGTGGGGGGGGAGGGCTCAGCCGCAGGCTCAGCACAACCCCCCGCCCCAAGAAAAAAACCGGGCTCCTGTCCCTTTAAACCCTTCCTTACACCACTCCGGTGACGTCACCCAGCCACACACCCTGACAACAAACTCGCCCTTTAAATCGTCCCCCCTCTGGCCACGCCCCCTCGCGGGAGGGGTTGGGGAGGCGCGTGCGGAGACAGCCTCGCCGAGGCTCCAGGTGGCCCCGCCCCTTTCCCCTCCCTGCCCAATGGGGAAGGGCCAGGGAGCGGGGGGCCCCCGGACGCGGAGCGGGCAGGCTCGGCTACGCCGCAACGGGGAGGGTTTTTCTGCGCCGCCATCTTGGACGTGGCGGCGGGACAGAGCGAGCGAGGGGGGGCGGCCCGGGACTATGGCAGCCGCCGCCAACCCGGGTGAGCGTAGGGCCCCGTGGCGCGAGGGGGGAGGGGGGGCTTGGGGAGCTGGGCCCCGGGCAGCTTAAGGGGGAGGGACGAGGGCGGTGTGGGCAAGGCTGGGAGAGGGGCCTGCTGGGGGGGGCAGGGCTTGGGGCGAGGGGAGGTGTCTGGGGGAGGGCTGGGGGGGTGTCTGGGAGAGTTGGGGGAGGGAATGTGGCGTCTGGGGGAGGGTTGAGGGGGCTGGGGGGGTCTAGGGGAGGAGGGGGCTGGGGGGGTCTGGGGAGAGCTGGGGGACAGGAGGGGGCTGGAGAAAGGGTGTCTAGGGGGAGTGCTGGGGGGGGCAAGGCTTGGGGCAAGGGGAGGTGTCTAGGGGAGGGCTGGGGGGGTGTCTGGGAGAGTTGGGGGAGGGAATGTGGTGTCTGGGGGGGTTCAGGGGGCTGGGGGGTGTCTAGGGGAGGAGGGGTCTGGGGAGAGCTGGGGGACAGGAGGGGGCTGGAGAAAGGGTGTCTAGGGGGAGTGCTGGGGAGGTGGCTGGGGGAGGGTGTCTTGGGGGAGGGGTGTCTGCTGGGAGGGATGTGTGTAGGGAGGGAAAGCAGGGGAAGGGAAGGCTGGGGAAAGGAGTGGCTGGAAGAGTGCTGTGGATGGATGGGCTGAATTCAAGGTGGTAGAGGTCAGATTCTCTAGACCAGCGATTCCCAACCTTTCCCAGATGGGGACCCATTCTGACAATTCAGGAAGACTTGGTGACCCAAGGCAATTCAAAAACGGGGGGAGGAGAAGGGGCAGAGAGACTTGGCAACCCTTTTGAAATGTAATGGCGACCCATATTTGGGTCCCGACCCATAGGTTGCGAAACCCTGTTCTAGGTGGAGGGTTGGGGTGGGGGTCTCATATTTAAGCTTAGAGGGGAGGCTTGGCTGGAGCCTTTAACAGTAATACATGAGGTGGGGTTAGACCAATCCCTTCCCAATGAATCCCTCCCCCCAATTTTTTCCTGCTGCTTTTTGCTCCTTGTTGGATTATGTTGCTGGCTAGCTTGTGTCGAAGTAGACCCTGCTTCCCTTCAAGGTCCACACATGCAAACAGCCCAAGTAGTATGTTTGGAACTTAGGTCTCTTTCCCACCTCTGTTTGTGAATTCATTGCTGGCTGGCATGCAGTAAGTGCACTCCAGAAAATTCTCTTTTTAAAAAAAAAATTGTGATGTTATTTTAATGGCTTACATTGGGGTATTCTTTCTGCACATATGTTGATTTGTTTTTGCCCTGGCAAGAAATAAAATCTACTGTTACTAATTGCTTAAACTATGAGGGGATTGCAAACTGTAATTCACAGCAATAAAAACAATATCCCATTTCATCACTTCTGAACTGATTGACAGGCAAAACTGATAATGCACATAGGCAAGAGAGGCAGTGCTAGTGTGCTTTTAACTTTCTAAACTCTGCCTAACACAGGAGCTCTTTTTATGGGTGTGTGGGGGAAATTTGGTATTTCTGATCCTTGCTGATTATAATTGAATCTTTCATGCCTCATAAGTTTCCGGCTAAAACTTTCTCATTTGTTTTGGTGTATATCTGGTGTAACTTCCCTGATGCCAGTAAAGTTATTGTGGATGTACAGTGTTGTAACGGATCCGAATTTTGACCTCTGCTTGTGTTCTTTGAATTGTGGTGTTTTCTGTATATTCATTTGTGGCTTGAGGCTGATTAGGTCTTGGGCTGTGAGAGTGGTTCACATTCATCAAGTACTGTTAAACAGAATTTTGAAGGATGAAATTTTCATTCTAACTAAACATAATTTGGTATAGTAACCTTTTGTGGCTTTCAACATTGAGAAAGCACCTTGGGTCTTTAGCTTGTGGTGATCTTGAGGCTAGAGTGCAGCGCTGACGTCTAGAAATACGTGGTTGTGGTTTCACATATAAAGAACTGAAATTCTACAACATACTGAAGTCAGAGTTCCCCTTGTTTGAATCATTGACGCTTATGTTGCCATTTGGTCAGAATACAGCAATGGATTGAAACTTAGACCTCCCCACCCCCCAATCCTGCAAACACATGTGCTTCACAAATCAAAGAAGCTCCTCAACATAAAAAAGTTAAGCATGTAGGTGTTGACAGGACTAGAGCTTTATAAAAGAGATTGCTCCCTTCTTGTCTGCCAGGGTAATTGTTTTTTTGGTGTTTTTGTTTTTGTTTGTTTTTAGTGTTGAATTTCAGTTTCTCTTGCAATTTCAAGAGCAAAAGAGATGTAGATAAATCCATTGCTTGGTGCAGTAAATCTGGGGGGGAAGAAGGGGAGGAAACACTTCATAAAGTAAACCAGATTTTGTAGCACAATAATACTTCTGTGATCTGCAAAGTAAGTACACTAATGAGTATTTTGTATTGTTCACACACGACAACATATTTATGCAACTTCATCTGCTGAGTTGGATGATATTTAGCATTAGAGACACTCTTTAAACATTGCTGAATTCACATGTCAAGAACAAGTTTTCCATCCTCATTTATAACTGCATGGCTACGGTTTGACAAACAGACCAATAATAGCTTGATTCTCTAAACAGGAAAAGGTATTTACTCTCTGAGTAATTATGCATTGTGTACATTTAGGTTAATGTTTGTAAGATAAGTTATTTGTCTGCCGCTGTCCTTGGAAGCTTTGACCTCTTTTTTCCCTTTTGGTATTAAAAAGTGGACTGCAAAGTTCGAGTGAGCTAAGCCCAGAAATATGCACCGAATGTCCTATTAAGCCAACTGAGTCTGGTGATGGGTAAAACTGGTTACAAAATATGCTGCAATTTACAACTGTTTAAAAGCACAGAGGTTTCAACCCTAGGGCCTGGATCCTTAAGTTCTGCACAGGAAGACCAGTGTGCCCTTGTTAGTCCCTCACAGACTTCACTGGAATTCTGCAGGTGCAAGATGTGATTGTGCCAAACAGTCTTCAGAATAGAGTCCTGAGTCTGTTTAGTGGAAACATTCAGTGCACGTTTCTGGCTTAACTCATTTTTTACATTAGTCTTGCTGTTCATAAGTACTTACGTTTTGATCTAAGCTGCAAGCAATGACTTATTGTTGAGTGGACTACAGATGAAGCTCTTTTCATTTCATTTTAAATTTCTCCTTATAAAGCAGCACATCTTTCCATCCATCTGTTCCCCAGCAATTAATCTGTCTTTCCCCCATAGTGTAAGGCTTCATTGTTTAATGGTAGAAGGTAGGGATGTTAGCATATAGATGTTTAAATGATTAACCAATAAACCCGGGCTTATTGATTAATCCAAATGACTACACACAACTCCGCTCTTTACTGCCTCTGTAGCTGAGGCAACAGTATGGGGGGCAGGCAGGAGCTGGTAGCGGGGAGTTGGCTTAAAAGCTGGATCCCTATGAGCACTGGATCCTATGGAGCCGCCTGCCCTCTCCCCCCTCCCGCTGCGCTGCTGCTTCTCTATCAGAGGCAGCAATGAGAAGGAGGCAGGAGCCAATACACATGGGGAGCTGGTCGCACATGCTGGTTCCACAGAACTGCCTGCTTCCCACTCCCTTGCTGCCTCCCACAGAAGCAGCAAGGGGGAGGGGAGCCGGCTTAAAAGCCAGCTTCCCATGAGCACTATCTCCACAGAGTCCCCCCTCTGCGCTTCTGCTTCTCTAACAGAGGCAGCAGTGCAGGGTGGCGAGGCAGGGGAGGCTGTCATGAGTAGCCTCTGTCTGCAGCGGGCCCGGGCTTGCCGTGGACAGAGGCTGCTCTGTGGGATGACGGGCTCCCTGGGAGAAGGGGCCAGAAGCTCCTGGGGACCATTTTGGTGACCATTAAAAATGTTTGGGCTCCACAATTACTAAAAACACAAAATTTCATATCCCTAGTTAGGTTTAAACTGGAGGGGGAGACTTGCGTAATATTTGAAAGATTTTTAATGTCAGATTTTGCTTGTTTGTAAAAATTTTTTTTTTTTTTTTTTGGATTGGAATGGCTGAATAACATCCTGAGAACAAAAAAGAGTAATTGAAAGAAATGGTTTTGAGATGAGATCCGCTTTACTCAAATCAGTCTACAAGCTTAATATTTATTTGGATTATAGGAACACTGCAAAAGTTGATAGGACAAATATTTGACCTGTTAGTTTCATTATAAACTTCCCTTCACTGCCAATATTAAAAAAGCAGATATGAACAACAGGGAAGTGAAAGGTACAAGGTTTATTTGCTCTTGGTTTCTTGTTAATGTTACTTTCTTTTCCTATGAGCCTTGGTAAAGCATGGTGGTGTAAATTGCACCTTGACGCATAATAAATGCACAGCTCTTTATTTTAAAATGATGTTTTAAAAAAAACCCCAATATGCTAATGGTTACCAAAACGTTGTCACTTTTAAGGGTAATCTTTTTTTTTTATAATTATGTTCAGGTTTGCTGTGTGTTCTCTCCTATGCTCCAAGAACCTATTCACAATGGCTTTATTAAATGAAAAAAATACCAGTGTGCTAAGGATGTTAAGGGCTAGTAGACTAGTTGACTATCTGATAAGCAAATGCTTATCGGATAGTCATCGACTAGTTGATTCCCACCTCCTTGCTGCCTCTATTAGATAGAGGCAGAAAAGGGGGGGCAGGAGAGGGGATATTTCAAAGTGGCAGCATGCGGCGCTGCCGCTTTGAAACACCATGGTAGGGGCTCTTGTACGTTTCAAAGGAGGAATGTGGAAGTGCCTATTGAGTAGTTGATGGAAATTCCATTGACTACTCGACTAGTACATTAATCATTAGTTAACATCCCTACAGTGTGCAATTCCTGTCTTAGGCGTAGTCATTCACGGGGTCCAAACAGTAAAGCTTGCAGTTCTGTGAATGAGATAAAAGACTTGATTGTTGCATTCTTCTAACTAGCTAGACTACTGCTCAATTGTAGCTGCTCTGATAGTGATCAACTTTTTTGTAAACTTCCTTTTTGTTTCCATACCTAGCCTATTGTCAAGTTTTAGTCAAATAAGTCTACACAATTCTGAATAAGGATGCCAAAGAACAGTTATTTGGCTAATCATGCAGTCAATACAAATTGTGTCGATTACATGATTAGTTGATATGGGGGCCGCTCTGCAGAGCCACAGCGCAGGTGACTTCCTGAGCCGGTGCAGGCTCCAGGACCGGTGCAGGCTCCAGGACCGCTGTGCCTTTGCATTTTAAATGTAGTAAGAGCTGCCCGGGCCACCATGAACTGGGGCTGCTTGGCAACAGCAGCCCCTGTCCGTGGGGCAGCACTGTGGAGATGGTGCTGGGGGAACCGGCTTTTAAACAGGCTCCCCCAAGCACCGTCTCCTGTTCCCTCTTCATACAGAAGCAGCAAGTAGGAGGGGGAACTGAGTAGTCAAGTACTCGCTTACATCCCTAATTCTGAATTCAGCTCTTCTGTTTTTCATGTTTTTACTTCTGTGGTAGGCCACCATTTTGATGCTGCCCATTGAGACAACCTCCTTCACAAATAGAATTGGTGCGGAAATATGGGATATTCAGTTATACAGTCTAGAAGAGAAGGAAGGAACTGAAGGTCATGTTCCATCAATTATGTTTGTCTCTTCCTGATCTGGGCTGAAGCTCTGTTTTGTCTTTGCAGTTAGTCATATTGGTTAGAAATGCAAAAGACTCATAGCTTGTCTGAATTTTGACTTTTTTAGTGGTGGTCCTAGTTTGGTGTGTTCATTCATTGGGAATGGGAGTTGGAGACAAATAAGGATTGCTTCTGGATGGAGCTGATGCTAAAGAGTTGCCTCAAAGGCTCAGAACAAAAATTTACACATTATCATTCTGGCTATGTTTCTGTGATGGCCACAATGTAAAACATATCCTGTTAGCAGGGTCATTAAAGATCTGATCTTCCTCTTTGGCAGACAAATCTTTCTCTGTGACGCATTTGATCTTGCAAAAAGTTGGTTTCATCACATTTAAGAACACGTCCTGTCTTGTTGCTTCACTCCTGAAAGGGTTTACAGTTTACTTTAATAGAGTAACGCTATTATTGCTTCAGTTGACTTGTTACTCAGCCTATTCAAATGCTTGCTTCATACCGCTTCATATGTGGGCATCTTTAGTCAAAACATCATACACTGACATTCAGTAATCATTAATTTTTAGTTTGTCATATTAGTCAGCAGCTTCCACATTTACTACAGCAAGAATAAGAAACTACAGGTTAAACCTCTGTAATTCCGATTTCCCTAGATTGGCAACAACCCTAGTCTGGCATTGTTGGTGATTTCTTGAGTGCTCTGGAGCTGGCGCTCTCATTGGGGAGGAAATGGGCAGGCTAGGGCCAGGAGCATTGCTGGACTTGGGAAGAGCCATGCTGGCCAGCAGCCAGGACCAGAGTGGTTGGGATTGACTTCCCCTGGTCTGGCAGATTCCCTGGTTTGGGATTAGTCAGGTTCTGAGGGTGCTGGACCAGGGAGCAAATCAGTGCCAAGGACTGAAAAAGATGAAGAAGCTAGTGGCATCCCCACCTTAATTTCAAACATTTCTAGGTTAGCAACATCCTGGACAGTTTACATATAACTCCACCATTTTCCTTGTTACAGTTGATTCCACCTGCTAATTATGTCCTCCTTTTCAGTCTCTCTACCCATTTCCCTTCCCCTCTTGGTTTTTAGATAGTTCTATAACTTGAATGATCTCTAATAGGCATCTATTAGGCACAGACCTTGATCTCATTTCTTCCCTACTAATTTCAGTATAAAATTTGTATTCAGGGTAAAATTGAAAAGAATGCTGGAGCCTAATGTTTGTTACGTTTTGTATAAATATTTCCAGATGAGACCGTTCATATTTTTAACATACAGTCTTTGAGGAGGACTTTTCCTCTAAACAGCAGGAACGCAACTGGATTTTCCATATATAAAAAGGGTTATTTCCTTTTACGCTTAAATATGGCACTTTCCATGATCTCAAAGCACTCTACAGACTTCCTTTTCTTAAGCCTCATACTCTTCTCCTGTGGTAGGCAAGTGTGGAGTGTAGTTCTAGTTTTTACAGATGGGGAGCAGGCAAGGGGTGAAGTAAGTTGCTCAAATTCATGTGGTTCATCCTTTCTCCCCCCCAAAACCAAAACAAAACCCCAACCTCTGGATCCCTGTGCTTTTAGCTCTTAGTCCTGGCAGTGGCCCTTGAGAATGCACAGATCAGAAGTAAGGAGCTTTCTTTTAAAATTGTTTTGCTCGTAAATCAGTCTTAAATATACAAGGTCATTTCCTTCCTCTGTCTTTAACCGGAAGTTCCTCAGTGACATACAGTGTCAACGTCAGTAACTCCAGAAATGCAAATACCATGGTTTAAACAGGAAAAAATCATATGCATCATAAAGCCAGCAATTTCTTGACATACACAAGTCTAGACATAAAACAAACTCCTCCTTCATGATTTCTTCTAAACCACTTAAATTTACCTCAGACCCAGGATTAGGTTTTACTGAACAAATGAAGCAACATCAATACCATATTGTCAATTGCCATATGCTTTAGATCTCAGATAGAGAAGCAATACATTAAAAAACTAAATTAGATTCATAAATACTGTATTCCCAGACTTAGGTAATTGAAACATTTAAAGGCCTTATTTAACAATAGGTTCTCTTGTCACCAGAAAGAAGGTAGGGAAAGGATTTTTTTAAAACTAAAACACAGGTCTTGGAGCTGCAGGTCTTTCCAGACACACAAGGAACTTGGCTCCAGATCTTTCCAGACACACCATGTGAACTTGGGCCCATCACTTTGTGGGAAAACTTTTTGGTTTTATTTTTTTTAACCATCTGTACAAGTTGGACAGGGAACATAGGTAAGAACCTAACTACTTCAGTATGAAAAAGGAGATTAAGGGCAAAGGTGATCTGTAGAATGTTTTATATGCTGACAGTTTTGGGGTTTATACTAAAATGTCATTTAAAAAAAATGATATACCCTCTTCTGTTGCTATAGTTATTTACATCTAGAATTCCCATGCTATTGGCAAGGACAAGAATAATGGCTTTGCTATTTGCCAGGCTCAATGGTTATTTCAGGGTGCAGTCTCCCTTGGTGAATTCTAAAAATTGGCAGGATGGGTAATCTTGCTGTGATAGTGTTATGAAGCATGCTCAGTTTGGGGGGGAGGG
The DNA here is from genome assembly GCA_032595735.1 of Pelochelys cantorii. Classification (NCBI taxonomy): domain Eukaryota; kingdom Metazoa; phylum Chordata; order Testudines; family Trionychidae; genus Pelochelys; species Pelochelys cantorii. Next base: position 22,119,250 of record CM064349.1, on the reverse strand, counting down.
GAGAAGGAGGGATTTGCAAAAAACCCTAATGCAGACTAGCCATGTATTTAGATGATTTTGCGGGAGAACTATGTCTGCTTTTTAAAAATGCTATGCAATATTGTACTCTAATCTTTTTGAGATCAGATGACTTGAATTAATGCAGAAATACATTACCATAAAATGTTTCTGATTATTAACATTGACATTTGTTAGCAATGCATATATCTTTCTGCCGTGTGGGGAGTGATTCTGGTACAAAATGGCTTTAAAAATCATTGAAAGCTACTCTAATCATGAAATAGATAATGCATATTTCACACCCAAAAGATCTAGCATAAGTTTCTTGATTGATCTGTGGCTGTGTGCTGTTAATTTTAGTCCACATGGATGGATTTTGGTATGGTTCATGTCAAGATGCCTTGATTACAGTACTCTTGATGACTAGCTAATGAAATTATTGTAGTGATACAAAAACTTATATAGTGTTGCATGCTGCATAGTATAATTGCAGCAAGAGAACAAAAATATGCTGACTGCAGTGTTTCTAGTACATTAAGCTGCTAGAAGGTTACTGCTTTATTCATACTGCAGTAGCAAATGGAAGCTTGGAGATCAAAGTGCATTGTGCTAGATGCTGTACAAGCACCTAGTAAGAAAGTCCCTGCGTTAAAAAGCCTACAGTCTAAGTAGGCTAGAGAGTGGAAAAGGATATGGAGGCATGACAGAGCTAGGGAGAAGAGCCTGGGATGAAATCCTGGCCTCATTGACTTCACTGACAAAACTCTCACTGATTTCAGCAAGGTCTCTTGTGAGTTCCAGTCCTCTCTCGCCTATCCCAGCGGGTCTGATGAGGCAGAAGTGCTTTTTCACCTTCAGGGCATATTGCAAGAGTCTGTAGTTGGAGAGTTTGGCAGGATACGTGAGCTCAGTGGTTCCCAAACTTTTCAGCATCATGCCCCCTTTTTGATTTTTGAGAAACCCTCACATACACACCCCCATAGCAGCAAAACTTGTTGAGCAAAAAAAAAAGGAACTGACTGGGTCCAAAAAACAAAAATAGCAGCACAACTTGGGGGGCGGAATTGACTGGGGGGGGGAGGGGGACTGGGTTGCCTCGTGGCCACCCCCCGGAATTTCTTCACACCCCCCAGTTTGGGAACCCATGCTTTAGTTGAAGAGAATAGCTGTTTTGGCTACTTTGTCTAACACTGGGTTAGCAGTTGAAAGTGCTTGGTTGTAAGTAAGCCTAGAGGTTGGTGATGCATTATAGAAATGTGAAAGCTAAACACCTAACTAAGCCATATATCGGGGTAGGCAGCTTTTGGTCGGGGGCCATTCCAAGATTTTGGTAAGTGCTCAAGAGCTGCACTCTTCTGTGGTGGGGAGGTGGGGCCTGGGTCAGAGGTTGGGTGAAGGTTGCTCAGGGTAGGTGATTGGAGTGCAGGAGAAGGTATGGGGTCTGAGAGGAAGTTTGGATGAAGGAGGGGGTTCTGACCTGGGGCAGGAGATTGGGGTCCAGGGTCGGTGGTGGTGGTGGTGGGGGGGGGGCGCCATGGATACAAGAAAGGATTCTGACATGGGGGGGGGGTATAGGGGAAGGAGTTTTGACCTGGGGCAGGGGGGAGGTGCAGAGGGTTTGGGTAGTGACCTAGTATGGGAGGAGTGGAGTGCTAGATGCAGGCTCTAGCTTGGAGGCACTTTCCTAGGTGGCTCTTGCTGGGCTGATGACTAGGACCCTTAGGCAGGCTCCCTGTCTGCTGCAACCCGTGCCTGCTCCATGTGCCTCTTTGTGCAGCACTGGGGGGGGGGGGGGACCTTCACACACTGACCCACCCCCAGCCCAATCATCACAGCTTCCATTGACTGGTTTCTGGCAAATGGGACATGCACTATTGGGCTCGGAGGGGCAGCATGCAAAGTTATGTCTTCCCCTCCCTCCCCCACTGTGCAGTGCAGAGAAGCACATTGAGCAGCCTGGGGCAGCAGCAGGTAGGGAGCCTGCCTAAGAGTCCAGGCAGGGCAGATCCAAAGGCTTGGCAGGCCAGATGCGGCCTACACTACAATTCAAAGCATGGTGGCTAGAGTGGTACTCCAGTGCTTTTCTTGCTAGCAGGGCACTTGCATGATTTCTGAAAAGTGATATTAGCAGTTTGGCAGCGCTTCCTGTATGCTGCATCAATAGGTGTGGCAGGATTTGATTAGGTTTTTAAATAACTTAAGTGGATGATATTTTTTTTTAGGAATTGTCAATGTTTTTAATCCATTTTAAGTTTTTATTGTTGCAGGAAATTATCAGGGGAATCCTACAACAATTATTTTGTTTTGGGTAAATTTTGAGATTTAAAAATTTAGTTTCATAACCATTCAAATACAAATTGTCAACATCTTATGTAAAATCATACAGAATAAATAGCTTAATTCTCAAGCAGCATTTTTCTTATTCTTATCTGTAAATTTTGACAGAAATATTTCTATTGGTTTGATTAATGTTTAGCGATTAAAAATAAAATCCTTCCAAGCCATGTGCAAAACAGCTCGGGGCACAGAGCAGTCCTCTTTGAGGGCCATGGCAGTTGTGCCTTGCTATCACATACTGCATTCAAACCCAGTGCCTGCGTTTGCAAGTAACTGAGAACCCTCCACTCTTCGAGAATTGAAATTTGTTGACCTTTAACAGGCTTGACCACATAGTTTGAACTATGAATGAAGAACTTGAAAGCTCTTTGCTGATGCATTTCAGATTTCTTACCTGAAAACAGTGTTGTATTCATTTTGGGTATCTTGTATTTTCAGGTATGGAACCATTTATAGAAGTTTATTTTAGTATAATGTATCAAACAACCTCTGAAGACCATGACTATTTTCCCTCCACATTTTTCTTTCTTCTAGTTCCTGTTTCTGTTATAATGTAATGTAATTTATTCCAAAGATTTTTATTTCTAAAAATGGTCCTAATTAAGAAGCATAAGTAAGTGAGGCTTGTGTGATTTGCATCTTTTCATAAAGTTTTTTATCCTTCAGTTTAAAAACAAACACAAACCACAAACTCACCTGATGTTGAACTTAGTCAGTAACCCTTCGAAATGGGTGGACAGTAGGTGAGCTGGATCCTTTATTGCAATGAATAGATAATTTTCCATTACACTATTACTGTGAATGTGATTTTGAGAGATAACGACAAATGGAGATTTGGGATACCCAAGATCTCTGGTTTTTCCCCTCTGGTTTGGTTTGTTTTTGTTGAAACTTTACACCATGCAGGTGCTTAGATACTGGCTTTTTAAAGCCAATAATGTAATTAACACATTCATTTTGGGGTTAGGCACAATTCTTACATGGGAATGAACCATGAATATGTTAGACTGGGGTAGGAAATATCTTATTACATTTATTTAACTCAGCTCTATACGAAATGTGAATAATTCAACTGGCTTTGAATTCTAACATGCATGTTTACATTTGGCTCTTTTCCTTTGCTTATAAGTTGTTCCTGGTTAGAATCTTTACTTCAGCTTAGAGGATTTTCTGCAAAAAACTTAGTACAAGTTCTTAAGAGAAGACTATGCAGCATTGTCCACTTTTTTAGTACCCCAGTAATTAACCTGAGAAGCTATTTCCTTTTGCTGAAAGTAGTGCAATGTCCAGTATTATTTCTTTTCTATAGTTCTGTCATCCAGTGGTGGCACATGGTTAATATATTTGTGTTCAGATGGAGTCACGGCTGTTTTGCTTTGTTTCTCAGCATAATTGGACCTGTAGAAGCAAAAGATTAGATAGCTGGTAAAAGACACAGGTCTTTCTGACTTGATCACTAGTTTGAATCCAGCCCAGAGTGGTAGTGACCACAGCTGTTGCTGTTCTGTGTTTGGCCTATCTTGGAAATGAGTAGTTGGAGATAGGTAATGAACGAGAGTGGTATTCAGTATTACAATTGGCAGCCGCTAGAGAGGCTGAGAGTTGAATGGTTTCAGGAAGTCTCCCTGGTCCAATTCAGCACAGTTGCTTACATAATAAAACTCCACTCTACCATGTTTCTACAATTTCAGAGGGTTCTGTAAATGTTGGTTAAACCCCCCAATGCTCTAATGAAGTAGCGTCCATAGGAAAAATGCATGAGAATGTATTTAGTGCCAGCTCTAGTATGAATTTGATTCTTCCCCCCCAGTTGTATTAATCATTTTAGTAGCTCAGAGCTTTCCTTCCCTTTCCCTTCTGCATACCAGAGGGGGGCCAACTAGCATTTGTCTCCACTTCCAACCATGACCACACCAAGCTCCTCCTCTTTCAAGTGAACACATCTCTTAGTGGTATGAGCTTTTGATCTTATGAAAGCAGCATGTGCTTAGATCTTCAAATGTGCCCTTCATACAGGCTCTGAACGGAGAGCTAAATGAGAATCTAACTTGCATGTTGCATAAAGTTTACCCACTTAAATAGATAAAGGGCTTAACTGCATTGGGGGCTCAGATTTAATCACGTCTAATGGATAACTAATCTAATGGATAATGCACTTCAAAATCTGAAACATAGTGGGACTTGGCATAATTGCTTTTCTCCGCTGCTCAGAAATGGCCTCGGATGTTCCCTCTCTGGGTGCAACAGCTGCTTCTGGGAACCCTGGACCTGGTACACAGTCTGGAGTAGCCATCGTCCAGAGGACAAACAAGAGACGACCAGGGTAAGTTGTAATAACTAGAAACACAGTAAGCTCCTTAAGATAGTGTTTACTCCCTTGCAGAGCAATTTGTGTGGTACAGTAAAGCATGGTCAGCCTTGTAATGAGGAAACTTCCTTACCTTTGAAAGGATTTAATTATTCCTCAGTGGCTTCAGCTTCCTTTGACTTCTGTTTAGTCATTTTATCTTGTATGCAAACTGTATCCCCAAATGCCTCTCAGTTAATATGGTTACAGTTAAAGGGTGTGGCCAAAAGAAGTTGAGTTTCAGGACAAAAGAAAAAATGGCTGGGAATGACATGGGGCCGGAGGCAGGGAAATCAGTGAAGCGCTAATATAAGAAGTCTGCTCCAGAATATGGTAGCTGCAAAGGAGAAGACACTTCTGCTGGTGTGGGATGGAGAATACCAGTGGATCAGTCTGCAATGCTTTTCTGATGCCATTCTGTAGGATGACCTTTATGATAGCAATGGTGCTTGTACTCGAGTTTTATTGTGCTAAAAATACTGTTGCAAGTTGAAGGGACATGGGAAATAGACTTCAACAGTTTCTCTTAAAATGCCCATTGCTGGTAAAATCCTCTTATTTTCAAGCCCTCCCACTCTGCCTACCACTTGTTCCTTGTACATTATTTACAGACATATAGGCAGCTGAGGTGGCTCTGTATGCTAGGTTCCAACATGCAAACAAAGCAAAGTGACAACTCTTTCCCCCTCCCAGGCATACAAAAGGTGATCACAATAGAAAAGTCAGCCTTTTTCTAACAGTAGTGCCATCTAAGATTGCTAAGAACACAAACTCTACAGTTTGTTTTCCATTTTTAAGCTAAAGGAAATTTGACCATTTTAAAGTGGCAAACACTATATTCTCCAGATGGAGATTACCACTCAGATCAGGTTGGGGTGGGGAGTGCAGGGAGCTATCTGCTTTATAAGATCACTTGCCATTAGGAATATAAAAACTGGCTAAATTGGCTAACCAGAAACGATTTGGTTAACCACCAGTCATAGGTGGAGGTTATGCCAGACCCTCTGGTTACCCGGTTACCTGGTAAGTGTACCGGTAAGGCTAATGCTTACTGGTAACCGTTTAACCTTTTACATCCCTACTCGCTGTTTTGATTTTCCTACAATACTTGGAATACGAGGTTAATGCATGGCAAGGTTGATGTCCTGCCAAATGGCCTTCTGCACTGTTGCATGCTCCATTTCTGACAAGTGTATATTGGAGATGTTAGTGTTTACCCCAAGGATGGAGAACCTAAGGCCAGGGGACTGGATGCAGCCCCCCTTGCATTAGGGAGCCTGTGCTGATGCTCCAGCTCTCCCCTTCCCCCAACTGTCCCCTTGTGAGGATGGAATACATACGATCTTCTAGCCTGGGCCACCCAAGGCTCTGATGTGCAAGGGGAATGTGGGAAGTGTCTTTCTCCTTCTTAGCCGTGGGCCACATCAGTGAGTTTGTTTTGTTCTCTCTTGGGTGTGGCCCCTGACCCAAAAAAGTTTCCCCGCCCCTCTGGTTTACCCATTTACACAATTAAGCAATAAGCTTGGGCTTATGTGTGAATCCTAATGGTTACATGCTAGGGATGTAAAGTGTAGTCAGCTATCTGATAAACCTATGCTTATTGGGTAGTTGAGTTGTCTGCTCCCATTCTCTCCCCTCCCCCCCCCCCAACCCCGCTGCCTCTGTATCAGAGGTGGTGGGGGGAGCAGGAGCCAGTGCTAAGGGGAGCCGGCTTAAAAGCAAGCCCAAGCACCAGCTCCTGCCTGCCTGCTGCATGTAAACGTGTAACCGCTAAAAAATTCAGTGGTTACACATTTATAAAAAAACCCTCACATTTGTTAACATCCCTAGTGTAGATGGGAAGCCACCTATTTGAATTTCCTGGCTCTTCTCAGTATTACTGCAAGGAGGGGTGTTTAATGTTAGTTTCAAACAAATTCTGCAGGGCTGACATGCAGCAGAATGGATAACCAGCCTGGAAAGAAAAATCAGTGCTGGATTTGTGCATAAGCTAAGTAGGCTACAGTTTAGGGCCTCAGATTGAGTGACCTCCAAATACAAAAAATAAAATAAAAATTTTTTTTAGTTGCATCTTTGCTTATATACCAGTATATATGCAATTATAAACAACTTTATTTCTATTTTCATTGTCCTTTCTGTAAGAATAAAATACACATTTTTTTGGTAATGCTTTGGGGCCTCTTAAACTAGATGTAGCATGTCTTAATCCAGCCCTGGGAGGAAGCATTTCTGGTAATGGCTGGTTTTCCTGCTTCTCTTTTTTCAGGCTTGATTTTGATGATGACGATGATGAGGGAAACAATAAATTCCTCAGGTGAGGCTGTTCTTTCTACTCAGACACTCTTAAAATATACAAAACTTATGGTAAAACATGAGCTGAGACCCAGGAGAGCTTTGCTTCCGGGACTGGTGGGAGTGTTATTGACTCTGCCTCTTTTGGGGGGAAGGCACAGCAGCTCTCCTTGGGCCAGGAGAGGAGCTGCAGCAACACAAGGTATGTTGGATGGAGGAGGGGGAGAACACAGATGCGAAGGGCAGTGGTTCTCACAGATGGTGGTCTGCAGCTGCCTTGCAAATGGGCTGCAGCTTGATGCTCCAACCTCCCCCCACAAGATTGGAGAGCCAGCTGCCAGATTCCTGCTGGGTGGAGGGAGAAAGTCCCAAGCCTTGCTGCCGGATCAGCTCGCAAGTGGCTCCGCATGCTGCCTCTCCTCCCCCCTGGCTGGGGGAACGGCAGTGCACAGATGCACTGCCTGGAGGCTTTCCCCGCTGCTCCCATTGGCTGCTATTGCAGCCAATGGGAGCAGCAGGAGGTGGTGCCTGGGATGCAGTGTCTGTGGTGCCTGGGAGCAGCAGAGAGTTCAAAGCCTAGTAAGTGCCCCACCCCCTGCTGAGACCCTTCACCCTCCCTCCGGGCCAGATATCCCGCCCGCTCCTACACCCAAACTCCCGGCCATACCCCCCCAACCTCATCTCCTTCTGCCCTCCATCCTTATCCCATGCATGCTGAACCCCTCATTTTTGGCCCCACCCAAAGCCTTGAGGGGCTCTCAATCTACTAACCCCACCCCAAAAGAATTAATCTGTCTTGTGGGAAGCCCTGAACCCTTGGGGCTGGTGTGCCATGGAAGTGAGGTGTCTCAGTTGGGGGCCACATCAGTGAGGGTTGGGGTTTGTTTTGGGGGTGGTTTTGTCCCTGTTTTGCCTCATTTTTCTGTGGATCAGTGGCCCCTGACCCAGAAAAGCTTCCCCACCCCTGCCATAAATAAAGACAATGTTGAAACCTTTTGTTTTGGACATAAATTAATATTTTACTTTATTTAAAATGAAGTTTAGTAAATTAACATGATAAAGTTAAAGAACTTAACCTGTTTAATTGTTTTGATTTTAATTAATATTTATTTCCTTACTGGTTATATATGCCGCCTCAGGCTATTGGCGCTATCATATGAATAATTCAGTATTTAAGGTATTTAGAGATAAGCAAAGGCATTTTGTCATCATGTGTGGTTGGCTGATGGTCCACGGAAAGATTTGCATTGAGCCCTTTGGGCTCCAGGCCAAAAAGTTTGAGAGCCACTGATCTAGGGTAAGCTAATCAAAGGAAGGAGATTCCAATAATTTTTTTTCTTCTTCATTACACATCCCTGGTGTGCTAAGAATAGTATGTGTCATCCTGCATCTCTGTATGCCGTAATATCTAAACCCACTGATCTAATCCAAAGTGACAGCGTTAACTGTCTGGCAAGTGGATTGGTATTTGGGTAACTTTCCAGGCAGGGCAAACCTAAGAGTGGTCTGTCACGTGTCCAGTTGCTGCCCTTTGTGTTTGAGTATTCCTGTTAGAATACCTAAAACAAATATATGCTGGTAGTGAGTCTTGATGAGCCATGACAAAACTGGTACTAGCTGTACAGTAGTGCGTCACTCTGTGGTTTCAGATGACAGGATTAAATATGGAGTTGCAGAAACAGCTCAGCTGGTGTAACAAAGTGGTTAATGGGGAAAGCAAATGTCATTTAACTCCTTTCAGGGGTGAGTTAAGCAGCTGTTCAGTTTCCTTTGGGAATACAGGTCCAGCCTAACAACATGTTTCTCCTCTAACAAGGTCAAACCCTTTTGCTAATGAGCAGAGTTTCCATTACTACCCTACCAATTTGTCGTTTAATTTACTGTATGGATGCTCTGACTGATGAGAACTCCCAGGGGCTGCAAACATCCTTAGTTATCATAATCCACATGGAAGTTGCAAGATCTTAATGAGCTCATGCAAATAATCTGTGGTCCAGGTACCTGGATTAGTTTTTTCGTTTAGACGACAACTAATGTAATCCTAGGTGTATGATGGTAACACTTCCCCATATCTACTGGAAATACAAGTTGCTGGTGAGACCTCAGCTGCAGCACTGTGTGCTATTCTGGTCTCTCGTTTAATAAACATGAATTCAGACAGGAACCTCAACCTTCTCTGCATGATTAGAGGAATGGAGAACCTAAAATCCTGTTTAATCAGTTAACCATGTTGTTTAACCGGTTAACGGCTTAAATGGGGGCAGATACCCTCTGCCCATGACAGGCTGGGCTGGAGCGTGCCCTCCCCTCCCCTGCAGTGGGCAGGGGCTGCTCCAGCTGGTTAACCATTTACATCCCTAGAACCCACCTGATGAGAAGAGACTTAAGGAGCTTTGCTTGTTTGGCGTAACAGATTGAAGGCTGGAGGGGAGATGATTGCTCTCTCTGAATACCCCAGGGAGGGAGAGGAGTGTGTTAAGTTAAGGGCCAGTGCTGGCATACGAACAAATGGATATAAACTGGCCATCAAAAACTTTAGGCTTGGAAATGGATCGAGATGTCTGACCATCAGAGGAGCGATGTTCTGGCTAGTGGTAAAATACCCTGTCTTGTTTTAAGACTGAGCTTGAGAGGGTTGTGAGGAGTGCCTGCAATGTGGTGTGGCCCATCCCTGGCTGCTGCTTGCATGTATTTCCAATGGCCAGAGATGGGACATTAGATGGTAAGGGCTGAGAGTATCATGGGTAGCCGTGTTAGTCTGGATCTGCAAAAGCGACAAGGAGTCCTGACATGCATCTGACGAAGTGGGTCTTTGCTTACAAAAGCTTATGCTCCAATACATCTGTTAGTTTATAAGGTGCCACAGGACTCCTTGTTGCAAGGGAGTTACCACAGATATGTCTTTCCCAAGTGTGTGTCGTCTGAGACTTGCTCAGATGGCTAGGATTTCACTCAGTGCCTTATTTGGGGTCAGGAAAGAATTTCCCTCTAAATCAGATTGGCAGAAATCCTGGGAGATTTTTTACCTTCCTCTATTGCATGGGGCACGGGTTGCTTACTGCAGCGGTTCCCAATAACGGGCTGTGGACCTCTGGCAGCTGGGCTGTGGTGGCTCTGGGGGCCGGAGCTGGGGTACACCGCTCCTGCCGCGGCTGTTGGGAAAGGCGTGTCCTGCCCACCTCTCACCCAACCAGCGCTAGGGGTTAGGGCTGGCTCTGGGGGCTGGAGCTTTTGGCGGACCGGTAACATTTTATTTGCATGCTCATTATTTGCATAGTGAGGAATGGCAGAACAAGGAGCAATGGTCTCAAGTTACAGTGGGGGAGGTCTAGGTTGGATATTAGGGAAAAACTATTTCCCTAAGAGGGTGGTGAAGCACTGGAATGGGTTCCCTAGGGAGGTGGTGGAATCTCCATCCCTATAGGTTTTTAAATCCTGGCTCGACAGCAGTAGCCACTGTAGTGGCTACTGCTTCAGGACTGGTTGGACATCACGGAGCTAGAAGTTATAGGTTTACTACAGAAGGGGGGGGGGGGTGAGTCTCTGCAGCTTGCAATGTGCAAGAGGTTGAACTAGATGATTGTTCCCTTTCGGCCTTAGTCTGAGTGTAATGAAGCTCAAAATCTGTATGTCAGTTTCAGTTTTTTTTCTTAGGTGCCCTGGCATTTTGCTATGTAGTTTAATACCATTTAGAGGCTTTTGAATGGCTAACGAGCATGACAGTAGTTCTGGATTCTTTATTTTTATGGAGTACTTATGACTTATCCACTGAATTCTAAGTCACTGAATGGACGAGGTTATGGGAGAAACTGCATCTTCCAAGCATAATTTAAGTCATTTTACTTATGACTGTTAGGCAATGGGAGGTGGCTGATCTTGGTATGAGATCACTGTTATGTATTGCATGGGAGAAATGTAACTAATGGCTTATTAATCTCAAAGCACTTGGCAATGGGAAACAAATATATGACCACACTGTCAGGTTGCAACTTGTATCCTATGTAACTGGTGTATTTTTTCAGTGTCTTGTCTCTCCCACGCGATTTAATAAACTTGTTACATGTCATTCCTTTTCAGTGATAAAGTAAGTATTTAAAAACATTTTCCTTTTTTCCTCCCTCTTAGATGTGATGATGATCAGATCCCAAATGATAAAGAGAGATTTGCCAGGTAAGAATTTACAGTACTGTGGTTCATAAAACCCACAAAGTCATACTTCTTCCATGTGGGGTGGCTCATCTACCCATTAGTGCATGTTCATCACCTTTGTTTTTTGTATCTTATTCTGCGGAACATCTACATCTTGCAAGAGGGAAGCTAGCATTCCTCCTAAATTGCTTTAGAACAGTTTGATTGTAAAGGCATCAAACTAATTCAGTATCACTTTTTTGTAATGCTTCTCCTTGTTTAACTGTCATTTAGCAGCGCCAAAATCTTATAGAAATACAAGTGTGCAGTAAGCTTGTGTCAAACTTGATCCAGCATGATTTTAGTTAGCTGGACTTCCATTTACCATAGCTGTGGCCAAGTTTCCCACTGTCCCATAAAGTTTGTTTACAGCCACCTGTCCTGGCTTTCAGTGTTCTGTGCTGTTATTTAACTCTGCTTTACCCCCTAAATATCTAAGAGCCCAGTAAGCAGTGGAAGTGTTGGTCATGCTGCTAGACAATACTGACCTCCTGTTGTTTGGCAAATTCTCTGGTTTGGCACCGGTCAGGTCCCAAGGGTACCGGACTAGAGATGTTCAGCCTGTACAGAGTTTCCTTTTCTGCCTGCAATAGGCCTCCTGGGTGTTGCCTGCTAGTATATTTTGTAAAGGAGTTCTGAAAAAGTGGTGCAGATAAATGACAGGGGGAGGGGGAGGTGTTAATGACCAGGGAGTAAAGTAGCATTATTAGAGAACTTTGACTTTAAGGGAAGTGTCTGGGAGCATTGGTGCTGTAGGACTTCCCTGTAAGGTTCTGAGTGCTCTCAAGCACAGCTGAAGTTAGTGGGAGCTGAGGATGTTGACTGTCTTGCGAGAAGCTCTCTGTACCATCTAGAATTGAGCGCTGATGTTGTATTTCTCTGGTTGCCTTGGGCATTGAAGGGACACTGCAAGCCCAGAATGACGCTAATTAAACTTATTTGAAATGTTTGTCATGTTTTTATGTCGCTTTGTAATATTGCAGAATCTCTGTTTTATCTCTGTTCTGAACACTGTTTCCAGTCCATGTCTTCATTGAAAGAATCCATTTTGTCTTCTGATTTGCTAAACGCTTAGCCAAAACAAGCAACTCTTGAGCATTAGCAACAGTGCATGCCATAACTTGTATTAAACCTTTCAGCTAGAGGTGGACCTAAAACCATTAAATGTCCTAGATCTAGGTGCTCCTGAACTTGGAGTTAAAATACAAATTTCAGAGAGTGGGATTCCAATGACAGCCAGTATTCAGTATCAGAACTGCTAGCCTTCCTCAGGAGAGAAAGCAGAAGATATTACCTGTGTTTATAAAGAACTTGCATTCACTGAGATAGCTGTGGGAAATGGGCATTGCAGTGTGTTGGGGCATGGATCTTAGGGTTCAGGAGTGCCGAAGAGGCAGGAATCGTCCCGTGAAACAGGCTGACGCTTGCACAGCAGGCCTGTCTCAGGCAGAAAGGTGGTAGGTTTCTGAAAGGGAGAAGGATCAAATGGGGGGTGGAATTTGGCAGAATTCAGCTGCCCTTTTGCCTTACTCAACTTTCTTGGGCAAGCTATAGTGTTTCTGCACAGGAGGCCTATTGTTGCAGCAGTTCTGCACTTCCAGGTTTCTTTCCTAACCCCTTTTTTCTGCGTGTTTACACTGGAGCTGTAAATCTTCTTCATAACAGTCTCGGCAGAGAGTGACCTCCCAAGCCAGCCTCTTCAAGTCTGTCATGGGCATCCACATACAGCTACAAGAGAACTCAGGTTCTCTTGGTATCATGTGTTGTGGTATCTTAACGCTGATCTGCAGGGGTCAGCCGTTAGCTCTCAAGTTGGATATACAGTTTCAGTCCTTGACTCTTCCGAGGAGTTAAACTCTATAATACTCCAAGCCAGTCGTACCATGTTGCGTGTGCGTTTGTGTGGAAATTCATCTTGACCCCTTTGCACGTGATCAATTTACACCTTGAAGTGTGAGATCAGGTTTTCCTTATCTTGGCGTACATAGCTACAAATGTTAGCAGCAATGGACCTTATAAGTACCCCGTTTAAAACAAACAGCTGCAGTATTTGACCTCCATTCTGATTGTTAAAAAAAATTACACAAATAAAACAGCTGAGACATTGGGGTTGAAAAGCTGCTAATGTGCAGGATCACTGTGTCTTACATAATTGGTGTAGAGATGTAAAAGGTTAACCGGTTGCCCTACAGTAAGCATTAGGTTTATTGGAAGGCTTACTGGGTAAGGGTTAACCAGGCTTTGTCCAAATCCCAGTGAATGGCCAGCAGCTGAGTCAGGGCAGCAGGTGGGACTGCGTCCCCATCCCCGCCTCTCAGTGAGCAGGCATGACGCAGGCCATGGCAGGACCCCTTTGGCCATGCTAACCTGCCGACAGTTAACTGGTTAAACAGTTAAATTTATATCAGAGGGGTAGCCGTGTTAGTCTGAATCTGCAAAAGCGGCGAGGAGTCCTGTGGCACCTTATAGACTAATTGAAGCGTTGGAGCATAAGCTTTCGCGGGCAAAGACCCGCTTCGTCAGATGCATGTCATGGACTTCTTTGCCCACGAAAGCTTATGCTCCAACACTTCAGTTAGTCTATAAGGTGCCACAGGACTCCTCACCGCTTTAGTTAAATTTATAGTTAACTATTATCTGAAAACTTACAAATATAGCTTTTGAACTTCATCTTGTGTGGTACCCAAGGCAACCTTGGTCTTAAAGGCAGAGAGGCTTGGAAAAAATAGTACCAGTGAATTTTTTGAAAGTTCCCCCCCCAGACCTAGTACTGTAAGACCGACCTATCTACTATAAGACTTTTGTAGGCCCTTTGGTTAGATGACTTGCACAGCACCGTTGTGGTTTCACCACTCCTGCACAATGCGGTTGCTCCAAATGTATGCGGTGTATGTAATAGTGCATGTGGTGTATGTAACAGTGTTATAAAGGATACTTGTCTCCGTCTCGCTTGGCATTTGTGGGTGTCCTTGTATGCAAGTCTGAGTGTCTCTTGTCTAGCTCACAAGTATGTTAACACTATGAATTGACAAGGTGTGTATTAATTAAAAAAAAAAAATCTTTTTTTTCTGAGGGAAGCAAGTGTAGTTTAATGTGATTGAGAGTCAGGACTTTTGAGGGCTCTTCCCAGCTCTGCTGCTGACCCTCTGACTTTGGACAGAATTATTTCTTTGCCTCAGTTTATCCTTCTGTAAAAAATGAATCTAACACTTGCCTACCTTATAGGCTTGCTTGATGTTTTCACCACACTGAGACACTCGGATAGAAAGTGCTAGTTAAGTGTGTAATACAGTTGGTCCCCTTGTTTTGTGATTTGTTTTTATTACAAAACAATTGTATTAGGAAATCCAACCTATTGCTACCTCTTCCCATTTTTTCATTCCTTTAAGCTTTTTTCTGTTTTAGCTTAGTTCACTAATTTTATTTTTAGGTCTGATGATGAGCAGAGTTCAGCGGATAAGGAAAGACTGGCCAGGTAGGTAGGAGTATGGAGATTGCAAGCATGGCAAAGCAGAGTACTTCCTCTCCTTGATGTTTCTTCAGGCATCCCACTTTTTTCTTATCTGCTGCAATAAAGGACTTGAAACTGGAGCGACTTCTGGATCTGTGTGATATTAAAACTTGACTGGGAGATGAGGTGTGTTCTCCTTGTGGGAATGCCCTCCACAGACCATTTGCATCCAAGCTCAGAGAGCATGAAGATCGCAGGACAGAGTGGCTAGGCCAGTGTTTTCACAGATCAAGGTAGCTCTGCTAATTTCAGCTTTGGCAAGTAAAACCTCTCTCCTGCTGCACTGAAAGACACTAGGTGCCAAGAAATACCCACTTTCTAAGCTGCTGCCATGTTGTGCTGATGGTGCCTTTTACCACTGTATAAAATAGATAGAATAATTGTATTGGCCAGACTTCTTGTAAATTCAGTGTTATGCCAAATACTGGTTTGGCATCTGGCAAAACAGAATGGGCACTGTGCTGTAAAAGAGTAAGACTAAAAAAAAACATCTGTAGGTTCTTGAAAACAGTCACTGCTCTTAAGTAATACACGGAATTATTACATGGGTGTGCGTGTTTCAAATGTCAGGGTTCTGGTTGGTTTATTACATGCTGTCTAAGAAGCAGAGATGGCTTCTGAAAGTGCAGCATTTCATAGTTGAAATATTTGACCAGAGAAGAAAGATGTTCAGTGGATTAAAGGAAAACTCTGTAGTGTGTGTCTGGTGAATGAGGGGCTCTCTAGCAGCGTGTGGAGACAGTAGCGTGCTAGACTTTCAGGAGTCCTCATTCGTCAATTGAGCAGTGGCCCCACAATCTCTCATTGCAACTGCCTTGCAAAGTCCTTCTTCTTGGGAAGAAGATTTTGCAACTGGGCATGTGAGGTATTATTGATTTCCCCATTTAATCCTGACAGGGTAAGTGAGTAATACATGTCTGGGCAGGTAAACTTTCTTTGCAACTATGGGAGATGGAATTAAAGGCGAATGGGATATTCACAGCGCTGTGCCAAATGGCATTCTCTCTTCCTATTAAAAACTGCACAGGGCTAATAGGTGACACTTCCTTTTTTAAACATTCCCTTTTTCATTTTTGCTGCTCCTTCCACTAGCTGCCATCATCCAGTTTCATCTCCCATTGTGCCCTTTCTTCCATCTGATCCATTCTCTTCACCTCTAACCAGTCATTCCTATAGGAGACCTAGCATTCTGTTCGGTTTTGAAAAATCCATTTTCATGACCCAGCTACATTATACGTGGCCCATAAAAGCAATGTGATGTGAGCCTATGGTATCTTGTATCCTGGGGGTGCCAATAGAGAGTGCCCCCCGGAGCAGCCTGATGCCTGAGAAGGGCATGCTGACTCTACTGGGGGGTGAAATCAATGAACATGTGTTCTAATGTTTCTCAATGGCAGTGTACTCCCACAGTCAGTCATGCTGTAGAACATGAGGCACAGGTGTGCCTCACAGGTAAGGAAGTTGAGCGGCTTATAGAATAAGCTTAATTGTATTTTAGAGATGCAATTGCCTCACCTTTAGAACAAATAAATCAGTAAGCCATGGAGCCTAGTGATCATATACATGACATTCCAGCAGGGGCAAGGGGCCTTGGAGTGGGTAGAAATTGTATTTATACCAGTGGTTCTCAAAGTGCAGTCCGCGGTCCACTAGTGGCCTGTGGCCACCTCCCAGGTGGTCCGCGGCTTGAGCTCAGCTCCCCCACGAGGCAGGGAGTGAGCCCACACTGCCTCCCTGCTCTGTGTGTGTGTGTGTGTGTGGGGAGGGGGGCAGAGCTCTCCCCAGCCTGCTGGGGAAACGGCAGCGAGGCTTTCCCAGCTGCTGCCATTGGCTGGTGCCACCTGGGCAGTGGTCTCCATGGCACCCTGAGGGGAAACAGCTGCTTGTGCACCACACTGCCTCCGGGAGCCCTCTGGCAACACCACAGCCCAGTATCCAGCCCTGCCTGCAGGGAGCTGGCTCTGCTAGACGGGAGATTGGCATTGCCTCCCTGCACTGCACTGTGGTATCTGCCTGTGGGCCCCACCGCTTCCAGGTACTGCCCAGGGGAAGGGCTGCACCAGCTGCTGGAGAAGCCTGGAAGCAGCAGGACTGGCACTGTCAGGCTGAGGGCCTGGGGAAGCATCCAGGGGAGCCTGGAGGCTTTTCTCCCGTATGACCTGCCCATCTTGCCTTCTGCTCAGAGGTGCAGGCAGCTGCATTTGAGGCAGGGAGGGCTGCACTGTAGGACCGCCACGCAGAGTGGGGCTCCTCCAGAAGCCAGGGGAGGAGGCTGCCTGTCTCCCCAGAGTTTGGGGGGTGCAGCCAGAAGGAGGAGGGTCACTAAGGGACTCTGTCCCCCACCATCACCCCTTGCTGCCGAAGAGCTGGTATAAACACTTCTCTATTGCATTGTGCCCTGTGCTGACAAGGTGCCATTTGGGTTGCCATAAACACAAAGCCAGTGCAGTGGACAAGCAAGGAGCCCCCCCAGCGCTGAAAGGGGAAGCAATTCTAAACATTTGGTTTTCTGTTTAGAAACAATAGCCTATAGGATTGTGCTACTTCTGATAGCAATATATTATAGGAGCAGTTCCTGCTACCGGTAGCACAGTCTTACAAGGGAGCAGCTCTCTACAATCCACTGGCAAATGGGAGCAGTGGAGGTGTGAAGCCAGTTAAGTGTACCCCCCTCATGCCCAGACCCCTGCACCCCAATCCTTCTCATTTATCCCCTTCCCCCCGCCAGGACCCTGCACCCCCAGCTTGATCCTTCTCCCTCCTGGCCACACTTGGCACCCTCCCTCCTGGCCAGACACCTACCCTCACCCTGCTCCTGCATCTACTATTGCTCCCATACCCTCTCTCCTGGACACACACTGCACCCTCCCTTGCTCTTGCTCCCTTCCCCCAGCCAGACACCCTACTCCCAGCCTGCTTCTGCACCCCACCTCCACGCTCACCCCCTCCTGCCCAGACCCTGCACTCCCATCCCTATCCCACTCACTGGCAGCCATGTCCCGCACACTGAATCCCTCATTGTTGTCCCCACCCTAGAGCCTAAGGGGGCCCATAAACCCCACCAACTCCAGAAAAGTAAATCTGGCCTAGGGAAGCCCTGGAACCTCAGTCCTCCCTGTCTCTTCCCCTTATCCCGTGGGACTGGAGCGCCAGAGGAGTGAGGCTTCTCAGTTGGGGGGCCACATCAGTGAGGGTTTGGGGTCTTTGGAGCAGTTTTTTTGCTTCTCACTTTTGTGTGGTCCCCAACTGATTTTTTTGTGTGGGGGGTCAGTGTCCCCTGGCCCAAAAAAGGCTCCCCACCCCTTCCATAAAGAAAACATTGAAACCTTTTTTGTTGGACATGAATTAATATTTTACTTTATTTAAAATGAAGTCTGATGAAACTAACATGAGAGTTAAAATGCTTAATCTGTTTAATAATTTACATTAAACCATTCTGCCTAGCTGCAGCACTAGCAAAATGGCTTGGGTGTAATTATGTAATTAACTGCGAGTTTCCATTAGCAACTGGTGGTCTGCGGAAAGATTTGCATTGAGCCAGGTGGGCCATGGGCCAAAAAGTTTGAGAACCACTGATTTACACCCACTCCACGGTGTCTGTGTCCCCAACAACTGAGGAAACCTATATTATCATTGTAGGTTGCTTTCTGCGGAGCTGTGCTCTCCAACAGCTGAAAAGAGTTTCCCATGTCCATGTAGCTTAGCCCTAATTTACTGTCCTTCATAAGATTTCTTGAATCAACAAAATTTAGAGCAAGATGCTCTTGTGTATGGCAATAATGTTCTGGCTGTAGCTTCTCTCCCTTGCCCTTGTTCCTGTGTTTTCATGCATGCCCTGCATGGAAGGCTTTTGCAGCCCTTCTAACTTCTGAAGATCCTGGCACTTTGTTCTGTGCTCTGGCCTGGTGGGAACCCAAGAAGGGTTGATGTGGCGAAAGAGCTGATGCTTTTGGCTCTTGTAACCTCTCCCCGTCTGCTTTCCCAGAGAGAATCACAGTGAGATAGAGCGCAGACGTAGGAACAAGATGACCGCCTATATCACGGAGCTGTCCGACATGGTGCCCACCTGCAGTGCCCTGGCTCGCAAGCCGGACAAGCTGACTATCTTGCGCATGGCTGTCTCTCACATGAAGTCCTTGCGGGGCACTGGCAACACCTCTGCGGATGGCACCTACAAACCCTCCTTTCTCACTGATCAGGTGTCTGCTGATTTTGCTTCTCAGGAAAGATTGAAAGAACTCAACGGGTAGCTCAACCACAGGGTGGTTAATGTTGGGGCGGCCGACAGGCCTAAAGGCAGCTGGCGGGTGGTTGACTGCCTCACGACTGGGTTAATAATGTGTCTGTTCTGCCTGCAGGAACTCAAACACTTGATTCTAGAAGCAGCCGATGGCTTTCTGTTCATTGTGTCTTGTGAGACCGGGAGGGTGGTGTACGTCTCAGACTCAGTGACTCCCGTCCTCAACCAGCCGCAGTCCGAATGGTTTGGCAGCACCCTCTACGACCAGGTGCATCCCGATGACGTGGACAAACTGCGGGAGCAGCTCTCCACTTCGGAGAATGCTCTGACAGGTAAAGCAGCCTGCCATGGGAACTCTGCCAGGCTGCCGGTTTCCCGGATGTGTAGCACGCCCATGAGCCTGGCGTCGGGATGATGCGACAAGGCTAGAATTGGATTGTTAGCATTCCTGCTAGAGAGCCAACCACCCTAGGCCTCTAACAAAGAGCCTGAGGATGTTTTGGAGGGTACATGTAGCTGAATTTCCATTATTCATGGTGCTAAATCTGTTACCAGGAGGGCACTCCACTACCTCCTCCCCCCTCCACCCCTCCCTGTTACAGCATTGAATCCATACCCCATTCTCAAATAGGCATATGCAAGTTCCTCCAATCCTTGAAGTCCGCCTGCCTTGCAGACCCCTTGTGACAGTCACCACCTTTCTAGCTGAGAAGGGGATGGGACATCAAGGAACCCCTACACAAGGTGCCTTGATCTGCTCGAGTCATTTAAGTCAGTGGGGCCTTTCCTCTTATCCCTCTAGCATCAGAGCTGAGCGTAATGCTGTCAGCCCCTGGAACGAGGGAATCGCTTCTATAGGGAGACTTGGATCAAGAGCCAGTCTTCAGTTTCATTGCCATGTGGGATTTATCCACCACTGTCCTATTTTAAAGCTGGTTATGTTGTAGCTGCCACTTGGAAAATTAAGAAGTGCCTGGTACGCTGTCTGGTGCAATCCTGGTGATCGTGACAATCCCAGAACTTGTTCTGCAGAGCGGTGTCACTCTGCTTGTCTTTTCTCCCCAGGTCGAATCCTAGATCTAAAGACTGGGACAGTCAAGAAGGAAGGCCAGCAGTCCATGAGAATGTGCATGGGCTCAAGGAGATCTTTCATATGTCGCATGAGGTAATACTGGGAAGCTTGCAGGAAATCTGGGTTGCATGAGCCCACAGTTACACCTGCTAACTGGCTGCTTACCAAATATCAGAGCAGTTCAATTTTTCTCCAACTCTTTCATCCGTCTCAGGTTAGAGGAGAGAGAGGGTGGCTGTGTGAAACGGGGTTCAGCTCTGGAACACTTAATGTTTCCACCCTGTGTTAAGGGGATTTGACAGCTCTCAGAAGTCACCACAGGCAGCTCAGTAACTCCAGGTTCGGTTCCAGCTCGGCCATTGACTTGCTCTGACCTGGGGCAGGTCACCTAGCCCTCTGCTTCAGTACAGCCTTGTATAGTGGGGATGGAGATAGATAAGGGTTCGTCTACACTTACAGTGCCTGCAGCAATACAGTTACACTGCCGCATTCTGCAGCGTTTAGTGAAGACGCAACCTATGCTGGTGGGAGAGCTGCTCCACCCCCAATGTCAGCTTCTCCTGTCACCATAGTGTTGTGTAAACCAAAAATTCAGGTGGTGTAATGGTATTGCCTGGGGGTGTGGATTTTTCACACTCTTGAGTGACACTGTTGTAAGTTTGTAGTGTAGGCCAGGGCATGGTTCCTGTTTATAAAACACTCTGGAGTCTTGAATTAAAGGGTAAAGTATCTTATTTATAGCCTTAATCTTTGGGGATTAAATTGTTTGGTTTTTTTTTTTCCCTCCTGACTGGTCCAGGTGCGGCAACAGCTCAGTAGAACCAGTCTCCATGAATAGGCTCAGCTTCTTGAGGAACCGATGCAGGTAAACTGAGCTGATAACCCAAGAGGATGATGAGATGAGTCTTGCACCACGTTGAGTAACAAAGTAAAATAGCTTAGAGCAGTGTGGGAGGGTTAGTACATAAAGCATGTGTGAGATGGCATAGCACAGCCTGATTGAGTGCTTAAAGATATATGTTCCCAATGGAAGGAGGCCTTAGCAATGCCATTTTCTGCGAGACACTGTTAACAGGCCCGTATGCAGGAATTTCTGTGTGTGGGGGTGCGAGCTGTGGAAGGCACTGGTGGCTGCCCCACCTCCCCTAGCCCTGCCCCCTTGGTCCAGCTGTGCCCCCAGACTCTCTCCTACAGGAAGGAGGAGGGGAATGAGCCCCAGGCTTCCTTCTGCTGGCCAGAGCATGGGAGAGGGAGGCTCGCCGCGCTCCTCCTCTGCCTTTCCCAGACCGTCCAGAATCGGCCCTGTGGCAGACTTATGAAGGACCGGGGTGGAGGGGGGGGTGCATTTGCACCCTTTGCACCTCCCCTAAATACGGGCCTGATTAATATGTAGATTAAAGCCTCTAATCATTATTCTGTGCAGTGTATAAATTAAAGGTCTAGCAGAACTGCACAAGTGGAGGTTTTTCCCCATAGGCTTTAACATATTTTATATTTTGAAGACAAGTAGTGTTACTTTTAAAGGACATTTAAGGAAGGCTGAAATCTTCAATCCTTGGAAATCACAGCACATGTAATAGCTCATTGTCCATGCATCTGACCTTAAGGACATAAGATGGACCATGTTGGATCAGACCAATGGTCTGGCTAGCCCAAAGTCCTGAATTCGGACAGTGGGCGGAGCCAGATGCTCCAGAGAGAATGACCAGGACAGGGCAGTTCTTCAGTGATCTAGTTCTGCATCGAGGCCCAGCTTTTAACAGTCAGAGTCTTAGGTTTGGGCTGCAATTTGCACTACGAAGTTAAGGCAGCTTGCATTGACCTAACTCTGCAATATAACATCACTCCCGCTGACTTAAGTCACCCACTACACCGATCTAACACCTTCACCTCCGCAAGAGGTGAAACGCTTAGGTCATAGTGTCTGTGTAGACACTGGGTTACTTACATCTCCTGTTGGCAGTTCGCCCTGTGTGCCCACACAGCCGGAAGTCTCCCTGCCCTGGGGCTGACAGCCTGAGCTATCTGGGACACCTAGAGCATGGGCTTGCATTGGGTAAACCACCGTCGATGGATCTAAATTAGATGTCATTAGGTGTGCAGGCTCAGGGACTACACTATATTTCAGTTATTTGATCAGTTCAAAATAAGATGAGCCTCTTAAAAATATAAAGAATAATCTTAATTTTCTCTTCTCTAGGAATGGCTTGGGTGCAGTGAAAGATGGGGAGCCCCATTATGTGGTGGTACACTGCACGGGATACATCAAAGCCTGGCCACCTGCAGGTAAGGAATTACACCAGCTGTTTGGAACATTCTAGTTACCAACTCTGCTCTTAATCAAACCTGTGGTGTTGGCATGTTCTTGTGTTCCTTCTGCACATGTCGCACTTAGAGACAAGAGCAGTCTGAAAGCAGTGATGTTTTGTGCCCATGTTTCAAAACTTAAAGAACTAAAGAGTGCCAAACTCTGCTGAATCAGTTCCTGTAGGTGTGAGGGTTTACAAAAGGTTGGGACATTCCTGGTGGTGAGGAGTACGGGTCTCGCTTTCAAAAGAGTCTGCTAGAGAATCTGGTGCTGAAACGAGACCCTGGTTATCTTTTTCCTTTCACTTTCATATAACAGTCTGATTAAGTTGAAATCTACTTTGAATTTACCCAGTCAAATCCTTTTTGACTAGGGCTACGTCTATCCTGCTTTCTTCTGCTGAAAGAAGATATGCAAATTAGGAGCTAATTTGCATATCTTCCAATTGTGTTATCAGAAGAGGTTTAGTCAAAAAAGAAAGCAGTTTAGATGTAGTTCTTTTGAAAAAACCCTTTTCCAAGGAACTCTGCACACCTCATTTTTGAGGAAGAAGGGTTCTTTCGAAAGGTTTTTTTGAAAGAACTGTGTCTACACTGCTATCTTTTTCGACAAAGCCTCTTCCGATAACGTGATCAGAAGATATGCAAATTAGCTCTGAATTTGCATATCTTTTGGCAGAAGTAAGCAGTCTAGATGTAGCCTAGGAGAAAGTGGTAGACAACAAAATAAACCGTAAGGCTTGAAATGTAGAAATGGGAGCTGCTTATCTTGTTACTTTCCTCTGTGGGATTTGGGGCTTCTGGTGTGCTTTGATAGTCTGTAATTTCGTGAGCATTTTCTCTTCTTTTGTCTCAGGTGTCTCATTGCCAGACGATGACCCAGATGCTGGCCAGGGCAGCAAATTTTGCCTTGTGGCCATTGGGAGGTTGCAGGTGAGTCAAAACTCTCTCGGCAAGTCTCTGGAGTATGGTCACGCTGAAGATTAAACCCCTTTCCCGCTTTCTCCCCAAGGTCCTGTCCAGTATATTCTCTCTGCAGCCTCTCTCTCCCTCTCCTCTCCCCCCCCAGCTGTCATCTGTGGCTCTAGATAAAGCAAACACAATACCTCTCTGACAAATACAACTATCCACAACTCTGCGGCTTGCAAACCCTACAGAAACATACCTGTGCATTTCTTGCAAGCCCAGCGTGGAGCTTGGCAACCTGGCAGGTACCTTCTGAGGATTGACATGCCAGTAAATGCACTGAATGCACCATGTGGCTTCACAATTCCTACTCTCCTGTGCTGGCATCTCAGCTCCTGCGGTGCTATGAGCATCACTGCCCTTTGGAAATGGGCCAGAGGCTCTATAAATAGTTAATTATTTATCAACAGCCTTTGAGTTAGGGATGGACTTACCTGGGCTCACATGCAGGTTTATTCCACCTTTCTGACATCCTTATTAAATGGGAATGTTTCTGTCTGCCACCTGTACCTTTCCAAGCAGCGACGACTACTCTATGGTTTGGTGGGAGAAAATGCTGTTCAGCCAGGCCAAGGACTCGTATATGTTGGCTGGGAGATCACACTTGCATTTCTCAGTGGCTTTCTTTAAACCTGAAACCAAATCTTTTCTCTTCAGGTCACGAGCTCACCCAGCTGCACAGACCTGAACAGCATTTGTCAGCCAACGGAGTTCATCTCCCGACACAACACCGAAGGCATTTTCACCTTTGTAGATCACCGCTGTGTGGCTACAGTTGGCTACCAGCCACAGGTGAGAAACAACAGAAGCTTCCCAATGTAGAGTCCTGCAGTTAAATTATTGGTTAGGTATTGAGCTAGCCATCAATTCCTGCCTCACCGGTTGCTTGGAAAAGAAATACGAAGTGGATAGATCAGAACAACTGTCCCAGACTGAAGTGTCAATAGACAGAGTTTTGGAACAAATCAATACATTAAAAAGTAATATGTCACCAGGAACCAATGGTATCGCCCAAGAGCTCTGAAGGAACTCAAATATGAAGTTGCAGAACTTCTAACTATGGCATATTACCTATTGCTTAAATGAATTTCTGTACAAATGACTGGAGGAGAGCTAATGTGACCATTTTTTTTTTAAAAGGCTCCTCTGGCAATTTTTGGCCAATAGGACTAATTTCAGGATCAGGCAGGTTGGTTCAAATTATAGTAAAGAACAGAATTATCAGACACCCAGATAAACACAATTTATTGGGGGAAGTGTCAGCACCCTTCTTGTAAAGGGAAATCATGCCTCCTCAGTCTACTAGAATTCTTTGAGGGCATTAACAATGATATGGACAAAGGTGATCCAGTGGATTTAATGTACTTGGACTTTCAGAAAGCCTTGGTCTGACAGTGTGGCCATTCTGATGTTCTTGTATAACACTGAATGGAGGAGGGTGGATCTGGTGTATATTTAGAGCAAATTTGATTGAAGCCCTTAAAGGCTCGTAAGCAGTCATGGGACAAGAAGGGAAGGTTCTCTGGGATTTCTAACTGTTAAAAGGGTAGGAATAAATGGTCCGTTCTCAGAATGGAGAGAGGTAAATAGCAGCGTCTCCCAGGGATCTGTACTGAACACCAGTGTTCAACATGTTCATAAATGATCTGGAAAAAGGGGTTAACAGTGAGGTGGCAAAGTTTGCTGATGATAGTTGAGAAATGCAAATTAATGCATACTAGAAAGCATAATTCGAAGGATACATATAAAATGATGGGGTCTCAATTAGCTGTTACCACGCAAAGATTTTGGAGTCATTATGAATAGCCCTCTGAAATCATCCACTCCGTATGCAGCAGCAGTCACAAAAAGCTAACACGATGCTAGGAACATTAGAAATGGTTATTACTAATATCCTACAAAGTCATATTAGGAAGTATCATCATGTCTCTCTATAAATCCATGGTATGACCTCACCTTGACTGCTGCATGCAACTCCGGTCACCCCATCTCCAAATACATATTTGAAATGGAATAGATACAGAAAATGGCCACCAAAATGAGCCAGGGTATGGAACCAGCTTCCACATGAGTAGTGATTAACGACGGGGACTCTTCATTCCGGAAAAGAAGCATTTAAAGGGGGATATTGTAGAAGTTTATAAAATCGTAAGTGGTGAGGGAGTAAGGAAGGCTTGGTTAGTTCTTCACATAACCCAATAATTGGTGTCACCTGGTGAAATTAATAGAGCAGGTTTAAAACTAAGTATAGTCACCTGTGGAGTTCTTTGCCAGGTGATGTGATAGCCAAAGCTATAACTGAATTAAAAAAAAAAAAATAGAAGACTGAATCCATCAATGGCTATTAGCCAAGATGGTCAGGGATGCAACCCCATGCTCTGGATGTCTTTAAGCCTCTTGACTCCCAGATACTGGGGCGGCTGTATCACTTGATTGCCATGTTCTGCTCATGCACTTTGAGGCATCTGACAGTGGTTGCTGTCAAAAGACAGGACTCTGGACCATTGGTCTGACAGAGTGTGGCCATTCTGATGTTCTTGTATAACACTGAATGGAGGAAGGTGGATCTGGTGTATATTTAGAGCAAATTTGATTGAAGCAAGGTCTTTGACAGCATTTCTGAGTGAGCAATTGACCCTAACGTTTAAACCCCCGTGGGGCTGTTTTGTAGAAGTACGTCAGTTCCTAAAATAGGTGGAGATCTCTGTTGTGTTTGTCCCAGAGTTGTATGAGGGAGTTGTGAGCTGCAGTTGAGCAGGCTGAAAGCAGGCAGTCTACTTATTAAATGGAGATATTTTCTTCCCTCTTCAAAATTAGGAACTCCTGGGGAAAGATGTTGTGGATTTCTGTCATCCAGAGGACCAGCAGCTTTTGCGGGACAGCTTTCAGCAGGTACTATATTTAACTGCCTTGGCTGTTCACAACTTGATCAGCATGACAGCTTATAAGCCGATATTCTTATTGACTGACTGCTATGCAATGGAACTGAACTGGTTTAGACTTTTATCAAAGCAGGAATTGCACCTCGTTGTCCTAACATGTCTCAGTTATGGAGCAGCATACGTTTGAGTAGATCATTAAACTTGCTAATATGCAGAATGAAACTGGGTGGGTTTGTGTGTCTAATTTATTTTTAAATTCCTCCCTTTGCGGCTAGTTCTGAGACCAGAGATGTGAGTACAAAGTCATGACATCAAGGCCACGCTTCAGGGGGTGCTTTCAAACGCCAATTCATCTGCCTTGCCATGCATAAGGTGTCAGAACTTTAATGGATGCGACTTAGCTAGCTCTCTTGCTATTCCTCGAGGGTGTTTGACTTGACAGGGCAGGAAAGACTCCACTGCTGATGATTTTGAAAAGCAGCTCCTCGCTTGTTTGACCCAGTAGTCAGAATCATAAATAGCCGACAGCTTTTGGTTGCTGGAAAAATTAACTTTTTGGTTCTTATTTTTGTTAACTCCATCACTGCAAATAGCATTAATTGAAGGTGCAAGGAAATGCTGCATTCCACGCCCATATCATCATCCTGGGAAGTCCGACATTGGAGGAATATATAAAAAGAATTTAAAAGAATGGAGTAGTTGTTGTGTGGCTGGGAAGCAAGGTGCATTATTGTAGCTTTACAGCCAAGAAGGCTGTAGTCACTGCTAGCAGGGTGGGCGGGTTTGTGCCTGTAAACAACTCTGCTTTCAAACGTCGTCTTTTGTCAGGTATTACTCATGGCGTTAAATTTTTCTAGGTGGTGAAGTTAAAAGGCCAGGTTCTGTCAGTCATGTTCCGATTCCGGTCCAAAAACCGTGAATGGCTCTGGATGAGAACCAGCTCCTTTACCTTCCAGAACCCCTACTCAGATGAGATTGAGTACATCATCTGTACCAACACCAACGTTAAGTATGTACACGGCAATGGCTTTCAATCCTTGAGCACTGTCCGTGATAGCATGTGCACTTTGCCTGACCCACTGCCTCCCAGCGTGACCAGCTGCACAGACAGGATGCTTTACCAGCTCGGGTTCTTCCACCATCACCCCTTCTTCCCCCCCTCCCCCCAAGCATCTGTGCTTTCTTGAAAAGTTACTACCTTCCTGGGGCAGAATCTGGATATTGGTGTAGAGCGTGCGATTAAATGCTTTTAAAATGCATCGAATGGAATTCTTTTGGCTGCTCAGTTGAACAGTTTAGGGAGCTGTCAAAGCGTAGTTGTTTGTTTTGTCTTAACTGGCTGGTGGTGCTTGTTACTGCATTGACGCTTCAGGCTGTATGTGTATATTAATACTTGGCAAGGGTATTTTAAGGTAGCTCTTGGCTTCCATGGCAGAAGGAAGAGGCAGGTAGGTTGGAGATTGAACCTGGGCAGGAAAATCCTCAGCTGACATCAGAAAGTAAATATTTACTTTGGTGTAGTCTGCTTGCTTCAGTAGCTCATCCTAGCGCTAGGAAAGGATTGTGACACAGTAGTAAAAATTGTCCTTTCTCTGTTATGATCTTCATAACCCACCACCTGTTCCCTTCTTGGCCATGTTGGCGGCATGGGGGCACCACAATACCTAGCCTTAGTTGGCATTCCGTCATGGGTAGTCGAGGGATGCTGCCTCTTCCTAGGGGGAGAACACAGCTCTTTGTACAGGTCTAGCACTTTTGCCTGCCAGACTCAGGATCTCCTCTTTCCATTGAGTAGTTAGGAGTAGCCTCAAAGGAAGTCTGTCCAGCTGGACAAGAGGCAAGCCAGACCGTCTGTGCTTGTAGACAGAGGGCAGAGTTTGAGTTGGATGTTCAGGGTCTCTCCCAGACCTTTCTCAATCATGCCGTACAGTTGGCCATGTACCGTCTCCAAGCACCAGTAGGAGATGCTTGTTCTGATCAGGCTCCTGCAAAAAGATGCAGAGCCGTATTAAGCCAATCCCTCCAGGGGCTTCCCTTTGGCTCTAGACCACCATGGTGTGAGCACAGAGTAGAGACCCAGGAGTCTGGTTTCTAATCATGCCTCTGATGTGGACTTAGCCTTATCCTGGCATTAGAGGCATCTCTTTGACCATATTCTCTCCTCCTCTTATTCAGTCCACACACATCCATTCCCATTTTCATACTCCAGCTTCCAAATGTACCACGCCAGCTCAAAGCAGAAAAGCCCAGCTGTCTCAGATAGCATAGGTGCACTCCAGCTGCCTGGCTCTGCCCAATGTGAACTGTGCTTCCCTTTATTTTTCACAGCTCCGAGTGCTCTCCGCTGGGTGGAAACGAGCATTTAAAACACACGTTGAGAGAGCAGATTTTTCTACCTTATGGGAAAGCTTGTTTAGGTTACGTTACCTTACCTTATACAGGCTTCATGACTAGAGAGAAGCAGAGCCCAGAGGTTAATATTCAGTTTAACAGTGGCCCTTTACTGAGGGCATCCTGGCTTTGATCTCTGATGTATTTACTGACTCAAATGGTAAGTCATGTATGGTTTAGGCTTGACAGCCTGGGGAGTACTGATTAGACTGGTGAGGCTTCCAGCGTACACAGATTTAACAGCTCTTCTTCCTTGTGTATCTTTCGGAGGACTAGTGCCCTTTGGATCCCAGCTATTCCATTAGATGTCTGATCCAAAGGCTGAGGATCGTTCCTTTGACTTCATCAGGCTTTTGCAAAAATGAGGCGCTCGGACTCAGGACTGAACCAAAAAAGGCCAATTTTAAAGGACAGTAACTGACTCTTGCATCCTTTCTTTCCTCTCTCCTTTTTTAAAAAACATTCAGGAACTCAAGCCAGGAGTCTCGGCCTGCCGTGCCTAACTCCATGCAGCGCTCGCAGCAGGGACAGAACGTCAGCCTTCCCCTGGAGATGGGCACACCCCAGCTGGCATCTAGGTGAGAGGATTCTACTGTGCCTCCGGTTGTCCTAGTTCTTCCCCCTATCTGGCCACCTTGTTTTTATAGGCCTGTCGGTTACCCCTCCCGCCCTTCGCTTTGTTGAAGGAGCAGGCGCTCTAGGGTTATATGTCTGAGTCAACAGCTCCAAAATATTTATTACAGCAATCAGCTGACCTCATTAAGTAGCAGGGCTAATGCTGAGCTAGTAATTAATTTTTTAAATGAGCGAAAAGGAAGAATAGCTGATCTGCTGCAGTCCAATAGGCTATGCAGGAGATTGATTGCTTACAAGAGAGTCGAATGATGCTGTGAGAGTCACAAACTTCCTTTTGCAGGGTGGAGTCTTAAACTGGTTATGCTTGAAAATCTTGGGGTTTTTTCTTCTGTGGGCTGACAGCATAGGCAGAATCTCCAGTAGTAGTGTAACTGTCCTGCTTGCTTATGAAGAGCCACTCAGATTCCTGGCCACCAGCGGGTCACAGCTTAGTTAGCTTGGTTGTTTTTAGCAGACCTTGTTCTTATTACATTCATGTTCTATTTTAGGCAGCAGCAGCCACCGCAGAGTGAGCTGGAAGTGGTCCCAGGAAGAGAGAGTCTGTCTGGTTATGACCATTCGCAGGTAAATCAGCTGGGACGTTTGTCCTGTATGGGGTGATCTGTCCCTGAGTACAGATGAAAACTGGCCCATGTAGCAGTAACTTGATGCCACCGCATGGGAGTCTGAGCTGCTGAGTTTCTGTGGAGCCCATGCTGTGACTTCCTGTGAGGACAGGGCCTGCCGCCTGCCCTGCCTGAGAAGTGCCTCTGTCTCTCCATCAGAGAGGCTGGCACAGCCACTCCTGAGCCGTCTCCAGCATTCGGGGTGCCCTGCAGCTCCGTTCCTCCACTTGGGGTGTTCTCGTCCTTCCAAGAACTGCTTCTGCGCGCCGCCCCCCCCCCCCCGCAGTTCTTGAGCTGTCCATGCACTTAGTCTGGAACAGGCCAAGTGGGCCCGGAGACTGTGCTAAAGCACCTTGCAGACCAAGGTACATGTAGAAAGCCAGGCAACAAGTGCCCTGTGCAGTTGGTTCCTAAGTGGCTTCCTTTACTCACTTCTGTTTTGCCTGCTGGTGCTTCTGTCTCCCTGCCCTGTTTGCAGGTCGCTGTTCAGCCCGTGACTGCTGCTGGCCCAGAACACAGCAAACCACGGGAGAAAGCGGAGGCTCTGTTCAGTCAGGAGAGGGACCCGCGGTTCTCGGAAATCTACTCCAATATCAATACAGGTAGGGGCTGCAATGTGCAGAGGGCTGAGCTAGTTGGCTCAGTTCCTCGGTTTGTCCTGGCTTGGTATCGTCACTCATTCTGCTTAGGTGAATCCAGGGCTGCGGGCAGGTGCTGAAGTGGCAGAGGCGAAGGCAGTCCCTTTGTTTGCAGATAGGAATATCTCTGGCATTTCCACCCTCCCTCCGTCTGCCTCTCTCCTTTTCCCCTGATTGCGGCCATCACAGCAGTGCCCCCCGACTGCATCTCGGCAAAGCTGGGCGGGGGCGGGGGCAGTCTTTTACTCCACACCTTGGGTCCAGTGTCTAGGACCTCCTCCTAGCCCCTTCTGCCTGTCCGCAGAGGGCAGATTTGTTTTCCGTGACTCAACATTTGCTCTTGGCTGTTCTAAGCCCCAACAGGATCAAGGCTTATTTAATTTGATTTCCTTTCAATTTTCTAATAAGCTGTTATGGAACCATCTGCGGTCTGAGTCCTGGGTAGTGTCTGTAAGGAGATTGTCCTTTCTCTAGCCAAGCTGTTTAAGGCAAAGAATCCAACTTGACATGGCGGATTGCTCCCTTGCGGACAGCCTTTTGTCTTGGCTTTCCTCCACCAGCATTTCTTTCACAGACCAGAGCAAAGCCATTTGCTTTTCTTTCACAGACCTATTTGCCTTTCTTTCACAGACCAGAGCAAAGCCATTCCTGCCAGCACAGTGCCAGCCAATCAGCCGCTCTTCCCCCAGGGAAACGCATTTGCTCCTGCACGGCCTGCTGAGAGCTTCAGGTGAAGTTAGCGTGCTGGACTGGGGTCGGGTGGTTGTGAATTGTACCCTCTTTATGCTCTGTCCAGGCTTAGTTTCCTGGAGAGGCAACAGAAGAAAGGAAGAGGGGATAGTGCTTTGTGGTAGCTGGATGCTGCTGAAAGAGAATTGGACTGTAAATAACTGTCCAGACTGAACAGTCTGTGTTGCCCTAAAAGGGGTCTCTTCAGTGCACCAGACTAGATTGTTGCATGTGCTGGATCCTATCACAAGGGAGTGGCCCACAGTACTTACAATGCAAGCTTAAACCACCCTCCTAGGAAAGATTTGGATGTGCCAGGGCATCCCTAGGAACTGGATACCATTGTCTCTTTGTTCATGGAAACCATTTGATTTTGAATGTGTGTCAGGCAATTAATATGACCAGATAGTAGCTAGACACTGGCATAAATACTAAATGGACAGGCAGCATAGGCAGACAGGTACCCATGTGCATGCTGTGGCGCTTCCTCTTCAAGCTAGGCGAGCATCTCAGCCAAGCATGTGCTCTTGTTTCCTAAGTGAAGGAAAGAAGCCATGTGGAGACTCTAGATCAGGGGTCAGCAACCTACGGCAGCATGGGAGCCAATAGCTCAGCCCTGCCCCTCCCCCCTCCTCCCCCCCCCCCGTGCAGCCGGGAGCCTGCACCAGTGTTCCCTTAATGTGCGCACCTACACAGTGACGCAGACAAAACTCTAATCTAAGCCCGCCCCCCTCTGCAGCAGCACTCGCTTCCTCCTGCTCCTGAAAGGTGAGTGGTGTGGCTGCTCCCACTGGCGGGGGATGGCAACAGCGATGGCCGAGGGCCACGTTGGGGGCTGGCTGCTGCTGGGATGGAAGCCGCATTGTGGGGCAGTTGCCACCGGCGTTTTGGGCCTAGAACATGCGGTGAGTGGGCAGGTTGCTGCTGCAGCATGTTGGGGACTAGGAGGGTGCTGAAGCCATGGGCGGGAGGGTTGAGGAGCAGGACGGGCCCGGGGCTGCGCTGCGGGTTGCTGTTTGGGTGTCTGCTCTAGTGGCCTGGGTCACGTGGGGGGCTGTCTGCTGCTGGGGCTGAGGCTGCATTGTGAAGCGGCTGCCACCGGCGTTTCGGGTCTAGAACAATTGGCAGGCGGGCAGCTTGCTGCTGTGGTGTGTTGAAGCTGCAGCCGGGCGGGTTGCTGCAGGGGAGGGGGGGTTGAAGGGACAGGCAGATTGCTGGGGGGAGAGGGGGGTTGAAGCTGTGGGCGGGAGGGTTGGGGCCCAGGCCCGTGGCCACATTGGGGAATGGCTGCTTTGGCGGCCGCTCTGTCATGCTGTAGGTTGCCAAACCCTGACTCAGAGGCTTGTTTGCTGCTTAAAGTATCAAACTACGAGCCCGAGATCAGAGAACTCAGCAAGGCCAAGGATCACACTAAACGGTACGATCTGCATCTGAATGTATTTATTAATGAAGCTCCTGGTGGTAGGACTATTATTGACTGAAAAAGTATCACCGGTACGCTGGCCTGTGACTAGAAGTGAATAAGTTAGATCTTGGTGCGCCACTTCTGAAAGGTTGCTGACCCCTGCTCTAGATCGTCTCCACATTATACCTGTCTGCCTGTGCTTGTAATACTTCCGAAGGCAGGTCTAGTGGTCACTGCTAAATTGGGGATCACTCTTTAAAGCATGTTCTCTTCTAGGAGCAGTAGCATGGTACCCCCCGTCAACATCATCCAGCAGCAGCCTGCTTCAGCTGGCCAGATTTTAGCCCAGATTTCTCGCCACTCCAATAACACTCCCGTCACTGCAACCAACTGGGCATCAGCAACACGACCGTCGTTCACGGCACAGGTAACTTTTCTGAGAATTCCCAGGGAGCCTTTTCGCAGAGGATACAGGTTTGCAGCAAGCAGGCAGGTTGCTGACGTGAGAATTTCTTTCACTAGCTGCATGGAATATTAAAGGGTTCTGACGTGGTTAACTTCTGAATAGGAAATTGATGGAGGAATTTCCCTGGCATGTGAGGAAGGTCGTACAGAATGTATTCAGCAATTCCAGTTGGACAGCGATCGTCATCTCTTAATAGCTGACATTGCAGCAGCTGCTTGAGTGAAATGGTCCAGATCCATTTCTATGGAGGCAAGCATTTGACCTCCAACCCTGAAAACAATTGCTCCATTGATGCATCCAGCCAACCCTAAGAGCAGAGCTCCTCTGGCCAGGAGGAATTTGTTGGGTGGCCTGTCCCAGACTGGAATGAACTCACCCAGGAACAAAGGCCCATCCTAAACCTCCACACCCTCCTCTTTAAGGGCAGGGTGCATTTCTCTGCCCTTGCCTTTCCTGTTAGGAATATACATGTTGCTATGCATTTAACTAAGAAACCCCCTGCTGAACCAAGGTAGCTCACTGTACCTCCTTCTGTGTCTGAGGAGACCACAAATACGTGGCACATGTGTAGTTGTGTTGCTTGCTGCCTGCTGGAAAGTGCTCAAAGACGAGAACAGTGTGAAAACCTGTCTAGAGTGGAATTATTTGCAGACGTAACAAGGCCAAGGAGTGTCCAGACCATGGACTGAGCACTCAAGGGATTAGTTCATATTTCTATTACTACAGCACCCTCTTGCCACAATGAAAATAGGCCCATTGTGCACTGGGTGCTGGCCACAGCACCTACAGAGACGAGCCCTTACCCTGAAGAGCACTCGTCACTAGAGAGGGGCCCTCCTGGTGCCGGGCTGGGATAGATTGGCAGGGAGAAGCTTGCACTGCATGTTCGGGTAGAGAACTTCAGTCACCAGAGATGGGTCAGCCCAGCTTCCTGTACCATTTTCGGTTAGGAGCAGAATAATACAGCATTTCTTTCTCTTGGTGTTTATAGCAAGTGGCTTCCCAGACCACAAAGACTCGGTCCCCTTCATTTGGAATGGGGAGTTTCCAAGGCACCCCTCCCTCTTTCAGCCCAATGTCAACGCCTGGTTCCACAGCTTCCGCGGGGGTCGCTGCTTATCCACCCCTTGCCAGCCGCAGCACTGGCTTTGGTAAGTGCCATTTGCGATGCACAAGGAGCATGTGTAGAATCTTGCTATGGAGGTGGGAGCAGGATAAAATCTCCTTTCAAAAGATGCTTGTTTGGATTGGCGCTTAAAGATTAGGGTTAAAGTCAAATTTGGCTCAGGTGCAGGTAGATGCAGCTTCCCATCCACAGCCTTTAATGCTCTGCTAGTGTTACTTCTAAAACTGAATTCTTGCCTCTCCCTTTCCCTGCTTGTCCTTACTGAGCGAGGGATGACACAAACCAATGGCTTTCACAGCTGCAGTAGCTGTGTCTGGGCAGAGGGAGGTAGAAGGGATTCTAAAAATCAGTCTGGTTCGAGTAAGAGGGCCCCTCGTGACTCCTATCGTCCTGACCCTGCCAGAAATTCAGTCCTAAGCTGATTGGACAAGATCAGTGATGGATCCTTCGTAATCCATGGTTCCATTACCCTCGCCGCTAAGTGTCTGGGCGCTGAATGCTCTCTCCACCTTATTGACGGACTAAGTTGGCCGCCCAAAGCAATAACCGTTCTTGTGTTGCCTGACCCTTAAAGACTCTTGGGGGAACAACAGCTATCGCTCCCCTTGGGTTAGAGGCTCTTCTGTGGGCACAACACGCTGACCTTGTTACTCTGTTAAACAGCCGCTGAAACCGGGCAGACCCCAGCCCAGTTCCAGACACGGACGGCAGAAGGAGTTGGCATGTGGCCTCAGTGGCCAGGACAACACCACGCGCAGAGCTCTGGGGAGCAGCACGTCCAGCAGCAGCCAAGCCAGCCTGAGGTCTTCCCAGTAAGATGGCATTTTTGTAACCCCTTGAGGGAGATCAGGACTGTAAATCCTGCAGGAAGTGGTGGGCGTGGCATACAACAGCACTGGCGGTTGGCAGGCCTGCAGTGACTTTGCACTGCAAACTCCTTTAAGAATGTTGGCCAGCGGGCGGTGAACGTCCATAATGAGCCCGAGGGGGATCTCTGGGAAGAAGTGGGTCCAGGGATCTGGAGCTGTTCACCTCCGCTAGGTAGCTGGTTTGACCCTGCCTCGGTTTGGGATCCCAGCGGGGCCTATCTTGTTCCAGTGGGCAGGAGCCCACTTCACCCAGCATCACCAGAATTGGCTTGAGTCATTACTCCTCAGTCTCAGGTACAGATGTGGCCGCAGACTGACCTCTCCTCTTACCCTCAGAGGCGTCTTGTCCATAACTGGGCTAAGGCCTCCTGGCAGGGTGCTGTGCAGAGCATGTGCTGCTGCCTGAGCTGGGCCTGCTCTGTGGAGAGGGGGAACACACCAAATACAGCCCCCAGTGCCTCTTCTGTGAGATTCCTCTGCAGCGTGCACCCCACAGGGTCCAGTGGTCCACTTCAGCTCCCTGTTTGACCAGGAGTGCGTAGCCACAGTTAGTCACAGGTCGGCTGTATCCAGACTGTGACAGGCAGTTGGAGGGTGCCTGCAGGAGTCGTTAGACTGGAAGTGCTTTGGGAAAGAGAGTGTCTGTTCTGGTTTTTGCACAGCACCTATTGCAATGGGACCTGAGTCCGTGACTGGGTCTCGAGCTCCTACAAGCTACTGCAGAACAGATACAAAATGTATTTTGTTCTTACAGGACATGCTGTCAATGCTGGGAGACCAGGGAACCAACTACAACAATGAAGAATTCCCAGAATTAAATATGTTTCCTGCCTTTTCCGAATAAAAAGAGATTCCCCCCACGAACTTCATATAAATATCTATGTGTAAAAGAAAAAGCACCAAGGCTTTTTTTCCCAAGGATTTCTGAACTTTCTAAACGCCTCCTATTTTCTGGAGGCGCAAACGTCCAACCAAGAATCCAGAATGGACCGCGTGTTCCAAAGGAGGAGGGTAGGTCTCAGCAGGGCTGCCAGCCCTGCGTGGAATGCACATGGAATTGTTCACCAGGCGGCTTTGGGACTCGGAAAGCACTGGAGAGTCCAGAATAGAAGCTCCCCCAGACTTGCAGGAAGCATGCAGGAGGTTTGCTCTGTGCACTGGGCCGGGAGGAAAAGCGCCTGGCTCCTTCAGCAAACACCTCCCAAAGCTCCCGAGGCGCTTTTTAAAACTTGCTCAGTCTTCTATACTGTGACTTTTTAAAGACTTATTGTAACTGTGCTTAGTTGTTGGAACCTTTCCCAAATGTTACCCTAGGACCGCAATGCAAAGGGTTAGCACATGCTGGGGATTACAAATCCTTCTTGGCTTACCCAGCCTTTCCCATTGGGACTACAGGTCATGGCAGCAAGAAAGCTTTTGTCATCTTTGGAGAGGAAGGAGTAGGGTTGTCACTGGCTCCCTGGCTTGTGGGAAGGGGGTGCATTGGGAGAGAAGCTTCCACCTTCATGGGAGCTTGGCTTTGGAAGAACGTGTTTGAAATCCCATGTCTCTTCCATAAACAGTGCAATTAATATGGGCTTGTTAGTTAGTATGGCCTATACATGTGGAACTTTTTGTTCGCTTAAAGAGGGGGAAATGAGCCATAAAGTGTTAAATAATTATATGTAGCTTTGCTTTCTAGATGCACCTGTCCACAACAGATGGCTTCAGTGCTGCCATAAGCCAGTGTTAAACGGATTTCAGTGAGTGTATCTATTAAGAATGACATGGCACTTTCAGTGCAACTTTACCATTTTTATCTCCTTTCCCACCACTTCCATTTCTGAGTGGCCGGCCCAGCTCCCATCTGAAAACAGTCTCTTCTGCCTCGAACTTCTGGGCAAGGGAGCAGGTAAATAGCAGAGTCCTGCTCTTGGCTCAGCGATCAGAATGGCAATCTCTCTAGTTTGATGATCATGAAGCCCTGAACTCCAGACTGCCAGGTGCTGATTTATTGCCAAAATACAAAACGGAGGAGAACCCGAAAGGTATTTAAGTTAGAATCAAGCCTCATCTTTGAATTTGCTGGCACCTTCCCTAGAAAAATGTGTGGCAAACGTCGCTCTTTCCTGGCCTCTGTGTGTGCGCGTGTGTGTGCTGTGTGTGCGTGTGCGCGTGCGTGAGAGAGAGATTTGAATCCAGTACACACAGCAAGAGTCTACAGGTTGAAACTCTCTTAACCAGGATTCTCTGCTCCAGCAACATCCATGGTCCAGCATGGATGTTGCAGGACCAGAGCATTGGGGTGGAGGGCCAGCAGGACAGAGGGCTCCCCGCAGGGAACTGATGGCGGGGTCACCCAGTGCCCAGAAGGATTGGGAGACCCCAGCGTGCGGCTGCCCAACAGAGCTGGGAGCCCTGGTGTGCACGTGGCTACCCAGGGAGCCCTGGCATGGCGCGCACAGCTACTAAGGAAGCCCTGG
Source organism: Pelochelys cantorii (assembly GCA_032595735.1). Classification (NCBI taxonomy): domain Eukaryota; kingdom Metazoa; phylum Chordata; order Testudines; family Trionychidae; genus Pelochelys; species Pelochelys cantorii. The sequence continues at coordinate 22,081,781 of CM064349.1, read as the reverse complement.
CAAGCGGGGCTGTCCAGTGGAGCAATGGCTGCCCAGTGGCTTGGCAGGGCAACGGGGCCAGCAGGAGGAGGGAAGCTGGCTGGGAGACACTGGCCAGGGCAGGGGTCCAAAAATGACCTCCCCTGGTCCGCAAAATTCCTCATCCAGGACAAGGCAGGTCCAGCCTGTACTTGGGATTCAGTAGTTGGATCTGTCTGTCTGGGTTCAACACTGCTAAGCTGTGGTGGAAAAAATACAACCTTTCCTGAAAAGGCAGATCTGTATTTCCTCAGGATTAAATCTGCTGGTCTCATTCCTTTAAAGCGTGCGCGCTGCTCCCCGGGAAGTGAGTTTGTGCATGCTGCCCGGGGGGTGGCCATCCTTCCAGAGAGTCAGTCGGATCAGAGCTGGACAGATAATGGGATTGCCATGGGCTGGCTATTTTGCAAAAGTAAAGAAGACATTTGGCTGGGTTTTCAAAATGTTATTTTGATTAGAAGCATTTTTAAGCTTCTGAGTGTTTTTTAAAGGACATCTTGAAACCAAATTCTTTCAAACAAATATTTCAGCCTTTTAAAGATTAAATAAGACCTGGTATTTTTACAAACCATGTGGAGAACTGAGTGCAAATTCAAAGTGCTTCATTGTTGCAGAATCTGGGTTTTTTCCACAGAAACATTTTGTGCAAAAATGTTGCCGAGTGACAATGCCAGGAGTATCCTGAGGGAGAGTGCGGTCTTTGGACGAACAGACCTTGGGTGGAGCAGTAGCGAGGGTGAACTTTTGCTTGCCAACGTGTGCCCTCCAAAGAGCAGATTTCCTAGACTCGTATGATGGATAAATTCCGTCTGCAAAAGTCTGTGAATAGCTGTTGTGAAGCGAGATGAGAAGTCCATATTTTCTGTATCCTGCCTGAGATCTTATTGACACTGAAGGATTAGAAGACCTAAGCCTGTACTGTATTCTCATAATTTGTTAGAACAAGCATTCAGACACTAGTGACCTTGGGTCAAATCTTCAAAAGCTCTCATCTCCTTCGAGCGAATCAAATGATCGCTTTTGGAAATGGGACTTAAGCGCTTAAATCACGTACGAGCTTTTAAAAATGTTACCCATCTACTTAATTTCCTCCCTGCTGGGTGGATTATACAGGTGCCCCGCTGAGCTAACAGCAGTAATTGCATTTGACTCTCCCCTTCAGCTATGGCAGTTCACCATGTTTCAAATAACTTTATCACTAACTCGGTGGCTGTTGAGCCATGGGGTATTCTCAAGCTTAGAGCAGCTCTTTTCTGTCTAGCTGTAATGTGTTAATGATCCCAGGCATTTCTGCTCAGTATGGCAGCATCTGCTTGTGCGTTACATCGTATCGACAGGATGGCACAAGTCTGATGGGCGTGGCTAGAACTGAGTCGTGGCATGTCCCAAAAGGTAAAGCTATAAACATTGCCAGTCTTATAAAGGAGAGGGCAGCTCTGGCCTTGAAAATCAGAATAGCTGTGGCGACAAACGCTCTGAAACTGTATGGCCATAAGGAAAGAAACCTGTTTCTACAGAAACCATGTACTGTATGCACACTATTGTAACACGATATTGAAGAGAAACTCAACCTTTTTTCATCCTACAGCTAGAATCTTTTGGGGAGGGGGAGGCTGGGGGCACTGAAGGTCAGTTGTTTGGCTTTGTTCCTGTGTAGTTTTCTGCGGTCAGTTCTCTCCGGCGGTGTTTTCAGTGTCTCATCTCTGTGGCAGAGCTGGGCATGTGCATGGCCAGAGGAGCTGCTTCTAGCCGGGTGATGACCTTGTCCACTATCCCATTCGTAACTCATCAGCTCACCCTGGCTCCCAGCTCACTGCAGCTTAGTGCACTAGGATTCAGGCAACTCCGTTACCTAGACCAGAGGTTCCCAAACGTACTGCCCACCCCCTTCCAGTTCTGCCAGCTGCCATTGTTCCCCTGCTCTTCTCAGCACTGGCACTTGGTGTGCTCTCCATAACACTACTTGCCTTGAGCCATCTGTCCGTGTTTCACTGTTTTCGACAGATACAGTGCGACACAGAAGGCCGAACCAATCTACCCCAAAGTTCTGAGTTCAGTTAGACTGGAGAGTTGCTGGACAACTGAACCTGCAGCCATGGTGATGGGCGGGGAGGGCTCTGTATGTCAGCTCTCTTCTCCTTGGAACATCTTGAAGTAAATCAGCTCCAGTGTTTTATAACACATTCCTAGTTTTAAAGCTTCTTCTGAGTAGCCTGGTAGGGAAATGTGTGGCAAGATCTGTCCTTGTATAGGGATGTCAACGACTAGTCAACTAATCGCTTCCCCCCTCCCCCCCTTGCTGCTCTGGCAGCAAGGGGGCCGGGAGGGGGGGAGGAGGCACTTCAAAGCAGCAGCACTGCATGGAGCCCGGGGTCTGCTGCTTTGAAACGCTGCATGCAGCCTGGGGTCAGCTGGGGACGCCCCTGCTAACTCCGGCTCCATGCAGCGCTGCCACTTTGAAATGCCACTGGGCCAGTGGGGGGACTGCTTGAGTCCCCTACTGGCCCCATGCTCCCTGCAGCACTTTTGCCTTTGAAGTGTAGCAACAGCCCTGGGGCTGTTGCTGCACTTCAAAGGCAGAGGCGCCCTTATCGACTAATCAAATAGTCAATGCAAATTGCATCAACTATTCAATTAGCCAGTTAATTTAAATTTTACATCCCTACTCTTGCACAGTTCTTCCCACATGACCCCCAGAGATGTCTCATACTCCCAGGGGTATGTGCAACACATGGGAGCAACCCCTGCACTAGACACATTTTGGTGCTGGTGGGCTTAGTTAGATGCTCTGGTTCTGCAGTAGTGGGGCCCACATAAATTGTCGTTTGTAACCCTCCCAGATTTAAAGGATCCAGTGGAGAATTCTGCAGTTCTGGTGGGCAGCCCCTCTCCCAGCTCCCACTTGACAGCTTGGATCCTGCATTCCTTGGAATAAAATCAGTGCAGGGACACACCTTGTGGAGTCTAATCTTATGAAATCCCATGGGAGCAGCCTGTGCTCACCCTCCTGGGAAATGACACCCAGGCCTATCGAATACGCCCTGTGGACCTGCAGCAATGTAACTGAAGTGTCAGCTGATAACCAAAAAATAACTGTTTGCCATGCAAGCGAAAAGGGCTGCTGTGAAACGTGCATCCCGTAGAAAGGTGGCTGGGTCTTTTCCTTCCCTGCTCTGGATGCCAAGGGGGGAAATGCAAGGAGGCACACAGTCTTTTTTTTTTTTTTTTTTTTTTAAGTCTACTTGAGAGAAGGTTGAGTTTCATTCAATCCTGGTTTTGATAATCAGATATTTTAAAATGTGACTATTTTATTGTACAGTTTGGGGAGGGGTGGGGGACGGGAGGCACAAAACGTTTTTTTTATAAATGTTCTGTACCGAAGGCTTTGTGCTGTGCCAGAGGTTGCAAATAATTATATGTAGCAGAGATTTTTACAAGATATTTTTTCTTCCTTTTTCGAAGTGTCATCTTTTGGGCGTCTTTCCATGAGCATTCACAAGCCTGACTGAACTCATTAGGGTTACAGGACTTCCATGGGGTATGCAAAGACCTGGGGCCTAAACCTGCCACGCAGTGCTTTCACCAGCCTGCTAGACTGACTTTCAGAGCTCTCCCAAGCCACTGCTCTGGTGTGTGGGGAGAGCTCCCTAGATGAGCAGCCTAATGGAGAGACTTTGGCTCAAGTGGGGCAGTTACCTGCCCAGCTCCTGCTGAAAGTGAATGGAAGTTGGTGTCAGGTTCCTTTAAGTTGAAATTGGTTGGGGAGACTTAAGGGGAAACGTTTTCAAAAGTGCCTCAGTCCCATTGACTGAGGATCCCAAGCAGGGTTCCCTATAAGCTGAGTGCTTGGGCAACCTCCCTGGAGAGATTCAGGTGCCACTCAGCTGATTAGGAGAGCACCCACTGCCGGTGGCATGTGTTTCTATTGGTGGTGCACATCCACACATGCATCAGTGCGCAACACAAAATGTATTCCACACATGGATGGAAAAAGTGAAAGGGAACACTGCTCTCAAGTGCTTAAACCATTTTAGAAAAAGGGACTTTCGGCTCCCAAGTCCTTGAGATGCTCTTGAAAATTTTGCCCTACTACGTCCCTACCATTGTGGTCTTGCTCAGAAGAGTCAAATCCCTTGTGTGTTAAAGCCCTTCAGCTCTCAGAGATGAAGAACTGTCCACTGTCCTGGGATGTGCTGCCCTCTCCCACTGTGGCTATGTCAACAAGCATTGCCTTTGCTTGTGTGGCCTTGTGGTGCGTTTCTAGCGATCGGATGGGGCACCACTGTGCTGTGTTCTAGAGATGTTCGGATGTAATCTAACCAGTGTGCTTGGGGTGAGCAGCAGATCTATGTTCCCCACTGTCTGGAAACATGGGATTCCTTAATCTCTGGCTTCAAGCAACAGTTGAACGCCTCAGTTCTTTTTCAGTCCCCTCTTCTGTGCCCTGCAGTCATCTCTGGACTCAGTCAGGCTTGGATTCAGTACCCAGCAAGTTCTTTGCAATCTCCTATCCTGCCAAGTGAGCACCGTCCTGTCCTCCGGGGGCGGATGGAGAAGCAGCGTGGGCCTGTTACTCGAGCGCAGGCAGGGTGGTTTGTAGGCAGACCTATTGGGGGAGCCATAACTAACACAGAGCTGCGTTCTCCCCAGCCATCCAGCCCACCAGCACCTCCTGCCCCTCCCTTGTGCTACAGAAGTAATGCCGTGGAAGCTTCGTGGGCGGAGGAAGAAGCTTTTTGGTGGAATGTTGCTCTGCTTGAGCAACTTAGCCTCAGCCAGTACAATCAAGAAAACTAATTTGGTGTGTTGGAGGGGATCCTTTTAAGGGACATTAAATTTAGATGAATTGGGTAATCAAATAGTTGTTGTAGTTTGCATGGACTATTCGATTAGCCCATAAGGGTGCCTCTGAATTTTAAGTGAAGTGTAGCAACAGATGCTACAAAGGTGAAAGCGCTGTGGGGGAACATGGGGCGGGGGGGCGGGGCTCAAGTAGTCCCCCGCTGGCCCTGTGCTCCCTGCGGTGTTTCAGAGCAGCAGCACTGCACGGAGCCTGCAAGTCAGCGGGGGAGTCCCCCTCAGGCTGCATGCGGCGTTTCAAAGCATCAGTGCCACGTGGAGCCCAGAGCCTGGCCGTGGGCTCCACATGGTGCTGCTGCTTTCAAGCACACCCTCATCTCTCTCCCCTTCCTTGCTCCCTCTTTCTGATAGAGGCAGCAAGGGGGAGGGAAGCAACTGGACGACTGTCTGATAAGTATTTACCAACTCGTCGTTCACATCCCAAAAAAAGTCTGGCTAATTGCCAGCCAGTATGTGCCTCCTGGACTCTCAGTTGACTCGTGAGCTCCCTGTGGGGCTAAGGGTGCCTTTTATTCCAAGCCAGACAGAGCATGGGAGAAATAGAGCCCTGCAAGTCCACAATATCCACTTTATATCTGTAGATATTTGCATCCATAGCCATGGCTCACTTTTGTGGCTGTGGATGCAGATACAAATTTTGTATCCACACAGGGCTCTAGGGCGAAGGTTGTTTGTTCTAGGTGTTCGAAGCCTTGAGCAAATGTGGCTCCCCTAGATCTGGGAAGAAATAAGTGTGGGTCGGAAAAGGGGAAATCACTGCCTGGAAGTCAGTCATCCCAGCAGACCTACTGTCCTGTGCCTTGTGTGGTTGGAGGGAGGTTGTAGTGTCCCCCGCTACCTGCAGGGAAGAAGATACGGAGAAACTGACTGGAAAACTTGACCTGCCTGGGAAAAACGGCTCAGCCCGCTGCCTCGGGACCATGCGCCTGGCCATCCCGTCCAGCCCAGCTGTTGGTGCTGTGGCCTCTGGAAAAAGGAGGGGCGGGGGAGAAAAAAGAGGTCGCCTTCCCCTTTAAGGGTGGCCAGTTTGAACTCTGTTGCTCTCCGCAGCTCACCTGTGTGCCCCGGAACACAGTTTAAGAAACACTGCTCCAATCTGACCACCCCTCCATTAACTCTTTGTAACTAAATTGTGCTGGGGACAAGATTTCCTCCTAGCACCTGGCTTGGCAACTTGAACTCCAACCAGCCCAAGGACTGCTCCTTAAGGGCTTTGAGGTCTGCCTGACTTGGGATACCCATCTACCCCAAGCTCCCCTTGGCTTCAGCGGGAGGAGTTGGTGCTGAGTGGCCCTCGGCAAATCCCAGCCTAGGGGTCTTAAATGGGACATCTACACATCAGCGGTCCCAAAGGTGCAGTGTGAGGCTAGTTCCTCCCCTCCCCAGCTTGGCTTTAAAGTTATAAATATCTGACCCTGTCAGGTTGACGGACCAACAGACTGGAATGAAGGAGTGGTGTGTTCAGCCCGGGCCCTTGGCCACAGCCTCCCTGGGGGATCTGGAGCAAATCACTTAACTCTCTTCTGTGCTTTCATTCCCTAGCTGCAAAAGGATGGTTACTGGTGAGGGTGCAAATCCATGCAGGGTGGTTGGGTTCTCTGGCCCTCCACGACTCAGGGCTATAGAATGACCGGACGCCCTGTGCGGACCTGGGGGCAGAGCTAGTTCCTACCCCAGGAGCTACAGCAGACCAGACCAAGGAAGGCCCGGTCTCCCCTTGCACGAGTGGGGAGCTGAACACCAGGGCATTGCACGAGAGCACAGAGCCTGACCTTTCCATACCACACCCTGCCTTTCCCCAGCTCCACGTTAGTGCTTGGAGACTTGGGGCTGCCAGAGCCCATTGCTGGCCCATGCTTGTGATGTGAGTTTATGAAAGAGATGGGGATGGAGAGCCAGCCCCTCCTTCCCCTCCTGCCATTAGGCCTGCCACTTGCTGGAGCAAAGCAGATGCGCCTGGCCACGCTATCCAGCCTGGCTGTCGGCGTCGTGGCTGTGCCAAGCTGCTGAGCGTGTGTCTGGCGACGCCCCAGGCCTTTCATCTCCTGCGCTTAGCGGTGATTGAAAGCCAGAGTCCGAAATAAAAGGGGAGTGGGAGCAAGTGGGAGCCGCGATTCCTCCTTTCCCTTTGTAGCTGCCTCCTCAATGGTGAGAGGTGGCAGCTTCAGACGATGCCTGTCACCACCATCTCCCCTCCCCCCCCATCCTGTGTCTTCCTTCCCTCTTAACGACCCTGCTCTAACATCTCCATACAGAGTCAAGCCTGCTCGATACTTGAGGCGCTGCGGTGCAGTGCTAGGCTGGCCCGTGCGTAACCCGGCTTGTATTCTTCTCAGCAGCTGGCTGACCTTGGGAAAGTCCCTGAAGCTCTGTGCTTCCCTTTCCCCTTCCCAGATAGTAACTGTAGGGGAGGGAGAGGATCTGCTTTGGGGAGGGCCTCCAGTAAGGGGGCGCTGGTACTCTGCTGTGCTCCCCAATGATTACTGGCCTCTGGCTCAGCTAGTGTCTCCTAGGGATGTTAAATTTTGATCGACTAATCGATTAGTCAATAAGGGGGAGGACACTCACTATCCTGCCGCGCCTCTGCCTTTGAAATGTGCAAGAGCCAACTGTGGCTCTTGTACATTTCAAAGACAGAGGAGCAGTGGAGAACCCGCGAAAGGGGGCACCAAAGCAGTCCCTGCTCCCATGGGTCTGACTGCTGCATCTCTCCCTTTGAAATGTATGAGAGGTGCGCACCTCTTGCGCTATTGGCAGATGGGGGAAACTGAGTCACGTGGAGGCCAAGACTTGGCTGCAGTCACTCAGTGAGGCAACAGTGCCTGTGCAGGAATGCAGGCCTCCCGCAACTCAGCCTCCCACTCACCCATCTTCTCTCCCCAACTTAGAATCGAGTTCAGGAGTCTGGACTTGATGCCTTGAGCCACAAGGCCACCGTGGGCAAACTTTTTGGCCAAATGCTCATGCAATTGGGGTTGGAGTCCGGGCTCTGGCTGGGGATGCAGGCTGGCGTGGGGCCAGAAATGAGGAGTTCAGTGTGTGGACAGGAGATCCAGGCTGGGACCAAGGGGTTTGAAGGGTTGGAAGGGGCTCTCAGCTGGGACAGGATTGAGGTACACGGGGGAGAGGTGGGAGGGCTCTGGCTGGGGGGTTCAGCTGCTGGGGATGATGGGGGTGGGGGACAGACAGATCAAAGGGTTTGGTGGGCAGGAGAGAGATCAGGGCTGGAAAAGTGGCATGGGGGCGTGGTGCAATCTTCCCTCATATTTTCCATCCCTGTGCAGAATAATTTTCTGTGCACTAAGGCATGTGCCAGTATGCACCCCCACCAGTAGAACTCAAGCCGAGCTGTGGGCGCATTGCTGACCCCCTGAGTCCCATTGAAACCTGTCTTGAGCGGCCCCACAAGCACCCTGCTTAACCCTGGCAGGGCGTGGGGGACCTTGGGGGTGCAGGATCTGGGCAACCCTTACTGAAGGCTGGATCACGTGACTCTGAGCTGTCCCCTCGGGCACCGCCCCTATTGCTCCCATGGGTCTCAGTTCCTGCCCAATGGGAGCTGAAGAGCCGGCATATGAGGCGGGGGCAGTGGGTGGAGCCCCCTAGCTGCCCCTGCTTTCGGGAGTTGCACTGAGCAGGGCTAGGCAAGCCACTGACCCCATTCTCCAGCGGGGGCTGGAGGAAAAGGCCCGATGGCTGGATGCTGGCTGTAGTTTGCCCACCCCTGCACTAGGCCCTGCTACCTCTTCTGCGGCACGGGAGTTGAATGAACGGATCTGAGGGTTAAGTGCCTCCTTCTTACTGGCCAGCAACCAAATCTCCCCCCTCTCAGCTGATCAGAGGGAGGTCAGTTCATCCAGTCCGGCCTCTCGAACAGGGGACGTCCCCAGAGCCTGGCCCAGTTACCGCCTGGCCCACGTTCTGCTGCGGCATCTGTGTCTCACTCGGCATGAGCAGCCGGGCAGCTGCCCCAGTGATCTCCGAAGCCGCATACTGCAAGTCTAACTCGCGGAGCCCTTAACACCTTCCTCTGCAGCAGCTAGAGCCGCCCAGAGCCCGGGCGCTGTGCTCTGTGGGTCTCAGCTTCACTCCAGCCTGGCAAGTCTGTTCCTGTGGGCACCTGGGACCATCCGCCGGGCTGCCTGCCCCAGCGGCCACGATGGCCTGCTTGGAAAACAGCTGCTGCGTGAGCCGGCTTGCGCTCCGGCTCGCGCGCTGTCGCCCCCTGCAGGAGTGCCACAGTGTTGGCCTCTCGACTTCCGGCGCTGGCCTTGGGGCAGAGAGAAGTGGCCGCGTCCTGTCTAGCCCAGCCCCCTCCCAGGTGGAATGGAAGACCCAGACTGATGTGGGGGACTGGAGCTGTTTGCTGGAGCATGCTGTGGGTGGAGTGGCTGGCTGCTGCGAGGGGTGCAGAATTAATTTTGCCATCAGCATTACCAGCGGGACAGCCTGTTAGTAACAGGTATGAGCTCATGTCAGTTCCTAAACTCCTGGCTCCTGAAGCATTACTCCTTCCTCCCCCCCCCCCCCCCTGCATCAATTTGGGCTTGATGCTGTCTGAGCTGTGCCATGCCGGGGGCAAGAGGTGAAGTCCGCACCTGAGCAAATGCCGTAGTGCAGATGGCTGGTGCTGCAGCCCCGGAGGATAGTATTAATCGACAGGTACTATCAGCACTACCCAGGCGCTTCCCAGACACACCCCCTGCCCAAGGGGAATGGAGGGATTGTTCTCCCCATATCTTTCAAAGGGAACCCCCCACCCCCAGCTCTGAGATGAAGGGACATGACCAAGGCCATCCAGCAAAGCCTGACCTGCAGAGTTCTACTCCAAAGCTCTCATGACCAGCCCCTTTCCACCTGATGTGTACGATGCCAGCTCCTGGCACTAGCTCCCTGGGCTCAAGCAGGAGTCCTGTGGCTTTGGCCAACATCTGTGCCTGGCTCTGGCTCTGGCTCAGCATCAGCACGAGGGGGCTGGATGCGGGGCAGTGTCTTTCTGCAGCCCTGGTGCCCAGATTCCTGTAAGGCAGCAGGGTTTCTTCCTCCCTCCCCTTCTGCACTGTAATTGTTTGCAGAATCCTCGCAGCCGGGTCTGGATGTGATTAAGTTGGGAACTCTGTGATCCCAAGTTATTTCTGGATTCTGTTTGTCCCTTTTAGAAAGATCACGTCCTCCCCCTGATGTGGTAAGAGCTCCAAAGGCAGGTGCTGGGGATAGAAAGGAGGGGGCGCAGGACGGGTAAAGTCTAAAATCCATCCCCATGGCTGGGGCTGCACTCATCTGGCACCATCCTGACAGAGATACAGGAGTCCTGACTCTGTCCAATAGGCCCTGTCCCCCTCCCAGAGCCGGGAATGGAACCCAGGAGTCCTGGTGTATCTCTGCTCTAACCACTGAGCCACAGTCCCCTGGAAAAAGAGAACGTTTATCCTCCTTGGCATAAAATACTCCCATGCTTCCAGCATGATGATAACAGAAAAATGGAATTTTACTTCCTTGTCACAGTGGAACAGCCTGGTACAGGGGATAGAGCGTGGGGCTGGCTTTTAGGAGACCCGAGCTCTATGCCTGGGTGACTTGGGGTAAGTCTCCACTCTGTGCCTCAGTTTCCCCATTTGTAAAGTGGGGCTCAGTGATCCTCTAGCAAGTGCTTGGAGCTCTTCAGATGACAAGGGGCAGTGTAAGAGTTAGGGAATGTTCCCACCCCAGTCAGGCAGGAGCCAGCCCCTCCCCCAAATATCGCCCCTCCCCCAAATATCACCCCCCCCAATATCACAAAATTGGCTTGAAGAAAATCACACTAGTTTAAAAATAACATTTTAAGTTACCCGTCTGCCTTTAAGAGTCACACATGCAGCGATTCCCTGCAGCCACAAGTGCTAGAAACCTGCTTTAAAAAAAAAAAAAAGTGTTCCCCCAAAACACTAGGATTCCCCCAGCTGGGGCTTCTAAAAATGCCAAATATTGCAGGGCTCGCGATAGCTTTGCCAAGCTGCCCTGTGTTGGAGATCCTGGATTCCAGAGCTCAGAATCAATCCCTTGGGGGCTGACCCCTGCTTGGAGAGAGCCATTGCTCTGATGTATTTCCACTGGGCACCAGGGCCGTCCTTAGGATTCAGAGTGCTATTAAACTAGCGCCCCTAGGCCCAATGGCGGCCGGGGGGAGGGGAGGAGAGGAGAGAATTTTTTTTTCAAGCTGCGATTTTTATAATCTTCAGCAACACTCGACTGAAATATTTTAAAGCAAATTTTAAACTCTGGTCCCATCAACTAACCCAGTAAATTGAGACATGGACAGTCTAGAGCTGGGATTGGCAGATACCTGGGAAAGGGCTTCATTCCCACTGGAATGGCTCTTTCCTGGGTTCTGCTAATAGCTCTGCCAAACTTTGTGACTTTTAAATTAACGAGATTCTCTCCGGAGGAAGCCGAGCCACAGAACAGGGCTAGGAAGAGGTGGGTGAGTGGGCACTAAGATTCAGTGGTGCCCCAAATTTTCAGGTGCCCTTCACAACTGTGTATTCTGTGATGACTGTGTGGCACTGTATCTTTGATTGGTGTCTGCACTTTTCTCTGCCTCGCTTGTTCCCGACAGGACGTGGCCTGGACCTTTGGCTTTGTTTATCATGGGGACTGTCCCTTTTGTTGGAGGTGCTGGTTTGGCAGTGAGATGCCCAGAGATTTTTGCGCTGCCTGGCTGGTGGCCTATGAATACTACAGATCAATGGCGTAATGTGTGGCTCAGACCTGACCTCCAGTGACCAATCTTTGTCACTTCAACTTCTGCACTTTCAGTGTTGTCTTTGTAATACCGCAGCCCATAGGAGCCTCTTTTGCAGACCAGGACGCCTGGCGCAAGGCGCTGTACAAACGCCCCATAAAAAGCGAAGCCCTCGCCCCCAAGAGCTTGCCACCACAGTACAGAACAGGAGACAACAGATGGATACAGACCTACAAACCCACCGAGGCCAAGTCTGCAGGCAAGTTACTACGTGGTACATCAGCCCTCGGCACTGTAACTTTTGTGGTGTCCACCCTTAGGGTTGCCAGATGGTTTCAACAAAAATACTGGACACACTTGACATGACATCACAATCTACATTACACCTTATTTAGAAAATACTGGCCATTTCTATTTTCTCAATTTGTTTCCCGAACAGAAAGCTCAAATACTGGACTGTCCAATTCAAAACCAGACTCCTGGCAACCCTATCCACCCTGGCAAGGCACTCGGTGTGAGTGAGCTCACTCCGCTGTTACTGTGCTCTGGGTAAACCACTGCCACAAGCAGCGGCAGTGTTGCTCAACGGGTGGAGGCGTGGGGCCACAGCGTAACCCTGGTCTAGGTTTTTTGGTGTGGGGCAGGGCCAAATAATGTTTTAAGAAGGATTTGAAAGAGGGTCACGAGGCAGCTTTGTGGAGGCAGAACCGGGGTGTGTGTGGGTGTGTGTGTGTGTTAGTGTTAAGTGGGCGAGGGTGTCTGAGATCACAGGCCGAACTCAGGCACAAGCCAGCCTATTGATGCTGAATGAGGAGGGGTTGGGGGGGTAGGGGGAACAGGCCCCGAAGAGCCTGGGAAGTGAAGGCAGGGAGCTGATGTTTGATGCTGTAAGGGGGAGCCAGCGGTAGGATGCGAGGCGCACGGTGCTAGGGTCGAGCGGGGATCTAGGAAAGCCATCTGTGCAGCAGCGTTTGGAGGGGATCTGCACAGAGCCGGGCCAGGGAGAAGGATGTTGCAGCCATCAAGGGGCGAGAGGCCAGGCCGGCTGAGAGTTTGAGCAGTGGGCGGGGGACCAGTAGGAAAGGCGGGAGCTTGGAGTGGTGACACGGAGAGAAGCTGCAAGGTTTGGATGCAGCTGGGAGCAGAGGTCCCAGTGAGAGAGGTGAGTCAGAGGGCAGCCAGGTTACAGCGCTGAGGGGCTGGGGTTGCCACAGTGACGGTGAGGAAGTAGGGGGCAGAGCCAGGGGGCAGGGGAGGATTAAGAGCTCTGTGTTAGCCACATGGAGATGCTCAAGGGACTGGCCAGGCTTCTAGTCTGGACACAAGGGGACCGGGTCCAGAGCTAGCAGCCCCAGCCCAGCAGAGGGAGGTGGCAGCCACATGTTTGCCAAGGACGTTACCCAGAGGGCGAAGAGGAGGGGCCCGCGGACGGAGCCCCGGGGCAAGCTGGAAGGGGGAAGGATCCTCCAAAGGGCACCAGGAAGGAGCGATTCTAGGAGAGCAGGCGAGAGCAGAGTCCCGGAAGCGGAGGGCAGCATGGTCAATGGAGCCAAAGGCAGCTGGCCAGGCCCAGGCGGAGGAGAGCGGCGAAGTGATGGTCCAGGCTGTGGGGAGGCCTGTGCCCCTGCCTGGCTTGGAACTGACCTCTCAGGGGGCAAGCAGGAGATGGGACGGGGTCACTGGAGCAGGCAGGGATTAGAGGAGGTGAGCAGAGAAGAAACTCCTGTCGCTGTGACTGGAGAAGGAGGCCAGAGTTGTAGAGGGGCCGTGGCAGCAGGGTTCCCTCTAAGTTGAGTGCTTGGGTGGGCACCCAGGAGAGCATCACAGGCTGCCCAGCTGATTAGCAGAGCATCCACCGCTGGCAGTCTTTCTACTGGTGGTGCACACCTGTGCATGCCTCAGTGCACATGACAAAATTTATTCTACATGCAGAGATGGGAAAATTTCAAGGGAACAGCGCATGGCACTGGGCATTGATTGTTCTCGTGTTAGATTTGTGCAGAGAGGGAAGTAGAAGCAGGCACGGTGGGGGCAGGGGAGGAGTCAAAGGTGCCTGGGGGTGTCGCCCTGGGATTCAGTTCAGCTGCAGAAGGAACGATTCCTCCAGGAAGGAGGAGCAAACGCCTGGGGTGTGGTGGGAATCAGCCGGCAGCTTGGAGCCAGTCCCTTGGCTCCTCGCGTTGGTTTCATTCCTTTGCTACCTGGCTGGGGGCTGGCAGCGCTCTGCTGCCCAGCTGTGCCCTTCCCAGCTGGTGGGCCTCCCGGTCGCTGAGTCTGTTTCACGCTCCTGGCCCGTGGACTCCTTGTTGCCCCATGCGAATGGGTGCAGAGCTGGCCGCCAGCATGGTCCCTGAATGCGCCCCTGCAAACGCCTCCACGCTCCCTGTCGCTGCAATGGAGAGGGCAAGGGAGCGGGGGCAGGGCAGGCCAACCTGCCCCAGAGAATAGCACCCCGCCCCCAACCTGCAAAGCGGCCAGTCTGAGACCCAGAAAGCACTCGAGGGTGGGGGGGTCCTCAGCCATGCAGGCACCTTGCACAGGCTGGGGGCTGCTGGAGCCGTTTTCTTCTCTTGGCTGAGACTGTCTCCTGGAGCAGGAAGCAAGAGCTGGGTGCCTCATGGAAGTGACGGGTACCTGGGAGCTCTGGCTGAGATCAGGGCCCTGTTGTGCCAGGCACTGCCCAGATGGTCCTTCCCCTGAAGAGCGCCCCCCGTGCAAACCGATCAGCCAGCTTGTCCTCCCTGGAGAGCTGAGATGAAGTGACATGACCAAGGTCGCCCAGCGTGGGGGGACTGGCAGAGCTGGGAAAAGCCCCTAGGAGTCCCAGGTCTAGCCCTGAGGCTGTTCTGTGTGCACGCTGGAGGGGTTTGTTGCTCTGGGAGTTGCCAGGGTGCCTGTGGGTTGGGCAGCTCCCAGCACTGCAGGGAGGGAGCCAAGATCAGGCTCAGAGGTGGAGGGAAAGGGGGCAGATCTCCCAGGGATCAGGCCCAGTGGCAGTGTCACAGGTGTTGGGGCAGGGGGAGCACAGAGCTCCCAGGACCAGGTCCATTCCCCATGCGAGCCCAATGCTGGTTCCTGGGCCCAGACTGCACCGGGCCCATTACGCAGGAAGGGAGGGGAGGCAGGAGCTTCCGGAGCAACCCCAGCTCCCTGTCTGGCTTTAGGTCCCTTCCGTGCCTCAGTTTCCCCATCGCTCAGGCAGGCACCACAGGGAGTGGCCTGCGGGGCAGTCGCCGAGGTTTGGCTGAGGTTGGGGAAACTCCAGGAGCCTCGGCCCGAGCGCAAGAGGCTACAGCTGGGGCCTACAGGAGCAACGCCCCCTTCTTCCAGGAACTTCCAGCTCCCCAGTGGCGACTTGCACAGGGGCTAAGATCTGGGCCCCCCTGGGGCTCGGCCCCGCTCCCGGTTGTGCTCCAGATGCCCGCATGGGCCGTTGGCGCCTGAGCAGCCCACCCTGGTTTTAAGCAGGGACTAAGCAGCACGGGGGCGGATTGCGATGCGTCGGCCGTTCGCCTCCGGTTTGCAGCAGCCTCTGCTCCCCTTTTGGCATCAAGCTGCCGTTGTGGGGCTGGCCCAGTGCTGGATCCACAGCTGCTCCCGCAGGAGTCAGGCCCGCGTGACTCAGTCACAAGCTGCTTGCTCACCCGCACCAGCAGAGATGACTCTGCATGTGAGGCGGCCCCTCTTCTCCGTCTGAGTCAGCAGCTCTGCCCTGGCCTGTGCCTGCCGGTGCCAGGAATGTTCCTCCAGGCAGCTGGAAGCCGAGGGTCTCATCCCACCGTGCCGGAAGGGGCGAGCCAGTCACGGGATCTGCCATCACATGAGTCTCTGCTCCCCTCCCGGAACGGCCGTGACCTCCCAGCTGCAGCTCGGAGAAAACGATCCTCTCTCCCTCCCATGCAGGCCTGAGGAAAGTGAAGGCCTGTTAGTTACGGATAGATGGGCTACCGGGCCTCTGGGCCCAAACACGGCAAGAGATGCTCCCTGCCCCAAAGAGCATCCAGGTGAAAAGACCTGGTGGACGCTGGATTATTCTCCCCATTAGATTAGAGGCCCTTGAGATCTCCTGTACAACCCCACTGGAGAAGCTGCCTCGGTTTCCCCCGTAATGCTGGCTACTTTGTGTCTGACAAAGCCAGCGCGCTGCGGGCCAGTGAGGGGACGTGGCCTGTCTTCCCCCCCCCTTCTTTTTGACGCCGTCACTTCCTTCTCCTCAGGCCGCGTATCCAAGTGAGCCGCCACCGGGGAGGAGAGCTCATTGCGGCTTTCCCACACTGCTGCCCAGGCAGGTGTGCCCCAGAGGGGCATGATCCCAGAGCTACTTCACGTGGGGGACAAGACTGAAGCCCCTCCCAGTTTTGTCGCTGCCGCGATGGCACATTCAACCGCCCCTAGGTCAACGGGCAGGGACTGGGGGCTGTTAACGGGTTGTCGCAGTTTGTTCTTCCCGTCCCTGGGCCATAAGGGTCTCTTGATGGTTTCTGAAAGGTCCACGCCGGGAAGCAAGGGATGCTGTCAGCAGGGAATTGAACCCAGGTGTCCAGAGGCCCACCCCAAGAGTGCCCTGGGGATGAAAGGCACATGGTACGTCTGCCCCGCCGAGCCGTGACACTCCAGGCTCTGGGACTTTGCTCTGTCAGCCAAGCCGTCGGCTTCGTTTCACTGTGTTGTGACTTCAAAGCTACTTTCAAAGTTCACCTTCCCTTTTCTGGGGGGGGGAGCAAGACTTCGTCTGGCATGTGATCGGGAAAACGGGGCCCGCATGCGGCACGGCGGAGTAAAACATGGCCTGCCCTGGGTGTGGGAAAGTTTTCACCCCATGCACAAACGCAAGAGACGCGCCAAAAAGTGGAGAAGTGCTCAGAAATGCCAACACCCTTTTTCGTGAAGTGGGAGGGGGGCTCCCCAGTGGAGCAAGCCAGCTTCTCGGAATATTAACCTGATCCCGAGTAAAGTACGACGGACAGAGCCCTGTGCAGACACACATCTGGTGTCCCCATCTGCAGAAATGATTGGCGGCTGGCACCATCCCCGGATGCGGATACTCATGGATGTAAAGCGGATATCCGCAGATTTGCCAGGCTCTAATGATGGAGTGTGTGCACATTTTAATGGCACTTTGCCTTGTGAATATTTTTTAAAATCACTTCTACAGAGCTCTGGGTGCCCTGGCCTACAGTGCCCAGAACAAGCCAGGTGCATGACACAGCTGATTTGAATATTATTGCGAGAGGGCCAAGCACAGTGGCATCTGTGTAACACCAAAGCCCAGGACAATTGGCCTGAGACAAGCCGCCATGGCTTCCTCGCCTGGGCTCGGCCCAGCTCTGGAGACCTTGTTCGGATAGATTGATGATGTGCTCAGTGCAGAGTTGGCCAATGACATATAGGAGCACAGGGCTGGGCCTTTTCCCCTTGCCTCAGTTTCCCCCCACGGGGGAAGGCTGAGGCTTGCTTTAGAGGGCTGCTGTGTGGCTGGGTTAGCTAATGTGTCTCCATGCACTGCAGCTCCCCTCCAGTAACATCAGTCCTCCCAGCCTGCCACAGTCATGTGGCCCGTGCTACAGCAATATATAACTGGGGTGCTGCATGCCGCTCCCAGAAGCCAGTTGACTGCTGCGGGGAGGGAGAGGATCAGACGGGACCTCTGTCCATGAACAGCCGCTGCAGAGGTGGTAGAGGAGTGCTGGGTGCAGAGGAGAACAGAATTGAGGAAGGTGTGGGATACATTTACATGTAATAAGCTATTCAGCCACTAGATGGCTCCACCTGCTGCACAGCGTTCCAGGCAAGTTAGGGTCCCTGGCAAACAAGGGAGATAAAGTTGGAATGCAAGCTGTGTGGAAGCTTGTTTGCAGGGCTGTCCCTAGATCACAGTATTGTGCTGGGCAGGAAGGTAGAGTTGGGAGTGACTCTCAATGGGGGGTGTTTAAAACTCCTGAGCCCTAGGTCATGTTTGTGAGGCAAAACCTACAATGGCCTCGAAGAGCGGGTGTCAGATTGCAGGTGTAACCACCACCAGGCGGATTTGAACCTATGACCTCTGAACCTGAGTATAGGAGCCTCTACCCTCTGAGCTAAAAGCCAGCTGGCTCCTAGCCCATGCTGTAGAGGTCTCTTGGTCTTAACTGTTGCTGTGGTCTAGGTACCAGTTGCGTTGCTCAGTAACCACTCTAGGGATGTGGGTTACATAGGCAGGGAAGGGGAGAGCAGGGCGACAGACCTGAGCTGGGGTAATAAGCTACTTCCTTCCCTATTGACCAGTAGCACCAAGTACCGCGCCCCCGTGGCGGCTGCAGGGGGGCAGCTCTTTTCAACGCTGCTTCCCTCTCTGCCTGGTTATTGCCTGTAATTAACCAATGCTGCTTCCTTGTGGCAAGTCACCTGCTTTCCTCCACCCTTGCCAGGGGAAGGGCTGCCTTGTGAACTGCTGACCCCAGAGTGCTGTGCGTGCCGCAGGCTGGAAAGCACCTTTACCCAGAGAACAAGAGTCAGACTTCCCGGTCCGCTGAGCGCCGTCCTGAGCCGCTGCTGCAAGCAGCAAGGGGAACCCGCCGTCTGCAGGAGAGTGTGTTCCCATTCTGCCGGGGCTCTGCTCTTCTGCTCGGCTGCCCTGGCGGGTCTTCCTATTAGTTAGTTGTGGTATGAAAGTACCTGGCAGCCCCAGTGTATGACCAGGAGCTTGGAGGTGCCAGACGAACCCAGAACAAAGACAGACCCTGCCCCAAAGAGCCTCCAATCTAAACAGCAGGGAAGCTGCTCCCTCAACGGGTGGGCTCTTCTGTGGTTGGGGGAGCCAGTGCTGCTCTGGGAATAGAAAAATGCAGCTCGAATGTAGTTAGCTGCTTGGTGATTGAACCCCCCCACCCCAGAGCACAAAGGTGGGGTGAGATGCAATTCCAAAGGACTCCCCACGGACTCCCCTTCCCACCAAAGCATTCAAAAGTGGAAATTAGTCAATTTAACATTCTAATCCATAGCCCCGACACCAAGACCGTTCAGCAAAGTGATTGGCAGCCAAATAACCTTAACTCTGCCCTGGGATTTATGTTTACCCCTTAGAGACCAGTCCCACTCCTTGTTGCGTTTCCCTGGACGTCAGTGGGATTTGGACTGTGCCCCTGGGTTTAACGTTCCCAGGGCACGGCTACACAGCGGATGGAGGTGTGATCGCAGCTTGGGTTGGGCTCTCATCCTAGTTTTCAGTGAGCTCGCATGGCTAAAGATGGCGGTGAAGATGCGGCAGCTGCTGAGGGTGGTGTTACACCTGCGTCAAACTGTGGGCCATTGCTCAATGTCAGGGGGTTCCCAGCCATTATGGATGGGTTGCTAGGCTGGGTAGGGAAGCGTTCAGACTGGGTCTTGCAGCAAACCCACAGCAAGCCGGCCTAGAGGATGGTGGGATGAGTTGTTTCGCTACCAAAGGGAGCCGCCTGCTTTTGCATCTGTGTTTTGGGTTTCATGCATGTTCTTATTCTGAAAGCTAAGCAAGAAAGTTGTGGTATGTTGCAACCTGCCAGCAAAAGGATTTATGGGTTTGTTTGTTTTTTTAATCTAACTTTTCTGGAGGAGCATTGTGGATCCATGCCTGGGTATGTACTCGTGTTTCTGGCCCACACCTGACCATGTTTTTGCCACTACCATCAGCCACGCTAGCCGGGACCTGTAGTCACTCCGAGAGCTGTAACGATGACCTACGCTCAGTTATCCAAACCGAGCACATGCCTTTATTATTTGCTCTGCGCCATCAGATTGTCCCTGAGTTTTGTGGCTCGTTGGAAGAGCTGAGCCCATTCATCAGCTTAGACAAAATGCCATGAGAGACCATTGTAGGATTACCCGGAATTATTTTGCTCACTGGAAAAAGACAGCTGTTCCTCTTGCTTATTCATAGATCAGGAGACGGTAGGGCCAGAAGGGGCTGTTAGCTCATCTCATCTGATCTGGATAGCACAGGGCAGAGAAATTCACGCAGTTACCTCTGCGCAGGGCCTGGTAACCCGTCTTCGGCTGAAACGTCTCTTCCAGAAAGCAGCCAGGCCGCATGAAAAGAGAAGGCGGGAGGAAGCCATTTCAGCCACCTTTCTGGGCAACGTTTGTGCCCAGTTTTAATCTGAATGGGTGCGGTGTTCACTGCCAGCCGTGGGCCGGTCTCTGTCCTGCCTGTCTCTGCGAGGAGTTGTAACGCTCAGGACAGAGCTGGGCTTCTCAGCCAGACAGGCACCCCAAGATCAGGGACCCCTCCTATCTAGCACTATGGGAGTGGGGGTCCCTCCAGCTTCTTACCCCCCAAGTTAAAACCCTGTATGATACAGCAGCCTCATAGAACACGATCAGGTGGCACAATTCTCCAGCACGTACGAAGTCACTGGCAGGAGAACAACACCTATGTCAAATGCTGCCAACTTTGTGTGGCGGCATTTTTGCACCAGTAGCAATGATTCCACAAGCTGTAGAGCAGTGATGGATCGGGCCCATCCGAGGAGATAGGCAAGAGGCAGTGTGACCTCTTGGGAAGGGTACTGGATTGTAGAATCACAGAACACTGGAACTGGAAGGGACCTCGAGAGGTCATCGAGTCCAGTCCCCTGCCCTCACGGCAGGACCCAGTACCATCTAGAGCATCCCTGACAGGTGTTTGTCCAACCTGCTCTTCAATATCTCCAGAGATGGAGATTCCACAACCTCCCTGGGCAATTTATTCCGGTGTTTCACCACCCTGACCATTAGGAAGTTTTTCCTAATGTCCAACCTCAACCTCCCTTGCTGCAGTTTAAGCCCATGGCTTCTTGTCCTATCCTCAGAGGTTAAGGAGAATAGTTTTTCTCCCTCGTCCTTGTAACACCCTTTTAGATACTTGAAAACTATCATGTCCCCCCTCAGTCTTCTCTTTTCCAAACTAAATAAGCCCAAGTCTTTCAGTCTTCCCTCATAGCTCATGTTTTCTAGATCTTTCATCACTTTTGTCACTCTTCTCTGGACCTTCTCCAATTTCTCCACGTCTTTCTTGAAATGTGGCGCCCAGAACTGGACACAATCCTCCAACTGAGGCCAAATCAGCAGAGTAGAGCGAAAGAATGACTTCTTGTGTCTTGCTCATAACGCTCCTGTTAATGCATTCCAGAATCATGTTTGCTTTTTTACAACAGTGTCACACAGTTGACTCATACTTAGTTTGGGGTCCGCTACGACCCCTAGATCCCTTTCTGCAGGACTCCTTCCTAGATAGTCACTTCTATTCTGTATGTGTGAAATGGATTGTTCCTTCCTAAGTGGAGCGCTTTGCATTTGTCCTCATTGAACTTCATCCTATTGACCTCAGACCATTTCTCCAGCTTGTCCAGATCATTTTGAATTGTGACTCAGAAGACCTGGTCTCTAATGGTATTGTGTCTAATTTAGTGTTACATGGAATTATTTTGCTCACTGGAAAAAGAGCTGGTCCCTTGTGCTTATTCATAGACCAGTAGACAGTAAGGGCGGAAGGAGCTGTTAGATCATCTTGTCTCTAACCTGGCTTCCCCACTGACCTGCTGGGTGACCTTGGGTGAGATGTCTCGGCTCTGCCTCAGTTTCCCCATTTGTACAGTGGGGATAGTGCTACTGTAAAGTGCTCTGGGACCTATGGGTGACAAGCCCGAGATCAGATTAGCCGAGCGGATGATGTTGGGTCACCTTGAGCGGCTTGTGTGCGTATGGAAGGCCGTACTTTAGTGTGAGGAAGAGGAAGGTTTTCTGACCATGACACATGGATCAGATTCATTTATGCTGATGATTTGCAAAGCCGCCAACAAGCCGCTCACCAGCTTCCTGGGAGATTTCATCCAGTCCTTAGGGCTGCTTTGAAATCGCCGGGCACCGAGTTCGGGCATTAAATGAGATGGGAAGCGTTTAGAGGGAGGGAGTGTTGAGTTGTTCTATACTTGGGCCATACCTGGGGTGCCTGGGTGTTACCGATTCCTAATCAGAACTGGTGCGGTGCTGACGGCCAGCCATGGGGCTTTGTTCTGCTTTTCTCCACTAGAAATTGTTGCACCATGCAGGTCAGAGCTGGGCTTCTCATCCCCCTGCCAGCTCTGGGTACCCCCCCAAGGCACCTTGTCACCCCCTCCAAGTTAAAACTGGGGGAGGGGGACAAAAATAAGAGTTGGAAGGTAAGAGTGGACCACAGTGGCTGGGTTGCTCTTTGCTTCTGCCGGTTCAAAGAGCACCAGTGGCCATGCCGTGTCGGGCG
This sequence comes from Pelochelys cantorii, assembly GCA_032595735.1. Taxonomy (NCBI): domain Eukaryota; kingdom Metazoa; phylum Chordata; order Testudines; family Trionychidae; genus Pelochelys; species Pelochelys cantorii. The sequence goes on along the minus strand of CM064349.1, from coordinate 22,059,948 downwards.
TGTCCTGTCCTTAGAGACCCGGATGGGCAAACGCCGCTTGGCCCAGCATCTGCTCTCCCTCCTGCTCCCTTGTACCCATGACAGCTTCAGCCCCATGTCAGCGGGGGGGGAAATGCACCGCTGAGTCAGCTGGGCAGCTGCCCGGCAGGGGTTCGCACCGGGCCACTTAAGGGTGGCCTCAAGGTGCAGCCTCCCCTGGTGGCCAGCGGCCCCTCCCCTGCAGGCTCCTAAAGGGGAAAACCAAGTCAAGAGGCGCGTAGAGAGGACGGCCCCCTTGCCGCTGGCGCGTGGGGCGCTGCTGAGGCTGCTGGGAAGACTGCCACGTGCACGGTTGAGAGCACCGCTCGCAGTGGATTCGCTCAGGCCCGGCAAACAAGCCTGGATGGGAAGTCGGGGGGGGGGGGGGGCAGAGCTTGGTGCCGCCTGGCTGGAGCCTGCAGGCCGGAGCCCAAAGCCCCACAGACCGAACCCACTTCCTGCAGCCCCAGGGCTGAACCTCAGCGGCTGAGCTACCAGCTGCCGGCTTCTCCAGGCGTTGCTCCCAGGCCTGCCAATGGCGAGGGGGCAAAAGAGGGCAGTTGCCCCCGGGCCCAGTGATTCAAAAGGGCCCGGGGCTCCCAGCTGCTGCTGCTACTGCAGTGGGGCAGCTGGAACTCTGGGCCCTTTAACTTGCCGCTGGAGCACAGCACCATGTGGTCCCTGCAACTCTGAGGGCTGGGGGGAGGGTCCATCGTGCTTCGGGTGGTGCTGAGGGCTGGCTGCTTCTGCCCCTCCCCTTTTGCCCGAGGCCCCGCCCCTTCTGGGGGAGTGGAGCCAGGGCTCCCCCATCTTGCCCTGAGGGCCACGGGAGCTGTCGGCTCCCTTAGTGGTGCCCCCATGTCTCCTGGCGCAGGCCGGGCCCATCTCCTGCTGGCGGCCCCAGCAACCAATGTCAAGGTGGTGCTGCCGCCCCCCAGCCCAGCAAGAAAAGCCACATCGGAGAAACGCTGAGCTAAGGCGCCTTGGGGGAGGGGTTGCTAATCTGCGAGTCACATGCCCCTCTGCCCGTGGTGGGGGGACACACGGGAGGGGAGTGCTGCGGGCCCCCCCTCCGTGTGCACCCGCAGAGGAGAGGCGTTGGTGCATCCTGGCTCGGCAGCTGTAACTGCTCCTGCCCTCTTAGCTCTGGAGGTTGCGGGGCCAATCCCCCGGTGCCTCCGCCAAGAGAGCACCGTCGCGGGGGCAAGGCCGAGCCCTGTGTTGAGCCACCCGGCTACTGCAGCTGGTTATGGTGAAGTCACCTGGGGGCCGTGCAATGTTCTCTCTGGTTTTTTAAAACCAGTGTGTGGAATAAATTTTGTTTTGTGCACCAAGGCTTGTGCAGAGGGGCACCACCAATAGAAACACAGGCTGTGGGCGCTCTGCTCATCAGCTGGGCGGCACCTGGATCTCTCCTGGGTGGCCTCCCAAGTGCTCAGCTTACAGGGAACACGGGTGCTGAGCCCCTGCCGCTGGAACTAGAGGCACTTGGGGCAGAATATCAAGGCCCTTCAGGGACTAATCCTGCCAGGGGCTGACCTGCCCCGAAGCCAGAGGAAAGGGCCCAAGGCCTCCCTGGCTTGGGCCGGCCACGTGCCATGGTTGGGGTTCTATGGCTCTAAGGGGTGGCATTAAAAGCGAAGGGTCCCTTTGGGCTTCCCAGTCCAGGGCAGGGAGGGGGCTGTGCCCCCTGTGATGACGTGCTCAGGAAATCTGCCCAGGCTGGGGCTCTGGGGGAGGGACAGACCCAGCCCCCCCCCTCCCGGCTCGTCCCCTGTACTGCTTTGCCCAGGCACAAATGGTGCTGCTGGCGGGCAAGGCCGGGTGCCACTTGGGCCTGCGAGGTGGCAGCTGCAGGTCACGTGAAACCAAACACCCAGCCGGCACCTCTCGTCCCGCCTGGCCCGTATGCAAATCTGAGTAAACCCTGCATGCAACTGACAGCCCAGATTTTCCAGCCGCCTGCCCCACTTCCTCAATCCAGCCCACATTAAAAGAATTGGCAGCCGAGCGGTGCTGCAGCATCCCGCCTCTGGTCTCCACTCGGGCAGGCAGCTGATCTAAGGTCGGTCTCCGAGAGCAGCCATGAGTGCCAGGTGAGCCCCGCTTTCCTCCGGGCGTCTGGCCTGTCCCCTCTTCTGGGCAAAGGGGCTCAGAGAGCTCTCCAGGCTGGGCCGGCTCTCTCGGGAGCGAGGGCGAAGGCCCCCTGCCTTTGGTGTCCGGTGCCGAGAGATTCTCTCCTGGGACAGGGTAAAGAGCTTTTCCCCAGGGGGCTGAAGAGGCTTCGTAGTCCCAGATGGCGGCCTTTGCTGTGCTCGGCATAGGTTCTTCGTCCGCTTTCATTTCTTCCTCCCCGAGCATCAGGACCAGGCAGCAGCGACCTGGGGCCCATTGCAGAAGTTGGCTGCTAGGGCTGACTTCCCCAAGCCCAGGGGAACAACTGCTCTTTGGAGTCTGGGGGTCCGGCTTGTTGGTAGCATTATGGGAGCACTCGGAGGCCTTGCTGGAGAGCAAGCGCTTCCATTGGGCTAAGCCCTGTGACTACTTGGAGAAATAGCTCCCGCCCTGAAGGGCTTCTGCTCTGAAAAGATGGGCAGACAAAAGGGGCAAGAGAGGAAACTGAGGCACGGAGCGGGAGACGTGACCTCTCCCTGGGACACGCCAGAGACAGAAGCTGGGTGTTCTGTGTGCCAGGGATTGCTGAAGTGGGGTTTAGCAAGCTGAGCCCAGCCCGGGGAAGGCTGGCTGTGGCAGAGCAGGTGGGGCTGTCCATTCATCCCTGGTCATTCGCATGCCAGACAGGGCTGGAGGGTGGCCGCGGGGTCTGATGAGTGGGGGGGTAAAGTGGGGGTAACACTGGCTGTGATGTGGGTGCTCAGTGCAGGAGTGGCTGTCAGGGGACCTGCACTGACTACACCCAGCTCTGTGCCCCTGGGGCACGTCCCATCCCCACGCTGCCCCTACACTTCCTCGGCAGGGAAATGGGGACCGTAACTTAAAGGCAGGCAGAGCAATGCAGTGGTTAGAGCAACTGGACTGGGAGCCAGGGCACTTGGCATCTGTTCTCAGCAAGGACTTGCTGCGAGACCTCAGGCCTTCGGCTGTGCCTCAGTTTCCCTGTCGATGGGAAATGCCAGGAGCGGGAGGGGGGAGCTGAGAGGCAGAGTTAATGCGCTCAGGCGGCTTAACCGGCATTCCTCCAAAATCTGCAAGGCATCCGCCCCGCCCCGGGAAAGGGCCCTAATGGGAAACAGCTGCTGGGGCTCATGTGACAGATGTTTGTGCAGCTAGCAGGCGGGTCCAGGAGGCCGGGGTTTGGGGGGGGGTAGGATCCGGCTTGTGAAAGAGGAGCTTGGCTCATGCTGTGGTGTCTCTAACCAGCCCTACGTAACGCGCCCCCCCCCCCCACCACCACTTTGTATCTGTTCAGCGGAGCCAAGGGCTCCATGTAGCCAGGATACAGGAGCAAAGTCCTCACTCGCCTCATGGCACAGGCGCAGTGCATGATGGGGCAAGCCCCTCCCCCATCCCCCTTCTCCCTGTTCCCAGCAATGCTAGGCTCCCGCTTCCCACAGCCCCAGGGGTAATTGCTCCAGCTGCAGCTGGGTTCAAACTGGGCACTAACACCTGCAGTGGGCCTCCCTCCCCCCCACCCTCCCGTGGGTCACCCACCAGGTTTGAATTCAGCACCGCAGCACAGACTTGAGCTAAAAGGGCAGCTCTGGCAGTGGTAGTAGGTTGTTATCCTCTCTGCAGACAGGCCACAAGAGGGGACCAGGTGCTGCTCGTGCAAGGTGGGCAACCCACTGCGTGGGGTCAGTGCCCGGGGGAGAGCTGTACTGGCCCTGTGTGGCTGGGGGTGGGAGGGTGTTGCATTGCTTTCGCTATCTAGTGCTGCCCTGCTACGCTGCCCTGTTCATGGCTTGCTTTCCCCTCCGCCCCAGCAGGATGTGGTGGATCAGCCTCCTGGCTCTGCTGCTCCCGGCAGTGATGGCCAGTGTATATCCAGAGGAGGCGCTGGATTCCCAGTGGGAGCTGTGGAAGAAAACCTACCGCAAACAGTACAATGGCAAGGTACCCGGGGGAGGCTGGGGTCAGGCCGCAGGGGGAGGGGGCTTGGGCCTAGCTCGGGGGGGGGAGGGGGCTGAACGCTCGGCAGGCTGGGCCCCCCAAGCAGCAGCTGTGCCGCTAGTGCCCAGGTCTGTCTCCTTGGTGAAAGCCATGGGGCTGGATCACCCTAGTGTCGGGATGGCAGCGCTTTACACAGGGCCAGTCTGAGGGAAAATGGCGCCCTGGGCAAACTTGTGCTTTGGTGCCCTGACCCCTGTGGGCCTGGCACCACCCATTTCCCCTGGCATCCTGGGCTTCCCAGCCCCTACACCCCCATCCTTTGCCCCTCTGCACAGGGCCCCCTTCATCCCAACCCTGCACTTTCTCCCACCTGTGCCCCCAGCCCCGTGCCCCCGGCCCCAGCCCCAGCATGCCCCAGCACACTGCCCCCAGGTCCAGCTCCCTCCGCCCCCTTTGCCCAGCAACAGCCATGCCCAGTTGTCCTACCCCTCTAGCTATGGTGCTCTGGGCATTCGGAATGTGAACGACTAATCGACTATTCGATGAGCAAATGCTTATCGGTCAACACGCTAGTCGACTGGTTGCTTCCCCCCCCCCTTGCTGCCTCTATCAGAAAGAGGCAGCAAGGGGGAGGGGAGAAGGGGGGTGCTTTAAAGGGGCAGTGCTGTGTGGAGCCCGGGGTGATCTGGGGACTCCCCCGCTGATCCCGGGCTCCACGGCTCCTTTGAAACGCTGCAGGGAGCATAGGGTCGGTGGGGGACTGTTGGGGAGACTGCTGGAGTCCCCCGCAGGCCCCCTGCTCCTTGCAGCGCTTCCGCCTTTGAAGCGTAGCAGCAGGGCTGTTGCTGCACTTCAAAGGCAGAGGCGCCCTTACCGACTAATCGCATAGTCCATGCAAATGGCATCGACCATTCGATTAGCCAGTTAATCGAAATGTAACGTCCCTACTGGGCACGGGCCCAGTTGGCCCAGTCCTGAGGCTGGCCCCAGCGTAACACCCGCTCCGCCCTGACATGAGAAGTGGGCCCCGCTGTCCCCCCGCCAGAGCACGGCGATGGGATTGGCTCAGTGGCTGACCGAGGGCTCTGGGCTGGAAAGTGCCTCGCCCAGGTAATGGCGTTTGGGAGTGGAGGGGGCAGTGTCATGGGCACCAGCAGGCCTTGGGCAGAGGGGCTAGGGGAGACCCCAGAACCAGAGAAGGGAGGGGCACAGGGCAGGCTTCTGACAGGGGCTTGGGTGTGAAAGAGGGCAGTGGCCCTGCGGCTGGGGTTTCTAAAGGCCCAGGGCTCCCGACCACTGCTGGAAGCCTCGGGCCCTTTAAATCCCCCCCAGAGCACAGAGCCATCCCCCCCCAACCTTGCCCAGGGGCCCTGGCAGCGAGGGGCAGCTGTATGGCCCTGGGGAACATACGACTGGACTTGAAGGGCAGACGGGATCTTTATGAGCATCTAAGCCTGACTCCTGCATACGAGGCCGCACAGCAGGAGGCACCTTCCAGAGGTGAACCTTGGCCCACGGGCAGAGGAGACAAGGGCCAGCCACAGCCTGGGTGGTTCTAATGCAGCTTGGAAGCAACCGCGCCTCCAGGATGTTACGTGGATGCTGACAGGCTCTAATGGGCCGGGATATAGGCAGTCTGGTTTAGTGGGTAGAGCAGGTGCGCAGGCTAGGGAATGAAGTCGAGGGTGGTCATCAGAATCGGTTCCCAGAGCCAGCGGTCAAAGCTGAGGGTCAGAGCGAAGGATCACTCAGAAGTCAGAGCTGGGACCGGTCACCACGGACGGGAGGCGCGCACGGAGGGGAACAGGCCCTGCGAAGGTGGGTTTGAGGCAGAAGCGGGAACAGGGCTGCATGTGGGGGGACAGGCACGAACAGGGTCCAAACCAGCCACAACAGGAAACCACCTACTTCCTCAGACAAACTTCCTGTTCCTCCTCTTAAATAGTGCAGCTGGACCAATCGGTGGAATCGGGCAATCCACCAATCAGAGCTCCCATGGGCGGGGCTGTGACTGGGGTGCTTAGCTCTAGGCACTGGTTAGCCCACTGGGTTTTGGCAGCCAGTGGGTGGCAGGTGTCTGGAGACTGGCAGGCTTGGGTTCAAGACACAAGACACCTCCTCCATCCCAGGGCAATTGGGGAGGCTCTATTCCGGGTACCCCTCACCTCCAGACCCTACTCCAGGAGCCCGAGCAGGGTCTGGCTCTTGGGGTCCAATAGCCCGGTGCATTTCTGTTCACGAAGCCCCTCCTTCCCCCTGGCAGATGGACGAGCTCTCACGGCGGCTGATCTGGGAGAAGAACCTCAAGTACATCAACACCCACAACCTGGAGTTCTCTCTGGGCACCCACACCTACGAACTGGCCATGAACCACCTGGGGGACATGGTAGGTGGATGGAAAGTCCTCTGAATTATCCGTGGGTGCTGCAGCAATGTTATCCTATGTCTGTCTATCTCCCGCGATTGTTGGCGGCCTGGAGCCCCGTGCCTCAGTTTCCCCTCTCTCACTGTGTCTGCCCCACTGTTCTGAGCAGAGGTCCTTCAAGGCGTGGACACATTCTTCTCTTGCCCTTCTGCCCCGAATGCTGCAGGCTGTGTGTGTTCCATCTGCAGATGGCAACCCCTCCACATCAGCCCACCCTTCCCTAGGCTGCTAAATGGGAAGGCATCTCCGCGGCCTGGAACGGGTTTAGAACCACTCCAGTGGGCTTGACCCGATAGGCCCGCTGGAGTCCTGCAAGGCTTTCCTCTGGCTTCCCCCAGGGCCTGGCGCTCTGCACTGCGAATACAGCCCCTTCGGGCTGGCCCTTCCCTGCGGAGCTAGGGCTCAGGGGTCTGGAAGGGCTCTTGGAGGGGAAGGATGATCCAGTGCTCAGGGCACCACTCTGGCCCACAGGAGGCCAGGCTTCGATCCCCTGTTCATTGCAGAGCCAATGGGTGACCTTGGATAAGTCACCCCGTGCCTCAGTTTCCCCATCTGTACAGTGGGGAGAACCGCGCCACTCTGCCTCACAAAGGGCTGGGAGGATAAATAGATTAAAGAGTAGCACATTTACCTGGCGTTGCTTGGGTCCTTAACTCCGTTAAGTTTGTGCACTTTCCCCTTGCTCCCTGACTGACAAAAGGGAACAGCCAGCAACGGCTCCGTAAGAATTTGTTGTGTGTGGGGAGGGGTGGGGGTGGGGAAGCTGCAGTCCTCCTCCTTCCCTAAAGGGTGCCTGGGGGGTGGGAGGCTCAGGGTTGGGGCAGTCCCAGGTGGGGGGGGCACACCCCCAGCCAGCCCCTTTCACCTGCCTGGTGATGCTCTTTTCCATGTGGTTTTATGAGAATCAGTCCCATTCCAGGCACATCCCGTTTCCCTGGCACAGTCAAATCCACTCTTTGATGTAAGTTCTAATCTAAGAGGAGGCTGCGTGCGGCATTGGGTGGTCCTAGCTCTTCCCGTTTAGGAGGTGTTCTTAAAACAGACAGACACAGACAAACTCTCTACAGCAGATAGTAGACATCCGGGTGATGGGGGTTCTGTTGGTGTCGCGTTTAGGCAGAACTTGGTGACACTATTAGTGCTCCAGCATCTCATTGGCCCGTCCCTGGTGATGTCCTCTCTGGGGGCAAGGGCACTGTGTTGCCATAGCAATGGGTGCTGTGGGTAGGAGAGTTGAGGTCTCTGGTTGGTTGCATCACAGCTTAGTCCTCCCTTGCCCTCCTTCCACGGGCTGAGTCATGCCACGCCCTGGCCCGGGCGCTCGCTGGGGTCTGCAGAGAGGCGGTTTGGGTGCAGTGCCTGGCAAAGTAGGGCCTTGCTTGGTGTCTGCGGGCGTGGCTGCCATACATGCACTCACAAGAAGATCTCACCAAGTCTCCGAGTGAAGGGCTTTGCTCCTATCCCCATTTGGCCATGCACCAAGTCTGGCTGCTGGCCCCTAGAGACACAATGTGCCTCTGTGTCTATAGGCCCCTCCCTCTATACTGCACCTGCTTAAACATGCGTTTCGTGGCAGGGTGAGGGGGGGAATTCTCTCTCTTGTGGGGAGCTTGTTTTCCTCTCCTCCCAGGGCGTACTGGCCCGGCAGGTTTAGTTATGCTGAAGTTCTTCTCTCCTGTGCAATTCCCCTTTGTATCACTGCTCCTCCCTGCCCTCACCTCCTACTCTGGACCACGTGTGGCTGCTTTGGCCCAACGTGACCACGGGACTGTGCCAGCGCCCGGCTCGGCCCAACGCCTGCTTCTCCTCCCCCAGACCAGCGAGGAGGTGGTGCAGAAGATGACCGGGCTGAAGGTCCCACCATCGCACGCGCGCAGCAATGACACCGTCTATGTTCCCGACTGGGAGGAGAAGGTGCCGGACGCGGTGGACTGGAGGAAGAAGGGCTATGTGACGCCAGTGAAGAACCAGGTAAGCGGTGCTCTCTTCCAAGGTCGGCGCTTCCTTTTCCGCCCTGTTGCGTGCACCGGTCCAGGGGCTGGATTCTGGGCTCGTGGCCACAGAAGTGGAGGGACTCCAGATTTACGCCAGGGTCACCAAGATCAAACTCCGAGCTCCTTACCACACACGCGGGCTGGTTTCCATTTGTCCCCATTTCCTCCCTCCCTCTGACCATCTCCCCTACCCTGCCTCAGGGCCAGTGCGGCTCCTGCTGGGCGTTCAGCTCCGTCGGGGCGCTGGAGGGCCAGCTCAAGCGCCGCACCGGCAAGATGCTCTCCCTCAGCCCCCAGAACCTGGTCGACTGCGTGACCAAAAACGACGGCTGCGGGGGCGGCTACATGACCAACGCCTTCGAGTACGTGAAGGAGAACAGGGGCATCGACTCGGAGGACTCCTATCCCTACGTTGGGCAGGTCAGTGCCCCAGCTCCATCGCCTTGGCGACAGAGACGGGAGCAGCTGGGGGCGAGGGCTCGCAGCCACGCACCAGCCCTGGCGTGAGCGCTGGAGGGCAGCGCAGCCGCTAGCGCCTGGGAGCAGAACTTGCAAGGCTGGGAGGGAAGGGGCCACACCACCTTGCCCAGACGACGGGAGTGTAGGAGAGGGCAGAGCTAGTGGCTGCTCGGCCTCTCCCACCACTGCCTGATGTATGGAGCTGCGCCCCTCCTTAGCTCCCTTGGCAGGTGGGAGCCCCCATGTCCAGGCCCTGTCTGGAGTAGAGCCCCCGCAGGCTGTTTCGAGTCATCTAAAACACTGAACAGTTTTCCGTTTTCAAGCTGTTTCGGAAAGTCCGCTATTCTCCCAGCTCAACTCGCAGCCGGGCCTCCTGGCGATGCCCCGGCCCTGGCTACTAATCCCTTTGCAGCCCAGCTGCTCCCCACCCCAGCTCTCGCCCTGTGAGGCCTAGTTCCTGCGCTACATCTCTTCCCTCCCCTTCCTTCTGCAGCCTGCTGCTGCTTCCTCCTCAGCAGGCCCCGATGGCAGGCCCCTTTTCTGTGTGGCAGAGAGCTCTCTGCTGGCTGGACGGCGCACTGGAGGGAGGTTCATACAGTGCCCAGTGGCTTCGTTAGGGAGCCTCGTTAGCAACTTTCTCCAGTGCATCCAGGCTGCTGTGCACGGGCCTAAGTGCCCCCGCAGGGCAGTTCTCCCATGAAACCTGGGATGGGTTCTGCAGGTGTCCTCATCTCCCTGGGTCAGTTGTTCCCAGCTCCTGACAGGAGGATGGAAGAGGCTGTTTTCCTGGGGCATCAGGGCAAAGCTCCCCAGTGGTTTGGCTTTGCCTGGCTCCGACTGCAAGAGCTGGCTGGAAAATTCCGTCCATCCCTTCCTCCCTCCCTCCCCAGCATCAAATTTGGATGAAATAGACATTTTGTTTCCCACAAAGGTTTCGAAGTTTTGGTTGGAAACCAAAATATCAGTTTTGTTGCAACTGGAAACCGATAAATAAATTCCCCTCTCCCTTCAAAAAAGGAGGCGTACGGGATCTTTCGAAAAAGGGTTTTTTTTCCCAAAAGAACGCGCGGCTGCCATTATGCAAATGAAGTGCAGGAAATTCAAATCTCGGCTTCATTTGCTATTTCAATCTCTCTAATTTACATCCCTCTTTGGAAAGAGGTGCTACCGGGCCACTTGTTTTTTAAAGTTACAGACTAACACAGCTCCCCTGCTGAGACTGATAACTGGCCAAAATTTCTCTCAAACTAGCCAAAATTTTCAGTTTTGCTTCCCAAAAACTGGAAAACAAAATTTCCCCTATAAAAATAAAATAATCAGAACCGCCCTCCCCCCACCCCAGCAGTTTCCAATTTGACAAAGCAGCCAGTTTCCTTCACACGCACCCCTCCAACCTCCTTTGGGTGTGAAATTGCAACCTGTTCTATTGGTGATGGAGCCGCCTGCACCCTCTGCCCCCTGCAGGATGAAAACTGCATGTACAGCCCTACCGGAAAAGCCGCCAAGTGCCGCGGGTACAAGGAAATCCCAGAAGGGAACGAGAAGGCCTTGAAGAGAGCCGTGGCCCGGGTGGGGCCTGTGTCTGTGGGCATCGACGCCAGCCTTTCCTCTTTCCAGTTCTACAGCCGAGGTAGGAAGGGGGGAGCCTCGTGAGAGGAGAATGGGCATTGCCCATACAGTGGGCTCTACTCCACGTTGGCTCTTGCTGGCAGGAAGAGGGGTTTCAGGTGTGGTGGACACGTGGGGTTGGGTTAGGACTCTTTGCATTTCATTCCACCCTATTAATAACCATCATGCCTTCCCCCTGTGATTTCCGGAGGGATCTCAAAGCTCATGGAAAGCATTACAAATGCCTCCATGCAGACCTCACAGAAATGCAGCCACCTCTGGGGTGGAAGGCAGCCGCTGGGCAGACAAATGAGGAAAAGGGATGAGGGATTTTAACCAATGGCATCTCTTGATCTAATTCAAAGTCCTAGCTGGTCTGTCGTGCGCAGGCAGAGCAGGCAGGGGCTGAATTCGGGGGTGGCCTCTCCCATGTTGTGAGTTGTGTAGTGAGTTCCACCGTCTTTGCCAGTGACATGGGAGTGGTCCAGCGAGGAGCTCTTTGAATGCTTGCATGTCCAAGCCACCTATGGGGGTAGAATCCTACTTTACAATGGGTTGATTCGTAACCATCAGCCGAACAACTGACAGGGTAGCACTGATTGTCATGCTTTGCATGGATAGCGGCTGAAGTTAAGTCTGGCCAAATGTGAAACTGATGAAAAGGAAACAGAGTCCTACTTTCCCAGCCTAGAAGGGACCCCTCATCCAGGGGGAGTCAACAGGCGCACACGCCAAATCTTGACTGCCAGACATTTTTGAATGGACCTCAAAATCTTATTTACTTTATTTTTGAATTATTTTCTCTGCCATAGAGTTTAAAATCTGTGTTTTTCCATTTTTGGGCATTTGAGTTTTTAATAAAAAAGAATCAAAGTTTTCTGCAGGGACAAGACAGACTGTGCAACATATTTCATTTTGTCAAACAACCAGTTTTCTGCCTACAGTTTGGATGCAACATTTATGAGCAGTTGTGTTATACCTACGGCTTGATCATTTGGACCCTGACAAAATAATAAATTGCCCCTGAATTCCCTCTTGTATAACACAATCCCTAGGACTTGAATAAAGCCCTGTTTGGCTCTTTTACTAAGGTTGTCTAGCTCAGTCTTGATGGTAAAATTGTTTGTGAAGGAGAATCCACTAGACACCTCCCTAAGCTGTTTCAATGGTTAATTACCCTCAATGTTAACAACTTGAGCTTCATTCCCAGACTTTTTCAGACGAGTAATTAGGCTGCGGAACTCACTGCCACAGGAAGTCATTGAAACCAAGAACTTAACAAGCTCCAGAAAGACATTAGACCTTTATATAGATAACATGCACAGTCAGAGTTGCCGCTGTTAATGCTTACCATTTTTGGAAGAGATATTAAACCTTGTCGTTCAGGATTTAATAATAACAGCAAGTGCTAGATAAGAGCTAGGGATTTGCATCAGTCAATCTCAAAGCACTTATCAAAGAAGGTCAGTATCATTATCCCCATTGTGCAGATGGAGAAACTGAGGTGCATTGTGGGGGAGGGGCTTAAGTCTCGTTCTAGCTCTCACCCTGGTCTCGAAGAGCCAATGTGGGAGGCAGCTGATCCCACATCTGCCACTGTGGGGTTCTTACGCTTTCCTCCGATAGTGCGTCAGAGATGAGATTCTGGGCTAGCTGGGGCTGCTCCAGTCTGGCGATTTCCTAGATCCTCGAATGTTATGCCCCCGCGTGACTCCTGCCCTTCATCCCCCAGGTGTGTACTACGATGAAAGCTGCAATGCTGAGAACGTCAACCACGCGGTGCTGGCGGTAGGCTACGGCACGCTGAAGGGCAGCAAGCACTGGATTGTCAAGAACAGGTAAGGCAACGGCAGCTAGTGCCTTCTGAGCGCGCCAGCTTCTGCCAGGGCCGTCCTCACTTTACACACACGATACGCAGAGGTGAAGGGCACCTGAAAATTTGGGGCACCGCTGGGTCTTTGTGTCCGTCCGCCCGCCTCTGCCTATCCCTGCTTGGCGGCTCCGCTTCCTCTCTGGGGAGAATCTAGCTGACTTAAGAGTGACAAAGCCTGGCAGAGCTATTAGCAGGACCCGGGAAAGAGCCATTCCAGTGGGAACGAAGCCCTTTCCCAGGCACGTGCCAGCCCCAGCTCTAGACTGTCCGTGTCTCAATTGACCGTGCGAGTCGACAGGAGCTGAGTTTAAAATTGGCTTTAAAATATTTCAGGAGTGAGTTGCTGAAGGTGATAAAATCATCTCCCCTCCTCCTCCTTCCCCCCCCCAGCTGCCATGGGGCACCAGTTTCATAGGGCCCCCTAAAATCCTAAAGACGGCCCTGGCCTCCCAGGGCAGCCTCAGCCTCCGTGTGGTGCCTTGTGGTAAGGAAAGGTGGCACAGGGCTAGAGGGGCCTTCCAGAGCTGGGGAAGGCCCAGTGCATCCCAGCGGAGCGTCTCACCCCCTCTCCTCTCTCTCCGCAGCTGGGGAGAGGAGTGGGGCAATAAAGGTTATATCCTGATGGCCCGGAACATGAACAACGCCTGTGGCATCGCCAACCTGGCCAGCTTCCCCAAGATGTGAACCTGCCATCCCGAGCGCTGTTCCACAGAAGTGGCTGGATTCCTGAGCTGGCATCGTGGAGTATTGGCCTCTCTGGCCACGGCACGGGCTCCATGGCTGCGGCTGGCTCCTACTTGGCTTCTGTGCTGTTTCGTGCTTGCAGTTTTTTATACTCTGCCTTCCTCCCCTTTCGACTGGCAGACTCAGACGCAGGATCGTCCTTGTTCTAGGAAACTTCCCCTATCTCCTCGACCCCCAGATGTAGGCACCTCCCTCCCCCTGGGTGAAAGAGTCAGTGACTGCGGATAACACATACAATTGTTAATTGTCATCCTATGTGCGGGAGGGGTAGGGATTAAAATGCTCACCCCGCGGTTCAGGAGCAGGCCTCTCCAGAACAGTAGCCAGCACGTGTCCTAAACTCTGGATCTGTCCTGTGGCATCCCTTCTTTGAATGCACCAGCCCGTGCAATGCACACCCTGCTGCTGAGCTGTGTCCTGCCTGGACAGACAGACAGACACACACAGCTCAGAGGGATCGCGTAGCCCAGATTCTGAAACCTTGGGATGCAGCAGCAAAGTGTGTGTGTGTGTGGGGGGGGGGAGGCATTGCCTGAATTTCACCTCCTGGTGAGGTTCTGCATGTGGCTTCATGTTCCCCTGGCCTGTCTGTCCTTTGTTGCCTCTCTGGGGCTGGAAGGGGAGGATGCTTTGCCTGTCTTTCGGCATTTATGGCCACAGCAGTGCACACTCCACATCCCATTCACTCTTGCAGCTAATGTTCCCTTTAATTTTTTCCATTCGTGTGCGGAATAAACTTTCTTCTGTGCACCGAGGCATGTGTGGATGTGCACCACCAGGAGAAACACCTGCTGCTGGCCGTGGGCACTCTTCTAATCCGCTGGGCAGCATCTGAATCTCTTCTGGGTGGCTGCCCAAGTGCTCAGCTTACAGGGAACCCTGCTTTGCAGCCCTCCCCTAGTGTGACAGGTTCTGGTGAGACTGACATGACTTTGTTTTTAAATAAACCCGGTTGGGAATGACCCGGACCTTGTGTGGCGGTTTGTGCTGTATCCAATACCATTTGCTAGTGCAGCCCTCTCGGCGTGGTGTCAGGTTGGGCAGGGTGAGGTGACCCCCCCCCAGCCCTGGGCAGGGTGAGGTGTCTGCCTGCCCTGTTGCTAAACCTCAGGCCTGAGTCGCTTGGGCCTTTCATTGGGGGATCTCGATGCTCTTTGAAAGCATCACAAACTGCTCTTAGCCCCTGCTGCCAGATAAGGTGGCAAACAAAATGGAATATTTCAGAGTCTCCGTCTGCTCCCTGAGCCAAGCTTTGGGATTTTTTTTTTTCATTAAAACACTCAATGCCTGAAAGTGGAAAAATATAGATTCTGAACCCTGCGGCAGAGCCTCATGGGACTTGTAGTCCAGCTGCCTCAAGTGCCCATTCTCTTCTATGCGGCAGGCTCTTTCGCTGGACTTGATCTCCCATGATGCACATGGCCATGGGATTCCTATGATGCCCTGCCTCACCATGCCAAGAGGGGAGACTGATGCATCATGGGATATGTAGTCTGAGCAGGAAGTCGGCATATAGAGGGGAGAATGGGGGCAGGAGATCCCATGAGGCTCCGGGGAAGCACTTCTGAATTGCCTTTTGAATTTTTTTAAATGAAATTTTCCATTTCAACGGGGGGAGCCATTTTCTGACCAGCCCTACTGGGTAAACCAGTATCCCAGTGTTCCAGACACATCAGATTCAGATGCGATAGCATCGGTCAGACCTGCAGGAGCGCCGGGGAGGACCACAGGGTCGGTTTGCAGCCAGCAGCCTCAGTAACAAGTCTCAGCGTGCTCATGATGAGCTGGTCTCTTCTCCATGGGACACCACCCCAGGGGGCTCGCTTCACCCATTGGTGCAATGCAGGTGCCTGTGGGGTGACCCTTAGACGCGTCCAAGGGCTGATTACAAGGCGGGAGGGCTATGGCTGTAGCAAAAAGGTTTGCACTGGGTTAGTTCACAGACCCAACTGCAGGCCAGGGTGGCACTTTTGAGAGAGGCCTGGGGCAATAGAGGGAGGGAGGATTAGACCAATGACTCCCATGCCACCCCCTCCCCCAGCCCTTTTCCCGTCGGTTGTAAGCAAGCAAGACCTTGCTCATTCTTCCGCTCTGCGCTGCACTGATACGGCCCCACGGGAAAGATGTGGACACATGGGAGGAAGTCCAGAGGGGAGCAATAAAAGTGATTAAAGCGCGAGATCACCTGACTTGCCAGGAAAGGTTTTGAAAGGTATTTGGTGTGGAGTTAGGGATGCCAGAGTTTAACTGGTTAATCGTAAGTCGACGCTTATCAGTTTCTATTACTGGCTAAAATCTGCCCTCCTGGGGAGCCGGCTGCCCTATGCTCTGGAATCTGCAGGCAAAGTGCCAGCTCCTGGGGCCAGTGTCCTGGGAGTGGAGCTGGTGCCCTGGCAGAACCCACAGCACAGGGCAACGAGCCAGCACATAACGGGAACCGGGTTGTATTGCAGCGCCCGCAACACGGGGCAGCCGACTTCCTGGGTGCGGGGCTTGTAGCTGGGGGCCACTGTGTGCCAGGAACCTGCCAGCTCTACTGCAGAGCCCACAGCGAGGGGCAGCTGGCTTCTTGGGAGTCATGGGGGCACCCCTCCACCATCCTTCCCTCCCTAGTCCCACCAGCCAGACATCGAAAGCTGTTACAAGGAGGGGGGTGAAACTTTCTTCTCGTTAACCTCTGAGGACCGGACAAGAAGCAATGGGCTTAAACTGCAGCTAGGATGGTTTAGGTTGGACATTAGGAAAAACGTCCTGCTTGTCCCAGAGGTTAAACACTGGAATAAATTGCCTGGGGAGGCTATGGAAGGTCTGGAACTGGAAATGTGTAAGAACTGGTTGGACAAACCCATTAGGGATGCTCGAGGTTTTACACAGTGCTGCCTAGCAGGAGCCTGGATAAGATGACCGAGTGAGGTCCCTTCCAGTCACCCACGTCTATAATTCTATCGTGGCTGCAGGAGGAAGCAATGATCGGATCCGGTGAGCTGAGCTTGGCTAGTGGGTTCTGCTTGGTTCCTCTTTCTGGCGGGGTGTGGAGCAACTGTGTGTATTTCTGCACTTCACATGAAACCAGGCGGAGAGTGGAAGGGGAGGGGTGTGGAGAGAAGTTGGCAGAAGCCGCACAAGATGCCCCATACACCAGCCCCATGCAGAGCTCAGGGGCAGGCGACCCAGTGGTCTGCTAGCGCAGTTGGTTGCTCTGTTCTGTTTTACCATCGCCTGCCCTTCCCATGAAGCAGCAAGCGGCTCAGCCCCTGCAGCTTATGTTGTGCTTTCCAAACTCACGCTCACAGGGTTGCCAGCGCCAAGCATTTAAAAACCACGAGGCGGGGGCCCCTGCCAAAGAATGATTGACTTAAAAAAATCAAGAGTGCTTTCTACCCCTCCCCCCGCACATGTGGGGCTCTTTTTAGACTTTCTTTCCTGTTTGGGGATCACTAGGGGGTCATGTTCCAACACCCATCAAAGATTGGAAACTGGCTCTGGTTTTGAGCATCTTGTGGGATCCCATGACTCCGGGAGCTGGGGCTTAAAAGCACCACCGCTCATGAGCCCTGTGATGGAAATCAGGAGCATTGGTGAAACTGCGCTGGCCCGGCTTCCTGCACCGTGAGGTTGTGACGGGGTCACAGGCTGAAGAAGAGGTGGCTGTGTCCTGGTGCAGAGAATCGCTCCTCCATGCCAGTGCCAGGAGAGGGCGGCTTGCTCTTTTCCCAAGCGCGCTATGGAAGCCCCTGGTTCTAGATCAAGTCTTTAATTCAGTACCTACATCAGCGACATCATGGATGAAACTGGGATTCCACGTCTGCAAAAACCCCAAGTCCCACTTCTGCTTAGGGCATCTCTGCACAACTGATGTAAGTTACACTGGTGTGGGGTGTGAAGACCCCCCCCCCCCAAGCGACGTAACTTAGGTCACCTGAAAGCAGCGTCCACACCATGGAGAGACTCTCCGTCCGACATAGCTTCTGCCCCCTCACTGAGGTGGAGCAATCACATTGATGGGCGAGCGCTCTCCAGTCAGTGTAATGTGCCTGTACTGGCCGCACTGCACAGACACAGCTGTGCCGATGCAGCGCAGTACCGAAGACACGCACTGGCTGACGGCCCTGCAGACAGGGCTGTGTCACACTGTGTTTGCAAACCCACAGTCTGTTTTTCAGCTCCTGAAACTTCAGCCGAACTTTCCCGGGACTTCCTTTTAACTCTAGAACAACTCTTACCTCCACTCTGGATTTAAAGATCACAGGGTTTGGAGTATCTGTGACATCCCTCCCAACCGTTAATTCCTCTGGCTGCTAAAAAAAAATTTTACCTTGTTTCTAGGCTCAGCAGAACTTGATTTTTATTTTACTTAGGATGGCTCAGAGCAATGTTTATTTTTAACATTTCCCCCCGTTTTTATAAACATAATTTTCACAGTCCTGCACAATGAAGGGATTTAAGCATTTTAAAAATTGATTTAAGTGTTCACAGTTGCAAGACTTGATGGGTGGGTCAGATTTAATGACTAACTACTGAGAGTCAGAAAGTGGAAACTTTGTAACTGTTAAGATGCAGTGTCAACATCCCTTGTCAAAACACATCAAGTAAATTTTCAATCAAACTGGTTCATAAGCTGCATTTTTTTTTCTTTGTACTTTGCCTGTCTGTAAATTTGTTATGGATGGAAATATTTTGTAAATTTGGGTGTGCATGGTGAAATCAGGGAAGAGTAGTACTAAAAGGGACCTCAGAGGTCATCTTGTCCTGTGTTTCTCAGTGACCGGTCTGTGGACCAGCTCCGCTCCTTGAGATCTTCCTGAAACTGTTGAGGAAGGCAGCAAGCCGGTCCTTGGTACCAAAAAGGTTGAGAAATGTTCCAGGCCAGTGCCTTGCACTCAAGGCAGGATGTGCCGCCTTAGTTCCAGTCCTAATTTGTTTATCTAATTTGCCTAGTATCCAGCCATTAGATCTGGCTGTGCTTTTTACTCTTTGATTAAAGAGCGGTCTACTACCAGAATCCTTTCCCTGTGCTGGTACCTGAGGTACTGGTCAAGCAGTAACCTCTTTACTTTCTCTTGATACGCTGAATAGAATGAGCTTGAATCTCAAGGCAGATTTTCCCATCCTTGTTCCCCTGGAGCCAGTGATGCTGGAAAACTTTCAATGATGGGAGTGCTGACAGCCAGCTCCCTTACCCCTGTCTGCACCCTTTCCCCCCAGAGCTGGGGCTGAGAGCAGGGCCCTGTCTCCAGAAGGGAGAACCCGGACAGGGGGTCAAGGCTGGGGGCAGGAGCAGAGCCCAGGCTGCAGGGCTGGTGGCCCAGACTCAAATCCCTGGTGTAGGGCCAGGGAGTGGAATAATGGCCATGGGGCTACAGGTTTGGGAGTGGGAGCAGGGCTCCAGGCATGAAGCCCCAAGCAAGGGGCCAGTGTCTGGATAGCATGACACAGGGCCAGGACCTGCTCATGGCCAAGCCCTCTGTAAAACCCAGGGGAGTGCCACAGTTGTAACCACCACCAGGCAGATTTAAACCTGGGACTCTGGAGCTTAGTGCAGGAGGCTCTACAGCAGTGTTTCTTAAACTGTGTTCTGTGGTACACCAGCGTGCTGCGAGGCAGTCGGAAGTGTGCTGCGAAGAACAACAGAGTTCAAAATGGCCATCGTTAAAGGGGCAGGTGACCTTTTTTTTTTCTCGTTTCCTCCCGACCCCCTTTTTTCCACCCCTCCCCCAACAAAAAAATCCTTGGTGTTCCTCAAAAAAAAATTGTTTGGTGTTCCTCGGTCTTAAAAAGTTTAAGAAACACTGCTCTACAGCTTGAGCTATAAAGCCAGCTGGCTCTGGGCTTAGCCTGTAGCGCTCCCTTGTTCTTATCTCTCATTGTAAGTGGTTTAAGTGCCGCTGCATGGCACAGTGACCCACACGAGGGGGGTGGGTTACACAGTATCTCCCACACCCTAAGTTCCTGGGCCGATGCCTATAGCACAAAACAGGGGAGCCCCCCATTATAGATGTGACAAACTGCTAGAGCAGGTCAGAGGAAAGGGTGAGTATAGTTAATGAAAAATAATTGTTTTTTCTCTTTTTGTCAGAACTCTAAGAAATGTTCTGATTTTTCTCAATGAAAAAATCTTATTTAAAAATAAATGTATTTCCAAATGCTGTCTTTTGTGCCTAGTGCAACTGACCAAAGGGGATGGGGGAGATGAAAAGTATCCCAAATGAAAAAAAGTGGTGGCTTCCAGGTTTTTGCTGAGGGAAATAAAAAAGGAAATCCCACCACATGGTCATGCTCCACAGAAGATGGAAGGGGAAACTGAGGCACAAAGAAGGGCCATGACTTATCTCACAGGTTGTTGGTAGAGCCAGGAATAGAACCCTGTGCTTTCAAAGCAGGTTCAGGCTTTCCTCCTATATTGTCCAGAGGGGCCCCTGGGATAGTTACCCCATCAGACAGGGCAAAATTCTACATGGCTCAGCTTGGATTTCTCTCTCAACCTTTTTAATTTTAAAAAACCCCATTTGATGGTTTTTTTTTAAGTTGCTGACAAAAAATGTTCCGACCCATTCTCGAAGCCAAAAAGTTTCCCTTTGCCCCCACTTTGGCCTCCTGTGTGAGGGGGCAGGTGCTGGAGCTCCAAGGAGTGAGAACTAGGCATTTTATCCTGCTATTCAGGTCAAATTTAGCTATTTGGGGACATGACTCAGCCCTCTTTGTTTTGCAGAGCAGCAGGTTGGGGACCCAGCTGATCGTCTTTGACTTCTTTCAAACTGAGAATTCTCAGAATTTGAACTCCTTTCCACGGTTTCCAAGCCGGTCTTGTGCAATTTGGAGAAGTGGTCAGCAGCTGCTGACTTCGGTGTTTAGACAGCATCTCCAGGGTGCCTGGTGCTTAGCAAACAAAATTAACAGGGCATCTTCTCCGCCCCCCCCCCTTCCTTTTGCTTATCAGAAATAAAATGTACCGGTTCCAGTTTACTCCCGGTTCTCTCATCTTGATCACACTGTGCTATGCTGGAGATGCATGATTGCGCAGAAACATTCCTGCCTCAAAGCCCCAGCCTTGCCTGCGTGCTGCGTGCACCAGACTTGACACAGGCGTGGGTTTTGCTTTTAGTACTTTGGGTAAAGCGGACAGTGTTGTTTCGATCAAGACCAGGCCGTCTAGGCTCCTCTACAGCAAGACTCCATGGCTGTGGACACTTACATAAATGAATCTTCTGGTTTCCTCTTGTGGCTCAGAGCACTCACTACCCTGTAGGCTAAAAAGGATGCTTAGTAACACAAATGGTCAGCAATGGCAGATTTGTCTTCAAATAGAGCAGCTTTGGCTTGGATCACATTTCTTTTTGTTTCGGCCAACAAGTTATCAAATGCTGAAAGGGGCGGGGTTGTTTTTAAAAGCTCTTTTTTTCTTTACATCATTTCGTTGTCGGTCAAAGTGCTTTGAAAAACGTCAAATCAAATATAAATTCTGCCCTTTGGTTTTTGCCATTTCGGCGGGCTATTTTACAAAAGAAAGGTTTCAAATGCCCAATAAGCTGAATGTAGCAATACAGCCTTGACTCTGGGTAGAGCTGGCCAAAAAAGAATTTGGATCTCATGGGAAATTCCCACATTATGAAATGCTGGGATCTCAAATTGGGACAAAAAGTTGAAATGACGACATTTTGTATCGTAAGAAATATTCTGCTTTGGAAAATACAAAATGTCTGTATTGCAATGTTAGTGTAGTTGTGTTAGCCAAGGAGGGGAAATGCTTTAGTTTTGATATTAAATTTATGTTTAAAAACTAAAGATTTACCTGGCGTTGCTTGGGTCCATAACTCAAATACGTTTTGGTTTTTTTCATTTTAATCATTGTTCTGGGGTGGGGCTAGAGATGAGGGGATCAGTATGCAGGCTGCCCCGGAGGGAGAGAGGACAGCTCCAGCCCTCTGTCACTGCAGCAGCTTGGGGCCATGTAAGAAGCGCCTCTACATGGCCACTGAGGCTGCAGCCAGCACAGCCAGGGGAGGGGGTGCATGTCCCCGTCCTGGCGGACGGACAGACATAGAGACAGACACCGAACCAGCCAAAATCTCTGAAAAATATAGTAGATAATGGTCCTTTTCCCCATCTCTGCCCCCTGCTGGCCCGATGGGGTTATAGCTGTCCTGGTCCCCATTTCTGGCTCCTTGCTGCCCCCTATGGTCATTCTCCAGTGTACCTGTTCCTCCTACCAGACCTCTCCCTTTCCATTTTATGAGAAACAATTGAATTCCACACACATCCCACTGCCCTGGTGCAACCAAACCCTGACCTTGCTTTGAGCTAGGATAAGAGGAAGCTGCCTACCAAACTTGGTGGCTCTGGCTCCTCACGTTTAGGCAGCGTTCTTGAACAAACGGACTCACGGACGGACGGAAAGACAGACGGCCATTTCTAAACTGTCGAGTAAGATGAGAAAATCAAAACAAAACATTCGGAAGAATCTGTTGGAAATGTTCTCGATAGCGTCACGTCCCCACAAAACGTTTCAATTCCAGCCAAACAAGCTTTTCTATTGGAAAATTGCTCCATGGAGGATTTTTCAGCTGACTCTAACCCCAGCACAGCTACCCCGGCACCACCCTAATGCAGCACACAGCGGAGGAGGAGAATGACACCCTGTTCTCACCCAGCCTGCTGCTGGTGTTCTAGGTCTCATTAGTCTATGCAAAGTGCCACTCTCCATATGCTAATGTGCACTGAGAAGGTATTTCTGCGTGGCCCCGTGCACTCCAGAAATTGCCTGGGTGCCTCTGAAAGTCACACTCAGTCCTGGGTGCTCAGACAGTTCTGCCTCGATCGCACTGTTTGGAGAACATGCTGGCGTCCAGCTGCCAATGTAGCAAGCCCTGGGCTGGGACTCCTGGCACTGGGCTCTAGTCCCTGCGTTACCACTGCCCTGCTGTGTGACCCTGGGCAAATTGCGTCCCTGCTCTGTGCCTCAGTTTCCCCTTTGTTTTGTCTATTTAGTGTGCGAGCTCAGGGGGGCAGGCTCTGTCTTGCCCTCTGTGTGTACCATGGGGCCCTGAGCTCAGCCAGGCTCTCCAGCGGCTACCATAACACAGGTGATAAATTCAGCCTCCAAAGGGGGACCCCAGTGGCTGTTGGCACCAGTCTGAGCTTTGGAAAATGTTGATCCTATTAGTTTATTTTTAAACTCTTCACATCATGTGCTGCAGGGTCCAGGAAGAGAAGGCAAAACACCTGGTTTTAATCATCTGGGGCGGGGGACTGAAAATCAGCCTGCAGCCTTGCATACATCCCCCTTTTGATACAGTCACAGTAACAGTGAAGTCAGAGGTTCTGCCTTTTCCTCATTCGCAGACCCATGTGACAAGCCTGGCAGGGTGAACCCAAGTCTGTCTGTCTTGCAGGCAGCCAGAAAAGGACAGGTGTTAGGGCTCACTAGGAGTCACCCTCTTTGGCAGGGGAATTGGGGGAATTCTCGCTGCTTGCTGACCAGTTCAGGGCTCCTGCCTAGAAATCTCTACCAGGCAAACCCCCGTCAGGTATGTTTGGCTTTTTGGTTTTTCCCCATGTACTTTAAATCTCCCCTTTGTCTTGTTTGAAACATGGTAATCCTGAGGAATGGTGCTTCGCATTTTGCTTGTAGAAATTTTGCACCCTCTAGCAGAGCGAGTGGAGAAATCTCAGCAAACCAATGTCTGATTTTTGCACCATCAGTGAGAGGTGGAAATTGATACATTGACTTAACCAAGCAGATTTTATCTTTCACCACCGTGCTTGTTTTCCCCTAGCAGAGCAGAATGAAGCTGCTGGCTTGGATCTTCTTGACCTCTCTTGCGGTTGCTTCTGTACATGTACACAGAGACCTGACGCTGGATTACCACTGGGAGCTCTGGAAGAAAGTCCATGGCAAGCAATACAGCACCAAAGTGGTGTCTGAGTAGCTGTGGGTTTCAGGTGTGTGGGTGGGGGAGAAGGATTTCCATGGCCATCCCCCCTCAGGTTAGCTGGGATCCAGCATGCTAGCCCCATGCCAGCTGTCACTGAGAGTCCTGCCTTGCACATTTCTCACTGCAAACATCTCTCTGTTTTCCAAAGCACGTTGTGATTTAATGAACATTGGGCCCTGCATCTACTCTCCACCTTGCATAAGTCAGCCCAGGGGGTTAGCTTCTATTTCAAAGTGTGTTTTAATTTAGTATCTATTAGAACCAGGTGAGTTTTTTTTTCATGCAACTCATTTGTCTGGGCTGAAAAATGCAGATTTGGGTTGATGGAAACAATTGGGGAATTTGGCACAACGTTGGTAAATTATTTTGGTTGACTAAAAAAAGGTGGAAAGATGGAAATGCTTCACTTCAGCATTTAATCAATGAATCATTTTGACTTTTGTTTTGGAAATCCATTGCCTGTTGGACTTTCCCCCAGTTCCATTAAAAAAAAAAAAGGTTTGGAAAGACCCACATGAAACAAAATGTTGGAGCCAAATTTAAGAATGTTGAACTGAGTTTTAATATATTTCCCAGGTTTGGCCATCAAAGTGCCCTCTCAGCTTTTTCATGCAGGTGCAGACTTTTCCCCCTGCAATGAGCGGAATAATTTTTATGTGAACCAAACGTGTGAATGCACACCACCCGTCGACTCAAAACCTAGCTGTGGGGACTCTGCTCATCAGTTGGGCAGCATTGGGATCTCTTCTGAGCTGCTGCACAAATGCTTACAGCGAACCCGGGCTGTCGCTGTCCTGGTGGGAGCTACACAGGCTTGTCAATGGGGGAGGGGGAAAGGAGGCAATTGCCCTGAGGCCTGGCGATTCAAAGGAGTCTGAGTCTCTGGCCTCTCCCATGGGCACAGTAGCAGTGGTAGCGGCTGGAAGCCTCGGCCCTTTAAATCTCTGTCAGAGCGCGTTTCCCAGAGCTCTGGGCAGCACTATGGGCTGGCTACCCTCAGCCCCACCCCTTCTACCCTCGACCCCTCCCTTTCTGGGAGCATGGATCCAGCCCCGCCCTTTGCCTACAGGCCCACAGAGGCTGTCAGCGCCATTGGAGTTGTATCTGCCTTGCTACAACTCCCACTGTTGGTTTAACTGGATACGGCGAGATTCCTTTCTTCTTCTCCTAGCCTGCTGTGTGGTGTTGCTGTGCGCTGTTAAAAAGCTGCTGTGCCCCACTCCAGAGCTGGCTGCATTTTGGGCTGGGGAAAGACTCAGTCCTGCCCTGGATTTCCTAGGGAGTTTTAGAGGAGTCAGTGTTGCAGGATCTGGGCAACATTTTGCAAAGCACATGGGGTTCCTGGGGACATGAAGTGTGATAGAAGGATAACCCATTGATAGAGCAGCCCCCTCTGAGCTACCGCATGATAACGTGGACGCTGTGCTTTGATTCCAGAGCGAGGACATGAAATGGCGGATGATCTGGGAAAGGAACTTCAGGCTTATTTCGCTGCATAACCTGGAGGAAAACCTGGGGCTGCATTCCTATTCCATGGGCTTGAACCACTTTGCGGACCTTGTTAAGTCGAAAAATTATCACTACAGACCAAGGGCCTGAGCGTCAAGTTTTTAACCTTTTTAAAAAAATTATCTTCTGTTTCTTTGGTGGTGATTGAAGAATGTAACGGACCAAGGGGGCAGATTAAGCCTCAATGAATGAAATGTCAGAATGAGCCCTGGAGAGAGAGCCCCTCAACGCAAAGCACAGCACCCCTAGGCCTCCTCCTGCAGCCCCCTGTCCTGGCCCGCTCCCCAGAGCTGTGCAAATCTTCGATCTACTTTAGGGTCAGGGGTGCAGGTGGGAAATCTGCCGGCAGGGAGGGCAGTCCTGCAGGTACTGTGCCCTAGCCAGCCCCCTGCTGGTGTGATGCCCCTTCTTCTGTATCAAACAGCACCCTCCAACCAGCATGACCATGGACATACAGGGCAGGTGAGGTCAAAAGTGTGGGAATCCCCTTTCCGCTTCTCTATCTTACCGTGTGCCACGCCCCCATGAGGAATGTCATGCGGGGAGTAACCCACAGCCTGGGCTGCTAGGCCCTTGCTGCCTGGTTACGGAAGTTGTTCCTTTAAGTGAAATTGCAGGGGCTTGTTTTGCAGATCCTATCAGCACTCTGGAGTCAGGCCCATAAATTCATGGGTGGCTTAAAAATCTGCGTTTGGGGGATTCTTTTGATTTGCCTCTGGATTTTGCACCTTTAAGGGTTTTGTTTTCCTGAAGTTCCCCACAGCCATACAAGAGATGGAAACTTAAAAAAAAATGAAAAAGCTGCCATTCTCAGGCACTCTCAAGACCCCCTCCTGCACACACGGTTGCTTTAAGGAAACACCACACATTGTTCAGGAGCTTCAGGGGCTAGCCGAGTTAATCTGTTAGGCTACGTCTACACTGGCGCGTTCTCACGCAAAAACTCTTTTGTGGAAGAGTTCTTCTGCAAAAACTCTTCCAGAAGAGAGTGTCTACACTGGCATGTGCTTTTGCGCAAGAGAGGTGCTTTTGCGCAAGAGCATCTTTACCAGTGTAGACGCTCTCTTGCGCAAGAAAGCTCTGATGGCCATTTTAACCATAGGGCTTTCTTGCGCAAGATATTCATGTTACCTGTCTACATTGGCCTCTTGCGCAAGAACAGTTGCGCAAAAGGGCTTATTCCTGAGCGGGAGCATCAGAGTTCTTGCGCAAGAAGCCCTGATTTCATACATTAGAACATCAGTGTACTTGCGCAAGAACTCACGGCCATTGTAGCCAGGCAGCAAGTTTTTGCGCAAGAGCGGCTGCTTTGGCGCAAGATTGCGCCAATATAGACGTAGCCTTAGAGAAAAAAACAACCAATGGTTTGGTAGCACTTTATAGACTAACAAAATGTAGATGGGATCATGAGCTATTGTGGGCACAGCCCACTTCTTCAGATGACCAAACATTGTGATACACTCCAGGTATGTCTACCCTGCAGAGTTTTTCTGGAAAAACAATACGTACATCCACGCTGCTATTGCGTTCTTTCCGACGGCGGTAAACCTCATTCTACAAGGAGGAAGCCTTTTTCTGAAAAAGCTTTTTTGGAAAAAAGTATGTGTGGACATGGAAGAGAGTGTTTTTTCGAAAGAAGAGGCCTCCAGGAAAAAGCACAGGTGCCCTGGTGGCCATTCCATCCCCAGTAATCACAACTGAAATGCGAGATAGCGTCCAATCAATGTGGACGCTGTCTTTCGAAAAATCAGATTGCTTTTTCATTGTCCTTTTGCTGGGTAGACCAGTGGTCCCCAACCTTTTGTGGCTGCCGGGCACCCGGGGGCGGGGCTGCCCACGCGCTGGGGGCGGGGCCAGCCCAGATGTTTTGGCGGGCGCACATAAATGCCCCGGCGGGCGCCATGGCGCCTGCAGGCACCTCGTTGGGGACCACTGGTAGACGCTCTCTTTCAAAAGAAGCTTTTCTGGAACATCTCTTCCCGAAAAGCTTCTTCTGAAAAAAGCCTGCAGTCTAGATGTAGCCTCAATAAAACCAAGAGTCTTGGCAGGGTTCCTGGTTAGAGCCATGTGAAGAAGCGACTTTTGCTTTGATGCCTGAAAACTCCATCAGTCCACCAATAGTTTCAGGTGGCTGGGAAATGACCATGGTGAAAAGCAAAAGACAAAAACAATTCATTTAAGGCAACACGTTTCTTTCTATTGTCTAGGTTATTTTTCCTTTAAAAAATAAAGAAAGTGAAAGTACATTTTGAATGGAAAAGTTGTTTTGCGTCAAAACATTTGGGTGAGGTCTGAAATAAAAATTCAATGTTTCAGTCCACCCAAATGTGCATTTTTCAGGGAACAAAAAGTAGTTTTGTTTGTCTCTCCACAGTGCTAGTCCTTGGGTCTATCCCCACCCATGTTCTGTGGTAGGAGGGTTAGTACATGAAAGAATCATCAAATCCAGGGTTCCTGGCAAACACAGCTACATACTCCCTGGGCTACTGTGTCAGCCAGGCTGACCCCCATTCAGGCAGGGTTGTATTTTTTGCTGTATAAAGGAAACCACCGTATGCATGAAGAAGGGTTGAACCTGCACTACAGAGTTTGTATCTGAATTGCCCCAATGTTCAGGGTGAGTCTGTACAATGGAGGGGGCGTCAGTCTAACTGGTTGTCTCTGTGTGTCTAACTGGGGGTGTCTGTGTGTTCTTTTAACTAGACCAACAAGGAACTGGCAGTTTTTCTCAGTGGAGTGAGAATTCCCAACCAACCTGACTGGAATTCCCGCTACTGGCCATGCCCCGGCAGCAAGGTGCCCCCTCAGGGGCAATACAGGGTGTGGGGGGCATGACGGGTCACATGTCTTCCCAAACAGAGCAGGGGAGGCAAGGGCCAGCGGTCGGGCCATGGGGGGCAATTTGTTCAATTGTCCTGCACTTGGAGGGGTCCCCACAAGGCCCACGGACTAGTGGGAGTCTGGAATTGGCAGTGTGGGTAGCCCCCACACATCCCGCCCCCGGTGGGTAAGTGGAGTGACCCCAGCCCACTCCTCGCCCTTGGCTCCCAGCCATGTCGTCTGGGGGAGGGTGTAGGTGGCAGGGGTGGGATCACTCCTGCCGTCACAGATGGCGGAAAGCGGGGAGACACAGTGGGGAGTTGGGGGAGCAGAGTGGGCGGAAGCTGAGTTGCTCCGCTTCCCGCGGCTGCTGTAGGCATGGGGCTGAGTTCTGAAATAAAAATTCAGTGTTTCAGACTACCCAAATGTGCATTTTTCAGGAAAAAAAAAAGTTTTGTTTCTCTCTCCAGAGCGCTAGTCCGACCCCTGCTGTCAGCACCAGGCTCCCTGCTAGTCCCCTGGGCCTCATCGCTTGGGGCAAAAAAAAAAAAAGTCAATTTTTTTTTTTAAGTTTAAGGGCGAAGAGATTGCTCTACAGCACTTGTATGAGACAAATAGAAAAATACTATTTCTTTTGTTTATCATTTTTACAGCGCCTATATTTGTAATCAAATAACCATGTAAATTGAACACTGTACATTTTGAATTCGGTGTTGTAATTGAAATCAATATTGAAAATACAGAAAAATGTCCACAAATCTACTATATATTTGAGAGAATCTGTCTGTCTGTTTGAGAACTTCTCCTAAATGGTAAGAGCTAGGACCACCCAATTGGGTAGGCAGCTTCCTCTTACCATAACTTAAACCAAGGAATGGATTTGGTTGTGCTAGGAAAATGGGACTGTTGCTCAGAAAACCACGCAGAAAAAAGACAAACACCAGGCAGGTGAAAGGGGATGGCTGGGGGTGCCCTCCCCTGTCCGGGACTGCTGCAGGACCCCCCCCCCCCAGATTTGTACAGGAACATTGCTGGCTTTTCCCATTCATCAGGGAGTGAGGGGAAAGTGCCCGATTTGATGCATTCCTCACTCTGGCTGGGAAGGGCAGGGGGCATGCCCTTGGACCTGCCCCAGCCAGGGGACATGCACCCCTCTCCCGGCTGTGCCCACTGGAGCTCCAGTGGCCATGGAGAGGTGCTTCTTACCTGGCCCCAAGCTGCTGCGGTGAGAGAGGGCTGGGGTTGTCCTCTCTCCCCAAGACAGCCTGCAGACTGAACCCCGCATCCTCAGCCCCACCCTAAATAAAACGATTCATTTTATTTTCCAAAACACAAAAACTGGGTTAAGGACCCAAGCAACACTTGGAAAATTTTCTAGGATTTAATACATTTCCGTTTGTAGTCTATTGTTTAAGCCTGTGATTAATCACAATTAATTTTTAAGTTAATTGGGTGAGTTCACTATGACTAATCAACAGTCTGTCTTGAAACCCATGAGAAAACGTGAATCATTGAATCCCAGGGCTGGCATAGACCTCAGGAGGTCATCAAGTTGAATTCCCTGCCCAAAGTAGGACCAACCCCAACTAAATCATCCCAGCCAGGGCTTTGTCAAGCTGGACCTTCAAAACTTCTAGAGATGGAGATTCCACCCCATGCCTTCCGGTAGATGAGGTCTCCTTCTGATCCCTTCCCTCCGAGGTCTCTGCCAAAGCATTCTCCACATAGTGCCAGTGCAGAGAGCCTGACAGTGGCTACCTACTTCAGTCGAATTGGAGATACCTCAGATGTCTGTCTTTTCCTGGAGGTCACATGCTGCCAATTTTCTTCCCCATTCTGTAATGCTCTCTCACTGGTTCTGCAGCCTGTTGTGCCTGCAGTATTAAATGCTGCCTTCTGTCCAGAAAGTCTTCATCTTCTCTGATGGGAGGAGAACCCTGACTATAAAGAAAAGTGTTTTATTCTCTTAGGGTATGTCTACACTACATGGCTCTGGTGACAGAGCCATGTAGATTAGTTTACTCGACATACCCAAATGAAGCCACGATTTAAATAATCGCAGCTTCATTTACATGAAAATGGCTGTCGCGCTGTGCCGGGGATCAGCTGTCCTGGCACAGCGGGGCAGTCTAGACGTGCCACGGTCGACAGGGAAGCCTCTGTCGACCGCTCTGGTAAACCTCGTTTCACTCTTTCTCCCTGCCCCTCTGTGCTGCTTCTAATTGATTAATGTCTATCTGTTGCTTTGCACGTGAGAAGGTGCCATTTGAGTGCTGAGTATTGTCACTGAGGCCATCTCAAAATGTAACGGAGCGAAGGCCCTGTCGTGTGGATAAAGTTAGTCCAAGCTGTTGTTGGAACAGTATAGTTGCCAAAGCCATCTCAGAGGGGGAGAAGCTGAGGCAGGGTTGGGCAAACTCAGACCCGGGGGCTGGATCCAGCCTGCCAAGCATTTCTCTCCGGCCCACCCAGCTGATGAGCAGAGGCAAAGACTTACAGCTGGGAGTGTGGTCAGCTGCCCCTCCCCCCACCATGTTCCATCCTGTCCTGCAGCCGAGCTGTTTCCTGGATTGTCCTGCTAGCCGTGCAGAGGGTGGGAGGGAGAAGGAAGGGCTGAAGTTATGGTGTTCCCCTGCTGTGTACCCCATCTCTGCAGAGCAGGGGTCATAGATGGAGACAAACAGTCAGGAGAGCAGCTCCCGGCTGAAGCTCAGACTCAGAGGAGTGCACAACATTTGTGAAGTGCCCCCACCCCTTGCCAAAATTATTGTCCACCCCTTAGCTAAGTCGATGGATCAACACATCCCAAGCCACATGTTTCCATTTCACAGGTCACAATGCAGCCATTAGCCAGCTGGGAGATCAAGCGAAGTGTGGACATTCTTTGAAGGGGGGAACATGTTTTCCAGGGCTACACAAAATGGGGTCAGTATCTTGCAGTGCAGCTCAGGTAAGTCTTATGGGAGGACATTAGCACGCCAGCAACCACAACTGAGTGGAGATCACCTTGTGGCATGGACAAAACCAGCCCCAGAACCAAGTGCTGTTGCTGTTATAAAATGTGACATACCAAGCAAGGTCTTTGCCACTTGCAGCCTTCGGAGAGATTTAGGTGAAGAAGTCTTGGATGTTCGAAGGAATCTCTCCTGACCAGCAGCACAAGCACACAGGGAGCATTGGCTCTTACTGACCTGGGTGAAGTTTCCCAGGCCCGCCTCTGGGGAAAGAGGGGGGGGGGGGATGCAATTGACCTGGGGCCTAGCAATTCAGAGGAGCCAGGGCCACAAAGCAGTGATGGTGGCTGAAAGCCTGGGCCCTTTACATCACTGTTGGACCTTCATGCCAGAGTGCTGGGCCGTGCATTCCGGACAGCGCTAAAGGCTGGCGGCCCTCAGCCCTGCCCCTTACTTGCTTTGCTCTGCCCATTCTGGGGGCACGGAGCCAGGCCCCCCAACCTTGCCCAAAGGCCTGCAGAGGCTGCCGGCTCCATTGGAGTTACATTTGCCTTGCTATCACTCCCACTGTTGTTTAATTGGATACAGTGGGATTCTTCTCTTCTTTTCCTAACCTGTTGTATAGTGTTGCTGTGCGCTGTTAAAAAGCTGCTGTGCCCCACTCCAGCCCTGGCTGCATTTTGGGCTGGGGAAGAACTCAGTCCTGCCCTGGATTTCCTAGGCAGTTTTGCTTGAGTCAGTGTTGCAGGATCTGGACAAACATTTCGGAAAGCACTTGGGGTTCCTGGGGAGATGAGGAAGTGCGATAGAAGGATAAGCCAGTGGTAGTGCAGACCCCTCTAGGATACCACATAGTAATGTAGTCCCCTTACTAAAGGTGCCTCTGCTTATTTTCTGGGAAGACCCTGTGTGCGGCAGTCTAGCCTCACAGACTACAATTCCCATGAGCCCTTGGGAAAAACAGGAAGGAAGTGACTCTTGTTTGGGAGATCTGACTCTCTCCATCTGCATGAAAGAGAGGCCTAGCAGTCTGGGACTCTGCCCTTGGTTTTTGGAACAGGAGGGGAGCCAGGCTGCTGTGGAGGAGTTTGATCCAGTCCAGGGGCTGTTAGAGTAGGTCTAGACTACAGGCTTTTGTCGACAGAAGTTTTGTCGACAGATACTGTCGACAAAGTGTCTGTCGACAAAGAGCGTCTAGACTACAGCCAGTTCTGTCGACAAAGCAAGCCGCTTTGTTGACATGACAGTGTAGACACAAAGGACAGTGTAGATGCAATAACGCCTTCTGTCGACAGAGTTCTGTCGACAAAAGGCGTTATTCCTTGTAGAATGAGGTTTACAGCCGTCGACAAAACTGCTGAGTTCTGTCGACGTTCTGTCGACAGAACTCAGCGGCAGTGTAGACGCAGGTATAGTTTTGTCGACAAAAGTCCACTTTTGTTGACAAAACCCTGTAGTCTAGACACACCCTTAGAGTGCAGCTACAGATTGGGACTGGGTGCCTTTGGAACTGGGATCTAGCAGGCTGTTTCTGATAGGCACAGCATGAGACTGTAGGTAATTAGGCCTTTTTGGGAAAGTGCTGCCTGGGACAGAGCTGCTGCCTAGCTTGGACCTTCATACACACTTTCTACAGAGAATCTCTACTACAGCTGCAGCTCTTCAAGCACGCCCACCCAAGCAAGAGTCTGCCCCCATGAGGAATGTAGAGCGTGGAGTAACCCAGTGCCTGGGCTGCTAGGCCCTTGCTGGTTACAGAATTAACTCCTGGAAATGAAATTGCAGGGGTTTGTTCTGCAGATCCCATTGGCACTTAGGAGTCAGGCCCTAAAGTCCTGGGTGGCTTAAAAATCCTGGGATTTGATAAACAGTCTGGCTACATCTAGACTGGCATGATTTTCCACAAATGCTTTTAACGGAAAAGTTTTTCTGTTAAAAGCATTTGCGGAAAAGAGCGTCTAGATTGGCACGGACACCAATTTCCATTTTAGCCATTGGGGCTTTTTTGCGCAAAACAAATCTGAGCTGTCTACTCTGGCCCTTTTGTGCAAAAGCTTTTGCACAAAAGGACTTTTGCCCGAATGGGAGCATCAGAGTATGTGCGCAAGAAGCACTGATTTCTTACATTAGAACGTCAGTGCTTTTGCGCAAAATCAAGCGGCCAGTGTAGACAGCTGTCAAGTTAAACTTGCCGGTCTAGACACAGCCTCTATGTTTGGGGGCTCTTCTGATTTGCCCCTGGATTTTGCACCTTTAAGGGTTTTGTTTTCCTAAAGTTCCCCACAGCCATACAAGAGATGGAAACTTTATATATAAAAAACTTTTTAAAAAGACAATCTTTGTAAAAGTGCACCAAATGAGTACAAATAAATTTTTCAGCAAGAAATTTAAGAGAACGAATCAAAGTAGTTGCTAACAGTTGGCCATCCAATTGTTCTCTTAAATTGGTAGCTGAAAAATTTATTTTTACTCTTTGGTCTTTCCCCTCCACACCCACTCTGGAATTGCTGCCCTCCCCCCCAACTCTGGGGCTGCTACACCTCCCCCCCCCCCCCCCCGCTTGGTGTTGGGCTGCTGCCGGGGGCTGGGAGCCGTGCAGCACAGAGGCAGGCTGGCCGCCTGTAGGAGGTGGTGGGGGTGGCCTACCTCGTCTGGGGAGCCAGGCAGCAGAGCCCGTGTGCACACACCTGTGGGAGCGTCTGTACGAGCTGGCGGGGACGGCTGGCGCGTGCGCAGGAGGGGCAAGTTGAAAATCCCGTGACAGACAGACAAGAATGGTGACGGCTTAATAGAAAGATTGTCTCATAAAAAGAAGAAAAAAACCCTGAAATTCTCATGTAGTCTCCAGACCCCTGACTGCACACATTGCTTTAAGGAAACACCAGCCATTGTGATACTCCCAATAAAACGAGGAGGCTTGGCAGTGCTGAGGCTCCTGGGTAGAGCCACGTGAAGAAGAAATTTTTTTGGTTTAGTGCCTGAAAAATCCATCAATCCACCAAACGTTAGTTTGAGGTGGATCCGAAATGACAACCGTGAAATGCTAAAGACAACAGCAATTCATTTAGAACAACATGTTTCTTTCCATTGTCTGGGTTATTTTACTTTTAAAAAGATAAAGAAAATGAAAGTAAAGTTTGAAAGGAAAAGTTATTTTGCATTGAAACATTTTGACTGGCTTTGATTTAAAAAAAAAAAAAAAATTCCAGCTGAAAGGATTTGGCCGATTCAAGATGAATTCACACAATGTTTCAGTCAAACCCCATGTGCATTTTTCAGAAAATAATGTTTTTGTTTGAAAGTCTTCCTATAGCACTAGTCCTTGCTTCTATCTATCCCCAGCCATGTTCTGTGGTGGGAGGGTTAGTACATGAAAGAATCATCAAATCCAGAGTTCCTGGCAAGCACACCTACATATTGCATGTGCTACCCACGCACCCTCCCCTCCCAGCATTCAGGCGTGCAGTTGCTCTGCATAAAGGAAACCACCATATCCGTAAACGAGGGTTGAACCTGCGTCACAGAGTTTGTATCTGAATTTCCCCAACGTTAGGGGCAAGTCTGTACAATGGTGGGGGCATCGGTTTGACAGGTTGTCTCTCTGTGTTCTTTTAACTAGACCCTCGAAGTGGTTGGACACAGATTTCCTTGCCATCCTGACTGGAATTCCATCTAGTGGCCACACCCGGGCAGCAAGGTGCCCCCTCAGGGGCAACGCAGGATGTGTGTGTGGGGGGGGCATGAAAGGTCACATGCCTCCCCACATACTGTGGGGGGGGGGGAGAGACAAGGGGTCTGATGAAGTGAGTTTTACCCACAAAAGCTCATGATTCTATATATTTGTTTCTAAGGTGCCATGGGGCGGCTCATTGTTTTTAAAGTTCCAGACTAACACGGTGACCCCTCTGAGATCTTGGACTTGCTGTAATCTAACTGCTCGGTGTGAGATAACAGCTGAAATGATGAATGATCGTAGTTGAGTGCTCAGGATTGTCACTGAGGCTGTCTCAAAATGCAATGGAGTGAAAGTCCTGCCGTGTGAATAAAGTTAGTTCAACCTGTTGGTGGACCGGTATTAGTGCAGAAGCCACCTCAGAGGTGGAAAAGCTAAGTAGGTGGATTAACACGTCCCTAGCCACGTGTATCCATTTTGCACAAAGCAGCCATTAGCAACTTGGAAGAGCAAGCAAACTGTGGACATTCTTTGCAGGGGGGAACAGGTTTTCCACGGCTACACAAAATGGGATTAGTATCTTGCATTGCTGCTGGTGTAAGTCCTATGCAAGGACATTAGCACGCCAGCAACCAGAACTGAGTGGAGATCACCTTGTGGCATGGAGAAAGACAGCCATAGAACCAAGTGCTGCTGCTGTTATGAAATGTTATCTGCTGAGCCAGGTCTGCCTTTGCCCCAAAGGCTGTAAATTGAGCTGTAGGTGGGGGAATGAGCAAGTGTGCCTGGAAAGGGAGAACCTGGAATCCCTAACGCCAGCTACAAGTACAAGTGCTGCAAGGCAGTCAGGGGAGCTCGGGGAGACGCATACACTGCTCTGCTCTGCTCCACAGACCGTGGGGGAGTCTGGGTCTGACCTACTTTGCCATGCTTTGGCATGTGATTTGCAGACACCTGCGGGGGACAGTATGGGAGTGACCTCCTGCATCTCTCCAGCACATGCAGCTCTGTCTCTTCTCTCCAATTCAGCAGTGAGGTTGTTCTGAGGGTCCGGAGCTGATCCCATCTGTAAGCAATGCATGCAGTAGACATTGCACACCCCCACCCAAAAGGAAAAAATAAATTCAACTGTGAAGCTTAGTCTCTGTGCAGCGGGGCCAGGTCTGGGACACTTAGCGAGCAACAGACATGCAAAGCCACACTGACCGCAGTTGAAACAAACTCTTAGGCCCCCTAAACTGCAAAATCTCACCCATGAGGGTGGAGCCCTGAGTTTCTGCAAAGCCAAGGACACAGGGGTCTGGTCAGATCTACTGACTGGACACTCGGGCTATGGCTACACTGCCATTTTTTTTTTTTGCAGAAGAGGATATGCAAATTGCATTCTCATTTGCATATCTTCTTCCGATTCTTTTTGTGGAAAAGGTTTTTGCTGATAAAAAGCCCTGTGTAGATGGGGCCATTTGTCGGGGAAAAACCCCCCCTTTTCCGCAAGATCCTGTAAACCTCAATTTTTGAGGAATAAGGGATCTTGCAAAAAAGGGGTTTTCCCCCCCTCCCCAACAAATAGCCCAGTCTACACAGGGCTTTTTATCTGCAAAACCTCTTCTGCAAAAAGAATGGGAAGAAGACATGCAAATGAGAGTGCAATTTGCATATCCTCTTCCACAAAAAATGGTAGTGTAGCCGTAGCCTCGAAGTCCAGTTACTGGGAGTGGGGTGAGGTGGGGAGGGGCTGGATCATCACTTGTACCAGCTCCTACTCAGCAAGGGCTCCTCCTGTCTTCATTGGGTGGCTCCAATGAAGTTGGTGACACTTCACTGACTTGGGGGCATTGAGATGGGAGGAGGAAAGCAGAGAATGATAAAGGGTGGGGAGGAGTGGCTGGGGCGGGGCCTAAGTAAAAGGGGTGGGGCAGAGGTGGAACTTTGAGGGGAATAGATACACAGGGGTTCTAGCACTCGTGGCAGGGCGGGGCAGGCCAACCCTAGCGAAGCACCTCGAGCTGGCAGTGGGGCCAAGGGCTGGGGGGGAAGGGTTTGGAGCAGGGGGGCACTTTCCTGGGCTCGTGGTCGGCAATATGGTAAGCCCCGTCTTCAGCTGGCCACTCTCTTCCTGGTGCGGCTGCCCCCAGTGGTCACTCTGCAGAGCAGCTGTTCTCCCCTACCCTCGCTGCCTCCAGTGGTGACTGTGAAGTATCACGTCCCTCCAATCAGCCCCCCTTCTTTTCCATGTTATGGAAAACAATCACATTCCAGACACATCCCATTTTCCTGCCTTAACCAAACCCTGACTTTGCCTTCAGTAAGGAGACGAGGAAGCTGCCTACCAAATTTGGTGGCCCTAGCTCTGACTGTTTAGGAGCAGTTCTTGAACAAATGGACTCGCAGACATTCAGGTGGACTCAAAGACAGACACCTCTAAAATATAGAGGAAGATGAGAAAGTCAAAACAGAATGTTCTGAAAATCTCCTGTTGAAAATTTCATCAAAATCGTCATATTCCCACTAAAGGTTTTGATTTCAATCAAACAAGCTTTTCTAGTGGAAAATTGCTCTGCGAAGGATATTTCAGCTGCCTCTAACTATGTGGCAGCTACCACTGCACCACCCTAATGCAGCACACAGCAGAGGAGGAAAATGACACCCTGTTCCGACTAGGGATGTAAATATTGATCAAAATACTTAGCCAGTTAAATGATTAAAATTACATACCCAGGAGCCAGGGCAGCCAAGGTTCGGACTCCGGGGCCACAGCACAGCCAGGACCGCCGGGGTCACAGGGTGTGGGACCCTGGTGCAGCCGGGACCCAGGGCCACAGAAGTCAAGGCCATGACATGGCTGGAGTCACCAGGGCCACAGGACTCAGGGAGGCTGGAGCTGCAGGAGCTAGGGCCATGGTGTGGCCAGGAGCCAGGCCTAATGGCTCTATGGAGTGGCCGGGAGGGCTGCCAGATCTGTGGTGTGGTCAGGAGCTGAGGCCACGGGAGCTGGGGGTGATGGGGCTGGGGCCGGGAGGGCCGGAGCTGCTGGCGCCGCTGCAGGAGTGAGGCTGCCAGGGCTGGGATATGGGGCTCCTGCAGCACAGCCAGTCCTGCCTGCCCACCATGCACCCCGCCTGCCACCCTGACCTTGTCAGGTTCCTGCCAGTCGGACCCAAGGAAGCATTCTGGTATGCTGGTCAACCTTTCACATCCCTAGTTCTCACCCAGGCTGCCGCTGGCGTTCTAGGTCTCATTAGTCTATGCAAAGTGCCAGTCTCCATATGCTAATGTGCCCCGAGAGGGTATTTCTGCTTGGCCCCATGCACTCCGGAAATTGCCTGGGTCTGAAAGTCCCACTCAGTGCTGGGTGCTCAGGCAGTTCTGACTCAATCACAATTTGGAGAACGTGCTGCTGTCCACCTGCCAACGTAGCAAGCCCTGGGCTGGGACTCCTGGCACTGGGCTCTAGTCCCTGTGTTACCACTGCCCTGATGTGTGACCCTGGGCAAATCGTGTCCCTGCTCTGTGCCTCAGTTTCCCCTTTGTCTGTCTTGTCTATTTAGTGTGTGAGCTCAGGGGGGCAGGCTCTGTCTTTCCCTCTGTGTGCACCACAGGGCCTGGATCTCAGCCAGGCTCTCAGTGGCTGGTGGCACCAGTCTGAGCTTTGGAAAATGGTGACCCTTCTAGTTTATTTTAAACTCTCCACCTCGTGTGCTGCAGGGTCCAGGAAGGGAAGGAAAAACACGCAGTTTCAGTGTTCCGGGGTGGGGGACTGAAAAATCAGTTTGCAGTCTTAGTGAACATCCCTCTTTTGATACAGTCACAGTAAAAACGAAACCAGAGGTTCTGCCATTTCCTCATTTGCAGACTCATGTGACAAGCCTGGCAAAGCAAACCCAAGTCTGTCTCCTCGCAGGCAGTCAGAGCAGGACGGGAGTTAGGGCACAATAGGAGTTGCCTTTCGTGGCCGGGGAATTGGGGGAATTCTTGCTGCTTGCTGATCAGTTCAGGACTCCTGCCTAGAAATCTCTACCGGGCGAACCCCCATCAGGTATGTTTGGCTTTTACTTTTCCTCTTGTACTTAAAATCTCCTTGTCGTGTTTGAAACATGCTTGAGGAAGTAAAACCAAGAAATGGCATTTTGCTTGTAAAGAGTTTCCAT
Source organism: Pelochelys cantorii (assembly GCA_032595735.1). Classification (NCBI taxonomy): domain Eukaryota; kingdom Metazoa; phylum Chordata; order Testudines; family Trionychidae; genus Pelochelys; species Pelochelys cantorii. The sequence goes on along the minus strand of CM064349.1, from coordinate 22,021,720 downwards.
CCCTTCTACCTAGTTTCATATAGCCTCTCTGTCTCTCTAGCGCATTCATCTCTCTGACTAGGCTGCAGTGTTCCAAGGAACCTAGGGGAGTTAGGTGATACTCAATGTGATTTGGGTGCTTAATTCCCTTGAAAAGCGCTTGGGTTCCTTTGCAAATCCAAGTCCTCTTCACCGAAATCTCTCTGAGCCAACTCCTCAATTGGTGTAAATCAGATTTGCTCCAGGGACTTAATCAAATAATAATCAAAATAATCAAATAATCAAACAATGGAGTGACACCTGTTTACACTAGGTAGGGATCAACCTCATTGACCTTAGTGAATCTACCTGAGCTCCCATCTGAGCAGGGAATATCTCTGACTTTCCCTAGTTCTATCCCGCACCAGGCTGTGATTCCCTCGTCCAGGCCCAAGATCCAGTCCAGGAGCTGTAGAAGTAGCCAGGTGATATTATCCATGGACCCAGCTTGGTTTTCAAGTCTATGGTCCTTTGGAGTTCCAGGGAAGACCCTGCCCCCCTCATCCCTAAAAGGTACAAGACACTGAATGGCTGAATGTGGGGGCTGCTGCAGGATCAGGGTTTGCTCGACACTTTGCTCATGACAGAGAGAGTGGAGAAATCTCAGCAAGCCAGCGTCTAATCTTTTGCACCATCACTGAGAGGTGGAAATTGACACATCGACTTAACCATGCAGATTTTATCTTTCATCAGTGTGCTCTTATTTTCCCCTAGCTGAGCAGAATGAAGCTGTCGGCTTGGATCTTCCTGGCCTCTCTTGCGGTTGCTACTGCACATCTACACACAGACCCGACGCTCGATAACCACTGGGAGCTCTGGAAGAAAGGCTATGGCAAGCAATACAACCACAAGGTGGTATCTGGGTAGCTGTGGGTTTAAGGTGTGTGGGCGGGGGAGAAGGATTCCCATGGCCATCCCCCCTCAGGTCAGCTGGGATCCATGCCAGCTCTCATTGAGAATGTGGCCTCCCTCCTCCATCTTGCCTTAGTTTTCAAAGTGTGTTCTAATTTAGGATCTATTAGAGCCCGGTAAGATTTCTCACACCACTTATTCCTTTGGGCTGAAAAATGCAGATTCAGCTTGATGGAAACAATTGGGGAATTTGGCTCAATTTTAGCAAATTGTTTTGGTTGAATAAAAAAAAGATGGAAAATCGGAAATGCTTCATTTCAATGTGCAAAAAATAATAATTTTTACTCTTATTTTTGGAAAACTATTTCCTGTTGGAGTTTCCCCCACTTGTATTTAAAAAAAAAAAGCTTTGAAAAGCCCCAAATGAAACAAAACATTTGATTCAAATTTTAAAATGTGTAACTGATTTTTAATACATTTCCTAGGTTTGGCCACCAAACTGACAAATCAGTTGTTTGCATAGCTGTGGGCTGCACTGTGCATGTTTGATTCTGGATATTGTGTTGCAACCTAATTGTATGTGCCGCTCCTTAATTACTCGCGCTTAGTTGAAGGTCCCAACTTGGGACTACAGCACTTGCCTACTAAATTATAACGTGTTATCACCAATGTGCATTCCAATCTTTTCCATCCAGGTGTGGATTTTGTTCCCACCCATGTGTGGAATAATTGTATGTGCACCAAGGCATGTGCAAATGCACACCACAAGTATAATAAAAACCTAGCTGGGGGTGCTTTTGTTAATCAGCTGGGCAGCATTTGAATCTCTCCTGAGCATCACACTCTTGCCTCTGCCATTTCTGGTAGTGTGGACCTAGGCCATGTATCTTGCCCAGCGCCCACAGAAGCTGTTAGCTCCTTTGGAGTTACATTTGCCTTGCTATAACTCCCACTGTTGGATACAGTGGGATTCTTCTCTTCTTCTCCTAACCTGTTGTATAGTGTTGCTGTGCGCTGTTAAAAAGCTGCTGTGCCCCACTCCAGAGCTGGGTGCATTTTAGGGTGGGGAAGAACTCAGTCCTGCCCTGGATATCCTAGGGAGTTTTGCTTGAGTCACTATTGCAGGATCTGGGCAACATTTTGAAAAGCACTTGGGGGTTCCTGGGGAGATGAGGAAGAGCGATAGAAGGATAACCCAGTGGTAGTAGAGACTGCTCTGGGATACCACATAGTAACAAGGGAGCTGTGCTTTGATTCCAGAAAGAGGATGTGGAACGGCGTTTGATCTGGGAAAAGAACCTCAAGCTTGTTATGCTGCATAACCTGGAATACTCCCTGGGGCTGCATTCCTATGACCTGGGCATGAACCACCTAGCAGACATGGTAAGTTTAAAAAATATCACTACAGACCAACGGACTGAGCACCTTGGAATTATCTGTATTTCCTTGAGGCTGACTAAAGAATGTAAAGGAACAAGGGGCAGAATACGTTTAAGATTAAGCAATGAATGAAATATCTGCAGAGGTAGCCCCACAACACAAACCACGACACCCCTAGGCCTCCTCCAGCTGCCACCTGTCCCGGCCCCGCTCCCCAGAGTGGTGCAAATCTTTGTTCTACTTGCTTGGGTCAGGGGTGCATGTGGGAAATCTGCCACTAGGGAGGTCAGTCCTGCAGGTATTCGGATGCTTGCCAGCCCCCTGCTGGTGTGATTGCCATGTTTCTGTATTAAATGGCCCCCTCCAACCAGCATGACCCTGCACGTACAGGGCATGTGAGGACAAAAGTGTGGGAATCCCATTCCCACTTCTCTACCTCTGCCACGCCACCCTCCCCTATCCCCATGAGGAATGTAGAGAGTGGAGTAACCCACAGCCTGGGCTGCTAGGCCCTTGCTGGTTACAGAAGTAGCTCCTTTAAGTGAAATTGCAGGGGCTTGTTCTGTGAATCCCATCAACACTCTGGAGTCAGGCCTGAAAGTCATGGGTGGCTTAAAAATCCTGGGATTTGATAAACAGTCTGGCTACGTCTACGCTGGTGACTTCTTGTGCAAGAACAGCTGTTCTTGCACAAAAACTTGCGGGGTGTCTAAACTACACGCGCGTTCTTGCACAAGTAATTTACAGTCTAGTGTCGGAAAACAGGGCTTCTTCCGGAAGAGTTATTCCTCTCCCCACGAGGCATAAGCCCTGTTGCGCAAGAGCTCTTGCGCAAGAGGGCAGGGTAGATAGGCAACATGAATTTCTTGCACAAGAAACTCCTATGGCTAAAATGGCCATCAGAGTTTTCTTGCGCGAGAGAGCGTCCATACTGCCATAGACGCTCTTGCACAAAAGCACATCTCTTGCGCAAAAGCATAAGCCAGTGTAGACACGCTCTTGTGGAAGACTTTTTGCACAAGAACTCTTCCGCAAAACAGTTCTTGCGCAAGAAGCTGCTGGTGTAGACGTAGCCTCCATGTTTGGAGGCTCTTTTTATTTGTCTCTGGATTTTGCACCTTTAAGGGTTTTGGTTTTTTTTCCCCTGAAGTTCCCCACAGCCATACAAGAGAAGGAAACTTAAAAAAAAAAAAGCTGAAATTCTCGTTTAGTCTTAAGATCCCTTCCCACATGCATTGTTGTTTTATGGAAAACACCAGATATTGTGATACTCTCAATAAATTCAAGAGGCTTGGCAGTGCTGAGGCTCCTGGGTAGAGCCATGTGAAGAAGGAGGATTGGACCACAAGAAATCTGATGAAGTTCAACAAGAAGTGCAGAGTCCTGCACTTGGGACGGAAGAATCCCAAGCATAGTTACAAGCTGGGGACCAACCAGTTAAGTAGTAGTTCTGCAGAAAAGGACCTGGGGGTTACAGTGGATGAGAAGCTGGATATGAGTCAACAGTGTGCCCTTGTAGCCAAGAAGGCTAATGGCATATTAGGTTGCATTAAGAGGAGCTTTGCCAGCAGATCCAGAGATGTGATTATTCCCCTTTATTTGGCTCTGGTGAGGCCACATCTGGAGTATTGTGTCCAGTTCTGGGCCCCCCACTACAAAAAGGATGTGGACGCATTGGAGAGGGTCCAGTGGAGGGCAACCAAAATGATTAGGGGGCTGGAGCATATGACTTATGAGGAGAGGCTGAGGGAGTTGGGTCTGTTTAGTCTGCAGAAGCGAAAAGTGAGGGGGGATTTGATAGCAGCCTTCAACTTCCTGAAGGGAGGTTCCAAAGAAGATGGAGAGAGGCTGTTCTCAGTAGTGACAGATGGTAGAACAAGGAGCAATGGTCTCAAGTTGTGGTGGGAGAGGTCCAGGTTGGATATTAGGAAAAACTATTTCACTTGGAGGGTAGTGAAGCACTGGAATGGGTTACCTAGGGAAGTAGTGGAGTCTCCATCCCTAGAGGTGTTTAAGTCTCGGCTTGACCAAGCCCTGGCTGGGTTGATTTAGTTGGGATTGGTCCTGCCTAGAGTAGGGGGCTGGACCTGATGACCTTCTGAGGTCTCTTCCAGCTCTATGGTTCTATGATTCTAAGCGATTTTTTTGGTTTGGTGCCTGAAAAAAATCCATCAATCCACCAAAAGTAGTTTCAGGTGGATCTGAAATGGCAATGGTGAAATGCAAAAGATGAAAACAATTCATGTAGGCTCGGACAACACGTTTCTTTCCGTTTTCTAGGTTATTTTGCCTTTAAAAAAAGAAAGAAAATGAAAGTAAAGTTTGGAAGGAAAAGTTATTTTGAATCAAACCATTTTGACTAGTTTTGAAAAAAAAATGCCGCTGAAAAATCTGGCCAATTCGAGGTGAATACACACAATCTTTCAGTCAGACCAAATGTGCATTTTTCAGCCAAAAATTTTTTTTGTTTTAAAGTCTTCCTGCAGCACTAGTCCTTGCGTGTATTCCCTGCCATGTTCTGTGGTGAGAGGGTAGTACATGAAAAAATCATCAAATCCAGAGTTCCTGGGCTACTGTGTCAGCTAGATTGACCCCAGCATTCAGGTGCGCAGTTGCTCGTTAGGGTTGGCAGGTGTTCAGAAAATACCAGACATGTAAAACAAAAGGCCGGCCGGGACATTCTTCCTGTGCCATGTCTGGCAGGGGTGGGGAGAGTGAGGAGCACGGGGATTTAAAGGCACAATTACTTTTTTTTTTCTCAACCAATTTTTTTCCTGCCATGTTCAGGATTTTTTGTGAAAGTATCTGGCAGCCCTATTGCTTGTATTTTTCTCTGCATAAAGGAAACCACCATATCCGTAAATAAGGGTTGAACCTGTGCCGCAGAGTTTGTATTTGAGTTTCCCCAACGTTGGGGGCGAGTCTGTAGAATGGTGGGGGCATCAGTCTGACAGGGTGTCTCTCTGTGTTCTTTTAACTAGACTGGCGAGGAAGTGGCTGCTTTGTTAACTGGAGTGAAAATTCCCCACCGACCTGACCGGAATTCTATCTACAGGACACGCCCTGGTGGCAACGTGCCTGACTCCATGGACTGGCGGGAGAAAGGATGTGTTACTAATGTCAAAAATCAGGTGGGAGGCTCAGCCTGGTCCTAACTGACATGGGTGCCCATTGGCTCCTGCTGAGTGTATCTGTCTGGCTTTTTCAGGGGGCCTGTGGCGCTTGCTGGGCGTTCAGTGCTGTCGGAGCCCTAGAAGCGCAGGTGAAACTGAAAACTGGAAACCTGGTGTCTCTCAGTGCGCAGAACCTGGTTGACTGCTCCATGATGTACGGGAACCACGGCTGCAGCGGCGGATATATGACCGAAGCTTTCCAGTACATCATTGATAATGATGGCATTGATTCGGATGCTTCCTATCCATACATGGCTCAGGTAGGTGTCTACGTTTACAACAGACACATAGATAGGGCTGTCCCTACAGTGTGCAGTGGTGGTCAAAAAGGCAAATAGGATGTTAGGAATGATTAAGAAAGGGATAGAAAATAAGACACAGAATATCTTACTGCCCCTGTATAAAACTATGGTACGCCCACATCTTGAATACTGTGTACAGATGTGGTCTCCTTATCTCAAAAAAAGATATTTTGGCCTTAGAAAGGGTTCAGAAAAGGGCAACTAAAATGATTAGGGGTTTGGAACGGGTCCCATATGAAGAGAGGTTAAAGCGACTGGGACTTTTCAGTTTAGAAAAGAGGAGACAGAGGGGGGATATGATAGAGGTATATAAAATCATGAGTGGTGTGGAGAGGGTGAATAAAGAAAAGTTATTTATTAGTTCCCATAATAGAAGAACTAGAGGACACCAAATGAAGTTAATGGGTAGCAGGTTTAAAACTAATAAAAGAAAGTTCTTCTTCGCACAGCGCGTAGTCAACCTGTGGAACTCCTTGCCAGCGGAGGCTGTGAAGGCTAGGACTATAACAGAGTTTAAAGAGAAGCTAGATAATTTCATGGAGGTTAGGTCCATAAAAGGCTATTAGCCAGGGGATAGAAATGGTATCCCTGGCCTCTGTTTGTCAGAGGCTGGAGATGGATGGCAGGAGACAAATCGCTTGATCATTGTCTTTGGTCCACCCCCTCTGGGGCACCTGGTGCTGGCCACTGTCGGCAGACAGGCTACTGGGCTAGATGGACCTTTGGTCTGACCCAGTACGGCCGTTCTTATGTTCTTATGTTACTGACATGCCAAGCATGCAGCCACATAAGGCACCACGAAATTTGGGGCACCAAACTACCACACATTTCATGGTGCCCTTTGCAGCTGGGTGCTGCGTATAAGGTCTGGCGGCCCCCATCCCCCGGCCAACACCTCCCCTCCATGGTGAGGTACAGCCATAGGCTGGAGTACTCAGGAGGAGCAGTGGATGGCTGTGCAGCCAGCAGCTGGAGAGAAGCAACAGTTTCCCCTTCAAAGTGCTGCTTCTCTCCTCTGCTCCTCCTGAGTCCTCTGACCCATGCCCGCACTGCTGGCTGCCACATGCCCGCTACCCTGAGGCTATCAGAGGTGAGCCTCCCCCCCTGCTCGGTTCCTGCCCCCCACAGCATCTGTCCCTGAGCCCTCCCTGTGGACATGCAGCTTAGCAGGGTCTTAGGCCATTCTTACCCAGGCTGGGCTCCAGCTTCTGGCCTGGCCAGGGGGCAGAGCCTCAGGGGAAAAAGAGGAGCAGGGAAGTGGGCCCATGGCAAAAAGTGGACAGGACCATCCATTTTCACAAGTGGGAGGGCCATGGCTCCTTTGTCTCCCCCTTTTCCAGTGCCCTGGACTCAGGCCCTGGTCCGAGGATCCTGCTAGAGACTGGGTCAGAGTCTGCGTCTCGTCCAAGCCCTGTCACTTTACAGAGTGGGCGCAGCAGAAGCTGCAGACCCAAGGTCTGTGCAGGGCAGGATGGAGAATTAGCACAGCTGTGAGACCAGGGCCCAGCAATTGTAAACCGAGGTTTATAATGCAGTGTAGACATCCCCAAACTCTGGGAGTCCATAGTCCTTTTCTCATTCTATTGGTGGCATCTCTTCTTGCGAGAATGTAGCATTTTGTTCTTTGTCCCCTGTTTCACAGGGCCTTCCTGGGCTGCTTGCGTCAGTACAAAGAACAAAAGAAGAGGCAGTGTTCTCTCTAGTGGTCAGAGCAGGAGAACTTGGGGTCAGATCAGCTGGGTTGTAATCTTGGCTCTGTGTTTTCTCAGTCTTCTCTGTGAAACCCAGATAATAATACTGCCCTATATCTAAGAGTATGGAGACTTTTAAATTAATTAATGGATCTATCTTACTATATATTTTAGAAATGTGCGTCTGTCTGTCTGTCGGTCCACTTGTTAGTCCATTTGTTCAAGACCTTTTCCTAAATGGTAAGAGCTAGGACCACCACATTCGGTATACAGCTTCCTCTTATCATAAATTAAAGCAAGATCAGAGTTTGGTTGTGCCAGGATAATGGGATGTGCCTGGAATTTGATTGTTTTTCTCATAAAAGGGAAAGGGAGGGGTCTGTCAGGAAGGAATTTTACTGCAGAATGACTACAGGGGGGCAGAAAGGGGCCAGCGATGGGAACTGGGACAGCTCTACCCCATTGGGCCAGCAGGAGGCAGGGTGGAGAAAGTGCAATCTACTACATATTTCAGCAACAAGGAGTCCAGTGGCACCTTATAGACTAACATGTATTGGAGCATAAGCTCTTGTGGGCAAAGACCCACTTTGTCAGATGCATGTCATAGGACTCCTTGTCGCTTTTGCAGATCCAGACTAACACAGCTACCCCTCTGATACATATTTCCGAGAGTTTGAATGTTTGTGTGTCTGTTTGTCTGTGTGCCTGTCTGTCCCACAGCTGGGGGACATGCACCCCTCCCCTGGCTGTGTCCGCTGGGGCTGCAGCGGCCATGGAGAGGTGCTTCTCACCTGGCCCCAAACTGCTGCAGTGAGAGAGGGCTGGTGTTGTCCTCTCTCCCCAGCGCAGCCTGCAGACTGATCCCCTCATCCCCATCCCCATCCCAGAACAATGATTTAAATAAAGAAAAACAAAACGTATTTGAGTTAAGAACATGAGCAATGCCGGGTAAATCCTCTAGTGTTGACAAACTTCTCATAGATTTGTGCTGCAAAATTTCATTGCTGTCATTGTCGGCTGAATCCTCATATTTTTTCTTCCCTGAGTGATAAGAGAAGAGAGATATTAGCATTGAGATTGAGGAGAGATATTAGCAATTAATATTGATATTAGCTCAGTTAGAGCTGGGTAAAATATTTAGCAAACAGTAAATTGGCCAAAAATGCATTTTCAGGGCACCAAAATTATTTGTGAATTTGACCTAACTTTGGCAAATATTTTTGGCCCATCAACACCCTGAAACTTTCCTCTTCCCTCAAAATGTCAAAAGGACCATTTTGACAGTTCTTTCTGAAATGAAATATAAATTCAACATGTTTCATTCAACCCAAATGAATTTTTTCCGATTTTTTGTTTCAACAAAAAACCCTGAAAAAAATTCAATTTTGTTTTGAAATAAACCAGATGGTTTGAAAAAAAAAGTTTTGTAGTTTTCTTCTGCTCGTTTGTGTTTTCTAGGTAAGTCCCTGAACTGAAAAATCAGTTAGTCACTCAGCTCTAATCTTGATGCTCAGAGGCAGAAACTATTCCCCAGAGCAAAGCTGGGCAATTAGCCAGAGGCAGTTTGCCAGGGTTAGCCCCTAGTGGATCGCTGGTGTTTTATTTACCTGTGCATCAGCGGGTATGTCTGCTTGCCTCTCCCACTGGCCACAAATCGCCATTCCCAGCCAATGGGAGCTGCAGGAAGTGGTGCAGACCAGAACACTGCTTCTCGCAGCTCCCGTTGGCTGGGGACAACGGGAGCTGCAATTGACTGTACCTGCTGTCGTGCAGGTAAATATAGCACTGGCAATCCACCAGGGGCTAACCCTGACAAACTGTGTCTGGCCCGCAGGCCACTTGTTGCCCACCTCTACCCTAGAGGGTGCCACAGCGGTGTAAGAAATGTGAGGGATCCAGACCACCTATGGGAATAGAGGGGAGATGAAAACAAATGTTGCGAGTGAGTTAAATGTCCAGGCCAGAGACCAAAATGTCCTTGGTTCACCTGCTATTTGCTGCTGCCAGAATGGAACATGTCACTATAATGCTACCACACGAGCTGCCACCTGTTCCAAGTTCGTTGAGCTCCCCTATGCCGATGAAGCAGCCCTGAAGGATGCCATTGCCAATATCGGACCGGTCTCCGTCGCCATAGATGCGAAACAGCCTACGTTTTTCCTGTACAGAACAGGTATGTTCCCTAACCCAGAACGCCTCGCACCCGGTGTAGTCAGTACCTTGTTTGAGGCAGCGATGCCTCCGTTTCCTGCAGACTGTCTCTTTGACGCACACCCAGTGCTCTTCCAACGGAGATGTGGCTTTTGTTTTTTCCTGTAATCTTTTGGCCCTTCAGTGCATTCCAGCATTTATACAAAGCTGCAGGTGGCTGAAAGCGTATGTTTTGCTTTTTGTGAGTGACACCATCATGTAACCCCTTGGTTCATAGTCACCGACTTCATTTTTCCCCAAGGATTACCCACTCCCACTCCGCCCCGTGAACCTGGCATGCCCCTCCCCCACCCACCACACTGCTTCCCCTGAGGCCCTCCCCATGCTCCACCTCTTCCCATCTTCCCACTCTGCCCCTCCTCTAAAGCCCTGCCCTTGCACTGCCTCTTCCCACCCCTGCTCCAACCTAGAGGCCAACACCCCGCTTGCTGCTCTCTGCCCTCCCCAAAGAACCTCCCTCAGCCATCATCAAATGGCTGATTGATTGTGCTGCCCATCAGCCATGGCTGGTGGGTGCTATGGAACCCCCTTTTTTATCATGGGTGCTCCAGCCCCAGAGCACTCACAGAATCGGCACCTGTGCCGTGGTTCAATATGTGTTACATGACCCCTTGTAGCAGCTCGTAAGAGGATAAATGCCTACTACTGCTAGAAGCTAATGTCTCTTGGCTTTTGCATACGATATGTCTACATTGCATGACGCTGGGGACAGCATCTAGGGTCGGTGTAGCTCCCCATTCCAGTGGAAAGCAGGCACGGCAGTAGAAGGCTCAGGCAGAGTGGAGGCAGTGGGAGCTGTCGGAGTATTTCCCCACTAACTCTCACTGCTGGCATCTTTCTCTATGGCAGAAAAGGCTGCAGCATCTGGGAGGTAGCGTAGCAGCATATGACACTGCTAAAACTAGAAGTGTGGGCAGTGGGAGGCCCTGCTTGTGCATGTAGGGCATGTACCGTAATGGTCTGGATGTATCTTCACTGCCATATGCCATTTCCATTTGCTGTTTATACCTTTGTATGTGGGGATGATGTATCTAGTCTACATGCTGACATAAGGAGTGTGTGGTATGGATATACTCTGAGACTGGAAACTTTTCAGGACAGGGGCTATTGCTTTGTTCTGCATTTACCTCTCTGCTGGCTGCCCTGGGCACCTGAAACTGCATGACTGCTTGTGTGGCTTCCCCTTGGTTTCCTCATTTTAGTTCAGGGAAGCAAAGAAATCTGTGGGGAACATAAATTCTGCACATGCACAGTGGCACTGAATTCCCCCAGGAGTACAATGTGGATTCTTCACTCATGTTAATGTATTGCCAGTGCACCTGGGGCTACGTCTAGACTGCATTCCTCTGTTGACAGAGGGATGCAAATCAAGCACATCGAAATTGCTAATGAATCAGGGATTTAAATATCCCGTGCTTCATTAGCATAAACATGGCCATGCTTTTTTTTCGAAACGGAGCTTTTTCGAAAAAAAAAAAAAAAAAAAAGGCAGTCTAGACGCGGATCTGTCGACAATAAACCCTTTTTCAACAGGTCCTGTATTCCTCAAAACATGAGGTTTACAGGATCTGTCGAAAAAGTGTTTATTTTTGACAGATCCGCGTCTAGACTGCTGGGGTTTTTTTTCCGAAAAAGCTCTGTTTCGAAAAAAAGCAGTGGCCATGTTTATACGAATGAAGTGTGGGGTATTTAAATCCATGCTTCATTAGCAATTTCGATGTGCCTAATCTACATCCCTCTGTTGACAGAGAGGTGTAGTCTAGACACACCCTGGGTGAGCAGCAGGGAGTAGGACTTTTGGTTCTGCTAAGGCTCAGTGAGAGGAAGAGACTTTTCCTACCTAAGACCCTGGTGAAAACTGAGGGTAAATTGCTTGTAGGGTAAGAAAATAAGTAGAAGAAGGGCATCACCCAACCCAGGACTTAAACCCATGACCCTGAGAGTGCTAATTGAGCTAGCCAAGCTGTTATCACATGAGCCTGTTTTGTTGGAGCTAAAGAGCCAACCTCTTTTAGTCAAGGCTGTGGCAAGTTCACCAACTGTTCTGTGGCCCAGTCACCACTAGAGGGAGACGGACTAGTCCACCGAGTGGGCATGGCTTACATTAATCTGTGATGTCTTTTGTTAGTTTTGACTGGGTTGTATTCCAGGCACAATCAGATATTTTGGCTGCAATTTTGTGCTGCACCAAACTCAGCCCAGGACGACTCTAAAATGACCTTTCAGCCCAGTTCTGGGGTTGAGACCGCTCCTGGGGTAATTTAGGCAGCCTCGGGTGTTACATACGTTATGGCAAGCTCCCAAGTACCACACACAATTGCTGTAGACCCGAACCCTGGCTGGCAGGCCAGAGCTTTTGAAAGGGGGCCTCCTAAGATAGCTTCTGGCTGTCTTACTGAGTTCCTGTGCTGGTGGAATTCTGGGTTGGGGGATTTTAAGGAAACATTGTAAGGGAATCATATTAGAAGGAAGATTCCCTCCTGGTGTTTATAGGAGATGGGATACTGCTCAAGCTCAAGGGATGAGTGGAGTGATGGAACCTTTCAATGATTGTATAGGCCATAAAAACTAAACTTCCCATTGAACTGTATGCTGGACTGGGGTTTAGGAGAGCTTGGTTCTATTCCTAGGGCAAATCATTTACTTCTCCATGCCTCAGTTTCCCCATCTGCACCATGAAGATAATGAGACTGACCCACTTAGTGATCTGTTGATAAAAAGAGTGAGCAATTCTTATTACTCCCATTATAGGGGCCAGCTTAGAGTCATGTTGGTTCCATGGGTGTACTGTTGCTCACAACAATTTTATTAAGAAGAGAGAAATCCCTACTAGCTTCTTTTCCTCCCACATGATTGTGCATTCTTTCCTTCCAGGAGTCTATGATGATCCACGTTGCACTCATGACGTAAATCATGGGGTCCTAGTTATTGGCTATGGCACCCTGGATGGGAAGGACTTTTGGCTGGTGAAAAACAGGTAAAGGAGAATCCATGACAGAGCTGTATTTATATCTAGAATAACAGGCTCCTGGGATGTGCATGGGGTGTGAGTAAACTGGGCAGAGCTGTGCTTGTATGTATCTGTACTAGTGTGAATTGGACTGTACTGTGTTAAACATCTTGAAATACATGAAAAAATGGGTGGGGGAACCCTGACTATAAATCAAGGTGTTTTATTCTCTTAATGTTTAATTCTGTGTTGTTCTCCCTTTCAACAGCTGGGGGGAATATTTTGGTGACAAAGGTTACATTCGAATGTCCAGGAACAACGGAAACCACTGCGGGATTGCCAGCTACGGTTGTTATCCACAAATATAGAGGAATGCTCCGCTTCACAAAGCACTCTTGAGATGTGGTCTCTTCAACTGCTACTCTGAGCCTTGCTGTAGTCGAACTGCTCTGTTTGAGAACAATGTACGGGCTTTAAAGGCAAAATCCTGCCATCAGATCAGGTGACGGATCTGAGACGAGCAGCTGAAATGATGAATGACCATGACTGGTCTGGTTCAGAATTTGGGCACTTTTTGCTTTCTCTCCCTGTCCCCCAGTTCTGTTTTTAATTGATTAATGTCTCTCCATTGCTTTGCACGTGAGAAGGTGCTTTTTGACACCTTGTCATTGTCATTGAAGCTGTCTCAAAATGTAATGGAGTGAAGGCTGCATCATGTGGATAAAGTTAGTCCAAGCTGTAGGTGAAACAGTATAGCTGCCAAAGCCACCTCAGGGGTGGAGAAGCTAAGTAGATGGATCAACACATCCCTAGCCACAAGTATCCATTTTGCAAAATGCAGGGCGCAAAACAGCCATTAGCAGGCTGGGAGATCAAACAAAATGTGGGCATTCTTGAGGGAGAGGGGGATATATTTTCCATGGCTTCACAAAATCGGGTTGGTATCTGGCAACCAGAACTGACCTGAGATCACCTTGTGGCATGGAGAAAGCCAACCACAGAACCAAGTGCTGCTGTTTTTATAAAATGTGACCTACAGAACAAGGTCTGCCTTTGCCACCTGCAGCCTTTGGACCAAGGACACAGAGATGAAAGGCCTGATTCCCTCTTCCACTGCACAGCCATTTACACCTGTGCAAAGCAGGGGGACAATGATGCTGAATCAGAACAGAAGTACCTTTCACCTCAGATATAAATGACCGCACACAAGGCACATAGTGGGGAACCAGCCCCAAAGGCTATAAGTCTAGCTGCAGGTATGGGGCTAGCAATTGAATGAGCAAGTATTGTGAGAAAGGGTGAACCTGAAATCCCCATCCCCAGCTACAGACAAGTTCTGAAAGGCAGTCACAAGAGAGCTGGGACTCGCATAGGCTGCTCTGCTCTGCTTCACAGGCCAGCAGTAGAGATGGTCTGAGGGTCCAGATCTAATCTCATCTGTAAACAATGCATGCAGTAGACATTGCACATCCTCTCCCAAAAGGAAAAAAATAAATTCAACTGTCTGAAAAGTTTAGGCTCAGTCTGTTCAGCGGGGCCAGGTCTGGGATACTTAGCGAGTGACAGAAATGCAAAGCCACACTGACTGCAGATGAAAGAAACACTCAGGCCCCGATGTTGCAAAATCTCACCCATAAGGGTAGTGCTCAGAGTCTCTGCAAAGCCAAGAGGGCTCCATATGGACACAGGGCTGCAATTAACCTGGTTACAAGGTCAGGGCCTTAGTTAATCAAAGGGAAGCTGGCAAAAATGTGAGCTCTCTCGGTATGCTACAGGGCCAGGTAGAAAAATGATCAGTGGTGGGATAGGAGGGAAAAAGCAAATCTTTATGACAATGTAATCATTTGGGGAGCTTGACTCCAGTTATTTCTTTATCTTTGTGGCTGGTTTTAGCAAAATTTGATGTGTCAGTTGCAAAAAAGAAACCCCAACAACCCTCCCCGGCCCACACAAACAGACACGCACCAGTGGATGAACGTGGAACAATTGAGCAACATGGTGAAATTTCTTGAGATGTGCAGCCATCACCAAAGGACGCTGAGGATTTCACCCCCACACATATGTAGCCCTTTATAGCATGGACCCAGCCTCATTCTAGGCCTGACTCCCTGTTTGTGCAATGGCCTTTTTACCCTGGTACAGCAGTGTACAGGGACCCCAGTGCAAATGAGGATCAGTCTGTCACTTGGGAGCCCTGGGTGAACACCCATCCAGCTGACTGGCTGGAAGGTGAGTGGAGTAGGCCACCTAGCATATGGCTCTAATATGGGCAACCCCTTGTCTTTCCTAGAGGGTGCTGTGGCCACAGCATGGGGAGAATTGGGGGAGAGTGAGCCTAGGATAGCGAGCCTGAGAGAGTTATGGCTCCATCAACATCCTTTCTGACCTGAGGTACAATGGGAGGAGCAAGGGCTCCAGACCCACGCAGAGCAGACAGGTGTTTACAATCCCACCTGTCAGAGGTTTTCGGCACCAGGTTCCATGGCTCAGGGAAATGGATTGCCCTGTTGCTTTGGCAGGTGAGGAACTTTCCTTGTTGCTGCACATGTCCTTTTCCTTTGTCAATCAGCAGGAGTTCTTGACACTTGAAAACCAGAAGTGTCATTTATTGGGGGAAGTGATAAGCTAACAACGGTGACTCTAAATATGTTGCACACATACCTGGTGCTTAACAGACAGACTAAATGCCAGATCCTTGTCCCAGTAGCTTGATTTCCACGGCTTCCATCCTCAGTTCTCTATTGCCCCTACCATTGCACAGATGTAAAATGGGGAATAACTGGTCAGACAGTAGCACTGCTGAAAAGGATCTGGGGTTATAGTGGATCACAAATTGAATGAGTGATCATGCCGCAAAAAAGGCTAATATCCTTCAGGGGGGAATTACCCAGGAGCATTGTGTGTAAGACATGGGGGGTAACGCCCCCCTCTCTATTTGGCACTGGTGAGGCCTCAGCTGTTCTGCACGCAGTTCTGTGTGCTACATATTAAAAAAAATGTGGCCAAACTGGAAACAGTCCAGAGGAGAACAGCAGAAATGAAAAAAGGTCCATCAATCCTGCCCTATGAGGAAAGGTTAATATAACTGGGCATGCTTAGTCTGGACAAAAGGAGACTGGGAGCGGGGTGACTTGAGAACAGTCTTCAAATAAATTAAGGTTTGTTATGAAGAGGACGGTGCCCAGTTGCTCTCCATTCAAGCAAGAGAAAGACTAAGGACAGAGTAGGCCCATTGCTCAATGAAGAGGGAGAAACAATAACAGAAGAGCTAGAATTGGCAGAGGTGCTTAATAGCTTCTTTGTTTTGGTTTTCACCAGTAGGGTTGGTGGTGACTGGATGCCTGACATAGTGAATGCTAGTGGAAATGGGGTAGGTTTAGAAGTTAAAATCAGAAAAGAACAAGTTAAAAATTACTTAGAGAAGACAGATGGCTTCAAGTCGCCACGGCCTGATGAAGTGCATCCTAGAATACTCAAAGAGTTGATAGAAGATGTATCTGAGCCATTAGTTATTCTCTTTAAAAAGTCATTGGAGTTGGGAGAGATTCCAGAAGACTGGAAATGGGCAAATATAGTGCCCATCTATAAACAGAGAAATAAGTACAACTCAGGAAACTACAGACCAGTCAGTTTAACGTCTATGACAGGAAAGATAATGGAGCAAGTAATTAAGGAATCTGTCTGCAAATATCTGGAAGATAAGGTGATAGGTAATGGCAAAATGGAGAATAAATCATGTAAAACCAGTCTGAGGCTTTGTCTACACTGCAGGGTTTTTGCACAAGAAGCTTTTTGCGGAAGAGATCTTCCAGAAAAACTTCTTGTGCAAAAGCGTGTTCACACCTCAAAAGGGAATCGCAAAAGTGATGTGCTTTTGTACAAGAGAGCGTCCACACTGCATGGACGCTCTTGCGCAAGAAAGCTGTAATTGCCATTAACAGAAAGGCCATCAGAGCACCTGTGCTTTTTCTGATAGGCTCGTTTTGCACAAGAAACCCCTGCGGAGTGTCTACACATGCCTTTTTGCACAAGAGCTGTAGCACAAAAAGGAGTTATTCTTCGTGGGGAGAGGAATAACTCTACCGGCAAAAGCCCTCTGTCCTGTTGATTTACTGTATTTTTTGGGTGCAAAAATGCACTTGAGGTGTGGATGCTCCGTCAGTTTTTGCACAAAAATGGCTGTTTTTGCGCAAAAACCTTGTAGTGTAGATATAGCCCAATAGTTTTCTTTGATAGGATAACAATTCTTGTGGATAAGGGGAAAGCGGTGGACCTGGTCTACCTAGACTTGAGTAAGGCATTCAATACGGTCTCGCATGACCTTCTTATTAATAAACTAGGGAAATACAACCTAAATGGGGCTATTATAAGGTGGGTGCATAACTGGCTGGATAACCGTTCTCAGAGTATGTCTACACTAGCTCGTTAGTTTGAGCTAGGTAGGCAAATCAGGGAACCGGGGTTGCAAATGAAGCCCGGAATTTAAATATCCCGGGCTTTATTTGCATGTTCCCGTCTGGCCGCCATTTTTAAATCCCCCTTAGTCCGAACTAACTGCCCGCGGCTACACGCGGCAGTTTAAAGTTAATCCGAACTAAGTCCTTGGAATGAGGAGTAACAGTTAATCTGAACTAAGGACTTAGTTCGGATTAACTTTAAACTGCCGCGTGTAGCCGCGGGCAGTTAGTTCGGACTAAGGGGGATTTAAAAATGGCGGCCGGACGGGAACATGCAAATAAAGCCCGGGATATTTAAATCCCGGGCTTCATTTGCAACCCTGGTTCCCTGATTTGCCTACCTAGCTTGAACTAACGAGCTAGTGTAGACATACCCTCAGAGAGTAGTTATTAATAGATTACAGTCATGATGGAAGGGCGTAACAAGTGGTGTTCCACAAGGGTCAGGTTTGGGATTGGTTCTGTTCAATATCTTTGTCAACAATTTAGATATTGCCATAGAGAGTATGCTTATTAAGTTTGCAGATGATACCAAGCTGGGAGGGGTTGCAAGTGCTTCAGAGGACAGGGTCAAAATGATCTGGACAAACTAGAGAAATGGTCTGAGGTAAATAGGATGAAGTTTAATAAGGACAAATGCAAAGTACTCCACTTAGGCATGAACAATCAGTTTCACACATACAGAATGGGAAGTGACTGTCTAGGAGGGAGCCCTGCAGAAAGGGATCTAGGGGGTCATAGTGGACCACAAGCTAAATATGAGTCAACAGTGTGACACTGTTGCAAAAAAAGCAAACATGATTCTGGGATGCATTAACAGGAGTGTTGTGAGCAAGACATGAGTAGTCATTCTTCCACTTTACTCTGTGCTGATTTGGCCTCAATTGGAGTATTGTGTCCAGTTCGGGGCACCACATTTCAAGAAAGATGTGGAGAAACTGGAGAGGGTCCAGAGAAGAGCAACACAAATAATTAAAAGCGACAAGGAGTCCTGTAGCACCTTATAAACTAACAGATGAATTGGAGCATAAGCTTTCGTGGGCAAAGACCCACTTCATCAGATGCATGTATCTTTGCCATGCATCTGACGAAGTGGGTCTTTGCCTACGAAAGCTTATGCTCCAATACATCTGTTAGTCTATAAGATGCTACAGGACCCCTTGTCGCTTTTGCAGATCCAGACTAACACGGCTACCCCTCTGATACTTGACACAAATAATTAAAGGTCTAGAAAACATGACCTATGAGGGAAGATTGAAAGAACTGGGTTTGTTTAATTTGGAAAAGAGAAGATGAAAGGGAACATGATAGCAGTTTTCAAGTACCTAAAAGGGTGTTACAAGGAGGAAGGAGAAAAATTGTTCTCCTTGACCTCTGATGGTAGGACAAGAAGCAATGGGCTTAAATTGCTGCAAGAGAAGTTTAGTTTAGACATTAGAAAAAACTTCCTAACTGTCAGGGTGGTTAAACATTGGAATAAATTGTCTAGAGAGGTTGTAGAATCTCTATCATTGGAAATATTTAAGAGCAAGTTAGATAGACATCTTTCAGGAATGATCTAGATGGATCTTGGTCCTGCTGAGAAGGCAGGGGACTAGACTTCATGAATTCTCGAGGTCCCTTCCAGTTCTAGTATTCTATAATTCTATGTCCCCTGAGAGATGGACAACACATAATGGGATTAATCTTCAGCAAGGGAGATTTAGGTTGGAGATGAGGACAAGCTTTCTCACATTAAGAATGGTTTAGTACTGGAACAGGTAACCAAGGGCCTGTCTACACTGGGGAGTTACTTTGAAATAACTCCCGTCATTTTGAAATAACAAGGTGAGTGTCCACACTACCAAGCCTGTAATTTCAAAATAATGGGCTTGGTATTTCAAAATAATATCTCCTGCTTGTGAAGACAAATAAGCTTATTTCGAAATAGTTATTTTGGGAGTTATTATTTTGAAATAACCTGGTAGTGTAGACATAGTCCAAAGGAGGTTGTGGAATCCCCATCACTGAAGGTTTTTTAAAAACAGGTTGGATGCTCACCTTTCAGGGATGGTCTAGGGTTACTTGGTCCTGCCTCAGTGTGAGGGAGCTGGACTAAACAACCTCTCCAGGTCCCTTCCAGCCTGACATTTCTCTGATTCTATGACAGTGCACTCATAGTGCAAAATAGGTGAAAAACCCTGCAGAAGCAACATGTTGGTAGCACTTCACACCCATTTTGCAATACCCACAAAGGGTGAGGCAACAGGGAATCACGCCTACCACAGATATTTTATTTTGCTTCATGCAGTGCTGGTCTCTGAAGAACTCCACCTGGAAGAACACCTCTGAAGCCCCAGTAGCTCTGGAAGTTCATGTAAAAATCACAAGATACTTAACAAAGTTTTATTTTCCTTAAGGCTAATTATAGGTATTTCTCCTTCCAAAGACTGGGGTGCACATTTCAGTGATCGTATACAGAGTGAGAACCATAGATCCGCTGCAGCATTGCCAGCAACAAACATAAATCTCTGTACTCCAAAATGGACTCTTGAGAGCCGGAAACATGGCCTGTTAAAAATATCAATGGCTGTGCATGCCTTTAAATAATTCGCAAGCCCTTGAGTGGTGCTCGCTGTTCTATTTAAAGGGATCCTACTCTAGACCTGCATGCCACTCTAACCTCAGGCATATTTTAATCTAATTGCTTTGTGTAAAAACGTTGAAGACTCTCTAAGGGGAAAATTCTCTGATCTGTTTGGTGGATCTGAAACAAGCTACAGAAATTAGAACTTATTGCAGCGGGCCTCACCAAGGAGGAGGATATTTTTACTTGGTTTGCTACAAGCTGCCAAGGGATGTTGTGAGGTTTAATCGCTTTCTGTCTATGCTGCTTTGAATGTGGCAAGTGTTATATAAGGGCTAAGTATCATCAGGCTAGCTCAGACTGGGCTGGAAGAAAGGCTGCTTTGGGTGGGAAACATAGGTGCTGATCTTTATTTCTCCCATGGGGGATACTCTACCCTCTCTCTGCCCTGCGGCTCCATCCCCATGCCACCCTGTCCTTGCTCTACCTCTTCCTGGCCCTGGCTCCAACCCTTCCTCGAGGCCTCCACCACTCGCTGCCCTCCATTCTCCCCCTAGCACCTCCCCCAGTTGCCAAACAGCTGATCAGCAGTGCATTTCCTAGCAGCTGATGGGTGGTGCCCTGCAACAACTCAGCAGGAGTGCCACCAAACAGCTGTAGCTGGTGGGTGCTGAACACCCACTATTTTTTCCGCAAGTGCCTGAGTCCTGAAGTACTCACAGAGTTGGTGTCTGTCATGGGGGATGAGTGACTCCCATGGCTTGAGAAGATAATAGCCCCAGCGCTTTCCCTTCCATGCCCACCAGAGCCCACCTCCACTGCATTGTGACTGCTGCTGGATCCTGCCCAGGTCCCGCCACAATGTGGCTGCTGGCCTTCCTCCCCAGGGTAGTGCCCCCAGCCTGGGATAGTGCAGTCCCAGCCCCAGAGCTCCAGAGAGCCAGTGGCTGTAGCCTGCCCTGGCTCTGGAGCCCAGCCACCTCACCAGCAAGCCTTCCCTCCGCTGCAGCTACACCACCAGCACCAGTGCTGGGCAATGACCAGTGGTCCACGGCGCTAGGAAGACAGGCAACGTGGCACGCCCTCCAGCCTGGCTGTGTCAGCCTTCAGCACCACAGCAGCAGGCTGGGGAGGAGGCCTGGGATCAACATGTGTTTGCCCTGTTCATGTGTGTAGATTTTTTTTTAATCTAAAAGCTGCAAAGCAAATGTTAGCAACCTGGGGTACCCAATGAATTGTGCACCCTCCTTTTTACTGAGTAAAAGCGGGGAGAGGGAGAATGGAAAGAAGCAGACAGAATAAGATGGAACACATCCAGATACATTTCCAAGCAAGCCTGGATGAGAATTGCCATTTCCAGTATTGGGATCCCCAGGAAGAATTGGCTACCCTGCACTACGAGAAACTTCTTTCCACAGCTGAGGACAACATAGGAGGACAGAGCACATACCATGAGTGCAGAATCTGAACCTAGCCAGGGTAACCCACGTGCTCTATCAAGTCAGGAATCCAGCTGGTGAAATTTCCAATGCAGAAGTTTCATTTTTATTTCTTCAGTCCTTTATCATGAGAATACAGGTCATTCCTCTGAATTTCCTAACTTGTTCAATCATTGTTTTGTGGTAACTCAGCGGGCCACAATGCACGAAGCTTATACATAACCCTTTAGAAGTTGCAGGCAAATATATTCATTCTCGCAAACTGCTATGTAGTCTATGTTCTGAGCATTATTGATAACAGGACCTATGCTGATTTATAGCAGCTGAGAAGCTCTCAGTTGTCCTTTGCTCTGTTATAGAAACTTTCGTCTGAGGACGTCAGGGTACATCTACACAGCAAAACAAAAACCAAAACCAAATCCCAAACCAAACCAAACCAAAACAGAAACCCACCATAGCTTGTTTTCAGGTCAGCCGACTCAGGCTTGCAGGGCTTGTGCTGTGGGATTAAAAATAGCAGATTGGGCTGAGGTGCTTTTTGCCTTTGAGGTAATTATAAAGGCTTTAAAATCAGTGACAAAAAGGCCTGCTGGTACTAACGTTAGATAAATTGGCTATGCTCTGTGCCTGTTTCCTCGCCTCCAAAATGGCAACAATGCTATTGACTCAGTTTTGAAAAGTGTTTTAAGTATTTGGATGGATGGCGCTGTATAAATACTGCACATTATCAGTATGCTGTGAATTGTGATTTCTGTTCTACTGGGTATTATGTATTATGACTGAAGCTGGTAGGTCAGTGACATCATATCTACTAAGTCCTTTCTGAGTGAAGTAATTGGGGAATATTAATAATCTCTAGCTCTTACTTGTGACTTTTCATCAGTACATCTCAAAGCACTTTGCAAAGATCAGTATCATTAACCCAGTTTTACAGCGGGGGAAACTGAGGCATAGAACAGGGAGGTGACTTGCCTATGCTCACCAAACAGGCTGCCAGCAGAAGTTCAGGGGAACCAACATGGACAAGGTGTGGGGGGCCCAGCTCCATAATCCCAGAAGGGGTAGGGCTCAGGCAGAAAGGGTAGGACTAGAATAGCTATCACTCTGTGCTGCTCAGAGTGCAGCGTGCCCCCTCTCCCAGCCCTCAGAACTGCAAGGTGGTGATTTAAAGGACTTGGGGCTCAGGCCACCACCTCCACAGTGGCAGCAGCGGCCACCAGGTGCTGCTTGAATTGCTGGGCTCCAAGGCAACTGCCCCCTTTGCTCCCCCTTGTGGGTGGCCTGCAGAAGTCAGAATAGAACCTAAGTCTCTTGACTCCTCCTTTGGCAGTCTACCTCCTACAGTATCAGGTGAGTTAAGCCAAAGGGGAATGGTGGTAGAGCAGTGATGGGAGAGTGGTAAGCAAAGCTCAAGTTCAAGCAGAACGTTGAGTTGTTTTAATCATTGTTCAATCTGAAAGAAACAATATGCTTAGAAGTAATTTAAAATAATTAAAACTTAAAATGTTAATAACCATGCTCTCATCTAGTTAAATTTACCGTAATTTGGACCAAAATTATATTGAACAGGACTTTGTTCTTGCATGACAATGAAACAGTGGGGCTGACAGGAATACGTTTTGGGAAAGTTGGGGCAGATTTGAAAGGCATAAGTGCTGAATTATCCACTGGATAAGCCCTACTTTTCATGGGTCCTTATGGTGCCCTGTCATCTGCAGGCAGTTTGAGTCCCTAGTGTCCTTTTGGCATCATGTTATAAAGGAATGTCATGAAATAATAGTCACCTGCCAGTTTGTATGATTTCTGCACATGGTTCTGTTGCACCAAACTGCAACCCTCCGTTACAACACAACATCCCCACCCATCCATCAACACAACGGGGAAGTGAAAATGTTGCAGCGTTCTGTGAAGTCAGTGAAGGCATCATCACAATGCGATTAGTTTATCCTGCACAGCAGACAGGAACAGGTGGCAGCCCTAAATCAGTGATAAACATGGTGGAGCAGGCAGATTTGGATAATAGTGTCTGCACCTTCACCTGCCTATGCTAGCAGAGAGTAGTGAAGAAGAGCAGAAGCCGTGATGAAGGGTATGTCTACACTGCAAGAACCAACACCCTGCACCCAATCTTAATCTGCTAGGGAGGTGGGGCTCTGAGCCCGAGCAAGGTGGGAGAAGGGGGCATCTCTGTGAAGGAGCAGGGCCTTGGGCAGAAGGGGAGGGCTGGGGCAACCAGCACTTAGCGCCACACCAAACCCCGCCCCCAGTGCCACCCAGAAAGTGCCACCCTGGGTGCCAGCAGTGATTTAAATAGTCCAGGGCTCTGGCTGCAGTAACAGCGGCGATGGCCAGGAGTTCTGAGCCCTTTTGAATTGCTGGGCCTCAAGGAAGGAGCTCCCTCGGCCCTCCCGACCCTGAGTCAGTAGGGGTGTGTCTAGACTACAGGGTTATTTTTTTTTTCCGAAAAAGTAGTCTTTTTTTGAAAAAAACGTCACCTGCCTCTAGACTGCAGCCGTGTTCTTTTGAAAGTTAATCAAAAGAACGCGGCAGTTTTTTTGATCGCGGTAAACCTCATTTTATGAGGAATAACGCCTTTTTTCGAAAGTACTCTTTCAGAAAAAGGCACTACTGAATGCAAACTGTGCTTTTTCGAAAGAGAGCGTCTAGACTCTCTTTCGAAAAAGCAGCTCGCTTTTTCGAAAAATCTGCTTGTAGTCTAAAAAGCCTCTTCCGAAAGAGGCTTGTAGTCTAGATGTAGCCTTTGCTTCACTCCAGATCTTACAGTGAATCAGCTGTATTGCTACTCAGTCTTCTGTGCAGCTGTCTATGCCAGTGAGAGAGACCTCTCGCACCAGCATAATTAAACCATAGTAGTGATAGCTATGTTGGCTGGAGAGCCAACGTAACACTGTCCACACTGGTGCTTTTGTCAGTGAAACTTATGTCAGCCAGGGTGTCACACCCCTGATGGACAAAACTTTTGCAGGCAAAAATGCTAGTATAGACCGAGCCTTAATCTCCCTAGCTGCAATTTTAGTACACTGAGTCTTGTCCTGTCCTCAGAAGTTGAGAACAATCTATCACCCTCTTCTTTATAACAACCTTTAATGACCTTGACCACTGTTATCATGCCCCCACCCCAGTCTTTTCTTGATTAACCAAACCCAATTTTGACTCATATGTCCTGTTTTCTAAACTGTAATCATTTTTGTTGCTCCCCTCTTGACTTTCTCCATTTTGTGCATATCCTCCCCAAAGTGTGGTGCCTAGAACTGCACACAGTGCTCCAGCTGAGGCTGCATCAGCGTTGAGTAGAGTGGAAGAATAATTTCTAGCATCTTGCTTACATCGCTCCTGCTAATACATCCCGGAATGTTTGAGTTTTTTGCAGCAGTATTACACTGTTGACTCAGATTTGACTCAGACTGTTGACTTAGTTTGTGATCCATTGTAACACCCATCCTTTTCTGCAGAACGCCTTCCTGTGCAGTCATTTCCCATTTTTATTTGTGCGATAGATTTTTTCCTTCCTAGATTTGTCCCTGTTGAATTTCATCCTATTTAGTTCTGACCATTTTCTCCTGTTTGACAAGATAATTTTCTTTTATGATCAGGCAACAAGAGACAATGGGTCTACTCAGTTTTGCTAGCCCTCTTTTGCACCATTGTGGCAATTGAAAGAGGGTTCATTATGCATATAAATTACATTTGAACCCACTTTAAGGCTCATTAGGATTCCAGAACAATGCAAGTGATCCATAACGTAACTACAAAAAAGGCCCTATAGTATCTTTCATGTTTGTGCTCTCCAAAGAAAGGGCAGATCTATGCTAAAAAATGCAGCATCCATGCAGCTACTGCACTGCTATAGTGCTTAAGTGAAGAGCTCTCTTCTGTTGGCACAGTTAATCTACCTCTGCAACAGGCGGTAACTATGTCCATGGGAGAAGCACTCCCACTGACGTAGTGGTGTCTGCATGCGTGGGTTAAGCTCGGTATAGCTATGTTGCTCAAGGGGTGTGGATTTTTATGCCCCGAGCAATGTAGTTATACCAATATAGGCCTATAGTGTAGACCTGGCCTCAAGGAATAAGCATGCAGGAGGCTGAGACTGATTTTCTCTCACTGAGGAGGCCTATGTCTAACGGTTAATTTTGTTTGTGCCCATACATAGCCTCCATTCAGACTTGCAGTGGAACACAGCAACCGTGGTTGCAGGATCAGGCGTTTTTAAATGTTGCTGGTAAGTCACTGTGAAAATGGCATGGTCATTCTCCATGTTTATTGTGTGTCAAGAACAGAGCAAATCTGATCAGTGTACAAATAAAAATGTTTTTATCTCCTTACCTGCCACTGTGCACTGGGATCGGGATCTGAAATTCAAGTTGGGTACTGCTTGATTGCATCATCCTCAGGCA
The DNA here is from genome assembly GCA_032595735.1 of Pelochelys cantorii. Taxonomy (NCBI): domain Eukaryota; kingdom Metazoa; phylum Chordata; order Testudines; family Trionychidae; genus Pelochelys; species Pelochelys cantorii. Next base: position 21,996,263 of record CM064349.1, on the reverse strand, counting down.
TAACGAACTTGCTCACCAAATGCTATCCTTGCTTACAGCTCCGAAACTTCATTGTCTTAAAATTATGCTCCCAGCTACTACAATCTGACTCCACGTCTCTGATGGAATTGAACATAAGAACAGCCATATTGGGTCAGACCAAAGGTCTGTCTAGCCTAATATCCTGACTTCCAACAGTGGCCAATGCCAGATGCCTCAGAGGGAGTGAACACAACAGGGAATCTTCAGGCAATCCTTCTCCTGCCACCCATTCCCAGCCTCTGACAGAAGCTAGGGAACCAATCCTACGCATCCTGGCTAATAGCCATTGATGGGTCTAACCCCCATGAATTTATCTAGTTCTTTTTTGAACTCCGTTAAAGTCCTGGTCTTCACAACATCCTCTGGCAAGGAGTTCCACAGGTTGACTGTGCACTGTGTGAAGAAAAACTTCCTTTTGTTTGTTTTAAATGTGCTACCTATTAGTTTTGTTTGGTGACCCCTAGTTCTTATGTTATGGGAACAAGTAAATAAGTTTTCTTTATTCCCTTTTTCCACACTAGTCATAATTTTATAGCCCTCTATCATATCCATAAAATGTTTGCCAGTGAAAATCTATGAAATTATCAACTTATCTGCATGAATCATTTCAAAATGTAGATTAGCTGATTTAATTTAAAAACGCCTCTTCACTGGCAATTATTTTTTTTTATTTCATGGGTTTTCAGCAAATCTAGTGAAAATGTAGCTGAAAAGTGTCAGATCCATAACTTGGAGGATGAAGTTCTTGGTTTAATGCAGAAAAATTAAAGCACAGAATTAGAGAGACAAGGAGAATGAGGTAAAATCTTTTATTGGACCAACTTCTGTTGGTGAGACAGACAAGGCAGTGGCACTGTAAGCATCTCCCACACTGGTTCCAATCAAGGTGCCTCAGTCCTGAAGTGAGAGGTTGAATCAGTTCACATGGCACATAGCTTTGGCTTCTTCTTGAGGCTGCTAGGAAAGTTCAAAATTTTCACCAACCACAGGCACGATTTTGTGACAAGGACACAAGTCCATTAGGAAATACATGGAGGCTGCCAACCTCAAATCACATAGAATACTGAATAGAAATTGCAAATTAATGATTTTGCCATGGGCTAGATTTGGACTGTCACTGAGCATTGAAGAGCTTCATAGCCCATTTCCATTAAGCCTTCAGTTCTATTGGAAACTTTGTTTTTAAGGGTTATCTTTCAATTACACAGACTGAGAATATTTCTCATGAATATAATGGCATGCATCAAGATAGCCAAATATTATAATACTTTTTTATGGCTGCAAGTTATACTATCTGACTAGCTCTTTCACCTGTGTGCAGAAGGAACAAGGTTCACTTTCAGTTCCAAAGGGTTCTGCTTTTGTTCCCATCTGCTTGATTTTTGTGTCTGCTTACTCACTACAAAACAAACCTTGAGCAAGAGATAATCATGTCTCATGACAGAAAGCATATTTAAAGAAAATTGAAACCTCTGCAGAGGGAACTTCTCCAGTTGACCACTGGATTCCTGACTATATGAAGCCTGGGAATCTTTGCTACATCCAGACTTGATAAGCCTGGCCTGTCCTCTGTCCTGCAAAAGAAGAGTCCTGCCTCAGGATCACAACAATTTAACAGGTAATTTACATATATGTTACTTGGAAATGTGTATTGACTTATCATCTTTCTTTCTCTGTTTTTCTCCATTACTTCCACCATTTAGTACTAGCAAAGAGTGCAGCATCAACAGTCCCAAAGACAGAAGTGTCATCTCTTGCCCATAACAATATAGACCAGTGAGATTCCTTCATTTCGCTCTGCTAATGGAACTCTGCACTATCCCAAAGGAAGCATCTCATGGGATTAGTGGGGGATTAAGTTTCTGTATCTTATTCTGTTCTTAGTCTCAACCAATAAAGGTGTCTAATGGTGAATGTGATAGCTGCTCTTCTGTTTTAAAGACCTAGGGCTAAAAGTGGCAAATGATTGGAGAGCAGATTCACAAATATTGGGCAAACTTTATAGGGTGATGTTATTTGTGATTATTTTGAGGAATATCAAATATTGATGAAAATGTTTGCAATTCTGAAAATGTATCATGAAAGTTCTACTTTTTGAAACTAATTATTGAAACTAATACTCCACTGCCTCGTAGCTATCATTTACACTTCTGTATTGTGGGTGCTACAAAATAGCACAGCTCTGAGAGAATTCTGAGTTTTGTACACATTTTACATTCTGCAGAGTGTGGCCTGTTAACGGCCTGTATACTCTCCATGTAGCCTAAACCTATATACTCTCCTTGTAGGCTGCAAACCTATATACTCTCCTAAACCGTTCACTGTTTTATCCTATTCTAGCAGTAATTCAAGGACCTACAGGGATCGAATCCTGTGAGAAGTTAACTTTCGCAGTAGTGTAGGTTGGTTATAAGAGTTTATATATAGGATTTTTTTAAAGAATTATAGCTAGGTAGGTATTAGTGTTTGGAAATCTCCAGTTCTTCTAACTAGATTAGTCTAACCACAAAAGGGCCAGTGTGCTGACGTAGAATGCGTCATTATTTCGTGCGGTATCTGAAGGTCCCAAAAATACAATGACCTGCCACGTTGGACATGCTGCTTTACCAAGAAAGCAGAGGGCTATATTTCTTGGTGTTTTAGCCACAAGTGCCCATTTTAAGAATTTGTCCACGAGGGCATAAAGTGATATCTCATGCATATTCAAAGGGGTGTCCTAGTTTAATTCTCCAATTGAATGTGTGCACGCTCAAATCTTAGGGTGCAAAATCTATTTTTGGCTTTGAAGGGTCTGGCTATAGGTGACACACGAAGGCCTATAAAACCCCACGGCAGGTAGTATGGAGCAGGACTTTCTTCCTCAAACTCTCTTCCTTATTTTCCTTTACAGTGCTAGTATTCTTTTAAGTCTCTCAGTTTCTTCTGCTACAATACTCGCTTACCTCTTACTGAGACCCTCATTCTACCAGCAGAGTGAGGCTGGTCGTCCGACTCCTCAGAGTCTTCTGGAGAGTGTGTGAGTATGGTGTTATCCTAGGAAATTGCAATTGTATACTCAGGCTGCATTTATGCTACCACCTGAGGTGATCGAATCAATTTATGCAGTCGTCGCCTTAGGTATTTTATTGTATGTAATTTTAATACCTATTTTAATTAAAAAATGCTTTGATTTGGTACCACCCATAGTGTGATTGCTGCAGTTCCAGAGACCTGCCTCCAGTCATAGAACTCTTTGGCTCTTAATTTCTGTAACTGGGGTGGAGGGCAAACCTAGAGATTTTGTGGTCAGATAATTGGTGAGCCTAAAACCCAAACAACATTCCTAATCACATATCAAACTCAGGTTAACAACAGGTGGAAATGACATGATACAAGGCAGTGGAGAGTAAAGTCCACTGGATACATACTTGTGTGGGGAGAAAGCTTAGGTACAGACACAGGACTTGCTGTTTGTGCCATTCCCTTGAGCCCTTCAAAGACCCTGGAGTGATGAGAAGGAAATAATATACTGTGTTGCATGACAGCCCATTTACATCTTTTGCAGTTTAAGATGCTGACAGTGGGCAGTGTTTTACTGCTTATGGTAGCAGCTTCTGTTGCCAACATAGGAAAAGATCCTACCCTTGATTCAGACTGGGAACACTGGAAGACAACCTACCAAAAGCAGTACAATAGTGAGGTAATTTATATTTGCATTCTAAATATTTATTTTCGTGATATATTGTACTAAACTAGGCAGAACCATATGCTCTATTACCTGGTTGATTCTTTTTACTGTTAAATAATTTAGTGGCCAAGACAAACAGAAGAACTGAATAGAGTTTTGGGGACTGAAATGTTCAATATCATGTTATATCTGGATTAAATGTGATCATGATCAGCTTCACAACTATTTATTAGTGATATCTGAACTGTGGACAGAGTGACTTATGCTTCCAGGAGTGATTAAAGCTGAAGATTGCCTTAACGCGCCTACAAAGTGCAATTCAAGAATTTGGTTTCTAATAAGCTAATTTATATTCTTGGACTATACTACACATGGAGAGAAACATTCTTAATATTTTTCATTCAAAGCAGTCATGTTTTGATCTTATTTCCTCAAATTCCCGTAAGAAAAAGAATACCTTTACTTACTCTCAGTCTGGTGTTTACCTCTGGCCCTCCAGAGTGCAGCGTGCTCCTCAGAATTTAAAAATTGTAATTGCATTGTCCATATTTGACAATGTAATGAGAGCTGGTTGAAAAATCCATTTTTGCCTTGTTAATTTGAAATTTGTCCATTGGTCACTTGAAAAATTTAAAACAAAACCTTTTCCTTGTTTCAGATTTAATTTGAAATTTTTGTGTTTTTTCAAAAATGAAAAATTAGCAAAACTTTTGAAACTTTAGATTTTAGTTTTTTTCCCTTTTCTTTCACTACTTGTTTTTTCTACTGAATTTAATAATGAAAGACATCTTTTTTCTTTCCACTTTTCCTTTTTTATTTTTTTATTTTCTCTACTCTGTAACTTTGCAAAAATTCTCCAACTTTGAAAAAGCCGAAGTGGTATATTTAATTTTTCCTTTTGCCATTATGTAACTCGTGCAAAATGGAAGAAATTTAAAAAGTTAGAATAGAAAAGGGAAAATGAAAAAAAGAAAGGAAAATGTTGGAGTCCTCTTTCTTCCAAACTACACGTTGTTCATCTTATTGTGGCAATAAGAGGAAAAAAGAAGAAAAGACTGTGAAAATTTAGAAGTAAAACAAATCAAAATGAAATTTCAATTTAAAATGAAACAAAAATGTAGTTTAATTGGGACATTTTCCATTGGAAAAAATACCACACAAGCAAACTTATTCCACCAAAAATTTAAATTTTTATTAGCCCCATTTTCGTGACCAAAAATGTTCCCATTTCTTTCATAATTTCAGGAAGAAGAGCTTTTCAGGCACCTGATCTGGGAAAAAACCCTGAAAATTGTTACAGTTCATAACTTGGAAGAGTCAATAGGAATGCATTCATACACAATGGCCATGAATGGCCTTGCAGACATGGTAAATTTCCTCGTCTACTTTGTTCTCAAATTATGTAGTGACTTTTTATTGTTTCAAGCTCTTTTTTTAAAAAAGAAGTCATAATAATTGTAAAAAGATTTTTCCCTTACCTTTGTCAGAATTGCTAGTGCAATTAATTGCACTAACTAGTTACCTGTATTTTGGTTATTTTTAAAAGTAAATGATCCAATGCAATATGATCCCGAGAGCATGAGAGCGGAGGGTAGAAACATAATTCAATGGCTAAGACACTGGATTGGCCGTCAAGAGAACTAGATTTAGTTACCAATCCTGCCACGGAATAACTGTGTAGCGTTAGAAATCTGTAAAATGAGGATAATACTTACTGTACTTTGCACAGTGCTTTGAGATCCTCAAGTAACAAGAGCAAAGAGTTATTAAAGGAGTGGGATTTGGATCCACCCCCACTGAATAACAATGTGTCATTTTGCACAGCCACTCTTTAGAGTACAGCTATTGTTTAAATCTTAGACATTTTCTGCCATGTATTTGTCAGCTGCTGCAAAGTTGGCTGATTAGGGCACTTGCCAGACAGCAGTATGACCAGTTACTGATTATGAATTTTTAACATTCTCTATTCCTTTTTAAAATTTTTATTTTAACAGATGTCTGAGGAAATAACGGCTACCATGACAGGGCTCAGAGCATCCAACTCAGAAATGGATAACCTTACAGTTGATTGGCCTGGAGAAAGTGTTCAGGTCCCAGATGCCATTGATTGGAGGAAGAAAGGTTATGTCACCAGTGTAAAGAACCAGGTGAGAATTCATAGGTAGAAATTACAATAGGTGGAGAATGAATACTACAACCCGCATAATTGCAGAGTAGTGTGAATCTCCCATCATCTTCCTCACATTGCTGAGGAAGAACTGCATAGTTCCAGCAATGCAATATTTGTAAATGACATTCTGTGAGAATATCTATATAGCTGCATTATCCATTTCAACATGTAAAATCATGCCTTTTCATTTGAAGTTGTTCATTCAGCTTATTTATTATTAAGGGCAAAGCAGACTGTGAAGAGATTCAAAAAGATCTCACCAAACTAAGTGACTGGGCAACAAAATGGCAAATGAAATTTAATGTTGACAAATGTAAAGTTATGCACATTGGAAAAAATAATCCCAACTATACATACAATATGATGGGGACTAATTTAGCTACAACTACTCAAGAAAGTGATCTATGAATAGTTCTCTGAAAACATCCACTCCATGTATAGCGACAGTCAAAAAAGCAAATAGAATGTTAGGAATCATTAGAAAAGGGATAGAGAATAAGACAGAGCATATCATATTGCCTCTGTATAAAACCATGGTACGCCCACATCTTGAATACTGCGTACAGATGTGGTCGCCTCATCTCAAAAAAGATATATTGGCATTGGAAAAGGTTCAGAAAAGGATAAGAAGAATGATTAGGGGTTTTGAACGGGTCCCATATAAAAAGAGATTTAAAAGACTTGGACTTTTCAGCTTAGAAAAAAGGAGACTAGGGAGGATATGACAGAAGTGTATAAAATCATGACTGGTGTGGAAAAAGTGAATAAGGAAAAGTTATTTACTTATTCCCACAATATAAGAACTAGGGGTCACCAAATGAAATTAATAGGCAGCAAGTTTAAAACAAACAAAAGGAAGTTTTTCTTCACTTAGCTCACAGTCAACCTGTGCAACTCCTTGCCAGAGGATGTGGTGAAGACTAGGACTTTAACAGGGTTCAAAAAAGAGCTAGATAGATTCATGGAGGTTAGGTCATTCAATGGCTATTAGCTAGGATGAGTAGGAATGGTGTCCCTAGCCTCTGTTTGTCTGTAAATGGGTGACAGGAGAGGGATCACATGAGGATTACCTGTTGTTCCCTCCCTTTGGGACATCTGGTATTGGCCACTGTTGGCAGACAGGATACAGCTAGACTATCTATATTTACTTCTCATACAGTTAAAGCTATCTGTCTCACAACTGCATTGTTTCCTTCTTCTCTCACTTATGCTGCTGTAAATCAGGAATAATGCCACTAGTGTTTTTGTCTCAAAAGTATAATTAAGCTATTTATGATACCTACCTTAACATGTATTTTGTTGTTGTTGTTGTTGAACCTTGCAATGTGCCTCAGGGATCCTGTGGTTCGTGTTGGGCGTTCAGTGCTGTGGGGGCCTTGGAAGGACAACTGAAGAAGAAAACAGGGCGCCTTTTGTCACTTAGTCCCCAGAACCTAGTAGACTGTACCGGGAGCTATGGCAACTATGGCTGCAATGGAGGCTATATGACTAATGCTTTCAGATATGTTATAGATAACAATGGCATTGATTCAGAAATGTCCTACCCATATGAAGGTCAGGTGAGTATCACTGGGTCAAAGGTGTTTCTTTGGGGAGGAAAAAATTGGAAAAGTCTATATTTTACCACAAAGTGTTTTATCTGAAAGATAAATAAGGGGTAAGACTCAAACTTCTATTTTATATCTATGGTTGAATTAACATTGTAATTGATTTGGTTTTTTTTTCTTCTTGACTGCTGAATGATTTAATTCAATTTAAATATACCATAATGTCTTTTTTTAAATGTTATCTGAAATAATTAGGGCCTTATACATGCCACAATCCTGTTATTGCAAAATTTGCATCAGAATCCACTCCTTACCACAGATCTAGGTTCCAGAATATAAGCTTTAATTCAACAATAACAACAAAACCTTTATGTTTATGAAAACCTTCCAAACAGGCCCCAAATGTATTGTTCAATTAATTAAATTGAATAAAACCCCATATTTTGAATTTTACCTGAATGTGTGGCAATATTCTCAAAGTGCCACAGGAAGCAGGAGACTCTATCATTGCATCAGAATTTATATCCATCTTGCTATACATGGGGCCCTGGAAATAATGGTGCCATTTCATATACCAGCATACTACAGAGTGAGATCATCTACTATATATTTGAGAGAGTTTGTCACATCTGTGTGTGTGTCTGTCCGTTTGTTCAAGAACCACTCCTCCTAAAAGGATCACCAAATTCAGTATGCAGATTTCTCTTATCGTAACTAAAAGGAAGCTACGGGTTTGGTTGTGCCAAGAAAACGGGATGTGCTTGGAATGGGATTGCGTCTCCTAAAACTATGCAGAAAAGAAACAGAATCACCAGGCAGGTGAAAGTGGCTGGCTGGGGGGCACCCCCCACATCTGGAACTGCCCCAGCCCCAAGCCTTCTACCCTCCAGGCTCCTTTTAGGGAGCACCAGGTCCACAACTCCCCCAGCCCTGATTTGTACAGAGACATTGCTGGCTGTTCCCCTTTGTCAGAGAGCCTGGGGAAAGTACACAGTTTGCTGCATTCCTCACTCTTGAGTGCAGGGGGCAGATGATCTTGGACCTACCCCAGCTAGGCAACACGTACCCCTCCTTCGGCTATGGCTGCTGGAGTTGGAGTGGCTATCAAGAGGCGTTTCTCACCTGGCCCCAAGCTGCTGTGTTGAGAGAGGTCTGGGGCAGTCCTCTCTCCCACAGGCAGCCTGCAAACTGATGCCCTCATCGCCCGCCTCATCCCAGAGCAATGATTTACATAAGAAAAACAAAAATTAATTGAGTAAAGGACTGGAGCAACTGGGATCATACTTTGTGAAGTAGGGAGCCATCTATTGACAAAAGCGTGCAAAATATCTACTATGTATTTGAAAGAGTAAAACAAAAATTGAGTTAAAGACCCAGATTGGGGTACTCCACTCTCTCTAGTGCAGCGTGTGTTTGCATACTGAGCCCCTCATCCCAACCCTATCCCAGAGCAATGATTTAAACAAAGCATTACATTTTCATTTTATTTTCTGAAAAACAGAAATTAATTGACTTAAGGACCCAACCAGCGCCAGGTAAATCTTCTAGCACTGTGTATGTGTAGCTAGCTATCTAGATGCTGGTGCTGGGGGGAGCTGACTTAAAAACCAGTTCCCCCCAGCACTGACTCCACAGTGCCGCCTGCTCCCACCTTGCACTGTGTGTGTGTGTGGGGGGGGGGGGGGGGAGCAGGTGAGACTGCCACAAAGAGCCTGGCCTGCTGCAGGCAGAAGCTGCTTCACAGCAGCCTCACCTGCCCCCCTACCGCGGGGGCAGGCAAAGGCGGCACCATGGAGATGGTGCTGGGGGGAACCGGCTTTTAAGTCTAGGCTTATCGAGTAGTTGACCATTCAACTAGTTGCTTACATCCCTACTTGCCATAGTTATTGTACCATTTTATCTCTGCCATCTTCTACAGAACAAAAATTGCCGTTATAAAACTTCTGGACGGGCTGCCACCTGTGTCAGCTATAAAACAGTCCCTACGGGAAATGAAACTTACCTTGAAAACACAGTGGCTTCAGTGGGACCAGTATCTGTTGCTATAGATGCAAGCTTGAGCTCCTTCCACTACTACCACAGGGGTAAGAATTTTTTTCTTTCCATGTATTTTCCGAGACCTACATTGTTCTTAACAAAATTAGAGAGAAAGACCCCGAATCAACAAAACACAAATCTGACTTCAGGCATGCATGTGAGCAGCTCCACTGAAATCAACATACCTGTTTGTCACAGTTCAGGGTAACAGTACCTGTATTTCTCTTCAGTGGTCCTGCATGGGCATCATTCTCGGGCTTTCAGTTCTCCAGCAATGGCTTCTCTTGAGTGCAGATACATGTCTCTTTCCGTTTCTACTGGGGGGTATTTCCAGGATGCACCGTTCCCTGCCTTCACTATATTATTCCCAGAAGAAATAGACCTCCCATCCACCCCTGCTTATTTCTCTTCCAAGACCGATAATAGTGTGATTGTCAAAAGTTGTAAGTACTATACAGTTCTTCCTATGCAATCCTGTTTTATTCTTAGGGTAAAAAGCACTGCAGAGAAAATATATAAAAACAATAAAAGAACCTACATGATTAATAGTAAGCTCACCAGAATTCATCCCAACAACCCTAACATGGATTCTGGCAGAAGCAATCCTTCAGATTCTGGCCCAAGTGGATTTCTTGTAGTTACAAGTTCTTCACAGCTTCAACTCAGAACAAGTGTTCTCATAATATGTTTAATATTTAAACATAATTCAGTAAGATTTAACTTAATATAGTAAAGTTTATACCGGATACTACAGGATATAGTCAGCCTGTCACACTACTCACATGCCTAAAGTGAAGTACATGTTAGTAAAGCGGATTACTGATGCAGGTTCAAGGAGCAGCCCTGGGAAATTTAAAGGGTGAGTTGACTATATTCTGTAAATGCCTACATGGGGAACAAACGTTTAATATTAAAATTAGCAAAAATTGAATATGATCCAATGGCTAGAAGCTAAAACTAGACAAATTCAGACTGGAAAGAAGACACATTTTTAAGTGAATGTAATTAGGTGGATTGTCCATCATGGACCGTTTTTAAAAAGGTTGAATTTTTTTTAAAAGATGTGCCTTAGAAATTATTCTGGGGCAGTTCTATACCCTGTGTTATACAAGAAGTCAGGCTAGATGACCACAGTAGATCCTTCTGGCCTTAGAATCTATACGTTTTGAGGCTACCTCTGTTTACAGTATCGGTGAAACTGTATATCCGTTAACTGTGAGGTTCAGATTTCCAAAACAGCAACCTGTTGACCTGTTATCTGATTTAGGAAAACAATTTCAAACACCAAATGCAGATTTGTCCATTGTGTCTTTATTCTGTTTTATATAATGTTTACATCTCTCTCTCTCTTTCTCTTTTATGTGATTTAGAAAGCATAAGTGGTACATATAGGCCTGGTCTATACTAGGACCTTAGTCCGAAATTAGCCCCTTAAGGTCAAATTTGTAAGTGATGCAGCCACACTAGGAAGCCCGTTATTTCGGAATAAGGGGCAGTGGAATTCAAATTTTGTAGTCCTGCTTTTCATGAGGAATAACGCTATTCCTGAACTTGTAAATCCAAAATAACGTTAGTGTGGATGCTCTGGTGCTGCTAATTCAAACTCATTGGCCTCCGGAGGCCTCCCACAGCTCCCCAGAATGCTTCCTGGGGCTCTGAGTCCAAGGTAGCACATCCACATTAACGGAGTCCGCCTTGGACTCCATTCGATTCTTCCCCTTAGTGAGGACACAGAACTTCGAATTTGTAAAATCAGTTGTCCAGAAGTCAAATTTAGTAAATTCGGACTAAGCTCCTAGTTTAGACATAGCCATAGTTAAACTCTCCCCACTTCTGCCCTACAGTTATATATTCACTCACTAGCTCTTGTCTTAAATTAGTCTATAGTCCTGCAAGGAGCTCCACATAGGTGTATCTTTGTACTTGCATGGAACTCATTGCGGAATTTGGGCTTTAGATTGTAACCTGCATTTACATAGTCCCTAGTACAGAAGCACAATGCTCCTGATTGGGGATTCTGAGCACTGCTGTTTTCTAAATTAATCAATCAATCAATCAAAATATTTTCAGGTATATACTATGACCCAAACTGCAATCCTTCAAATATAAACCATGCCGTTCTTGTTGTGGGATATGGTGTAGACAAAGGTGTACCATACTGGCTTATCAAAAACAGGTAAGTATGAGTTTTCTTTAATTAAAATAACTTTCAAGTCTTAAAATATAATTTTGTCTTAAAGAACTGGTTTAATACTGTACAAAGACAGCATCAAAATAAATAAAATATCTTTTAAAAGTCTTTAATTGTTTTGTACAGAAGAAGTGGGCTCTGCCCACGAAAGCTCATGTTACCATCTACACGTTTTGTTTGTCTATAAAGTGCTACCAGACCATTTGTTGCTTTTTAAGTTTAACTGTTTTGTTAGGTATTTCTCTGATTATTAAAAATGAAAGAATATTTTAAAATTCTATTTTATTTTTCACTATTCTGTTTAGGTCTCACATCTGACAGACAGCTTGATACAAACTAGTTCATAGAATCATAGAATCATAGGGCTGGAAGAGACCTCAGAAGGTCATAAAGTCCAGCCCCCTGCCCAAGGCAGGACCAATCCCAACTAGTTCAGTTAATTTCATTTCCTTTTCATAGCCAGGTTTGCATTTTGATTCTCATGGACCACCATCAGGTTAAAGTCTTTGAGTTTCAAAAACGGGGAAGAATAGCTCACTCTAGAAGACAAGTGTGTATATTAAATTGCACCTGCAATTTCACTGAACTTTTTCTATTACAAAAACATATATTCATATGATTTACTATAGATCTAGATTTTGATCCGTAACTACATTAGTGGCCTGCAAAGAGGAAATAAATACATTATGGGTGCATCAAGACTGGCAAGATTTTGCGCAAAAGCGGCCGCTTTTGTGCAAAAACTTGCCACCTGTCTACACTGGCCGCGAGAATTTGCGCAAGAACACTGACTTTGTAACGTACAAAATCAGTGCTTCTTGTGCAAATACTTTGATGCTCCCACTCAGGCATAAGCCCTCTTGCGCAAGAATACTTGCACAAGAGGGCCAGTGTAGACAGGAACATTAATTTGTTGCGCAAGAAAGCCTGATGGCTAAAATGGCCATCGGAGCTTTCTTGCGCAAGAGAGCGTCTATACTGGGCACAGATGCTTTTGCGCAAAAGCAAATCTTTTGCACAAAGGCACATGCCAGTGTAGACGCTCTCTTGCGCAAATACTTTTAACGGAAAAACTTTTCCGTTAAAAGTATTTGCGCAAAATCATGCCAGTCTAGACGTAGCCTATGTGTCTGAAGTAAAATATGGGATAAGTCTCCAAAATTCTCAAACAGAAAACAGATAATAAATATGGAACTCGTGGGTATGCCCAATACTCTCTTTTAAAGAATGTTGTGGAAGTCTTTCCCCCATTTTTAGCCTTTCCTTAATTGTGGCTGTGTTAGGCCCAGATGATGTACCCAAATATTGAGCTTTAATAGGGCAGCTGTGTTCTGGCAAAGATAACAATTGTTATGTTTTTATCGGCACACTGGAATAAATTGCCTAGGGAGGCTGTGGAATCTCCATTGGAGATATTTAAGAGTAGGTTAGATAAACATTTATCAGGGAGGATCTAGAATAGTGGTTCCCAAACTTTTTGGCATCACGCCCACCTTTTTGATTTTTGAAAAACCCTCACTCTCCCCCCCCAAATAGCAGCAAAACTTGTTGAGAAAAAAAAAAGGAAAAAAGGAACTGAACAGGGCAGCAAAACTTGATGGGGGGGGAGGAGGCTGGGTCGCCTCCCCCCCCCTGGAATTTGGGGGCATGCCCCCCAGTTTGGGAACCCATGATCTAGGAGGTGTTTTGTCTTGCTGTGAAGCTAGGAGACTGGACCTGATGATTTCTTGAAGTTCCTTTCTGACTCTATGATTCTATGATCCCTGCCTGCCACGTAGAATTCTGGGTATGCTTATTTGTATTTCTTATTACTTATAATGCTCATCCGGTTTGCAATGGTTTCAGAGAAGTGCTCCTTTCTGAGCTTCAGCACACTTGGATGTTTGCTAAGCTTATGTTTAATTCAAAACTTACTTTTCATGGAAACCCATTCTTTTATAAAGCATTCAGACTTGGATCTGAAAAAATGTTGTGCATCTGTAGCTCCCATTCAGCCACAACTGAAAAGGAACAGTCACAATTAAATTTTGTATCAGGAACATCAGTAATCAGATTGCCCTGCTTTCATACTATAAAATGTCAGTAGCAACCTCCCAAACCCCAAAAAACAAAAACAACCCCCCCAACCAAACAAAAAAACCAACCAAGCAAATTAAAACAGGGAACCTGTATTTCTTTCTATCTATCTATCTATCTATGATGTGATATGATATATGATATAAAAACAAATACTGATTGTTTTTCTTCTGCAGCTGGGGAACCAGATGGGGTGATAACGGCTATATCCGGATGGCAAAAAACAGAGGCAACCTTTGTGGAATAGCTTCACTTGCCAGTTATCCACTGATGTGAAAAATAGACTTAATCCTGGTGAGCAGGAATGAAGAGTCAAATAAGTTTTTTAATTCATTTTATTCTCTGAGTTCCCCAAAGAACTGTAGTCTTCAATAAGTCCTGTCTTGCATTATACAAATTTGATGGACCCCAACGATCTATTAAAGGCAAGAACAAAAAAGAAATGTAGGAAGACTCACTGCTTGCTATGAAATTTCATGAGTACTAATTATAGCCTTCTTGGCGTATTGCTTTCACGTTTAACCAGCCTGAAGCAGCATTCAAGAATCTACATCAACTACTTCTGCCAACTAGTCACATGATACTGATTCTTGTTTCATTAAAAAAGTGAAAGACAGATGCTTGCCTAATATTACTTTTCTATGTAGGCAAATGCTATTAGTGTCACAAGTAGGAGTAGAGGTGGTGCCTGTGTTCACAAAATGAAGGTGATATGTCATTGGAACCATCTCTTTATTAAAGATGGTCCACTCTATGAATAGATTCTAATTTTTGTAATGATGGCCATATAACCACCAAAGCCATATAATTACCAAGACAGATTGCTCAGAAAAATTGAGAACCTTGAGGCTTTACAAGTGAAACTATTGCTTTTTAATTTGCAAAAAAATGTTCTTTTTTAATGTTTTTTTTTAAACCTCTTGAAAAGAATTGGACATGCTAAATGGGAGATTTACTGACATTAAATCATTTCAAAATTGTATCTCAAGTACTACAATATTTTGTTTTTTTCCAAAGATCCTGGATTTTTGTGATTATGCGAGAATCTCAGCCTTCTTTTTTATTTTTATTTTTTGTAGATAAAAGGTTGAAAATATGACCCAATTGAATGCTACAGGCTCAAAGACCAGCAGGCACACCTAATATATTTTATATCTCATGATTTTTAAATCCAATCTCTTGATTGGGGTGGGGGAGGCAAGACTGCTCACTTTTGAAAATTTGGGATTGGCAATACCCATGTTATAATCTCAGAAGGTGATGTATTATGAAAGCTGCATGTCTGATAAGTCAGAATCTATGTTAGATGTTCTAGTGCGTGTCTTGCTTCCTGGGTTTCTTGGTAATTAATGTCTTAGTCTGTTGATTCCACAAGAATTGCATTGGGATAACAGTTGGCATAATCTTTCAGTATGACATTTGTATTAATTTTAAATTATACATTATTAAATGACAATCAAAGACGTTTTCTCAAAACTTTCCTAACAGGCTGATTGTAAGATTTTGCAAGCATTACTTTCCACAGAAAACTTTAGATTGTGGTGATCAGTGTCTGTACAGTATTGTGTAGATGGAACCAGGACAGTAAAAGACATTTATTTGGAGCAATTAGCTAAAATTGTGGTATTTTTGTCCTTTATTATTAAATAAAAGCAAAACCTGAAAGATGAGACTTGACAGTTGGCTAGTTTAATTTTTAATGTAGATTTCATTTTTTATATAGTGCAGAATATATATTTTTCAAAATACAGTCCATAAAAAAGGTTTTTTTATACAAAAAATCCATTTTGGCAAAGAAATGTAGAACAATGAAAAAGTAGCAGGAAATACATTCCTCTCCTAATACTTTTCCTCAAAAATTGCCATACTGTAGTCAATATGTGTATGTGTTGTGTGTGTGCTGTATTCCCTCCATGGATGGACTATCTGCTATGATCTAATGTTTGTAATACACAATATGAGCTTTAAAACTGTTACACAAGTGTGGGTGTTTCAATGGCTCTGTGATTTACACTTGTCCCCGTGAGTAGGATCAGAGTCCACATTTTCACCTGCAACCCCACTTTCCTTCCCCAGGTGTCCCCCTGTGAAGTCTGGGCTAACAGAGTGAAGGGAAAAGGTGTGGAGTCTTTGGACCTGGCCAGGCGGGTGTGTGTGGGCAGGAGGCAATGGGAAGAGTGTTTGCAAGTGGTACAGGGTAGGGAGCAATGGAGAAAGGGGAAGAGCCACTGATAGCATGAGAAGGAAAAGAATGAAGAGCCTTTGGCTCTGCCTACACCACAAAAGTGGCCCTGGACTGCCATGCTGTAGCCAATTTCAGTGTGGATGGATGGGGTTCTCCTGCAGCTGCCCCAGAGGCTCAGGATGACCTTACAACAGAGCATAGGAAACAACATTTTTCACAGACTGGAGCCATGCAGCTAGGGCAACCTAATATTGTCAGTGTAGACCAGGTCTTTGCACCTGACCTTACACTTGGGGGAGGCAAAGGTGCGAGAAAATGCAAAGAGCCTTTGCACATTGCCTTAAAGGAGGCAAAGGTGTGAGGGGAAGGTGTGAAAACCCTTTGCACATGGCCCCAAAGGAGGTAATAGTGCAAGGGAAAGGTGTGAAGAGCTTTTGCACGTTGCCCCAAAGGAGGTAATGGTGCAAGGGAAAGGTGTGAAGAGCTTTTGCACGTTGCCCCAAAGGAGGTAATGGTGCAAGGGAAAGGTGTGAAGAGCTTTTGCACGTTGCCCCAAAGGAGGTAATGGTGCAAGGGAAAGATGTGAAGAGCTTTTGCACGTTGCCCCAAAGGAGGTAATGGTGCAAGGGAAAGGTGTGAAGAGCTTTTGCACGTTGCCCCAAAGGAGGTAATGGTGCAAGGGAAAGATGTGAAGAGCTTTTGCACGTTGCCCCAAAGGAGGTAATGGTGCAAGGGAAAGGTGTGAAGAGCTTTTGCACGTTGCCCCAAAGGAGGTAATGGTGCAAGGGAAAGGTGTGAAGAGCTTTTGCACATTGCCCCAAAGGAGGTAATGGTGCAAGGGAAAGGTGTGAAGAGCCTTCGCCACGTGGCCGTCAAGGCGGAGGTGAGGGGACAGGGTGCCACAGGGAAAGGCTGCAGGCTTTGCACACCAGCCGCAGGGCGGGGTGAGCAGGGGACCGTTGGAGGGGCTGTTGCACACGACCCTTGCTGGAGAGAGGAGCGCTACTTCCCTTGGCGGTGTAGGGCGAAAAGGCGGGAAAGCATTTGCGCACGGCACCAGGGTCGCAGGGGAACAAGGAAAGGCGGGGGCAGAAGGGAGGAGCGAAAAACGGTTACGTTGCACACGGCCCCGATCGAGGGAAGGCGCGCGCCCACCGCGTCAGAAGAAAAGGCGGGAAAGCGGCCCGCGAACGCAGGGGCGGCGGGAGGCGCGCGGCAGGACGGTTATTGTGCAGCGCGGACCGGGCGCCGGCCGGTGGGGTCAGCCTGGGTCGGGCCCAAGCAAGGGGTCGCGACGGGGGGTGCTCTGGACATGGGACGGCTCGGATTGCCCCTTCCAACGAGCTGGGACCGCCATTTGCCCCGCACCCTAGGGACTCAGTTTCCGTCCCCGGGCTCTCCCACTTCTGGCCTAGCCTGGGGAGGGGCTCCACAGAGGCCAGTGGTGGTGGGGAAGCTGTACTGCCCTTGGGTGAAACCCGGAACGTAAAGGCAGGTCCGCAGTACTGCAGCATAGCTGCGGATAGCACCCGTAGTGTGGCAGTGTCCTCTGTGGCTGGGAATGGGGTCTCCTGTCCATCCGGGTGGCTAATCCACTCCCCTGAGAGGTGGTTATGAGGCCAGCAGAAGGATTCTGCCACTCTGTCCTGGGCTATGCTATGCTCTGGTGGTTGCATTGGTTTAACTCGGTGGTTCTCAAACTTCACTGCGCTGTGGCCCCCTTCTGGCAACAAAATTTACTATATGACCCCGGGAGAAGGGACCAAAGAGCAAGCTCCACCATCCAGGGAGAGGGGCCCAACCTGAAGTCCAGGGGACATGTGACCATAGCCCTGGACAGTGACACTTGGGCTTTTGACTTGCTGGGGCCAGCATCAATCTTGGGAACCCCATATATGATCACAACCCACTTTGGGATTGTAACTCGCAGTTTGAGAACCACTGACTGATTTAGAGTGCTTAGGGCAGGGGTGGGGAACTTTGGGATTGGTGGCTGCTGACCCACATAAAAATCAGTTGGGGGCCACACATGAGTGAGAGGCAATGAAATCCCTCACTAACATGGCCCTTGGGGGGGAGAGGAGGGGAGCCCTGAGCCTCAAGGGCTGGATCCAGGCAAGCTGGGGGCTATATCTGGCCCCTGAGCCATAGGTTCCCCACTGTTGGTATAGGACATGGAGGCTATGTCTACACAGGGCTGGCCCACAACATTTTGGCACCTGAGGCGGGGAGCTCAAATGACACCCCCATGTTCCCTTGCTTGGGCCAAAACTCTGAAAGGTCTCAACTCTGTCTTCTTTCTGTTGTACTCCTCTCATGGCACTCCACCATGTCTGTGCATCTAGAGCAGAGAGAATACATATGCACCAGCAGCAAACACAATTTTCTACCCTCTGGGTCCTAGTGATGCCCCCTCCCCCACCGTCTGGCACCTGAGGCAGCCTCCTCAGTTTGCCTTATGGTAAGGCCAGCCCTGTGTCTACACTGCTGACTTTTGCCAGCAGAGTATGCTAATGAAGTGTTCATTAGTATTTATTGTGCTGTCATTAGCATATTCTCTGCCTGAGGCTTTTTGCGCAAAAACAAGCAGTGTAGATGGATCCATTTTGCACAAAAACTCCTTTTTGCACAAAATCTGTATATCTCCTTTTTTGAGGCATAATGATCTTGTGGAAAAGGGAGTTTTTGTGCAAAATGGATCCGTCTACACTGCTTGTTTTTGCGCAAAAACCTCTTGCACAAAAAGCCTTGAGCAGAGACTATGCTAATGACAGTGTGACACATGCTAATGAGCACTTCATTAGCATACTCTGCCAGCAAAAGCCAGCAGTGTAGACGTAGCTGGAGTGTTTTATAGGCCTGAGTAACATAACTAGGATGTAATTTTTAAGTGGGGACCAGATCGAGCACCATGGCTGCACTAGGAGCCCTTTATCTGCTTACTATGCTGGCAAAGAACTTCCAGGGATTGGCCACACTTAAAATATTACAAGTAGACCAGTAGTTCTCAACCTATTTATATAGGTGTGGGAACTAACACCTCGTACAGCATCCCCTGCCTTGGCGTGGTTTCCATTGTATCCAGGGTTTACGGCGGGGGTGGGGAACCTCAAGGCTGCTGGCTGGATATGTCCCCCAGCTTGCTTGGATCTGGCCTCTAAGGCTTAGGGCTTCCCCCCAGCATTGGGGAGCCTGTGCTAATGCTCTAGCCCTCCCCTTCTTCACTGCAGGGTTGGAAAACACAGAATCTACTAGCTTGGGCCCCACTGCTCTCTGGTGTGTGAGGGGAATATGGGAAGTGTCTTTCTCCTCAGTCGGAGACCACGTCATTGAGGGTTTGTGTCTTTTATTTTTGCTTCTCACTTGTGTGAGGCCCCCGGCTGATTTTTCTGTGGGTCAGTGGCCCTCAACCCCAAAAAATTCCCCACCCCTGGTTTACGGTTTGGTGCAGGGACTCTCTGCACACCCACACTATACATCATCCCTGCCTATTTATCACTGTGGGCCATATATGCACCTCATGGTGTGTTGTGTGGGCTGCTTCCATACCTATGTGTCCCAGAGGCAATCATGTGGGCTGTGGATGTATGCTTATTGGGCTGCAAGTGAGCCATGGGTTGAGAACTACTGGCATAGACTCTGTGCCAACAGATGGGATTCTTTTGCTATAGATAATGTGCCCCTCTGAGAAGCAGTAGCTAGGTCCATTGAAGAATTCATCAACCTAGGCCAGTGTTTCTCTACCTTTTTTTTATAAAGTACCCCTTTAAAAAAATTATAAGTACCCCCAGTACCTACAGTTTTCAGACACAATTTTTTTTTCTACCGTTGCAACACATTTGTTTAAACAACTTAATTGTAGCCGGGCGGGCAATGAAATTTTTGGGTGTAAAAAGTACAAAAATAATAAAGCGCTGTAAAACTTAAAACAAAAATTCAGTTTTCTCCAAATTTCAGTATACCCCCTAGATGTCTCACGAGTACCCTAAGGGTACTCATACCACTGGTTGAAAAACACTGACCTAGTCTAAACAGGGACTTAAATTGGCTTAACTATTTTTAAGTGTACACTTAAAACATTAAAGTGAAAGTATGAGCATGGCACCAGTGTTGGGAAAGAGTTATGTAAACCACCTAAATGAGGGGAGTAGCTAATAGCTCAGGGGTGGGCAATAACTTTTGGGGGGGGCACTCCAAAATTTTGGAAAGTGGTTAAGGGCTGCACTTTTCTGTGGAGGAGGTGCAGGGTCTAGGATGGAGAGTGAGTACAGGGTAAGGGACTGGGATGCAGGAAATGGTGTGAGGTCTGAGAGGTAATTTGGGTGAAGGAGGAGGTCGTGACCTGAGTCAGGGGATTGGGGTGTAGCGTCTGGGAGGGACTGTGGGTACAGGAGAGGATTCTGGCCTGGGGGAGGAGGGGAGTGTAGGAGAGGGTACAGGGTCTGGGAGGGAGTTGTGACTTGTGGCAGGGGGGTGCAGAGGGTTTGGATGTTGACCTGGGGGAGGAAGTTGGAGTGTGGGAGGGGTGGGAGTGCCAGAGGCAGGCTTTGGCTGGGAGGCCCTTACCTAAGCATCTCCCAGCCAACAGCCCTGCAGCACCCCCAAGGCAGGCTGGGCTCCCTGCTTGCTGTAGCCCCAGGCTGCTTAAAAATGTAGGCTGCTCCCTCCATGTGGCTCTCAGCTCCTGGAGGGTGGAGAGGTTTGTGGGAGGCTGGTTGTTTCTGGCCAATAGGAGCTGAGAGATTGGCTGGGGTCAGTTCCTATTGGCTGGTTATTTCCGGCCAATAGAAGCTGAGGATTGGGCTGGGGGCAGGGAGAACACCCAGAAGTCTCCCCTCTCTCCAGAGCAGAGAGGCACATGAAGCAGCCCTCCCCTTAAAACAGTGACTACTGCGTGTCTGTGGGTCCCGGCAGGTGGTCCGCGGGCTGGATCTGGTGGTTTGGCGGGTTGTATCCAGCCCGCTCGAGGTATCTTGTAACAGCTGGAGAGCCTATTTACACTGGCACTTTACAGTGCTATAACTTGTAGTGCTCAGTGAGGTGTTCTTTCACATCGCTGAGTCAGAAAGTTGCAGTGCAGTAAAGTGGCAATGTAGATATGACCTGCCCTATGTGACTCAGGTGTGGATTTTTCAAACTCCGGAGTTGATATAGCTGAGTTGATCCAATTTTCTAATTTAAAAAGCCCCTACTGTGGATACATTTGTACTGGCAAAGCTATGTTTCATACCTGGGTAAAACAAGCTGTGTTGGTAAATGTGAATTTTGCCAGTATAGGTGCAACTATGCTGGGGAATTCAGCTTGCATTTATTATACCCCTGAGAAACATAGCTATATCACAAAAGTCTGTAGTATAAACCAGGCTGAAGACCGTAGCTCTTTACTCCCATGAGTGATCCTCATTCACACAGGTTGAAATCAATGGGATTATGTGCATAACTAAAAATGGTTCATTGCTAACCATTGAGTAAAGGTTTGCATTTAGACTCCTGACTTGCGTTGATTTCAATGGAAGTTAGGAACCTAAATACCTTTATGGATCCAGGCCTGTGTTCTGAAAATGGAATAAATAGGATCTACATATGTAAGTGTTATCAAAGTGCAACTTAACAATACTAATAACCCAATTTTATTAATAGATAGGAAAAGACTGATAATATGGCAACTGCCCAGATGCAGAGAAATTCTATGGTATGGTTCCGTTTATTTTGATGTATTTTTGACACAGTTGATTAGAGTAGTCAGGAATACAAAGTAATTATTTTTAGGACTGTTGTATTGCCCAAAATTACCCATGCAGCTGATTATGCTTGAAAAAAGTAGTTCAGTGTCATATAACTCATCTCTGTATAAACAGACGATGTTATTCAGGTGTAGTTCTTTTTGCCATAAATATTCTTACTGAACTATGCACAGTAGTAAAATTTCACAGGGTTCAGTTAAACACAAAGGTCCTGACACTGCAAAAAGTTAAGCATGCTTTATGTGCAGTGAATATTCACTTTGAAATCAATTGAACTATTTACAGTGCAAAATGTTAAATACACACCATATAACTCTTTATGTGGTTGGAGGCTATCAGTGTGATAAGCTGTTCAACAGAGGAGGCTAACAAGAAGGTTGGAGATTATTTGTTGATATATGCTTCATGTTAGTTCCTTAAACAATAAAATAAAATTGATACATTTGGCTAATGAGATAAGACATTTTATTTGTCTTCAGTATTTGAAAGGCAAGTGAATGAAAATAAAGATTCCTGTATCCTAGAGATTAATTCCCGCCCTCTCTCTCTCTTTACATTTTAGAGTGCAGTAATATTTCCAAATAAAATATGTACTGAACAGCAGTCTTTAGTATTGGTGAAGAGACTCCTAGCAGTATCAGTATCTTGCATCACTTATCTAAGAGGAATTTTTCCAGAATGTGCCTATGGAACAAGATATCTAGATGGTAACATGCTGTTTCTCAGATTCCTTTGACATAAGATATTTGTTCTAGTGACAAAGAATGTTAGAGAGCTTATTTGAATGAACTTAATTTTGTTAGCATTGTGTCTATATTTTTTTAACTAAAATTTATTTGTTTCAGACCTCTGTGTCAAAATTTTGAGAGAAGACAAAAACTGTCCTGGATCCACTCAGTTGGTGAAATGGTATGTTGATTCTAGAGCAGGGCTACTCAACATGTGGCCTGTGGCCCGTTTGTTTGCGGCCCACATTGCAGTTTGGATTTATGCGGGGCTCAACACACTGCCCGTGGGTGGGAGCCAAAACAAAAAAGTAGTCAATATAATGGTCTTCTGTTGATATGTGTTTTAGTAGTTAAATTCCTGGACTGTCATTGCTCATTAAAAGTGCTGTCATATGGGTGGAAATCAGGTAAATATTGCATTTTATTAATATCAGCAGAACTGACTTAAATGGGGCCTGTGTTTGTGTAGTCTTGCCTTAATCTTTCTATTCATGCCCATCAGTGTGAATGAAGCTATTTGCATATATATGCATATATATTTGCATGTATATGCAACCACACTTAAGTTGCGGCCCTCCGCATGTACTGTGAGTATCATTGTGGCCCCCAGGGCTCCCAAAGTTGAGGAGTCCTGTTCTAGAGCATGTATCTTCTTCTTTACTATATATTTTAGAAATGTGCATCTGTCTGTGGGTCTGTCTGTTCAAGAACTCTTTCTAAATAGTAAGAGCTAGGGCCACCACATTTGTTATGCATCTTCCTCTTATCATAAGTTAAAACAAGATAAAGGTTTGATTGTGCCAGGACAAGGGGATGCATCTGGAAGTTGATTGTTTTTCATAAAATGGAAAGGAAGAAATCTGACAGGAAGGACAGTTATACTGCAGAATGACCACAGGGGGCAGCAAGGTGGCCAGAGATGGGGACCTGGACAACTATAACCCCATTGGATCATCAGGAAGCAAGCGTGGAGAAAGAGATGGCTATTTACTATATATTTCAGATAGTTTGTTGTGTGTCTGTTTGTCTGTGTGTCTGTCTGTCCCCCATTTGGGGGACATGTATCCCTCCCCCAGCTATGCCCACTGCAGCTGCAGCAGCCATAGACAGGTGCTTCTCACCTGGCCCCAAACTGCTGAGGTGACAGAGGGCTGGGGTTATCCTCTCTCCCTGGAGTAGCCTGCATACTGAATCCCTCATCCCCAGCCCCACCCCAGAGCAATGACTGTTGGTGAATAATGGTCATGTGTTGTATTTAATGCATAGTATTTACTGTTTTGGTATACAGACTTTGCACATTGAAAAATCTGAATTTTATATCCACAGTTGCTTCTTCTGACAGTTCTCTCAGAACCTGTTTCCTTGTTGTTCTGCATCTTGTTTTGTAGTCATTTCCACCAGTACAAAGTGGATGTAAAGTGATACCAAATCAGAATAATAGTGTTTTACACTTTACATCCATAGTGATGTGTAATGGAGAATTCAGTCTTCATTCTTTGGTATTCGAGGTTGGGACACAATATTTTCATTAATGTTGCATTTATTGTGTTTCTGTAACTTTTAATTTTGAGGATTAACATCTCAAGCATTATGAAAGAGGAGTGTTCAGCTTCTAAAATTCTGTAGCTGGATGTCATAGTAACTATTTTATATATTCTGTGTATATATAAAATATTCTGTGTAAGACTAATTCTTACTCTTTTTTTCTAATGTTCCATTGTGTTGCAGTAAATTATGGATGAATTCTTGGTTACTTAAGTATTGTGGTATCTCTTTTTGTATATTTTTTTTATGTAAAATGCAATTAAAACTTTTAAATAAAACAGCATCAAGACTAAAAATTGTACAGGTTGAACTGCTGTAAACCGGGACTCCATGCATGTTCCAGGACCAGAGAGTCCTGGTGAAGGGCTGGCGACTGGGCTCCCTGCAGCTGGGCTGCCCGGCGTGCCATATCTGGGCTGTTGGGCACAATCCAGTGTGACTGCCCCAGTGGGGCCAGGAATCTGGTGTGCAGGGAGCTGGGCTGGAGTTGGGCTGCTCTGCATAGCAGGGAAAGGGGTGGGGGTACCGGCAGGTCAGTGAGGCTGGCGGCCAGTCCAGGGCTGGGGGGGGAGGGGGGCAGGGTGTCGTAGCAGAGAGGCCAGATATGACCCTCCCTGGTCTGGAAAAATCCCTTATCTGGGACGAGTCAGGTCTTGAGGGTGGACCAGGGAGGTCCAGCTTGTATTGGTTTTGTGCTTAAAAGATTATTAGACTTAAGTGAAATAGTTATATTTATCAACTGACTTATGAACACGTTAGAAAGTCTTGACAGGCATACAGTTCAGTGACACTTATATTTGTTCAGCGAAGAGCCTGGTATATATTTAGGTATTGGAAACTTTATAGTTAATTAAAAAGACAAAAATAATGGAATAACCATTGTTTATGACTACTGTATTATAAAATTAAGAATATAAACACAACAATTTCATTTTGTAGGATTTCTATTCAATCGAAATAGTAATTAGTAGAAAACAGACAATATTATTTGATTTTTGCAGGATGTTAGGATGCTATGATGCTTTGCAGAAAAAATACGTAAGTCTTCCGGTATCATTTTGATATAATATACTGTAATGTGCATTTGTATACTTCTCATAGTGGTCTCTTGGGGTACGTCTACACTTGTTCCCTAGTTCGAACTAGGGATGCAAATGTAGCAGACCGAAATTGCTAATGAAGTGGGGATTTAAATATCCCGTGCTTCATTAGCATAATCTCACCCGTGCGCTATTCTGCTCACCAGCTGATTCGAACCAGGAAGTGCACTCCAGGAACACGTTAGTTCGAATCAAACCCCTTGGTTCGAACTGTCGTTACTCCTCATTTTTTGATCTTCAGGTAAGATCCTCAGGTAAGCGCACTTCCTGGTTCGAATCAGCTGGCGAGCGGAATAGCGCGCTGGGTGAGATTATGCTAATGAAGCGCGGGATATTTAAATCTCCGCTTCATTCGCAATTTCGGTCGGCTACATTTGCATCCCTAGTTCGAACTAGGGAGCAAGTGTAGACGTACCCTTGTGGATTTGGGCCTACTGTTTACTAGGGATGTCAACATGTAGTTGACTACACGCCTTCCCCCTACCCCCTTTGCTTTCTCTGTGTCAGAGGCAGCGTGATGGAGGAGCGGGAGATGGTGCCGTGGGAAGCAGGCTTTTAAGCCATCTCCCCACAAGCACCGGAGCCGCCTGCCTCTGCCACCCCAGCGCTGCTACCTCTGATAGAGGGACAGCAGCACTGAGGATAAGGGTGACAGGCGGGAGCCAGGACACAGGGGAAGCCAGTTTTCAAGCCAGCTCCCCACACGTATTGGCTTACATGAGCCACTTCCCCCTGCACTGCTGTCTCTCTTTCAGAGGCAGCAACAGGGAAGGGATAGGGGAGGCTGCTGAAGAGCAGCCTCTGTCCCTGGCAGGCCCAGGCTTGCTGCGGGCAGAGGCTGCTCTGTGGGATGCCAGTGCATCCTCTATCCGTGGGGGGGCTCGGACCCCCTTCCCCGTGAACAGGGGCTGCTGCCATGGAGCAGCCCCTGTCCGCGGGGAGCTCGGGCCTTCCGCGGATAGAGGCTGCTGCCACCCTGTGCTGCTGCCTCTGATACAGCAGCTCCCTGGGAGGGGGCCAGGAGTGCACTGGCTGCCAGCCCCGCCCCCAGGGACTGTTGAATAGTCATGAAACTGATAATATTTTGTGTGGCTACACAAATATTCAGTTAATTGCTATCTAACATCCCTACTATTTACAAAAAACTGCACTTTACTCAGATGTGACAATTAATGGCAGTTCCAGGTGCTCAGCATCTCACATAATGTAGCCCATAAGTCTTCATTCATGGTAATGACTTCTGCACTGATGTCTGAAACATGACTTTGGAAAAATTTCTGATGCCCTGATTTAGGAAAGCATTCCTATTCAGGAAAGCACCACAGTCAGTAGTAGTTAAGCATCTGCTTAAAGTTAAGCACGTGTATAGCCTTTGTTATTTAGAATTCGATGGCTTTCCCAAACCAAGGCCCTAATTTCCTTGTTATTTTGTTTTTTTTGAATCTGCGCTGTACTTGGTATGCAGGATTATTTTATAAGATACATTTAATTTATTGTTTTTCTTTTGTTAATTATATTTTAAACAGCTTAGAATGGTTGTCCTTGCGGTAAGTATCTTTAAAATGTTTACTCACCTCTCAAAAAGTGTATTTATACACATTGTATTTATTCTCATATTTACATGTTTATTTTTCAAATATAGGTCTACACCCATTCAGAAGATCCTCAGGTAAGCTTAATATAATATTTAAGGTTGACTGATGATAGTAACATTAACATTAAAATGTGCATATACAGGCATATACAATATTTCACATGTGGTCCAAATTCACACTCATTTATCTAACAAAGATTTAACCTAACATAATAATTGCCATACTTGATATCTAATCCAGTATTTTGTCTCTGACAGTAACAAGCACCAGACACTTCAAAGGAATGATCCCATAGTGGACAATTATGGGATTAACTGACCACAAGGAGAGTTTCTTTCTAAACCTATACAGTAAATTCCATGTATTTTTTCAAGCTAAACATAATCTTACTCACTAGCCACTGGGTGTCACTCTAGCTCTGCATGATATATATGAAATTTGAAATAAGAATTTGAAGTCGAATTTTTTCTTTAAAAATCTTCAACTGAAACTTGTGTTTTTTCTTACGATATATGGCTCCTGAAAGAGACTATTGATATTGATTTTATTTGATGGTGACAACAATTGTATAAATAAGCTGTGCATAAAAAAAGTCAGACTGAATCATTGTGACAGTAGACAGCTATAATGAATGGAAATGTCAGTATACTGATGGTTTATAACTTTTGCCTGACATGTAGAAATCAGCATGCAAGGCTAGTGTATTTCCAGAAACAGAAAACAATATCTTCGAGAGAGATGACATTAAGTATCAGTGGGCCCCTGCACTGTGATCAGAGTCTGCAGAGCAGTGTCCCTGAGGCCATGCACTGTCAGTGTTCCTTTTCTGCTGTCCCTGGCCAAAGACAGAGCTCTGCAGTGTTCCTGACAACTCAATTTCTTGCCCTTTGCAGTTAGATAAGTAAATCTGTTCTGCTTGTTTCTTAGGTAGTTTAGTTAGTTAGTTAAACATCCTCCTCTTCCCCCGTTTAACAAAAAAAGACCTTTCTCCCCCCCCCCCCCCAGTTAGTTAGTTAGACTGCCTGGCTTTCCAGGATTTAAATGTTTCTCCTCTTGCAATAACCCTATTCCAGTTTCCGATGGGCACTCCCAATGTATCCACTGCTTCTGGGAAGTCCACATCTCTCAAAAGTGTCCCCAGTGCTCAAAACTAAAATCAAGAGCTCGCTGGGACAGAGATCTCCATCTTAAATTAATACTACTTGAAAAATCATTATGCCCTGCCTCTGACCCAGGGCAAGATTCTGAGGCTTCTCAATCTTGTAGAGATAAAAAGCCCGTGAAAAAGCGAGCTTCTTCAGAACTCTCTGGCACTGTAAAGGTGCTCACCATCAGTCTCAGTGCCAAGAACATCCGCAGCACCGCGCCTCAGCACTTATGACTCACTGGGCATCTCTGGCAATGCCAGCACTGCAATGAAAACCTGTGTCAAGGCCACAGGCTTCAAGTTGCCTGCCTCACAGCACATGGCACTGCAGGCACCGAGAATGCCACAACGGCACCACAGGCACCTCTGCCAGTATCTACCACTTCTACGATGCTTGCCGGTACCATGCAGTCACCTCCAGCATCACCAGCACAATCGGTACTCACCTGCTCTCGCTGGTGCAGTTTTTGAGCGAGGAGGACGATGATAATGTGGAGGTACTTTTCTTCTCTCAGAACTTTCCTCCTATTGACTACTCCATCTATTCCACCAGAACCCACACAAGGTATACCAGACAAAGAGGCCTGCTCCCTTGGTATGGAAACCCATAGATGCCACCTCCAATACCCTATCTGCTGCAGTGGCAGTACTGGCATTCATGGGGCTAAGACCACAGACATCTTTCTACCAGAAAGCATGCCACATCGTAGCAACAGTCCCCTCCACCTCAATCACCATCTCCACAGTGTCAGCAAGAGAACACAGACCTGAGTCTGGACAGACCTTTAGATACTAACTCCTCTTCCTTGCCCGACGAAGCCATCATGCCCCCTCCTCCTACCACTGCTAACGACTTCTCACATTTCCAGGACCTTTTTAAGCGTGTTTCTTCGGAACTCAACATCCCGCCGCAAGAGGTTGTGGAGAACCAACATGAGCTTATATACATACTCCAGGTAACATCTTCAAAAATAGTCCTACCTATTGACCCAGCAATCATGGAGCCAGCTAAAACCATCTGGCAAACACCTGCCACCACCACACTTATATGTAAAAGGGTGAACAGAAAATATTGTGTCCAACCCAAGGGCTCTGAGTTCCTGTTTATTCACCCTGCACTTAACTCACTGGTTGTGGAGGCTGCCCACCAGAAAAGTAAATAGCAACTGTGATGGGTTGGAGCGCCCCCCCTCGGCCGATCTGCCCCGCACTAGCCCTGCAGTGGCGCATGTGCTCCTCGGGGCAGGCTGGGAAGCACCGGCCCTCTGTGCACGCTGTTCGGTGCCTGCAACCCAGCTGACAGGCGCAGGAGCTGGCCGCCAGGGAAACCCCGAGCATTGGGTCATGTCGGCGACGTCAGGACGCCCCCACCCCGAGGTCAGCGGGTGACGTCAGAGGGAGCGATGCCGGCGGTGGGGGGGAGAAAAGGAGGGAGAGTCTAGAGGACAAGGGGGGGGGAGGAGAGGGCGGGAGGAGAGTTTAGAAGAGGAGGCTGGGAAGGAGAGCCTGGGGTTGGTGGGCAACAAAGGGGAGCCCGGAGCAGGGAAGGGAGACCGGGATTAAGCCAGAGGAGGCGAGCCAGTGCGGGGAAGCACCGCTGGAGCCAGCGGGGTAGGAAGCAGCCCAGGGCACAACATTCCAGGATTTGCTGGTGGGCTGGTGAGTTTCGGGGATCAACCCCACCAGCCGGACAGGATGCCGTGAGAGCCTGTCCTTAGGGCCCTGGGCTGGGGCCCCCTACCCCATGTCCCCTGACTGAGGAAAGAGGGGGAATTGTTTAAAACTTGCCCCGCACGCCAGACAAGAGGGGGCGTGGCAGGCATCAGACCTGTGTGCACGGGCAACGCAGCTGAACTGAGAAGCATACGCAGGGGTGGGTGAAAGGACACCTTTGTACAGCAACATTTCAGGTCCACACTTTCCGATTGTGATAGTAAATGGCTCGACCTATTTGGATGTAAGGTCTATATGTCATCCATGCTGCAGTTTCAAGTGGCCAATTATGCAGCCTTGCTGAGCAAAGATGACCACAGAAACTATTCCAAATTTAGTGACTTTATTGCCGACATACCAGAGGCAAAGAAACAACAATTTAAAGCCATAATTGCTGAGGGACACACAATCTCCTGAACAGTTTTGCAGGCAGCTCTTGATGCGGCAGACACAGCTGTGATGTCCACAACTACTGCAGTCATCATGAGGTGAGGGTCCTGGTTTAACTTAGCTTCTTTCCCCAGAGAGATCCAATCCACCATTGAGGATCTCCCTGTTGACTGTGAAAAATTGTTTGCAGCCTACACCAATGAGGTTCCGCATACAATTAAAGACTCTAGGGCAACACTTTGATCCCTTGGCATCCATAATCCGGCACCTAGGAGGACACACTTTAGGTATTGGCCAAGATACTCCCAGTATACCCAGCACTGCCCTAAGCAGGACCAACAACAATAACTGTAACAGGAATAGGTCCCAGTGACATCACCCACCTTCCAATACTACGCAACAATCTCAGCAGCCCAATAAGCAGGTTTGAGGCAAGTGTCGAGGGTTCCAAAAACCACTCGCCTTCTCCATTGTTACCATCCTCATATAAACTCCTTCAGCACTGCCTCTTACCCTTTTACCATAATTAGTTCTTCGAGTGCTTGCTCATGTCCATTCCAATTAGGTGTGTGCGCGCCGTGTGCACGGATCTCGGAGCTTTTTTCCCTCAGCAGTACCCTTAGGGCCAGCAGGGAGCCCCCTGGAGTGGCGCCGGTATAACAGCGCATATAAACACCTGCTAGCCCCTCCACCTCCTCAGTTCCTTCTTCCCGCCCTTGTGGCAGTTGGAGCGTTAGACTCTTAGTCTTCCCTTAGCTACTAGTTCTTTACTGTGTTTGTAAATAGTTTTAGATTCAGTATTTACCCTGTAAATAGCTACCCTGTGTATAGCTGAATAGTTGTCATCTTTTCCTCTCCCCAGCTGGGGAGGAGATGCCAGGACCGCAAGGCTTCAAACCCTGCAAGTCCTGCCTCAAGCCTATGCCCTGCGGAGAGC